>OX103950.1:16894146-17551979 GCA_944470405.2 Schistosoma mattheei
AGCTACCCAGATACACGAACTTCTCACTACGTCTATCTGCTCACCATCCAGGGTGAGTACAGGATTAGAATCCTGCCAGTCTTGTAGAAGTACTTTGCACTTCGAAGGTGCAAAGCACATACCATACCTACGGACACTGATTGCCAACTGATTAAGTGCGGATTGCATGCCTTGGGCATTATCGCACAGTAAGACAATATCGTCCGCATACTCAAGGTCGAGAAGTCTTTCTCCAGGCAACAGATCCACACCACCATTACTTACATTCATCAGAGCTGTTTCCAGAATGTCATCGATGGCAAAGTTGAAGAGGAATGGTGAGATTGGGCAACCCTGCCTAACCCCACTGCTCGAATGGAACAATGGAGAAGGTGGTTGTATGCCCTCACTCTGCCTGAGGTGTTTTTATATAGGGCTTTAGGATGTTAATAAACTTCTCAGGCACACCCTTCTTCAATAGACAATCCCAGAGAACAGTCCTGTCCAACGAATCGAAGGCAGCCCTGATGTCAAGAAACACTACGATTGTTGGCCTTTGATAAGTATGGCGGTGTTCTAACATTTGGCGGAGGGTGAAGATATGATCAATACATCCTCGACCAGAACGAAACCCAGCCTGCTCCTCGCGAGTCAATCTTTCTCGAATGCCCTGGTACGGCCGAGAGTGGGGTGAGTCCGCTCTCCCTCTCGAAATACTCTCACAGGGCCGCGCGTATACAGCCTCTGCCAGGGAAGTCCTACTCATTGCCTTCTCGTGGCGGGGGTGTTGTTTACGAAAATGAGAGGACGAAAAGCGATCGTCCGGCGCTTTAACCGGATCACAAACCAATGGTGCACATGGGCTCCAGTATCCTACGGGAACAAATGCGTATGAACCAATCTTTGGTCACCGGCTACCATGGGATTGCATCTCCTTACGATGCTCCACTGCCTTGTGGTTAGACCTTTAGGTCAAAGGCTCGGGGAGTGGCCCCCTAAGAAAACCACCTGCTTCGGTTTGGGCACCCGGGCAGTATCACAGCCCACACACAAACGATGAACTCTATGTCTTTGGCAACTACTTTTATAGATGACGTAAGTTGGCAAAAGTCAAACGAGCTTTCCGAATCCGTGCACAAATTTCAACAAATACTAACCCATTAGGGCTGATCAAACTTCCAAGATAAGTGAAGTTGTCGACGCGTCCGACTACTTCACTCCCTATCCTTAGTTCAGGTGTTGACGCAATCCAGTCCTGGAGCAATAATTGCATTTAGAGGGGAAGAAGCGCATTCCAAACATTCTGGCACTGTTGCTCAGTGCTACCAAAAGACTGCATTTTATCAGCGTCTTCGCCAAACAGGACTATATCATCTGCGTATTCTAAGTCGATAAGTGGACCTCCTGCAATGCTAGTAGTTCAAAATTAACACACAATCATCTGGGAGGGATGTGGGTTTGTGTAGTACTACCAGTCAATAATTATAATCAGCATAAAGTCGGGAACAAATGTTCCCCAGTCCAAGTTACCACACTGTATTAGCATGACCAGATGAAAATAAAACGTGATAAGAGCGAAAGTCGAAATAAAGTAGTAGGAATGATAATGAAAAACAGAATATTGTTTGGAAGAACGAAGTAGGAAGGTGTATGTGAAGGAATAGCGGGATTTAATTATATTGTAACTTGTTTGACTATATTTTGTGCCATTACTGTTGAACTGTAAAATCTTTTCTTTTGTTTTTTGTACCGTATTTCACTTTTTAAATACAACTGACTGATCACTGCACAGTTAGCAACATTAATCTCACGATTACAGGTACACCTTGTTAGTAAAACCGAAGCAGCACGAAACTCAGGTCTAGGGTTCCCCGTCGATTACCTTCAATTATTAACCTCTCAACAATCTGCATGCGATTTTGAGTCACCTGGATTAGTAACCATATTGAAACTTGACCAATGGGATTTTATCAGCACTAATAAGGACTAGATATACATAATGTTAGTCACTATCCAGTAATCAACAAGTTGTAAATATCTTAGTTTTATAGGATGTCAGTCGTAGCTCGAATAGCTTAACGGTAACACCTCAAACTGTGAAGCCGGGTGGAGGTTCAAATTTTGTACAAAATACAAGTCTTCTTGAGATTACATGGATATCTTGCTGACTAATCTTGAATAGCGCGAGACCAAGGTCCAGGGTTTCCTGTCGACCACCCTCATCCACCTGACACATTTTACTGTTTGATAACAACCTTCGTTTTCTTTGCTCTTTGTATTCCTTTTTTACGGTGGTTTGCGTTGTATCCATGTCTGTAGGTCAAATACGTTGAACACAACAAGTCGATAAGAGCCTTCATTCTCTCATTTCGGAAATATGCCCACGCCATGTAAATTAAACCCAAAAACAAAGTTTGGCAGTCTCCTGGCCACCTTAAGCAACAGTGCAAGTGTTTCGGATGGGATTCTCTCCCTCCAAATGCAAAATATTGTCTTAGAACCAGTCTGCATCATGTCCAAGATTAGTGACAGAGTGAGCTGATTGAGTACTTCGACTGCTTCACTTATATTGGGAGTCTCATCAATCCTGATGCCTGACCAAATCTCGGCATGGATTCAAACTGCTCAGCTGGTGTTTATCAACCTGTTCTAGTGTAGTCAACATAGTCAACTGAAAACCAAAGGACAAGTTCACTGTTTAACTGTACTCTATTTTATCTTATGCATATAAAACAGCTTTCAAGAATAGAGGATATTCGTTGGCTACTACTACTCGATCACAGGCGTCTTCGAAGCACCACTTGTGCATTTTGAGACCACCTAATTAGCAGTGCTGAAGTTAGGTAAACGGTACCAGAATAAGATAGCAATCCGGTTGACGAGGTGGTGAGTCTCTGTTGACTGAAGTGGTTGGGATATGTATTACACATGCCTAACTGCTGAATACATCAGCAGGCAATGTTGATTGGTGTAAAAATAGGTTGAGAGGAAACCAGGAGTGGAAAAAGCAAGATGTGGCTTTAGGCCATGAAATCATTAACTACTGGACTAAGTTAAGGTTACTTAGTTGGGGTCCATGTGATTATTGTAACCGATGGCTAAAGACTTTGGGTGACATGGGTGAAAATCATTGGCGATGGCGCAGACGCATTCACCTTTTATCTCCCCTAATTTCCTAAGCACTGAATGATCAAGTTTGTTAAAGTTTAAAAACTGACTCAAAAACAAGAGACGAAGAAAAATAGGATATTCTTGAAGTCAAATATTTAAAAGGCGCTAAAGAATAAATGCGTCTGCACTACTGTTACGAATTACAGGCCATTTCATCTCCGATCTACTACTGTTCACAACTATTACGCAGATTCCAACCAGGTATAGATTTTCGGTCATAGTCCTACTTGTATAATGATGATCATATATATCTTAGTACAACGTATAAAACAACTAGAGAACAAACAAATTAGACGATGGGACAAACCTAAAGTAACAAGACAGCATGTGTTAATTGTCCCAAACTTCACTCGAAAATGGATGATAATGTAGAAAAATTATATTTCATTCCAACACGTCACACTAGACACAATCACTTTGCTGAGTTTTTAGTGTTTCAAAGTCAGAGTATTATGTGAAATAACAAATAACATATTCAACTACGCTGAACAGTTAGTTGAGAATATGATTGTTGGACAATTATAAATAAATAAATTGGATAGACTATAAATAATCTCTAAAATATTGTGCACTCGTTTCTTAATGTCATGTAGCAGAGGATTTTAAATGATTATTTCTAAAATGAAAAAGAGAATGCTGATTAATAATTAATACACATAATAAGGTGTGGCTCCGTAATAGCTGCTGATGAGACTAAACTGTTGCGTAAGCCCGAGAATGATTTGAAGTCAGAGTCAGTGACCAGTAGCCAGAATAGTATTTTACCTAGTGAAATTGCATGTTTCCAAACAAACTATCAGATAATAAGGCTGCTATCACAAGAAGTCGTTACGTCACTAAACGACGGTTTGACTTGTCGTACGAAACTGAAATAACTGAATAGTAAGAATATGAGGAAGAGAGAAATCACATTTTGAAATGCACTAAAACTTAGTTAAAAATGAGTTAATATGCAGGTAAGAAACTGAGTAAACGAAGATGTGATAAGACGTAAAAATCAAGAGAAAACTAACGAGCATTAATCCACGCTTTCTTGTCTTATGTTGTCACTTCTTCTATCAGCAGGTAATTCGTGGATAATTATAGTCTTCCAATATTCTCTATAGTCTGCTAACAAGATCACAAATACACTGGTTCGAGAGGGGCACTCAACATGTAACAGATACGTAATGTGAGTACGTACTTAATCTCCTAATTTTTGGGAAAATTTGACCCATTTTTAGGAAATTTTGGAGAAATGGCACCAAAACCCCAAAATTCCCCTAAATTTTGGGTCTTTCCCCAACTTTGGTGAAGGTCATTTGACTTTGAATATTTCCCCGAAATTGGGAGCTCAGGTAGGATATCACACAGGTCCTTCCTTGTTGATAAACAACCCAGAGATAATTTCTTATGGATCATTACGATCAAGCATTAATGCTTGATTATAACCAACATGTTGTGTGTGCACACACGAATATAACGAGATATTTGGTGCTGAATTACAAATCCATCCTACACTACTTAACTTCAAATAGACTTCTTTATAGAAGGTAATAAAAAAGAGGGTTATATACATATGCATCCCCTAAGGGATACATAACAGAATTCTATTTCATTTCACTGTAAACATTTTGTACAGAACGCTTGCAGTTAGATCCCAACCGTAAAAAACAAACTTTTTTTGTGACGGTAGCTGGTTTGCTTATTTCCAGACGAATTGTGACATATGACATGACAGACCTGACTGATAACTTACCTCCTAAGTAATCCACATTCAGTAGTGTTTTACTTTAACCCTACCGCTTCCAATGATAAATGGTTTCGAACGGTAGTGCATGGATTAGTACAAGCTTTCCCTCAATGGTCTTTCGTATAGAGTAGTGGTGGATCACCGACGCCTCCAGGTATGAACTTAAGCATATTAGACAAGCAAGAAAGAAATATCAGCAAGTTATAGTGAGATACTCCTTTGAGTCCTTACGATTATGTCAAATTTCCTCATGAAGAACTCCTGGGGAAGTCGCCTGGATCACCCCAACTGAGAGTTAATCCAAGGATCTGACTACTCGTACGGAGCAGAAGGTGTGCTTGCTGTCTATTCTGCTATGTCGCGCCCCTAATTTCTGAGTATTGTTCCTAAGGTTTGTTTTAGGACTGAGCTTTAGCCAACAGGCATAGTAGCTGTTATAACAGCGAGCTCGTATGTCTGGCTACAGCACAGTAAGTGATTAAAAACAGTATGTGCAATAATATCTTGACAGTTAGTAAAGGAGCTCCTAACAACTCAGAGACAACATGGCTGACAACAACGACAAAGCCATCACCAATGAAATAGCTCCAAAATGACGAACCTGCTATCCGAAACAACAAAATTCCCTACTTATTCAAATATCTAACCCACTAGGGGTATTATCTGTAGGATTTTCGGCATAGACTTGTATTAGAACATGTCTTATTAGTCACCCCCAACTGTCTTTGTACATTTTGTGTCATCGTGGTGTTTATTATCGTTGTTATAGATAGGCAGTGTAGTCAACCTACACGTCAAAAGTTTCGTCTTTGAAGCGCACTAGCTCATTTAAATCTTTCCTGAAGAATCTTACTCCACCAAATTGTAGAATGGCAATACAGTCAGAGATTAATATAAACTTGAACTCAGTGTTTTTACATAATTTTTTAATTTAGGAGACACTTAACATGCTAAGGTTGAACACTGTCACTATCTGAAGCGAAATTTCTCATAAATATACTGACTAAAACAACTTCTCTCCTTGTCTGATCTTCAGATTACTGGCGAAATTTGACGGATGAGTAGGAGTCTTACATGAATACATTTATTTTATATTGTTTATGACACTCGCCCGTGGTGATAATCAGCAATATGATATTTATGACTTCTGAGTTGAGGATAGAATAATAGATTTGGTATGAAAAAGAATAAGTTGCACAGTTACCACGCAAGGATGGCTGAGCCATGCGACTGCAACTCCGTTCCGGCGTTCACTACGTTTGACCTTCTATAGGCGTTACATGTCGAATGTAAATCTTCCCAGTAAATATATATTTAGCTTCAAAGATCATGTGGTTAGGAAAAATACCACTACATCTTTGGCATTTCTTGAAGTCTCACACCTGCGAAATCTGCACAGTTTTGCCGGGCTTGTCACCATGCAAATCGAGGTATGTTCCCTTTTCAACTTCTGTCCATCAAAATCTGCTCAACCTTTCAATAAACTATCATCTGACGCTGAAACATTAAAGACGATAGAAGAATTTTATTTGGAGTCCTTTCACTCATGCTTTTGAAGCGGTAGCTTTCTCAGGGCTTTTATTTCTACTAACAATCACCCATTTCTCTGTTCCACTACCAGTGATGGAGACGTTTGTATATGTCGGTTATTGATTCATTATTCCACCTCATTACTTTCAGCCAGATTCAGTTAACGGTTCATTCTTCAGGACCAGCTGGCGCGTATTAGGGGGATTCTTGTCTGAGAAGAGGTACAAATCTTGTTCTATTCCAAACAGAAATTGAAGAACTAAAAGAACTGGTTAGTGTTAGTGTGAATGAAGCAACACCTAGTGTAATCGCTTGTAGTATTTGCATAATCATTGTAAATCTCAAGGCCTCCTTTTGTAAGACTACAAGAGATGCCGTTGCTATCGTTTCTGGTGAATAGTTTCACAATTTAGTGATTTTACTCACAAAAGACCCATATAAACTTTTTGCGGGCTGGTTTGTGTTCTGTCGTGAGTGAAAGTTCTCCTAGGTGTGATTTATCAGTTATTTATGAAAGTGAAGAGGATTATGATCAATAAAATATATCATGACGACAACCCCCTTGAATTAAGGGAATATACTTCGAGCGTTCCTTTTCAAATGATGACTTAAGTAAACAGGATAGCTTTACGTAATTCAGGGGCCTGGCTATCTACTATTATGCAAACAAATTCGAAGACACAATATGCTTTTTGACCGCAGAATGTCTGTAAGAAGAAATATATAGATTATAACAAAGTGTAGTCTGTTGTCCTTTTCAGTCGTACGGTGTGATACCGAAATCCGGAAGTAATTTTACCACTGCTCACCATCCATATTCTGCATTCTCTAGTGTTAAGCGGTACAGGGCTTCTGCTGGTCGAGTCATATATTCTATCCAAGTCTTGTTGAGGAGACAAGGTAGCATTTAGTTTTATTATCTCCTTCAAGATCTTAAGGTCATTCAGGCATAACAGGGCTTTATGTTCTAGAACACTAGATAAGTTGTTGATAAACGATAAGAAGAAAAAGGATCCTATGATTGAATCTTGTGGCACTCCACCTATCATTTAGAAACTGTCAGACAGTGTGGAGCGAACTGTAGTTGCTTGTAATCTTCCCGACGTGCAGTAATAGTAATCTATTTCCAAGTGAAAGGAGCTAAACAAGGCGTGGCAAGTCATTTTACTGAACACCCACCGGCACATTTATCGTGTGTTTTAGTCAGTGAATTCTACGAATAACAATAATTGGTGTCTTTGAATGGTTCAGAATGCCTATGTGACAAGGGTTTTTATGTTACAGTTATAGGATTCAAGAATTCCTGACAGTCACTGAATCCATGTCTGTTATGTTCATGAAAGAATACTATGCTGTAAGTCAGAAACCACAAAAACATAGAGTCAGTAATTAGAAAGTGTCTATGCAAGCACTGTTTCTGAAATTCAGTGGGTCACTTGAAACAGTGATGGGAGCAGTCTCGCCAGCTGAGGTGTCGTTCACAAAGACATACTTTTGAAGGTTACTGAACAACTCGAGGGATCAAAAGATTTGCTCAGCAGTTAATTAGGTCTACTCAGTTTGGAGGACGCCAATGTTCTGATACAAAGTAGAGCCTTCTACTGTTTATCATGGATCTTAGTCCATACAGATACAAATGACGTAAAATTATGGAGAGGCACCTTTAAAGAAACCTTACGGTACTAATGAAGTGGCCACAAAACAGTTACAGCTCACACTTCAGAAGCTTTATATAATGCTCCATCTCATTCCAGAAACATGGGTATCTCCTTTTCAACGGTGTAATGTGGCGTGAAAATATTTTTTTAAAAAGCTGGTTACAGCTATGGAAGAGGCAAGCCGAAGGATAATTTACACTTCACTTCGCTCAAAAAAGCTGGATTTTCTGGCTTCGAGTGTTCTTGTGGTTCAGCATCCCTTAATTCATTGTCACCAATAGGCAACGAGAAGATCGGCTCCAAGAATGGCCTCCTTCCTTGTGCAATTAAGAAAATCCATATGGAACGTCAACAGAGTTCGAGGTCTAATATTAATGTTATATCCGAGTGGAGATTAAATTACAGGTAACTCCCGAGGACTATTAATGGACTAATATTCTATAAATATTCTTATTGTATAATTATTCAGCAATTACATTACGTATATTTATATTCCTCTTATTATAAGCTTTATTTTGACCTATAATTTATTCTTATACGATTTAAGGTTCTTAATCTATGCTCAGTCTATTATTCACTGTCCCCCTCGTGCACAGCCACTTTTGGGCTTATTTGTGTACACATGTTATTTTCTAATTTATGGTGCGTTGTGGTTTGTGTGATTGATATATAAACCAAGTATGTCTGAAATAAACGATCTGCTCTGATTCGAAGTTGGTATTGTGTTCTGGACTCAAGTGGAAGGGCTCGGAGAACATAGGACCAGTAAGGACGCTAGACTGCCCGCACCGGTTGAACGTCATTGGTTGGCCTAGTGTGAAGATTCGTATAAGTCGTATTCGGATTGGTAGATAAGTCGTGTGATCGAAAAGTCAGACATCCAAGTTCATTACAATTAACGACTATTTTCCTTATGTCATGAATAGTGTTTCTTTGGCCACCTGTAGGGATACTTTGCTGCTTGAAGTGTGTCGCCGCCGTGAGGATTCTAGTGGGAGTATGTTGGTTTATGCCCCTGTGTCGACTAAACGTTTGGACCAGAATAGTAGTTACTGATATGGAATAGACAGCTTGCTGTCTGACCAGAAACAGTCGTCACCATCACTATCTAGGCTGCTCGTTTCCTTAATTTTCATCATTGTATGTTGTGAACGTGCATTGTCTTATGCATTATCATGCTTTTACACTGTGCCAACAAACTCCCGGCATTTCTTTGAAATGCTATTTCGAAAACGAATTTTTTTAATACCAATCTAGCTCGCCTGGCGTGGACAGTAGACACAGTTGCTTGTAATGCTGCCTGCTTTTTATCAGATAAATGTCGTTGAAATGTAGCCATGCCACTGGTATCCAGTCTGACATCAGGTTATACAATGTTTTTGGTATGACCATCGTGTTACATCTCCATAAATTTACCTGCCATATCTGTCAGGTCCCTCAGTGTAATTGGTTTAACTAACGTGCTGAGAATCTGCCTTACATTATGAGGTAGACTTTGTGTACACTTTTGTTTCAATAAAGCTTCACCTAATGTTTATGGACCGGCTAATTACTTTATATGACTCAAGAGTTGTGAAGGCTTCTTATCTTTTAAATAATAAATTGGTAATATTTGCTGTATGTTTACCTTATGGATCATGCGCCGGCACTTGTTTGGTTAAATCATGGACTTCTGCAGTATTTAGATAAGAGGAGAACGTACTACATGTGTGTATTTCGGTGTATGTGACCGAATTCCTCGAGCTATAAACAAAGCTTATTTTTGGGCAAACCATATCCTTGGTTGATTATCCCATGTGCAGGAAGTCTGAATTATGGGGTGGCATTAACTGTGGTTAATTCGGAATAAAACATTGGGGTAATTCAGTGGAAGCTTTTAAGAGAAGACCCTCAATGTCACTAATATCACCAGGAGCTTACAGATATGGTAAAATAAAGTGTGACGAACAAAATAAACGTTAGGCTCACAGATAATTGTAGTGGACCGAAAATATCAATTTCAAGAGTAATGGCAAAGTCATCACGAGAGAAAATTACTGTGATACTTTACCAAATATAAACTGTACACACGAGAAAAATATTTTGGACGTCACTAGACTTGTTGGAAGTAGGGGTCTTTGAGTGTTTTTGTTCGTGTAACCCACAATTATATTCACTATAGTCTGAGATGTATATCCAGATAAAGCATGTAATGAGGACATCACTGCGATTTGTAAACATAGACAGGGAATATATTAGAGTCCTGAAATTTTAACAGAGTGTAATCGAGAACAAGAAGCATATGTGTGCAGCACCGTATTGTAAGCGATAATCAATGTGTCATGTAATGAGGTATTGGAAAACGGAACAGAAGAACAAAGGCAACGTTTTTTCAAACAAAAAATTATAATCGTTGCTGTCAATTGTACAAAATGTGAGAATTAATGAAGGACTTTCAAATAATGGCAAAAACTGAATACAAAATAAGTTTATTCTAAATATCCCCACACACCCATCCTACCGCATTCTAATTTTACAACTTTTATATTAAAGTTGAACAGTTAACTTCTACTAGTGTGATAGATGATGATTTCAACAGTCTTACCACCCTGGGATAAGATCGTTTATTTATACTAATACAGCGAACATGCAAACAACTGACGAATTCATTAGAGACAGTGCAGTCGAGTAACTAGACTAACATCAGTAGATGCCACCAAAAACTTGTAACCATACCTCAACATAAAGACACGTGCGCAAAGAAATTACTTGATAGACATTAACTCATCATAAAGATGTTAAATATTGGAATTCGAATTGTTTGAGTTACTACTTCTCGTTACCACTTAAGTTGGCGCTGGGCGGATTTTCGGATTTGCTTATTGACATATGGGTGATTCTCTGTTTCACAATTCGTCTGCAGCTCCAGATGACGAATATGATTACTTGATTAAGCTTCTAGCCCTTGGTGAGTGTGTGGAACTGATCTAACATTGTAACGCTACCCTGCCATGTGAATAATAGTAAATATCATATGTGAAATAAAACGTATACTATGAAATTTTATGTCCAACTAGATTCTTACTGAAAATTTCATAATGATATTTAAGTATAGAAAAGAATGACTAAATTGCCTCTTTGATTTAAAAATTGGTCGGTAATATATTAACTAAATTCATTTACGGTTGTCAAAATTTTCCTATGACCAGCCAATAACGCAAATAATGCTATCAGCATTAAAACTGACACAATCATACAAATGGGCTACTGATTCGTGTGGCTCGTTTCGTGGGTCCACTTTTGACATCTTAGGGTCACGTTGTTCCCTTATTTTTGGGCGGAACCTAATTGTACTTGGTTCAACGTCAAACCTGTCGTGTCGCATTAATATTTTGGTGAAATATAGTATTCCTATTACTTAGCTATCCAAATTATACCAATCCGTCGTGGTCGTTTTCGGAAATTTCAGGTTCCGGCTCAAATTACATACAAGTTTGTTCTGGAAACACCTAAGATTTTTGTCTGCAAAGTACTTTTGTTCTCAGTTCCTTTCATTAATTCAGCATAACTACAACCAACAGCCCCTATCATTGTTTTGTGAATTTGGTGTTGGTGATTTTATTAAGGAGTAGACTAGTACCATTCCATATTTATACTTTCTAAATGATCACTTAGGTTGTGAAACTTTATGTAAATGTTATTTCTACCAGTCCCGTTTGGGTTACGTGGTGGTATAATTTAAACGGACTTCAAGCGACTCGATTTATTACCACGCAACAAAGCAGTTTATTTTGACTGTTAAAGGGTGAGTTATGAATCACATAAAGCATGAAATTACTAGATTGTTGTCTGCTGTTCATGTTTCTACAACCTGTTTATAGCGTGTATGTTGAATAATAATTCCGTAACTCTTTAAAACCTTAAGTATCTAACAGTAGCGTACATAGCGCAGTAATTGCCTGAGACCCAAACATGCTATAAGGTCGTTGATTAAGACCATCCTAAACACCGATTACCACGACGTGCAATACTATCCGGTATTGGAGATGGTTGGAAGAAAGTTAGGGGCGGCCAAACCAAAACGTGGCATCAGTGCTTGAAGACACTAACTTCTAGTCTGAACCATGTTGGTAGATGCAGACTACTTGGTTGGGGTCCGCGTGACTTTCGTAACCAATGGTTGGAGACTCTTGGTGACATGGCTCAGAATCGATCACAGTGGCGTCGGTGTATACACTCCCTGTCTTCCCTTCAACTAAGAGATTAAAATCACTTCATATCTTTCTACGAACTAATTCTTTCTTCTTGTACTATATCTCTATATGCAATCTTCCTCTTCTTTATTACTATCTTTGACCTAACCACTTCTATGAATCCGGTGTTCATCTTGCTGTGCTGATGCGGTATGGCAACCTGGACCGATGCACATATGTGCCTGGTCCTACGTTGTAGCTGACTGACTGATTAAGACCATACTGGTCTTATGAATATCGTACCGGGTCAAGGATAGTTCTTACTACTACCAATACTATAGTTAGACTTGTAGTTAGAATTGGCTAGTGTTTCTGATTGAAAGGCTATTGGTATTTCTTAAGATCAGCAGATAGGTTGTGGTGTAATACGTTTTCCGAAGAGATTGGTTCACAACTGGTATATTTTAAGTATAGTATCTCCGTGTACATTACATAACTAACTGGCTAATAGTTGACAACTTGTGAGCCCCATATGCGCTTGTCGTACCCAACTTTTGGATTTTTCAGAAATGGAGCTATTGTTTGTCTCCGTACATGTGGGGGATTTGTGGGCAGTTATGGTATCGTGCGTCTACCATATCCCACCACCTAATACTCAGTGTTTCATCTTTGTAATATTTGACTGGTCATAATTCGTGGTTTTGGTTATGAAAAGTCATGGAAGTCTTGTAAAATTGTTAGGTAAAACACAGAAAAACATTTCTTAAGTCATAAATAGCTATTTTGATGAAACTTGGCCATCCTGACTTGATTTATGTAATCGTTACTAGTAGTTTTGTAATATTGAAACTATATCACTGAATATTTCCCAGTCTTTTCCAGGATAAAAAACGAGTATGACAAAGCTGTTCCCTGCTTTTGGAGCGGAATATCACCTAGACGTTTTTGACCAATAGATAGGGTTTCCGGTTTTGATTGTTTCTACTTTTTACCTCTACACATCTTCCAGCGTGGTCGAAAGCCCCACTCTTTCTACCGTAGGATCAGGGTATTTAGATCAACAGTGGGCATTGTCCATTTAGTCTTTTATTAACCAAAAAACTACTGGTTTTCAGGTCAATTTAAAATATCATCCCAAAAATACAAAGGAAATAATTTAAACACCTGAATATTTGCGCTTCCTAACAGGGCTCGTATAGATGGTCAGTGACTTTAAACTGATTACATGTTGGTTTCAGTCTTCTCTAGATTTCTCCAATCTAACCATGTGCTGACATTGATTGTATTTCTCTTGTCAGGTCACGTGACACAGTCTCAGTTCGATTGCGAAATCTTGAATTAAACACTTCAAAGGGTAGTTTAAATTGTTTTCTAAACCCTCTAGTTGGCTAGATTTTAGTAATGAACTGTAGCACTAAATGTTGTAGGTCTTTGTAAGCCAAAGCTTGACAAACGAACACGTTTTGACAAAATTTCTGCGACTATTCCTGAAGATTGTATCAGATTGAATTTAGTGTTCAGACGAATCTTTGTCAAAGTATATGACCTAGTCAGAAGTTCAAGATTCGAAATAAAACAGTTATCTCTGTTAGCATTAGACTACGAAATCCTAAACGTCATCTTTATCCAATATCTTTATGAGTAACAAATCGATAATATGTTTCGTAGTATTGAGTTAATTCGTAAGTACTGGTTTTTTGTCTAAAGCTTATCATGTATATATATATATATATATATATATATATATATATATATATATATATATCAGTTCACCGTGTGGAGTGATAACTTATTAATTATTAGACTCGACTTCCAATCATAAGGTTGGAGGCTTGAATTTCGCGTCAACCTGCTTCGGTTTGGATATCAAGGCAGTTGTATAAGCCCTTATAACATGACTTCAAGCTAAGTACATAAACGTGTTCTCGGTATGTCAGTAATAAATATTATAACTTATTGGATGTGTTCTTTGCTTTGTTCAAAACAGGAGATAGCAATGTTGGGAAGACAAGCTTATTATATCAGTATACCGATAATATTTTCAACCCACGATTTACAACAACTGTTGGTGTAGATTTTCGTCAAAAACGATTAGTTCGAGAAAGTCGTGATTCTGAAGGTCTTTTAGGACCCAAACAACGCTTGCACTTACAGTTATGGGATACTGCTGGACAAGAACGGTAAGCGTTTTAGATTTGACTACACATGAAGGCTCTCTATACTATACCATGGATCAATGAGTCTACCTTCTATGTGAATTTATTTCTTTTAACACATAAATATTGGCACAAAGGGGCACCAAATGCATATGTGTCACACAATAACAATGAAAATTTGAAGTGATAGAGAATGTAAGGTGCGTATAAGAAAAAAGGGAACAATAACGAACAGAAATTAGTGTATGATAGTGAAATAATAATAATAATTGGAGAAGCAGCCCAGTTAGCAAAGCTACAACCAGAAAGCATTCTTCCGGTTAAAGAAGTTGCATTTTGTATAAAAAAAGTTACAGCAGGATCGCCACTGACTTCTATTCTGAGCCATATCTGATAACATCTCTATCCATTGTGTTGCACCATTTCTAGGGCCCCAACCAGGGAGTTGTGGAGGAACAATGGGAGTCGATCCCGTACAGCTTTCTTTCACACCACGACACCATTTCATACACTGATTACTTTTTCAACCAGTCCCAGCGTCTTCATATGAGACACGACGATCTCGAGTCACTGATTGGTCGAAAGTTGAATACTACGACCGAATACGAATACTGAAACAGTCTTTCTATGTGAATAATTTAAAATATACGTATGTGATTTGCTTGTTGGCTATGGTACTTCGTGTCGGATTTTTCAAAATACTTCATTATTTCGTACTAATCCAGTTATGTACTTCGAGGAAAGAAAACAAATTTGAATTTGGTCGTAGTTGGAACCAAAAAATGAAGTATTTTGCAGCTTATAAAACTATTGGGAATGGTGTTACATTTATTATTGAGAACGATCTTGATGGTTCTGTTCTTTGAGCTAGATGGTTTGATCGTGGAGCTTTCATTGTTCTTCTGCACAACGTCCGCATAAACTTCAGGTAGAAGTGAAGCATTCGGAATTTTCTAAATATGACAAACAGCTTATCTCGTCGACCTCGATCGGTTATTGTTGACCTTTAACTTGTCTGCATCTTTGTTCTGTTTGTATCTCCATTTGATATGATTCTTAATCCTATATTTGTCCATGATTTTTCCGATTTATTGACAAATCAGAAAAATTTCGACATAGACCACATGCAAAAAATTAACTTCGGAAAATGATATTGTCGAAAAGAAATTTTCTCATCACTGGAACGTCTTCATTCGATTTCGGTGTTTTTTCTACTAATGATTGGTCCTAGTGCCAAGCCTCTAAAAACCTATGGTCGTTTTAGTATTTCTCTATCCAGGATTTCAACATTTTTCCAGTTGAATGTGTGTCCACAATCGTCCACATGCATGGATATGAGCGAAGACACATCACGGGGTTTAGTCGCTAGTTGATGTTCATGTGGGAAAAGATGAAGTGTTTCTCCCAATTGTTCAGAAAAACAGTAGAAGCTCCATAACCAAGTCATTCATCTCAGGGAGCAAAATCACTCACTGGAGCTGTAAATCTTCACCTATGAGCACTATGCACTACAGAGCGGTGGATTAGGGGCTTAGATATTTGATTTCTCGGCCAACTGTTTTTTCATTCGAACCCTGTTTCACTTACTCATTTTAAATATCTGGATTGTATTACTTACCCTCACACAACAGGTGTGACTTAGAGCCGTGTATGCATGTTTATTTCATTGCTGAGTTTCATTTACTCAGCTAAATATGCTCATTTAAGAACAGTACATTTTAGACACGAAATTCGCTAAGTAACGTTATTACGATTCTAAGAAAAGGTAACTTGTTAGATACTTTATACGGTACAATACTCATTGCAACATAAAATGTATCAGATGAATAATCCCTAAAAGAAAACCAGTAAAAGTCACTGTACAGTTGTTTTATTCACGACCTGTAAAGTTAGTCAACTAAAAAGTGAAAAAAAATTATTGAATAAAGATCACACTACATAACAGATTGATTGAGGATGAGTCAATCAGTCAAACGCAACATAGAACCTGGTGTGCATGTACATCGGTCCAAGTTGCCATGCCCTATTAGCAAAGCAAGATCAAATCTGTTAGAGCATATTCTAGAGTAGTTGAGGCAATATCAGCAGGTAATGTTTTTATCAAGTTCAAACATTGTATAGACTAAATATGAACAATTTTCAGTTAGTTCATAATAACATACAAACCATCTATCACTACGATTTCAGTTTCGCATAGAAAATTACGAGGTGGTATCTTAATTCTGATTGATTTAATCAAGGCCGTCAGTGTACTTTTATCATTAGGCTAAATTAATTGATGTTACTGTTTATCTAAAGCTGATAGAAATTAGAATGCTATGATGATCAATCACTTGAAAATAGTAGGTTGCGAACTTATCTACTGGACGTCTGTTACTCACATGTGTCAGTCAGTCACAACGTAGAACCTGATGCATATGTACATCGGATCACGTTGCTGCACTCCATTAGCACAGAGATGAAATCGTCAGGTCAAATCTTGAAGTAGTAGAGGTGGTAACAATATGAGACAACATGGCCCATTGATGTAAGTGGTGGTTGGGCATATGTAACACATATACCAACCACCTCAATTGACGGAGATTTATTATCTCATCAATCGATTTACCATCCTTACTTCGTACTCTATTCCTAACCTAGTCATTTCTTACTCAGTTGTCCCAAAATACACGAGTGATTCCTCGAATACACCTATGATCAAATACTAGTAGCCTATGAATATTCTCTATTCCTAATAGCCATATTTCACATCCCCAAGGTAAAGTAGGGCGTGCAGTTGAAAAGTGTGCTTGTCCTTTAGTCGATAGACAGATATCTCACCTACGTCACAAGTAACATAAATCGACAAAAGCCGTGCTGAGATTTCGTCAGACACCAACTAATTAGGGCTAATCAGACTTCCAAGATACGTGGTGTGTGGGTGGAAATTTAATTCATTTAATATTGACCTAGTGGTTCGATAGTACAGTATTTAGGACGTGATCTTTTGGTACTGAGTTTATTACCACCCTGGGGTCTTAGATATACATTGCGCTAACTGATCACAAGCTAGGATAATAAAAGGTCCAATATACCATGGTTTTTCAGTTGATATCAGTGCTATTAATGTATTTCATTTATGTTGTATTTTGCAATAAAATTCCAGTCGTTATCAAAACATTTTTGTTAAAATCATGTGTTATAATTACAGTTATCGAAGTTTATGCACTGTATTTTTGCGTGATGCAATGGGATTTTTATTGGTATTCGATTTAACCAATGAGAATAGTTTTAAAAATTGTCATGCGTGGATGAATTTATTATGTGATAATGCTTACTGTGATCGTCCAGATGTAGTTCTTGTTGGAAATAAATTTGATCTGACCTCTGAACGTCAAGTATCCATGTCCGCTGCTAAAGCAATGGCTTGTGATCTCAAGTTAGTGATGTTGAATATTTTTTTTAAAAAAACTGCTGTTCTCAAAACTTTATGATTGTACGTAAAAAACTGCTGTGTTAAGTAGCCTGTAATCTGTTGTAATTTACTTATTTACCCGGTACAGATCCATGTCTTAGGGTTTAGGCTATAGCTTTTTCTGTGTGAGGCTTATTGATGCTACTTATGCTGACAGATATAAGTAGTATGTAGTATCAATCGGAAGAATCATGAGGAATGTAAAGGACAACTGAGGGAAGATGTGCAAATAATATATTTGATGTATGTTTTTCATATTTTATCAAGGCACTGTGTAAGTTTTTATGAAACAATCAATTGGTCTCCCCTACTGAAGTCTTCACTCACTACAATATTACCCGACCATCTGAAACGTAGGTAAATAAAGCAGTGATCCCAATATACTCAAATAACGCTATAGAGACATCTGTGATCAATATGTAGAATTGTAGTTAAGATTAAATCTCTGGGTGATGGCACATCCTATGTGGACGTGCTTATATCTAGCCTGTATTTCATTTTTGAATGAATACATCTCATGCTATCAACTGCAAGCAGTAGGCACTTGAAGTTGAGCTACATTTTTTGGTGTATAAAAGAAGACTAGGTATACTATTCGATTGTTCACACTGAAGTAGAAAGAGTAGAGTTGCAAACTAAGATAAACTAACTCATTACCTCAGTGTTTATTTAATTTTGTTGTATATTAATTTTCATCTTATCGTCTGACATTGACCCTAATAATTAATAAACATACTTGTAAGCAACAATCTATTAGTCTGTTATTTATATACTCATATGTGATAACAAGTTTGATTAATGTTTACCATTCTGTAGTGTCTTATTGGCAAGACATAAAAGTAATATTGGTAGTCTAAAAAAATTATTAGGAAGTAGTCATTAGTTTTCACTCTATTGTGTCTCGTATTCGATTTTGTTGCTATGTAACGGAGCTACTTAAGTGTTATTAGTAATTAGCAATTATAAAGTTATTTTAGTTTCGATCAAGCTTCAGGTCTTATTATGCTTATCCTCGTGACTTTTAAGGCCTGAATAAGAGTATTTGCAATATCTGGTATTTAACTTAAGAATTGTCATATTTCACATAGTTTGTGTGGATTAAAGGTTATTATTCTTAGAATCTACTGTGTACATATGTGTAACTTGCTTTGGTTGAATAATTCATCAGGGGTGTCGGGTTAAGAATCAACAACGCAGTAGAACTTGGGAGAAATAAAACAATAATGACAGACGATTCAAATAAAAAGGGTGGACTAGATGATGTTGACATAAAGATGAATTCTTAGTTGTATCACTTAGTCTCTAACTAATTGATTCATAAGATCTAATCAAACTTCGACGTCGTCACTTACACCAACTCAAAATAACAGTGAATAATGGCTTGGTGAATTAGTGTTTTCTTTCATTTCTGTTATCTTTCAAAGGAGCATTTTATTTTGATCTTCGAAGAAATTCCATTACTTCAGCATCATTCCAAAATAGTTTTCCCCGTTTGATTCTCTCCTTCAGATAAATGTTTAGTTTACTGAATTAATTAGGCGTGCTTTGTTAATGGTTATAGGCGCTTTAATCTCAACCACTGAGTCACAAGTTCAAACAACCCTCTCCCTACTTTATTCAGTTTGAACCACTTTTCGGTACTGTCTGTCAATGGAGCACTTAGATGATCAAAATACTTGATGATTTATAGCTTATAAAATAAGAGCATTGTATGTACGTATAGAAATCGGATCATCTTCTTTCCTTAATTGATGTGAAAAGTGACTATATGACGATCACTTATGCAAATTCGTATTAGTGATGCAGTACACTCAAGCAAATGTATAATACAAGATTGCATAACTAGTCAGAAAACAAAATGATTATAAGATACCTAAGTGTGGAGTTAAAATCTAACTATCAGACATTGTCTTTGACCTATTATACCAAGAAATTTTAAACTGATAATCAGTTTGAATTGCTCAATGCTTCAATTATCCATGGATTCACATTCCAAACCTCTTAATCAGAATACCATTAGTTCAAATTATTAATGCTCACAAATAATTTTCATTGTTTAAACTGATCATTATATACGTAAAATATCACAGAACACTGCACACTGTGTATAATAAAACATAACACTGGAAGATTTTTAACATGTCGTTAAGTAATACATTTTATAGTTCATTGACTGTGTTTTATAAACATTAAAAGAGATAGTAACAACTAATGAAGTCAAATATTAGCTTATAATTAGGGCTATATATAGAACCATTGTAAATACATATACAACCTGGTTTATTCGTAATTTCTTTTCTTTGCCTCTTTCTAACACAATCAAGATCAGGGGAAAAACACTGCAACTGTTGATTTGTAGATTTCGATCAGGACTAAATGATATATGGCATTGGCCATTATTCGGTGATCAATCAATATAAATATCTCAGTTTTACAGGAGGTTAGTTACAACTAGAATAATTCCGTAGAAACCTGGAAGCAGTGGAAGGCCGTTTCCTTCCATTGTGGGACCCCTCAGCAGTGCGCATCCGTGATCCCGCACCAAAGGGATTCGAGCCCAGGGCCCTCGGTCTCACGCGCGAACGCTTAACCTACTCGACCACTGAGCCGGCATCCAATGGTGTTAGTATCTGACATCGACCAACCCACGAAATTGCGTGGCCATCTTCCATAGTACTGAGGTAGATACCTGTCTTTCCCTGACATGGATTAGTTCCACTGGTCAGGGCTTCTCACTAGAACTCCGAAATTCCCTGACGAAGCTAGTCATTAGTGAGTACATGTTATTCCACGAGCGGAATCATGGATGCGCACTGTTGAAGAGTCCCACAATAAGACGAAACGACCGTCCAGTGCTTCCAGGTTTTCAGTGTTGATCGAACATCATTCGGTTCATGATCTCAATCAAAAACGTGATGATCTTCACAACCCCTATACTAATAATAGGAACTGTATCGGTTTTGTAGATTTCTTTGGAAATATTAATGAATATCTGATGGATAATAGTTTCAATAATTATACTATTTAATTGAATTCATATTTGATAATATAATCATTTAGGTATGAATAAATTTAACTTTTCTATACATTATTTGTATAAAGTGTACCATATATTGAAACAAGTGCAGCAACTGGTTATCAAGTAAATGATGCAGTGGATCGTTTATTAGATTTAGTTATGACTAGAATTGAAGCATCAGTAACTAAAGCACGTATACATGGTAATACAGATGGTACAGCAAATTTGAAAAAACCACCATCTAAATCGAATTGTAATTGTTAAATAATTTATATATATATATATATATATATGGATGGATGGAATAATAAATATGATTACAAATATTAAATTGTACTTTTCCTCATGATTTCAAGTGAGTGGAAATAATAATCTTTTTGTTACTCCTAAATGACTGTTTTACTTATCTTGTTTACTGATTATTCTATAATTGATGATAATTTAATGAACTTTATTTAATATTGATACTTGAAGAGATTTGGAAAATTGATGGTTACGAAGATTTTGGAAAATCTGGATTTTACTAACCAGTAGTGGTACTTCAGAAGTACATAAACTATGTGAAAACTCTTTACTCGAACACTACTAGTTGAGTGAGAGCTTATAATGAACTGTCATTTGCTTTTGTAACCTCAAGTGGTGTCCGTCAAGGTTGTTCACTTTCTCCATTTTTGTTTAACTTCATCATAGACCTATTGATGGAAATAACGTTCTCGTCGATTGAATTCTCTGGCATTGATCTCCTATCAGGAGGTCCACTTATCGACTTAGAATACGCAGATGATATAGTCCTGTTTGGCGAAGACGCTGATAAAATGCAGAGTCTTTTGGTAGCGCTGAGCGACAATGCCAGAATGTTTGGAATGCGCTTCTCCCCCTCTAAATGCAAGTTATTGCTCCAGGACTGGCCTGCGTCAACACCTGAACTAAGGATAGGGAGTGAGGTTAGACGCAGGGTATTAGGGGATGATGGTAGATCAGTTGATGAGGTTGTGAATCTTCATCGACTGAGATGGTTGGGCCACTTGTTACGTATGCTGACTAGTGTTATACATGGTTGAAAGAAAGTTCAGTGCGGCCGATCCATGAACGTGGCATCAGTGCTTGAAGTCACTAACTTCTAGTCCGAGCCATGTTGGTAGATGCAGAATACTTGGTTGGGTTTCGCGTGACTATTTGTAACCAATGGTTGGAGACTGACATGGCTCAGAATTGATCACAATGGTGTAGGTGTGCACACTCTGTCTTCCCTTAGAATCGCTTCATTTTTTTCTTCCTACGTACTAAATCTTTATTCCTGTACAGTGTCCTTATATGCAATCTTTCTTTTATATAATACCACCATTGAATTAACAACTTCTATGAATCAGGTGTTCATCTTGTGCTAATGAGGTATGGCAACTTGAATCAGTGCATGTATGTGCCTGGTCCTACATTTCAGCTGACCGACTGCACATTAGTTCCATGATTCTGGGGGAAAAATGGTACATATATACCTGTTCTTGATCACTGGGTACCGTGGGACTGCATCTCCTAACTTCACTCCGTTGCTTTGTTGGATTATATTTCTAGATCAAGCATTTTGGGGAATGGTTTCGTAAGGAAATCATGTGCTTCGGTCTGGGTAATGGGACAGTATCCTACCTCATACGAATTTAATGATATAGTGTCTGGTGGATTGTTATTTTGATGCTTCCTTGTTAAACAGAAGCTTCGGTTGATATTACTCAGGAGTTCTTATCAAATATATTAGGTATTATGAATAGTTTTATTTTTTATTCTAGACTACTTGGTCGATAGGATTCGATCTGCACTAAGAAGGATCTGACATACATGAAATTGATCACCACCCAGTGATCAATCAATTGTAAATATTCTAGACTACATTTCACATCATCATCATTGTATTACTTGCGTACAATATGTATTTCTCACTTTTTTTCTCTTCTTCATTTCAGATTGTACCGTTTCTGTTGCATAAATTTCTACTGCATAAACTTGTCCAGTCAACATCTTGTTATAGTGTTGTGTTGTATTCTCTATGTATGTGTGTATGCTGTGCTATCTTCACACGTTTATGAAGATGAACTAACTGACCAACTATAGCCTAATTGTGCCAACAACATACTTTTAATTGTTTTACTCTGCTCCTGTTAATGATTGTGATTCGGGCGATGGGAAAAGAAAGAAAGAGTATCCATTCGATGTGCTGTTATCCAATCTATTTTAATTACAGTTTTGTACGTGTCTGTTTGTGTGTGTTATGATAAAATTACCTCTTTCGTTTATATTGTACTACTACTCCACCAATAACCATTTCTAGAACATGGACGTTTATTATACCATGACATCTACTTATGTACGTTATCAAGAAAGACAAGCAGAGAGAGCATAACCATGTCCTGTAAAATTGTGATAAATTATGACACAACAATATCAATCCTGTGTTTGTGTGTATGTAGTTCCAATGTATTTTTGTCGCTGGATTTTCTCCTGTTGAATATGTGACTATGTATGTTTACTCAATGTCGTTGGTGTATATCACCAATTTCCTCAATTTACTTCATTCCATTCATTGTGTGAATCTCAGTGAATATTTCAGTAGACATTCCATTTTCATGTATTTGTGGTACATCGAATGTTCTTTGTCTTTCGTTTTTTTTTACCTACTACTGGTACTACTACTTAAACAACTTGATTATTGTTATCTTTATTATCATACGTGATGTATATTTTTCTACTTAACTGAAAATAATTCACTTTGCTATTGGAAATGTTTTCACTTGGGTTTTTTTTGTCTTGTCTTTTCCCTTTTGTTGTCCTCCTGGTCCCTCGGTATCCCATATGTCTATACTGTGTTATTCAATACTTTATTACTAATATGATTGACTCTCAATATTAGTATGAATTGATGATTTGCTTTTTTGTGCTTTCTTGTTTTGTTTTGCTTTTCTCATGGTAATATTTCAACTGTAATATATATGTATTGTGTGTGTACGTCTTGGCTTCTTTTCTTCTTGACTACTAGTCCAGTTTTCATTGTTATGTTTATGCGTAGAAACTAAGATTTGTTTTATTTCCAATGCTTATTTTAATAATCTAATCTAAATTGGGATGGTGGGGATCAAAAGAAATGTAATTTTTAACAGAATAGTATTTCCCATATACTGACTTATTACCTCTACCACTACGGGATTTGACTCGACAACTGCATCTCTGTGCTAATGTGGTATGGCAACTCGAACTGATGTACGTACGTACGAAGTTGTACGTTGTTACTGACTGACTCTCATATACTGAAGGCATTGGCTTATATTTTGTAGATCATGGTCATTATTTTTCTTTCGTATGAACATGTTAAATGTTAATACTTGCTGAAATGAATTATTCTTATTTATAGTTAAGTGATCTAACGGTTGAATTACTGGGATTTTAATCAATAAATTACAAATTCATCTCATCTACATCAGGTCAAGCGATTGAGCATCTTCACTAGGCTTCAGTAAATCTTCCGTAGTTTTCACACAATGTCAACACAGTGAGATATTATCAGAATGGGTTTTGTGAGATTTTTAGAAATTTCACTGGTTGAAATCATGAGTCAATTGAAGCTAGACCACCATGGAAAACCTGGAAACGCTGGACCGCCGTTTCGTCCTAGTATGGGACTCCTCAGCAGTGTACATCCGCGATCCCGCCCCCCCCGCGATGTTCGAACCCATGATATGATTGGTAAGATTGAAGTAATAGAGAAGTATTCTGAATAGTAGTAGTAGTATTAGTAGTATCGATATTATTAAACAGAAGCTTAAATGAGGGAATATGCTTTAAAAAGATGAAATGAATTCGATTCTCAAAATCTTAGGGGAAGATAAACGATGGGTGAATAATTTCACCTAAAGTTTCAAAACACTGATTATGATTATCACAGCCAGATAATAAGCATTTAACAAAATAACCAAGCTTGATATTCAGTGACTTCATAGAACAGTATCGTGTTTTGAATTGGTCGTGGGATTGGGGATGCGCACTGCTGAGGAGTCCCATACTAGGATGAAACGGCTGTCTTGTGCTTTCAGGTTTTCCATGGTGGTCTAGCTTCAATTGACTCATGAATTCAACTACTAAATTATTGTCTCTTTATGAAACGAATTCGGTCTATGGAAGCAAATCTGTGAGAATAGTTTTCCTGACGTACTAATATCAACTGGTATAACATTGAAAGTAGAAAGCATCAGACTTCATTTGCGTTTTAGTGTTGAATAACACAATATACTATGCATCAACTTTAGGCTTTTTGAATATTGTTCCTTGTATGCTAATCCCATTAAGTCAAAATTCATTGATTATCTATTATCTCCCGTAACTTGGTATCATTATAGTAATTTTTCTCATCAATTCATGAAGTTAGTTTAAATGAATAGTGACATTAACTAATTATACATCAATAGACATATGATATCATGGTAGGGAATTAATTGACAGTAGTGCTTAATTGTTTGTCGATTGATTACGGTCCCTTTATTTATTATATTCAAGGTAGGTTTATACACTTAAATGCACCTCTTAGATGTATGTATACTGTACAAATGAAATCGATAATTTAGTGTAGAAATTTCGGTATTTTCATTTATTGTCATATGGATAACTAAAGAAAATCAAAGTATAATTGATAGTTTAAGCAAGGATGAATAGCAGCTAGCAGTGGAATCCAGGACCCACGTTTCTTCCAGTTTGAGACTCATCAGATGGGTGTACCTATCACATCCGAGTTGGAGTTCACTCTGGGACTCCAACCCAGCAATATTCGCTTCAAACGCCATCACGATGTCCACTTAGCTACAGAGCTTTGAAAGCCACTAGCTTTTACAATTGGGTGAAGTCTAAATGTTGGGATATTCAGGAAAATATCCCAAGAATTATCCTGTTAAGCCTAATGTTATCCTTGGACATGAAATGGTATCATCTTATTGGTGAATATTTGTTTAACGTGTCATTTTCCTACTGGCCATTATTGTACAATGTTATTTTCTATTTTATGGGACGTTGTGGTCTGCTTGACTGGTATATAAAAAAAGGTATGTTTGAAATATAAGGATTCATAACTCAGGCTGTGACTTGCGTTCTTCACTCAACTGGCTGGGACAGACAGCGGAGCGGGACCAATCAGGGCACTAGGTCGTTCGTACGTGTTTTCCGTGTCCACTGTACTCCGATCGATAAATACGCTGCTTATCAGAACCTGCAGTCCCACTCGCGTTACAACACTAAATTCGCTTAGTATTGTTTAGTTGAATTTTCCCGTTGATGTATAGGACTGTAATCGACCAACTCAAGGATGTAGGTACACCGTCTGACGAGTCCCAAATAGAACGAAACACGTGCCCCCGATTCTACTGCTAGTTACTATCCATCCACCTTTGCTTAGAATGCTTATGAGTTAAGGCAATACGCACAGTATGCACACATGCCAATAAGAGATGAATCAATTGGAAGATTCAAGTTAATAATACCAAGTGAATTTATACTCGACAATTGTTTTAGTTTTAAACTGTAAATCAATGTGTAGCTACAACTTCATGAAATTGAACAGATAACAGTTCCAGTCTTGCTGGTAATTTGATATTTCCTGGTTACCAGTTTGGTATGCAATAAGTAATAAGATGGTGGTTGGAGGTAGTCAACAAGAAACCCTGGACCTATGTTTCGTGCTACATGGCACTCGTCACTAAGGTGTACCTGTAATCTTGCGGGGACTGATGCTCCCTGACGGATTCGATCCCATGTCACTCAGCCTGACAGTCAGAGACATCCATTCAAGGTCGTGTCACCTAGACTAGTGGCCACATTGCAACTTGGTCGATAGGATTCGATCTGTACTAAGAGGCACCTAATATACATGGTGACATTGATCACCACCCAATAATCAATCAATTGCAATAGGTGATATTTTCAAATTTAAATTAGTTTCCAATATTTTGTACAATTAATGCTCAATGTTATGGATAAGTTAAAAACCACCCCGAAATCGGTTGACTAAATAGACCGAACGGTTTTTGTGCCAAAACATCCCAACTGCCTGATTATTGGTTATTCTTCGACTTAACTATTTTTCTAAAGTTAATTTTCTGAAATAGATGGAATTTAACTAGCAGTGAAATCTAGAATACATGCATCATCTTGTTCAGGATTCATCAACTGTGTGTAACTCCATCCTAATGTATATATTAGCATTTAGACGATCTTATTAACTTTCACTTCAAATCATCCACCCGTTGTCAACTAAGCTACTAAGTCGATGTGGCCACTAACTTTTTCAACGATCATGATGTTGATATATTATCCCCTTATTAATATCCTCAACTGAGTTTTGATCTTTCCTAGTTGCCATTTATGCATCTTGTGTAAATAGTTTGAACATAGTCATTCTATCACAAGTTTTTTTTACAATATAGAACAGATGGATTACGATTTGCCTTTGAATCGAAACTTAGTGTTTTAAAAAAATTTATCATCGGTCAGATTGAAATGATCTTTGACTTCATTCTAACATTGATTAACTTCGAGCCTTTTGAAGATAAGATACGGTAGCATTGTTCATGTACAGTGGAAATCCGATGCTATAACTTGTCACCTTGTGCCCCTATCAATATATTACGTAATGATACCGCCAATTAGAGAACATTGATTTATCGACAGGACCAATGACGTATAAAACAGTACGAGCAGTCTTGAGTCTTTATCGGTTCTGCTTCCCGCCTAGGCCTATCTGTTGAGTCCAGAACACCAACATCAGCCTTTGCGATATGAATCATGTTTTTCACACATACTGAGTTTATATATACAAATCAAACAGACCACATCGTACCATAGAATAGGAAAGACACATTTGTACAAGATCAAGCCAAAAGTGGTTGTGAATGTGGGAGACTGTAATTAATAGACTGAGCATAACTCAAGAAAGGCATATCGTATAATAATCATCTACGCGTCAACATGAAACTTATAATGAGAGGAATATGAATATGTATAGTTTAGTTACTAATAATTATACAATAGCATACAATAGTATTAGACTATAAATGGATCCCAACGGTTAGAATTCAGTATTCTTGCCAGGAAATAACATTCGACAAGAATAGAATGTGTCTTCATGTAATGCCATTTATTCAACAAACTGCATATACTTTATAAGCGATTGTTGAATGTTTTTCTAATTATAGAAATTAGGTTTTAACTCTCCTCTTGCATAATAAATGTTTTGATGATGTAATAATGTCAAATTTTATTAGTAGTGATCGTATCTTGTTAGATCATTGTGGAATGGAATTCATCACTCTACATCAACTCCATTGACTAAGAGAAAGCATTTGACAGCGTGGACAGGATAACACTATGGAAGCTTCTTTGATACTATGGCGTGCCTGAGAAGATAGTCAATATCATACGGAATTCCTATAATGGATTAAACTGCAAAATCGTGCATGGAGGAAAGCTGACAGACTCGTTCGAAGTAAAGACCGGTGTCAGGCAAGGTTGCTTACTCTCGGCCTTTCTCCTTCCCCTAGTGATCGACTGGATGGATCGTGAAGACGTCAACACCTAAGGGGAATCATGGAATACAGTGGGAATCTAGGATTCAGCTGGACGATCCAGACTTCTCTGATGATCTGGCTATTCTATCGCACACACAACAATAAATGCAGGAGAAGACGACAAGTGAAACAGTAGTAGGTCTTAACATACACAAAGGGGAAAAGCAAGATTCTCTGATACAACACAGCATGCAACAATCGAATCACATTTGACGGAGAAGATTTGGAGGATGTAAAAAACCTTTACATATCTGGTCAGCATCATTGATGAACACGGTGGATATGATGCACATGTGGAGGCGCGGATCGGCAAAGCAAGAGCAGCATATCTGCAACTGAAGAATATTTGGAACTCAAAACAACTGTCTGTCAACCAACACCAAAGTTAGAATTTTCAATACAAATATCAAGACAGTTCTACTGTATGGGACGGAAACTTGGAGAACTACAAAAGCCATCATCCAGAAGATTCAAGTGTTTATTAACAGTTATTTACACAAAATACTTCGGATCCGTTGGCAAGACATTATCAGCAACAACACACTGTGCAAGAGAACAAACCAGATCCCAGCGGAGGAAGAAATCAGGAAGAAGTGCTGGAAGTGGATAGGACACACATTGAGGAAAGCATCCAAATGCATCACAAGGCAAGCCTTCACATGAAATCCTCAAAGTCAAAGGAGAAGAGGAAGACCAAAGAACAAACTCCGCCAGGAGATGGAGATAGACACGAGAAAAATGAACAAGAATTGTATAGAACTAGAAATGAAGTCCCAGGACAGAGTGTGTTTGAGACTGCTGGTCGGCGGTTTATGCTCCACTAGGAGTAACAGGCGTAAGTAAGTAGTAAGTAAGATCGTGTCTTGTGTTATATTCAGCCTTTGGTAGGTTTGTGTGTAACCTGAGGGTATTTTGTGCACTGGCAAGAAGCGTTTACAGCAATATCTCTATAAGAATATGAAAGAGGGAAGAATATGCAGAAAAGTTAATTGACAATATATTAAGCGTACAAGGTGAAATTAAGTTTATAGTAAAATGACATTAACATGAAATTAAGATTAAATAATCGAACCTAGTAGTTGGTAAGGTACAGTTTTTAAACGAGTCTGTTTCGGATCTCGTTGATTTTAATACAGATGCGTTGTATAATTAATGTTCCAAACCCATAGATTTAGTTCTGAATCTGAACAACGGAGAAGTACAAGCCTTACTAAGTAGTATCGTCAATAATAAATAAACTTTCTCATCTGTCTCCTATGATACCTAGATATTTCGATGAATAGTGTTTTTAAAAATATCTTGACTTGAATTCACTTTGTATTATTTGCTTGTATCTTCCCATTGTTGTTAAGGTCTGCAATTGATCAGTCTCTTATTGGCATATGTGCATGCTGTGCTCATTGCCTTAAGTCACAAGCATTCTAAACAAAGATGGATGAGCAGCGGCTAGCACTGGAATACAGGATACGTATTTTGTTCAAATTGGGACTTGTTAGCTGGATATGTCTGCATCCTTGAGTTGATCGATTACAGTCCTATACATCAACGGAAAGATTCAAGTAAACAATACAAAGTGAATTTAAACTTCACTCGATTGCACAAGAGAGTGGCTATCGAGATTCAGTAGTTAAGTGGATTATGTGATGGCGTTTGAAATGAAAGTTGCATGTACTTGCATCCATCTGACGAGTGACAAAGAGGACGAAACGCATGTCTTGGATTCCACTGCTAGTCACTGTCTATCTTTGCTTATATCTTCACTTGATTTCAAAAACTTACTTGTACTGTGTAAAATTACATGCTTCATTCATAATGACATGCAATTTTATTCCAAAAGAGAAACAGTTGATGAGATATCTGTTAATTTCGTGTTAAACTGATATCATGTAGAGAACTATGGAAGATCTGAGAGTGTTCGAAAACTGTTTCACTCAGGTATGAGATTCGTCTACACTGTGATCCTACATGAGATCAAAATGATAGTCTTCAAGCTATAAAGTAACCATGATATAATTGTATCATGATCCAATAGTCAAATTGTAAAATAACTCAATCTTAATCCAATATCAGTAATCTACTACTATTGGCCTGGGTAAACACCTGAACTAAGAATAGGGAGTGAAGTAGTCGAACGCGTCGACAACTTCACTTATCTTGGAAGTCTGATCAGCCCTGATGGGTTGGTGTCGGACGAAATCTCAGCACGGATTCGAAAAGCTCGCTTGGCTTTTGCCAACTTACGTAACCTTTGGCGAAGGCGAGATATCCGTCTATCAATAAAAGGACGAGTATACTGTGTGGCAGTCCGTTCTGTTTTAATTTACGGCAGCGAAACATGGCCTTTAAGAGTAGAAGACACTCGTAAGCTATTAGTATTTGACCACAGATGCCTTAGAAATATTGCTGGCGTCTGCTGGGATCACCGGGTAAGTAATAGTGAGGTTAGACGCAGGGTATTAGGGAATGATTGTAAATCAGTTGATGAGGTTATGAATCTTCATCGACTGAGATGGTTGGGCCACGTATTACGTATGCCTGAACACCGATTACCACAACGTGCAATGCTAACCGGTGTTGGAGATGGTTGGAAGAAAGTTAGGGGCGGCCAAACCAAAACGTGGCATCAGTGCTTGAAGACACTAACTTCTAGCCTGAGCCATGTTGGTAGATGCAGACTACTTGGTTGGTGTCCGCGTGACTTTCATAACCAATGGTTGGAGACTCTTGGTGACATGGCTTAGAATCGATCACAATGGTGTAGGTGTATACACTTCCTGTCTTCCATTAAACTATGAGATTAAAATCGCTTCATATCTTTCTTTCTACGAACTAATTGTTTCTTTCTGTACAGTGTCCTTATATGCAATCTTTCTTTTATATATTACCACCTCTGAATTAACTACTTTTATGAATCCGGTGTTCATCTTGCTGTGCTAATGAGGTATGGCAACTTGGACCGATGCACATATGTGCCTGGTCCTACGTTGTAGCTGACTGACTGACTGACTGACTGACTACTATTGGATTCCTAGTCAATCATTTAATCATATCATTTTCAAATCATCATGTAAACTGTCTTCATTTTAACCATATTCGGATTATTTAATGCATTGTGTATACTGTCAAGGAATCCGAATCCATGACAAGACAGTGATTTAATGTTTTCTGAGTTCCACTACTTATGAATGATGAACCAAGTGAATGTTGTGGATAAGCTACAGAAATTATATACTATTTCAGTAATATGTAAGAAATGCATTTATGAGCTTGGCTAATGTAGACGAATTATTCACTTACATTATGATCGGATAAAAAGTCTTTGTGTAGATCGATAAATGCATAATTGATCTACAAGATTATTTGTCCATTGAGATCAAGCTTTCTATCTTATTGTTAATCTTTACGATTTGCATAATTGATTAGGTCACATGTTGGGAACTGCGTCATGTAATTCAACTGAATAGGGTTTACAGATTATAACAGTCAAATTAAAACTAATTATGTTTTTATTTATTTATTTATTTGAATATAAATATTGGTGCAAAGAAGCACCAAATACATATGCGCTACATAAATCATTTAATTTGTGTATGGGCTGGGATAGTGTTTGGATGTCGAGACTGAAGTAGGTGGGTTTTTCAGGGGACACACCTGGAGCCTTTGACCTGAAGGTTTTATCTACAAGGCAGTGGAGCAACGTTAAGAGATGAAATCTCATGGTAGCTGGTGACAAATAATTGGTTCATATGCCAGTTGTTTTGTCAGGGTCCTAGAGCTCATGTGCACCATTAGTTTGGAATCAGGGTTTCCCAATTCTCTTAGGTGGACCTTCCATTTCCATCAAACTAGTTACAGCTCCGGATATTCACTTTTCGTCCTCTCAACTTCATCAACAACACCCTGATTGCAGGAAGACAGCGAGTAGAACTTCTTTGACAGTGGCTGTATACGTATGGCTATGTGAGAGAATTTAGAGAGGGAGAGCTGATTCTCACCGCTCTCGGCCGTACCAAGGCATTTGGGGGATAATTATATTACTTAATATATGCTTGAACTTGATACATTTCAGATCAATTAGTAATGCCGTATATTACAATAAGCTACAATGATCCTTAACATTATAATTGTCACCATCAATTCTAATAATATTTCCAATGAATAATGTTTAACTTGTTTGTTTATTCATTGTTCCGATATAGTGAATAGGATACACAAGTGCGGATAACCGAATATATTTGAATACAACATTAAAGACTCGTTTAGTAATATCTGTGAACCATACAGTAAGTAATTCATTTCCACATCAATCATTCTCTGTTCTCATTCTCTTTTTCCTTCTATCTTCTTAGAGACTTCTACTGCCAAATATTCTATTCCTGACTTATGTTATATCCTACTTATATTGATATAAGTAGCATATATCACGCTAATATTGAATAATGAACAATAAATTATTATTTTTTTCTAAATTTAACTGATTTATCCTCTATTGATTCTAGTGGGAAGCCGTTACCAGTGGAGTTCAACCAGGTCTGTTGTGAGATATCAACTCATTGAAGACAATGGTGTACGGTGGGACAACTTCGTGGATTGGTTGAAGTCAGACATTAACACCGTTGGATGCCGACTCAGTGGTCTAGTTGATTAAGCGCCTGACGCGAGACTGATAGATCCTGGGTTCGAATCTCGTGAGGTGTAGGATCGTGGATGCGCACTGCTGACGAGTCCCATACTAGGACGAAACAGCCGTCTAGTGCTTCCAGGTTTTTCATGGTGGTCTAGCTTCAATTGACTCATGATTCCAATCAGTGAAATTTCTAAAATCTCCACAAAACTCCTTCTGATAATTTTTATTTAATTCGAAAAATATGATCATAATTACTTCCTGTTATTTTACAGTATTCTGAAATCAATCAATTTTTGAAAAAAAAACGGGGGGTGGGGGAAGGAGGGAGAAGAAGGAGAACAATTCGTTATAACTTTTGAATCATTGATAACTAATCAATCAATCAATCAATCATGTTAATAGAAATAAAGATTATTGATTATTTTCTCTTTTAACTAATATCAAAATAATATTGATTAATTGATTGATTGATTGATCAATTGATTTGAAGAAAGAGATGAGATGAGTTTAGCTTATAAAATATTCTTATGTTTCAATGATGTATATGATTAACTAAAAATTTATTGTTGGGTAAATCTATTCTTCCTCTTGAAATACTCTCACATGACTACGTGCATAAAACCACTTCTAGGAAAGTCCTCTTAACTGTTTTCTCTCGAACGGGGTGTTGTTTACGAGATTTAGAGGACGAAAAGAGAATGTCCGACGCTTTAGCTGGATTGATGGACAGAGACGGTCTACCTAGAAGAGTTGGAAAACCCTGATTCCAAGCCGATAGTGCATATGGGATTCAAGATTCTGAGGGAATAGATGGCGTATGAATCTATTGTTGGTCACCAGCTACCATGGGACTGCATCTCCTGACGTTGCCCCACTGCCTTGTGGATCAGACATTTAGATTGAAGGCTCGAGGTGTGGCCTTCTATGAAAGCCACTTGGAGAACTTGGAGAACGACTACTACAAACATCATCAAAAAGATACGTGTATTTATAAACAATTGCCAATGTAAGATACTCAATACCCATTGGACAGATATCATCAGCAACAATCGACTGTAGGAGAGGATAAACCATCTACTAACTGAGAAGGAAATTAGGAAACGATGTTGGAAGTGGATAGGACACATATTGAAGAAATCACCAAACTGCATCACGAGGTAAGTGCTAACTTGGAATCGTGGAGGGAAACGGAAAAGAGGAAGGTCAAGGAACATTGCGTTGTTGTAATACGACTGAGTAAATTAATACAAATAATAGAATGGAGTATGGATGAATAATACATGGAACAATAACAAATAAAGTAGTTTACTCTGAAATTCCATAGTTTACTAAGTGACCAAATATCAAAATCAATGTCTAATTAGTTACATAACTTACCCATTTTCTACATTTTTCACTGTTCAAATGATGTATTCTATGCTTAACTATACACTAATTTCAATCGATTCTCCATCCATTGTCTGAGGTGGAGAACTGTTTCTATTCGACATGGATTGGACTCCACTGATCATGCCTTTTGACTAGAACTCTAGTAAATCCATCTTGAAGATAGCCACTAGTGAGGACATGATTACTGTCAGAATGAAAATTTGTGGAGATTGTAGTAATTTATTTCAATAATTGAATTGGCATACTAGACCGAAGGTCCTGGATTCGAGTCCCGCGTGCTGGATCGTGATTGCGCACTGTTAAAGAGTCCCATATTAGAAGGAAACGGTCATCTAGTGCTCCTAGGTTTTCAATGATGGTTTAACTTAGATCGACTCATAGATTCAACTATCTAAAAAATTACTACAGTCTCTACAAATCCTGATTCTGATTATACACTAATTATCGCGATCGGTAAACTGAATCGGTACTTCCAATATAATCAAGATCTTTCATACACATAGTTCCCTTTATTATTTTAAAGAGGGCAAGAACAAAGAGTGGTGTAGTTCTCCTTTCTTTTAAATAATCGAGATCATAAACCGATCAATGTTAGACCATTATTGGAAAGTATTGGACGACCATTTCATATACAACTATTCAGCAATGTATATCCACGATTCTGCACTCGATATTTAAACCCAAAATCTATATTCTGGCACATGAACACTTAACCTCTAAACCACTGATCTAGTCACAATTAATTGATCACTGGGTGAAGATCAATGTCATGTGTGTCAAGTTCTTCTTAGTGAAGATCGAATCCTATCGACCAACTTGCAATGTGGCCACAAGTCTAGGTGACTCGACATTGAGTGCACGGTGTTGAGATAAGATGATGGTTGCAGGTAGTCAACAGGAAACGATGAACCTAGGCTTCGTGCTACTTGGCACTCATCACTAAGGTGTACCTGTAATCTTGAGGGAACTTATGCTCCCTGACGGACTCGATCCCGTGTCACCCAGCTTTACAGTCAGAGAAGTTACCACTGGGCTATCCGGGCCGTGACCGACCTGTGGCCACATTGCAACTTGGTCGATAGTATTCAATCTGCACTAAGAAGGACTTGACAAACATGACATTGATCACCACCCAGTGATCAATTAATTTTGACTAGATCCCAGTCCTACAGGAGGTTGGTCGCGGCCCGAATAGCCCATTGGTAACGTCTCTGACTGTGAAGCTGGTTGACATGGGATCAAATCCATCGGGGAGCACTAGTTCCCTCAAGATTACAGGTACACCTTAGTGATGAGTGCCAAGTAGCACGAAACATAGGTTCAGGGTTTCCTGTTGACTACCTCCAACCATCATCTTATCTCACTGATCCAGTATTCAACGATATTAATGTCTAACTTTAATCAATCTGTCATATTGTACATCTATCTTTCATTGTTTTTCAGTTTATATTATACTGTCTCCAATTAATACATTTGATTAATGAATATCAAATCGATACTAGTCAAATGATTCTTAGACAACTAATTAATGATATATGTATGTATATCGGTTAAATTTAGTCTTATAAAAGATAATGTCTAATTAATGATTCAAGAAAAACATTGGATGGTAACAATTAGTTACCATGTTGGTTATTCAAATTGATAATAAGACAATGAAACAAGAAAAAAAAACATTTTCTTTTTTGGTTTTTTCAGAGAATTCATGTGAAAAGATCAATAGATAGGATAAAATAAAAGTTTGATTACAAATTTTTTATTGATTTTAGACGGTTAAAATTAACTTCTTCTGATTAAAGTTGTTTTCACTGATTGAAATCATGAGTCATTTGAAGCTAGACCACCATGGAAAACCTGGAAGCACTGGACGGCGCATCCACGATACCGCCCCCCCGAGAGATTCGATCCCAGGATCTATCAGTCTTGCACGCGAACGCTTGACCAAATAGATCACTGAACCGGCATCCAACGGTGTTTACGTCTAACTTCAACCAATCCACGAAGTTGCGCCACCGTACACAATTGTCTTCAGTGAGTTGATAACTCACAACAGACCTGGTTGAACTCCACTGGTAACGGCTTCTTACTAGAACTCCAGGAGTATCTTTTGAAGGACGAAACAGCCGTCCAGTGCTTCCATGTTTTCCATGGTGGTCTAGCTGCAATTGACTTGTGATCCCAACTATTGAAATTACAACTATCTCCACAAAACCCCTTCTGAAAAAGTTGTTTTGAATGAGTTAGTTTTCTATGGGATAGAGTTACTAACTCTATACTTAATCTTATTCCTTTAACTGGACTTGAAATTGGCAGTATTTCTAGAAGAGCTATCGGTGAAAGATATGGAATCCTTCATGTATTTGGGAAGCATCATCGATGAACATGAAGGATTCAATGCAGATGTAAATGTGAGGATTGGCAAAGTAAAGACAGTATTCCTACAATTGAAGAACATATGGAACTCTAAACAACTGTCTACCAAGCAATATCAAAGTTACAATCTTCAAATCGAACGTCAACACTGTTAGTTCAATAGTACGGAGCTGAAACGTAGAGAACGACTACTAAAAACATCATCAAAAAGATACAGGTATTTACAAACTATTGCCTATGTAAGACACTCAATATCCGTTAACTAGATATCATCAGCAACAATCTGCTGTGGGAGAGGCCAAACCATCTACTAACTGAGAAGGAAATTAGGAAAAGATGTTGGAAGTGGATAGGGCACACATTGGAGAAATCACCAAACTGCATCACGAGGCAAGTGTTAACTTGAAATGGTGAAGGGAAACGGAAAAGACGAAGGCCAAAGAACCCATTACGTCGGCAATTGGAAGCAAACATGAAAAGGATGAATAACAACCGGAAAGAGCTGGAAAGGATTGCCCAGGACAGGGTTGGATGGAGAATGATTGTGGTCGGCCTATGATCTTCCACGAGGAGTAACAGGCGTAGGTAATTATGATAGTTGAAATAGTGTACATCTTATGTACCTAACTTCATAGGAGTATTTATATAAGTAAATATATCTAAGGATGGGAGAAAGTGAAAGATTAACTGTATTCTATGGACTTATTGTTGTTTACCTAGAAAATGAAGAACATAACTTTGTTATATTTTTCCTTTCAATTCAATCACAACACATATGGTCTTTAACAATCAAAAGATTCAATGGAAAAAAACGTTGACTACCTTATTCAGCTGATATCTGATTTCAGTTGTTGAGATCATGAGTCAACTGAAGCTAGATCACCATGGAAAACCTGGAAGCACTGGATGGCTGTTTCGCCCTATTGTGGGAATCCTCAGCAGTGCGCATCCACGAACCTTCTGATATCTGATTGTTTTCATCTTTGTTTTTTGTTTGAATCTATGACATGTACATTTTCTATGTAGGTACAATAAAATTCTAACTCATGTTTTTCTACAATTAGATCTAGTGTTGATCGATAATACTTCATAAATCTACTCCTTCTGTCGAGGAAGGAACAAAGATTCCTATTTGATTAGTTTTGATATAAACAAATTATGGTGAGACTATAATTTATGAACAACCTTTGAGTGACGCTAGAGTGACCTAGAGAATATCCACCTAATAACTAGGACCAAATGATGGTTATAAATTTTGATAGAGTTTTATTCTCTGAGCTGAATAGTTTAGACGTAGAGCTTTCGTTGTTATTCTCAACAACATCATCAGCACAAACTTTAGACAGCAGTGAAGTGTTCAAATTTCTCCATATATGGCTCATAGATTGTCCTATAGACCTCGGTGTTGATTGGTTATTGTTGACCTTTAACCTGTCATTGTTAAAGGTTGTGATAGTACCCTAGTGCACAGGCCGAAACATGTGGTTTTCTCAAGGGCCGCACCCTGAGCGTTCAACCTAAGGGTCTGATCCACAAGGCAGTGGAGAAACGTTAGGAAATGCAGTTCCATGGTAGCCAGTGACTAATAATTGGTTCATACGTCATTTGTTCCTTTACGATCCTGGAGCCCATGTGCACCATTAGTTTGGAATCAGGATATCCTGTTCCCCTAAGTAGATCTCCTGTACCCACTTACCTGAGTAAAGTGTCGGACAATTTCTTTTCATGCTCTCCATTTCGTAAACCACAATAATGCCGCGAGAATGAAGTGAGTAGGACCTTCCTAGTAATGGCTGTATGTATGTGGCTATGTGAGAGCATTTGGAGAGGAAGAGCTGATCCTTTCCACTCTAGACAAAATCTCAGAACGGATACAGAAGGCTCGACTAGCTTCTGCCAACTTGCGTCATTTATGGCGTAGGCGAGATATCCGTCTATCAACCAATGGACGTGTTTACTGCACAGCAGTTCGTTCCGTCCTACTTTATGGCAGTGAAGCATGACCGGTAAGAGTAGAGGATATTCGTAGATTACTAATATTTGATCATAGATGTCTTTGAAACATTGTTCGTATATCCTGGGACCATCGAGTAAGTAACGCAGTTGTTAGGAAATGGGTACTAGGTAAGGAAGGCAAATCAATTGATGAAGTAGTGAAACATCATCAGTCGAGATGGCTGGGATACGTGTTACGTATGCCCAAACACCGACGTGCGATGTTCAATGGTATAGGAGTAGGTTGGAAGAAAGCTAGAGGAGGCCAGACCAAAACATTGCACAAATCCATGAAGTCACTGACAAGTGGACTGAGCCATGTTGGTAGGTGTGAACTACCTGGTTGGGGACCGCGAGATGATAGCAACCGATGGTTAGAGACTCTGAATGACATGGCTCGAAATCGTTTGCAATGGCGCAGGTGCATCCACTCTTTGTGTTCTCGCGAATTCTAATCTTCTGAATTCTTCGTGTCCCTTTTTTCTTTCTTTCCAAGTTTATTTCACTAGATTATACTCCTTGAATAACATCTTCAAGCCCTAATGTTTCTGATTACTGCTTATACTCCTACCACCTCTACTACTACGGGATTTGAATCGACAATTTTATCTGTGTGATGTGGCAACTCGGACTGATGTACGTACGTACGAAATTCAACGTTGTTGCTAACTGACTGACTGACTCCACCCTCAGTCGTATCATTTGTATTTTAGCAACAAAATACAAAAAAAAAAAGAAACCTTATGAAAACCTCATAAGCTAAATAACATGACAAATTTGTTTATTCATTTACACTTTTTATTACATTTTGAAAAAGAAAAAAAAAGTATTATTGATTTTCTGAATGTTTTTTTTAATGAACTAACTAAAATAGGAAGGGTGGAGAGTTGGAGGATTTGAGGGTGGTGGCTATAAAAACTGTTCAAATTGTTTACGGTTATTTGTTGTTGTTTGTTTTTATTTATCAAAAATCTTTTTTTGTATTCTATAAATAATGTAACCATTTAATAATAAGGTTAACTATACTACTACTACTACTACTACTATGATAAGAAAGTACCATATTGATAGTTATCTCATGACAATATTCAAACGAGATCATTATAGATGAACATGTTTGAACAAGATGAAACGTTTTTTTATTTATTGAATAAATAGAAAAAAAAAGAAATCTATATCATCAATGAAAGATTCAAGTAAATAGTATCCAATGAATTTGCACAAGTAAGTTAGTTATCAGGATTTGAGTAACTAAATGGATATCATGATGATGTTTAAGGTGAATGGTAATGAGTTCGAGTTTCAGAGGGAATATCAACTCTGAGATACAGGTATATCCAATTGACAAGTCTCAAATAGGAAGAAACGCTTACTTACTTACGCTTGTTACTCCCAATGGAACATAGGCCGCCGATAACCATTCTTCAATGCACTCTGTCCTAGGCCTTCCTTTCTAGTTCTATCCAATTTTTGTTCACTTTTCTTATGACTGTCTCCATTTCTCGATGTAATGTGTTCTTTGATCTTCCTCTTCTCCTTTGACCTTGAAGATTCGATGTGAGGACTTGTCTTGTGACGCAGTTGGATGCTTTCCTCAATGTGTGTCCTATCCATTTCCAGAACTTCTTCCTGATTTCTTCCTCCACTGGAATCTGGTTTGTCGTCTATCACAATAGATTGTTGCTAATAGTGTCTTGTATATTGCACTGCTGGCCACCAACCATCCTTGTTTATAATGCGTGTAAATTAAGGTTATATTGAACCGATACGCACAGTATCCACATATACCACTAAGTGACTGATCAATTGCTGTCCTAATCATCAATTGGAAGATTCAAGTAAATAATACCAAGTGAATCATTGTTTGAATGCATAGTTGTTTAAATGAAAGATCTGAGATCACTTTGAAAACTATTGATTACTAAGGGGAACTGAATAGTTTTTTTTCCGCATTATATTGTAAACTTTCTCTTCAACAGTGTTCATTCATGAAGTGTCTTGTAATGAAGATGACAATCTCTTCATTGATTACTTCGAACTGAAACTTTCGTAAATCTGTCTAGCAACAGTTTACTGCTTGATGATTTTGAGACTTTGTTGGAAACAAAACAAAACAAAACAAAACAAACAACAGATTTTAATGGATTATTATATATTTCAATTTATACCGTCTACCGTATATTGATCAGATTTCTCTAATCGAATATAATAAGATAGTGAGTTATATACAAGTTATGATGGTAAGATACAAGCCAAACAATACCAAATGAATTCAAATTCACCCCATTGCACAAGCAAGTGACTATCGGGACTCAGTAGCTAAGTGGATAACGTGATGGCGTTTGTAGCGAATGGTACTGGGTTCGAGTCTCAGAGTGAACATCAATTCAGATGCAGGTACATCCAGCTGACGAGTCCCAAACAGACGAAACACGCGTCCTGGATTCCACTGCTAGCCACTATCCATCATTGCTTACAAATAGCTTGTGAATTAAGGTAATATCGAGGCAGTACGCACAATATGCACATATGCCAATAACAGACTGGTCAATGGCAGTCTTAAAAAATATCTCAATGGGAAAATACAAGCGAAACAATAACAAATGAATTATGATGGTAAAGTTGAGTTTGGAACTGGAAAAATGGAATGACTCAAAGAAGAAGAAGAAGAAGACAAAAATTAGTGACAAATGAAACTTGTAATCAGATCTACTCATCTCTACATAATTTTCACTGTCAGTTAGTGAATGTTCGAATTTGAATATTCACTTGTTTAAAAAAGATTCCTTGATTGAATAGTTTTTTCTATGAGTTGTTGATTAACCAGGCAATTGATTATAAATATGTGTACTATTTTGATGATGATTGTGGTAGTTCTCAAAGTTTCAGTTCTGTACCGGCGGCCTGCTTGAATATCTGGGCTACCTGTTCCTTCGATCTATATATTTCTTCAAGTTATCTGTTTTGTTGTTCGTTTTAGCATATCAATATGTCTATTGTGCTCACAATCTATTCGGGCGCGTTTATGAAAAGTTTACAACCTTTCGCTATACGGGATACAGAAAGGTACAATCAGCGACATCATGGTGGCTGGCAATATGCATTGAAACGAACAAACATTAATCAAATGCGGATTATCGAATTCCTAACATCTAACTGGTCATCATTCGAAATTTATCGTCACAATCGATCAAGATATAAGAAAAAGAAACTTGTTGAAATACTTTATGCTGAGAATTCTATGTTGTACGAAAAGTATAATGTTGAATAAAGCTTCTTATAATAATAATAATAATAATAATAATAATAATAATAATAATAATAATAATAATACCATTGAACTAACAGTGTTGATGTTCGTATTGAAGATTGTAACTTTGATATTGGTTGACAGACAGTTGTTTTGAGTTCTGTATGTTCTACAATTGTAGGATTGCTGTTCTCGCTTTGTTAATTCTCACATTTACATCTGCATTGAATCCTCTTTGTTCATCAATAAGGCTTCCCTGAACGAGTATTATATTGAGTAAAATGTGATCTAATGTTCTATCATGTTTTCACAGGTTAATAAATAAAAATGGATACAGCAGAAAAGATCACTATCTAAGATTAGATCAAGAAAACTTCAAGGATAGACTTTAAGCCTTAAACACTCTTTGTCATAGATTTATCTCTCAATACTAAGATATTTTAAATTCTCTAGATCAAGTCTAGGATTCTCCATGAAATAATCAGTTGGTAATGTTTGCTCAAACAGCTAAGCAGAAATACAAATATTTGACCACATATATATGTATACATAGTCCGCTTGTATTTCTCACCCATTCATAAGACAATATGTGGTCTGTTTTACTTTTGAACAACGTATGACATTATTAGACTGATGGTTTTTCAATCAGAATACAACCATTTAAATAAGCATAGATAAATCATATCACTGTTGGAATTGTACATCAGTGATTTATCGTAAGACAAATGAAAACATAACGATGATGTTTCGAACACACCTTATGAAATAGTTACAAGTGGGAAAGCTGATAGAATGTCAATAAAACAGAATATAAAAGACTTTTAGGATTATAATAAGGTTAAGTGGAAAGAACTAGGAATGATTGCTCAGGACAGAGTTGGATGGTGTATGCTGTTGGTCGGCCTATGCTTCTCAACGACAGGTAACAGGCTCAAGTAAGTAGGTAAGTAAGTAATTTGTACCTGTTTTCTTGTTTTTGTTTGTTTGTAAATACTTGACTGATTTACTTTCTTTAAGTTTAAATTAAATAGTGACACTTATATGCTGTTTTATATGAATCTTTGCACATTTCTTATGATTTCATTATTAACTCCGCCTGTAGCTCTTCTAGAGTTACTGCCGGTCCCAAGCTCGGATAAAGGAGGAGGGTTGGGTATGGGGTTAGCAACACCATCCCGTGAAAAACTAACTCGCTAAAAAAAGCTAATCAGCAACATACGATTATCAATCCTGTTAATATCATATGGCAGTCTTAAATAACAATTCATGTGAAGTTGTGATAGTTTGGTTTATGCTTCTGTCAAAGAATGAACGGTTGGATTGTATAAACACACTCAGTAATCATGATTTATCTGAAGAATACCGCATGATTTCGAAATTATTGTTCACACACGGTTTTACTACTTGTAAGTAGTATAAATATTAAACGAAATTAACATGGATTCTTTGGTAAAATTGAATTTTCTCATTCATGTTTAAGATTGCAGTTGATCAGTCTCTAATTGACATATGTGTATCTTGTGCGTATCATCTCGATATTGCCTTAAGTCACAGGCATTCTAAGCAAAGATGGTTGGTGGTTAGCACTGGAATCCAGGATATGCGTTTTTTTCCAAATTGGAACTTGTTAGCTGGATATACCTGTATCTTTGAGTTGATCGATTACAGTCCTAAACATCAACGGGAAGATTCAAGTAAACAATACAAAGTGAATTTAAACTTCACCCAATTGTAAAAGTTAGTGTCTATCAAGACTCAGTAGTTAAGTGGATATCCTGATGGAGTTTGGAACGAAAGCTGTATGTGCGTGCATCCATCTGACGAGTGTCAAAGAGGACGAAACGCATGTCTTGGATTCCACTGCTAGCCACTATCCATCTTTGCTTAGATAATTTGATAGATTTATTTAATGTATACATGGATTTGTAAAGGTTTGCTTATTTCTAGATGTAAGTACATCCAGGTGACATGTCCCGTTGGTAATTTCATTACTGGTCATAGTACAAATATGTACAAAAAGTTAGTTGAAATTATGATAAAAGAAAACTGATAATAAAATTTTTGTGCATCTATTGTGTTCTGTGATGTTTATTTACTTCTATGAAATTACCATTATTATCAAAGATATTCTCTTTCATATTGATTGAAATATGTTGTGTCTGATTTGTACATGAATTTGTTTATATGGGTTAGAGATTTTTTGGCAAGGTCTTTTTCTACGGGATGATATTCCTACAGTTGAACAACATATGCAACTCAAAACAACTGTCTATCAACCAATGTCAATGTTACAATCTTCATTATGAACGTTAACACAGTTAGTTTTATAGTACGATGCTGAAATGTGGAGAAACACTACTATCATCAAAACGATACAAGTATTTATAAACAGTTGTGTATACAAGATAATCAATGTCCGTTGACCGGACTCTATCAGCAACAATCAATAATCAATCAGCAACAATCAATAATCAATCAGCAACAATCTATTGTGAAAGAGGACAAACTAGTTCCCGGCTGAAGAGATAATTAGGAAAACATGTTGGAAGTCGATAGGACACATATTGAGGAAATCATCAAATTTCATCTTGACACAAGCACTAACTTGGAATCATGAAGAGAAATGAAAAAGAGGAAGACCAAAGAGCACAATGCGTCGAGAATTGGAAGCGGACATGAAATGGATGAACGGTAACTGGAAAGAACTGGGAATGATTGCTCAGAACAGAGTTGGATGGAGTATACTGTTGGTCGGCCTATGCTTCTCAACGACAGGTAACAGGCTCAAGTAAGTAGGTAAGTAAGTAATTTGTACATGTTTTCTTGTTTTTTTTGTTAGTAAATACTTGACTGATTTGCTTTCTTTAAGTTTAATGACGCTTTTATGCTGTTTTATATGAACCTTCGCACATTTTTATGATTTCATAGTAATCTGAATAATGATAGATTAGAAGTTATACAGATGGAGACGACTGATAGAAAGTCTTCGACCAAAGTTTTGGGTTGATTGATAATTGTAAGTGAAAATATACCATTTCTGGAATACGTTGTTAAAGGTTTGAATAGTCTAATGGTCATATCTCTGATTATAATACTAAAAAGTGTACAGAATTCAGAATGCATGTGAATCAATGTTATCATAAGCACGAATAGTAAATCTAGGAATCACTACAGATTACCTTGAACTACATTAAAACTTATAATAGTTCGTTCAATGTAAGCTTACTTAAACCAGTAGCTAAATCAGTTTGTTTTGTCCCGATAAGCAGGACCAATAAGGACTCTAGGCTAGTCTCATGTGTTTTACGCATCCTTGGTCCGATCGATAATTCACTGCCCTCTAATCGGCGGTCAAAAGTTATAACACAGTTAATACTCAATAATTAACCAGTAGTGAATCACAAATATCAACAGTTGAGATCATGAGTCAATTGAAGCTAGACCACCATAGAAAACCTGGAAGCACTGGACGGCCGTTTCGTGATGGGCAGTACTGAGGAATCCCACAATAGAACGAAACGGCCATCCAGTGCTTCTAGGTTTTCCATGGTGGTCTAGCTTCAATTGACTCATGATCTCAACTGTTGAAATTACTACAATGTCCACAAAACCCCTTCTGATACTAATCATAAATATGTTGATTTTAAAGAGAGCAAAAATCAAGAATAACATTCATTCATTTGATTTTACTGAATTCTTATTAGTTGGTTACAATCTATAATCTTCTGAAAATCATAATTCCAAATTATGAATAAAGTAACTTACATGAATTAGTCTGAAAGATTGTAGAGAAGATTTGTAGTTCAAATGAATGATTTTGATAGAGTTTTATTCTCAGAACTGGAAAAGGATCAAAAGATGAAGCTACAAAGAACACTCATGTTGGAATATTTGGAAAGCTTGACAATAGCCATCGAGATAGCATGTAAACGACATATACAACAAAACCATCCAGCTGAGAGAAGAAAACTTCATCAATATGAATGAGTCTAGTTGGAGATTGTTACAGTATAGTAAGCATATAACTAAATTCAACTGACTAAATATAATAGATTCCAATTTGAAATGGTTTACATTTTTGTGTTGTTGATAACTTTGACTGAACTTTGATCAGTACTAGTTAGCACATGGGCATCTAGTACGGATTGGCTCACTATTATTGATATTGGAATCTAGGATGTGTATTTCATTTCATTTTTAACGCATCACAAATACAACAAAAACGTGCGTCCTAAATTCCACTACTATCCACATTTCATCTAGTCTACATCGCAAACTGATAGCTTATTATATAATCTATTCTTGAATGTCAGTCATTCTTATTTTTTTTATCAGTTAAAAGGATGGATTAGTAGAATACAACCAAAATAAAGAAGTAAACAATAATAGGTTTAAGGTGAACAAAAACTAATCGACATCAAGGTGTACAGGATAAGCTGTGAACCACATGTAGAGAAATTTGATCACTTCACTTCTACTTGGACTTACTCACTTTTGCTTACGCCTGTTACTCCTCATGAAGGAGTATAGGCCGCTCACTAGCATTCTCCATCCAACCCTCTCCTCAACAATACTTTCCAGCTCTTTCCAGTTCCTGTTGATCCTTTTCATATCTGCTTTATTTCCCAACGTAATATGTTCTTTAGTCTTCCTCTTTTTTATTTCCCTTCAGGATTCCAAATCATGGCTTACCTCGTGATGCAGTTTGATGATTTGCGTAATGTATGTCCTATCCATTTCCACCGTCTGTTGCTAATTCTCTCTTCAGCTGGAAGCTAGTTTGTTCTCTCCCACAGAAGGCTGTTGCTGATGATATCTGGCCAATAGATGTTGAATATCTTGCGTAGACAACCATTTATAAATACTTGTACCTTCTTGATGGTGGTTGTAGTAGTTCACAAAGTTTCAGTTCTGTATTATAGAACTAACAGTGTTGACGTTCGTATTGAAGATTGTAACTTTGATATTGGTTGAAAGTTGTTTTGAGTTCCATATGTTCTTCAATTGTAGGAATACCGTCTTTACTTTGCCAATCCTCGCCTTTACGTCTGCATCTGAACCTCCTTGTTCATCGATGATGTTTCCCAGGTATGTGAAGGATTCTACATCTTCCAGAGTTTCGCCATCAAGAGTGATTGGACACTTCTACTTGAAGTTTGTAGTGATAATGTCGTTCAGAAGAACGATGAGAGCTTCACGACTAAACTATCCAATTCAGAGAATAAAACTCCATCGAAACAAAACGATTCGTAAAAGCATCAACTTAAGGAATAAAATGAAGATATTCCACTGAAATACTTGAAGAAGAAATAATTGCCGTTAAAAAAAAACACACTCAATATTTATCTATCCAAACCTCAATGATGATGAAATTCAAAGGACAGTGTTAACAATTAGTATAACTCATCATCATAACAATGAATGAATTAGAATCAACCCAACAACCAACTATCGATTTAGTATGAGACAACATGTTCAATAAATCATTCAATGGTAGACATGTACCTCCTTTTTTAGGTTTCTATATTATAAAGCTTCTAGCCTTAAATAATCTTCTACCCTAAGGGTAAAATAGAAAGTAGAAATATGAAAGATGATTTACTTCTAAGGTGAACTCCTTGAAGGTCATAGAAATGATACTAAAATTGGCATCAATTATAATAGTTGATTAAACACACGTGATGACTTTGTAGTGGATGAGAACATCAAGAGTGAGGATAATCGAATGTCTTTGGACATACAATTACAGGATCTCTTAATGAAATCTGAGAACCATACAGTTAATACTTCATTTGTTAAATGTCAATCAATCGTCTCAGACTTTATTGTTCCTTCGTTCATTCTTTAATCTCGTTCTCTTTTCTTTGATCTTCTTAATCTTCTACCTCCAAACATTTCATTTTCGATTGATGTTATATACTACTTATATCTATTGACATCAGTAGTATACACCATGACCTGACTTTGAAGAATTATTGAGAATTTTGTACAAATGTTAACTGTTTAAAATGAATTTTGAATATTTTTTTTACTTCTAAGGAATTTTTTCAAACGTTAATGAATAGTTGAGATCATGAGTCAATTGAAGCTAGACCACCATGGGAAACGTCGATCCACTTCCAACGTCTTTTCCTAATTTCCTCCTCCGTTGGTAGATGGTTTATCCTCTCTTACAGTAGATTGTAGCTGATGGTATCCGACCAATGAACATTGAGTATCTTGCATAGGCAATTGTTTATTAATACTTGTACTATTTTGATGATGGTAGTAGTAATAGTAGTTCTCCACATTTCAGCTCCGTACTATAGAACTAACTGTATTGACGTTCGTAATGAAGATTGTAACTTTGATATTGGTTGATAGACAATTGTTTTGAGTTGCACATATTGTTGAACTGTTGGTATGCTGTTCTTACTTTGTTAATCCTCGCTCTTATATTTGCATCAGATCCTTCACGTTCATCAATGATGCTTTCCAGGTAATTGAGAGATTCCACATCCTCTAGAGCTTGTTCCTCAAGTGTCATTAGGTTGTTGTTCTCCCTATTGTATTTACGAATCTTACTTTTCTTTTTGTTTATATTGAAATCTACTGATTCAGAGGTTGGTGTTACACTGTTTGTCTTGACATGCATTGATTGGTATAAGATAGAAGAGCTAGATGATCTATAAAGTTCAAATCGAATTGATTCCAAATTATTCATTGTATTCCATATTTTCTCTACAAATGTCTAGATCTTCATTATATAACAATTCATATAGAATTGATTTATTTCATATGGAAATATTCATTGTCCTATTAGTTACATGACATTTTCTTTCTTCTTTTCTTTCTTTTCTTCTTTCCTTTTTTTTTGCTTTTTATGACTATCTACCTTTCATGTCATTATCTTTACTATAACTAGTTAATTAGATATAATCATCACCCTTGGTATTTGTCTTTCCTCTTTTTTTTTCTTTAAAAACAACAAGACAAAACAAAACCATAAGGAGAAATGTAGTGGTTTTTCTTTTTGTTTTTCTTTCTTTCTTTTTTTTAAAAAAAGAAAAAAAAGAAAAGTAACCCATAGTTGAATGATAGAAACAGTTGTTCAATCTTTCCTATTTATTCTTATTCACTAAGTAAAACAACACAAATCATCTAGATCACACTTTATATACAGTCCACTCATGAATGAATGAATAAAGGAAGGAAGGAATGGAACAACAAAATACCATTCATTACAGTTCACAACACAATTAAAGAGAATATACATGGATATCTATATGTGATTGTATATGATTGTATTCATCTTTTAAATGTTTCCACAAACCTACCCTTAAATGACAATCAATTGTATATTCGTTCCTTCTAATATATTATAATTGATAATAACAAGGAATTCATTTAAATATCATAAATGATTTCGGTTTTTATTTCTAAAAAAAGTAATTTTTTTTTCAGTTTTTTCTATTCAGATGGGTTTTGTGAATATTCTAGTAATTTCAATGGATAACATCCACAAAATCTCTTCTGATACTAATCAACATATGCTCACTAGTGATGGTCTCCAAAAGGGGTCTCTTGTAAGATAGTAACTCACTGAAGGCATTGTTGGATGTGTCACCGAATTTCGTGGATCAGTTGAAGTTAGATATAAACACCGTTGGATTCCGGTTAGCTCAGTAGTCTGGTGGTTAAGTGGTCGTGCGCGAAACCAGAAGGTCACAGGTTCGAATCTCGCAGAGGGTGACGTCGTGGACTCGCACTGCCAAAGAGTTCCACAATAGGATGAAACGACCGTCCGGTGCTTCCGGTTTCTCCATAGTAGTCTAGCTTCAACTCACTCATGATCTTAACCATTGAAAGTAATGTATTCTATTTAAATTTGAAAAAACACACACACCTTAACAAATTTTTAAAAAAGAAAGATTTTTCAAAAAAACAAATACTAAGCTTCCGGTTGAAATCATGAGTCAATTGAAGCTAGACCACCATGAAAAACCTGGAAGCACTAGACGGCTGTTTCGTCCTAGTATGGGACTCCTCAGCAGTGCGCATCCACGATCCCACACCTCACGAGATTCAAACCCAGGATCTATCAGTCTCGTGTCAGGCGCTTAATCAACTAGACCACTGAGTCGGCATCCAACGGTGTTAATGTCTGACTTCAACCAATCCACGAAGTTGCGCTAGCGTACACCATTGTCTTCAATGAGTTGATATCTCACAACAGACCTGGTTGAACTCCACTGGTAACGGCTTCTCACTAGAACTGCAGGAGTATTTTCCTGAAGTCAGTCACTAGTGAGCAGTTAATTATTATCAGAATGGGTTTTGTGGACCCAGTAGGTCCTGGGTTCGAATCCCGCTGGATGCGGGATCGTGGATGCGCACTACTGAGGAGTCCCATACTAGGACAAAACGGCTATCCAGTGCTTCCAGGTTTTCTATGGTGGTCTAGCTTCAATTGACTCATGATTTCAACCTGTGAAATTTCTAAAACTCTCCACAAAACCCATTTTGATATTAAGCTTCTGATTGGTCGAAAAGCTACCGCTCAAGGTTATAGAATGAATCAACCAATGAGAATAAAGTGTTTATTTAAATTTTCTTTTCTTTTTATTTATTTATTTATTTTAAAACAAAAATAATAAAACTTTGATTCTTAATACATAATATGATTTGATGAGAAAAGTAATAAATGAATAATGATAAATGTTATATAATAAACTTTCTATATACTACTTATATACTTAATATAATGTAAATGAATGAGGAGTATTGAATAGACTTAATCATTATTATTCAAATGAATTAAATGTTGATAATGAATTCAATCATTAAAGTATGCTTTGGATTATTCATGTTCATTGGTAAGTATTTGTTTATGATTATATAAATGTTTAATGTTAATAGAAGGTGGGTTATATGTAAAGTGTAGTCATTTAATAGTTGAATACATGAGTTCATTAAAGCTAGATTATAATAGAAAATCTTGAAGTAGTGAACAACAATCTTATCTTATGATAGAACTTTTTAGCAGTGTGCATTTATGATTCTATAACAAACGGATTCGAACCCAGGATTTATCGGTTTTGTTATGTGAACACTTAACTTCTAAACTACAAAATGCTTATAACCGTAAATTTTGTGTTCGAATACTGGGTGCAGGATTGTGATTGTGTAATGTCGAAGAGTTTTTTACTAGAACAAAACAGTTTTACAGTGTTTCCATGTTGATCTAACTTTAACTGACTCATAAATTCAATTATTATATTCGTTGGTAAGGAAACCATTAGAAATAATGATAGATTGGATAATTGTTTCGTTCAAGTGTTAGAATTCACAGTAGTGTCTAACGATGATCTTATTAAATGTCGAAATAAAAACTTTCAGCTTTTACAATGAGTACTTAATCTTTATATTATTAAAATGAAAAGCACTGGCCAACATTTTCAAAATTAAATGAAGAAAGTTTACTTAACAATCATTTCTGTCCCCCCCCGTTTGATGTAATGTCTCCTTTTCTTTATTCGTTGAATGTTTCAAGAGAGTTGTCGTTAATCAAATTGTCAAATATAACTTAACAGGTAATAATATACTACTCATTCAGTTTTTATTCAAATGCTTTGAATAATTTTTCCTGGTTAGCGTTTTTTTTTTTTAGCGAGTTATTTTTCTACAGAGTGGGGTCGCTAAACCTATGCCCAACTCTTCTCCTTAATCTGGGCTTGGACAAGCAGTAGCCTTACAGAGGCTCCAGGTGGAGTTTTGTATTCAAATACTCTAGTGATAATGAATGTTGGGACTAGAATTGAAAATTAGAAATATATAAACTATTCTTTAGTGAATCAATGAACTTGCATAAGTCTAATGAACATATATCAAATGGTTGGTTTATATTATATACATATATAAGCGTCATAATGAGCTTTATGTTTCCCTACATAGCCTTACATAGCTTATAAATTTCACAGATTGAAATCATGAGTCAGTTGAAGCTAGACCACCATTGAAAACCTGGAAGCACCGGACGGCCGTTTCGTCCTAGTATGGGACTCCTCAGCAGTGCGCGTCCACGATCCCGCACCACGCGGGGCTCGAACCCAGGACCTACTGGCTTCGCGCGCGAGCACTTAACCATTAGACCACTGAGCCGGCATCCAACGGTGTCAATGTCTAACTTCAACCAATCCACGAAGTTGCGCCACCGTACACCATTGTCTTCAGTGAGTTCCTATCTCACAACAGACCTGGTTGAATTTGTTAATTAGATTTATATTAAAAATGTACTGTGGTGTGTATTATTGATGTCATCACATATAAGTAGTATGTATCATTAATCGAAAGTGAAATACCTGGCAGTACAAGAGAGAACAGAGAATGAATGGATGTGGAAACGAAAGAACAATGAAATCTGAACGATTGATTAACATTTTGTAAATGAACTATTTACTGTATGATTCTGAGATTTGACTAAGTGATTATGTAATTTTGTATCCAAGTCCATTTGATTGTCTTCAATTGATTATGTTCTCATTCAGTATAGTACTAATTACATAAGTATAGAAGTTTATACTATGGATTACTTATGTAATCTTGTGAGTGTTAAGTCTAAATAGTAAAAATATATAACATCGATTGATCCACATGACCAACTATACTGAGAAGTATAAAAATTGAATAGACTTAAAGAGATGACCCATTGTTAAAACATACTTAAATTATTGATTGATTGAAGATCATTAATGGTAATGAGTAATAAGTAACTTGGTATCAAAATGTTTGAAATCTGGACAGTCCATAGTAAACATTCAAAAACTTTCTCATTTAAGCCAATAACGAGGTAATACGTTTAGTATGCACCATATGATACTAAGAGACTGATCAATTGCAATTCTAAACATCAATGAGAAGAATTCAAATAAGTAATACAAAGTGAATTTAAAATTCACCTCATTGCACAAGCAAGTGGCTATCAGACTCAGTAGCTAAGTGGATATCATGGTGACATTTGAAGTGATTAGTAATGAGTTCGAGTCCCAGAACGAATATGAACTCTGAGACGCAGGTTCGTCCAGCTGACGAGTTCCAATTAGGACGAAACGTGTGTCAAACTGGATTGTACCGCTAGCCACTATATATCTTTGCTTGTAAAATCTTGTGAACTAAGGCAATATCGATGCATACGCACAGTATGCACATATGTCAATAACAGACTGATCATTTGCAATCTTAAACCTCAATAGGAAAATTGTTCCTGTGTAACATTTTTGAGACCACTCAATTGTAAGATCAATAAATCAAATGATTTAAGGTATCTGATTAGTTCTATATCTTCTTCAAGATTGTGATAAATATTTACTCAGTTTGGTCGATTAGATGTTTTTATTGAATGACATTTTTACGATCTTAGAAAAGAAACCCGAGAAACTTGAATCACCCATTATTAATCATTTTCACCAATGAATCGATACAAAACTAAGTAGTAGGCAACCGTCACTTTGTTGAGGGTTTTGGCTAAACAGAGATTATATATTCTATTATTCAGATAAACACATCGTGAAAGAGCATGGGCCACTCACCAGAATTCCCCATCCAACCTTGTTCTGGGCAATCCTTTGCAACCTCTTCCAGTTGTTATTCATCCTTTTTATATCTGATTCTATTTCTTGATGTACTGTGTTTTTTGGCCTTCCTCTTTTCCGCTTCCCTTCACGACTTCAAGTCAGGGCTTGCCTCGTGATATACGGCAACCAGACATTGCTCAGTTTTAACCTGAGCAGTACAACTCAAACCCAGTTGCAGGAGAGCTAGACACTATCCAGGCTTACAGTTTATAAATCGAATCAAAGTGACCAGTGTCATATTTAATCAGTAATTGTTTCTAATCGGATTCTATTGATCAAGTCAAAATTTGACTATTCATATATGTTCTGATGTGTTAGATGACATATTTCTCGAATCTTACAGAAAACACCGATTTCCATAAGATAACAGGTAGAACATGATGAACAGTGATAAGTATCAGAAGAAGTTTTGTGGATATAATAGTAATGTAATCGTTGATTCATGAGTCAATTGAAACTAGATCACCATGGAAAATCTGAAAGCACTAGACAAGTGTTTCATCCTACTATAGAACTCCTCAACAGTGCGTATCGACGATTCCACACCAAAAGGATTCGAACCCAAGATTTTCAGTTTCGTAGGCAAGGAGTTCCACAGTTGAACAAAACAGTCGTCCAATACTTCCAGGTTATTCATGATGGTCTAGCTTCGATGAATACTATGAATTCTGAATCGAAACATTTATTCTTTCACAATGATATCTCCTATCAAAGAATATCAATTTAAGATGAATATACAATTGGTGAATAAGACAACTATGATTTATTGAAGTTCACTGATTGAATTCCTTTTTTAAAAGAAACAAAAAGACAAAGAGATAAAGAAAGGGGGAAGGCATAAAAGATACAGTAAATCATTGTCTTCATAAAACTACCTCACATTTTATTCAACCGATAAACTTTATATCACTCATCAAATAAGAGTTTCTTTTTCATTCTAGTCATTTCCTGAATGAAATATGACAGTATTATTATTATTATTATCACTATTTTATATTACTAACATTAAAACATACTACTTATATGAGGAAAAAGTTAAAACTTAAGAAATAATTATCAGAAGGGGTTTGTGGAGATTTTTAGAAATTTTCACAGATTGAAATCATAAGTCAATTGAAGCTAGACCACCATTGAAAACCTGGAAGCACTGGACGGCCGTTTCGTCCTAGTATGGGATGCGCACTGCTGAGGAGTCCCATACGAAACGGCGACGAAACGGCCGTCCAGTGCTTCCAGGTTCTCAATGGTGGTTTGACATCAATCGGTTCATAATCTCAATCAAAAACTCAATAATCTCCACAACCCTTAAACTGATAAATAAAGTATCTATATAAATTTTTAAACATGAACTAATAATGTATCTCTATAGTTGACTTGATGAATCGATCTAAGCTAGATCACCATTGAAAATCTAGAATCACTGAACGACCATTTGATCTCAGTATATGACTCGTCAGATGTTCACATCCACGATCCCACACCAAAGGGATTCGAACATAAAATCTTCGGTCTCGATGCGCGAATTCTTAAATCTCCAGACCATTGAGTCCCTATCCAACAGTGTTCATGTCTAATTTCAACCAATCCACGATATTACGCAACCATTCACTATTGTCTTCAATGTGTAACTGCCTCTTAACATTGCTTTGTTTTTTTAAATATCCTACTAGGTACTTAATTAATTTCAATGAAAGTAGCTGTCAATTCTATGTAAAATGATTTCTTCTTTTTTTCGGTAATAGTTACTGACTTAGTTACATCTGTTACCCTTTCGGTAATAGTTACTTACTTGGTTACATTTGTTACCCTTTCGGTAATAGTAATCTGTTAGATTTATAATTAATCGTTGTAATATCAGTTTAATTAGGCAGTTTTTTTTCAAAGATATAATTACCTATCATTAGACAATCATATTGTTCATTTAATTAACCAGTAAGACTTATTTTAATGACTATTCGCATAGACTAATATGATATCCAGTTGAAAGTAAATGAATAAAGTAACTTGAAGCATAATGTTTTTACTTACTGACTTACTTACATACTTATGCCTGTTACCCCTCGTTGAGGAGCATAGGTCACTCATCATCAGCATTTTCCATCCAACTCTGTTTCGGCCAATCTTTTCTAATTCTTTTCAGTTGATATTCATCCTTTTCATGTCTCATTTCAATTTTTGATGCGGTGTGTTGTTTGACTTTTCTCTTTTCCATTTTCTTTAATGATTTCAAGTTAGTGCTTGTTTCGTGATGCAGTTTGATAAGTTCCTCAACGTACATCTTATCCACTTTCAATGTCTTTTCCTAGTTTCATCTTCAGCCGAAAGTTGGTGTTTCTTCTCCCACAGTAGATTGTTTCTGATGGTATCCGGTCAACGGACATTCATTTACTTATGTAGACAATTGTTTATAAATACTTGTTTGTTTTACTTGATTCTTCTGAATGATGATTTAGAACTGAAATTGATCAGTCTCTTATTGGTATATGTGCATACTGTGCATATCGCCTCGATATTGCCTTAATTTACAAGCTTTTTGTAAGCAATGATGGATAGTGGCTAGCAGTAGAATCCTGGACGCACCTTTCGTTCTATCTGAATTTTGTCAGCTGGATGAATCTGTATCAATGGGAAGATTCAAGCAAAACAATACTAAGTGAATTAAACTTCACCCCATTGCACAAGCAAGTGGCTATCAGGAATCAGTAGCTAAGTGGATATCATGATGGCGTTTGAAGCAAATGGTATTGGGTTCGAGTCTAAGAGTGAATATCAACTCTGAGATTCAGGTACATCCAGCTAACGAGTCCCAAATAGGACGAAACGCGTATCCTGGATTCCACTGTTAGCTTTTCTTATATAAAAGATAAGTTTTTTAATTTATCATTAATAATAATAATATTGAATTAAGGTTAATAGAAATGATGATTAACTGAATAACTTTCAATGATTAATTTTCTATGCTTCACTTGATCTTATCACTGACCTTCTCCCCTCTTATATTCACCCTCACTCTCTCGCCCTCTCCCTCTCCCTCTCACTCTCTTACTCTTACTCTCACTCTCGGTCTTTTTTGTTCAATCATCTTTTATAGATTTAATTTAAAACATAGAAACAATTGATCGTATGAAATGAAAAACAGTAACAACAACAAACGACGTTTGTTTGTTTGTTTTTTTTCGAAAAAAAAAAAACATTCTGAATGTTATTCATTGATTAATGATTCATGGTTAACAGTGAAAACAAGTTAATTTGAACTATTCGTTAAAGTTCTGTACAATATTTTCAATCATTGAAATCATTCATCTGGTTTATTTTTCCCATTTATTGAATGGATAAATGGGAAAAGTAAAGTATAATGTATATTAGACATTTCAATTAAAGATTCTAGCATAGACTGTTCACTATCATTCTTCATTCAATTCTGTCCTAGACAATCCTTTCCAGTTGTTATTCATCCATTTCATGTCGGTTTTCAATTGTTGACATAGTGTGTTCTTTAGCCGTCCTCTCTTCTATTTCCCTTTATGTTTCCAAGTTAGTGCTTGTTTTGTGATGCAATTTGATGATTTCTTCATTCTGTGTCCTATCCACTTCCAATGTTCTCTACAAATTATCTCTTCAGTTGGAAACTGATATTCAGTATCTTGCATAGATAATTGTTTATAAATACTTGTATGTTTTTGATAATGGTCATAATAGTTCTCCACGTTTCAGCTACGTACAGTAGAAATGTCTTGATGTTTATATTGAAGATTCTGATATTGATATTGGTTGACATACAGTTGTTTTGAGTTGCATATGTTCTCCAACTGTAGAAATGCTTCATTGACTTGCCAATCCTTGCCTTTATGTCTGTATCAGACCCACCGTGTTCATCAATGCTGCTGTCCAGATATGTACAGGTTTTTACATCCTCCAAATCTTCTCCGTCAAGTGTGATTCGATTGTTGCATGCTGTGTTGTATCAAAGAATCTTGCTTTTCTCTTTGTGTATGTTGAGACCTACTGCTACTGAGGTTGTTGCTACACTGGTTGTCTTCTCCTTAATTTGTTTTTAGGTGTGCGATAGAATAGCCAGATCATCTGCGAACTCTGCCTGAAGTTCCTCTGTGGCTACTATCCGTCGCAAGCCCGGATAAAGGAGTAGAGTTGGGCATGGGGTTAGCAACCCTATACCGTAGAAAATTAACTCGCTGAAAAACACATTTAAATAATGTGTTTATTGAAAATTATACTTCACGATACAGTACACTCCCATTAAATGAACAGAAACTTGACTGAAAATATTGAAAGCAATCAATATAATGAACAATGAAATCGTTGTGGATAACTTCAGACAAAATATGAATCATTGATATTATTCTAAAATCTTGCATTAATCACTATGTTTTTACTTGTCCCATAATCGATTATCTTAAACTCTCTTACTAATGATCTAGATAATTATGTTGATTTGGAAAGTTGTAGTCAGTCTATGAAAGGCTCATGCTAGGATTTTGTCATTCAATGCACATTGCCATTCCATCTGGCTTTTTATCAACATTAGTTAGTTCGTTTGTTATGTTTTGAACTCGCTTAATCCAGTAACTTAATTACTTAAACACATAAATATTGGTACAAGAAGGCAAAGAATAGATATGTGCCACACAAGTCACTTGATTTGCGAATGAGCCGGGATATTGCCCGAGTGCTCGAACCGAAGTAGGTGGTTTTCTTAGGGAACTGCTCCCCGAGACTTTGACCTAAATGTCTGATCCACAAGATAGTAGAGCAACGTCAGGAGATGCAATCCGATGGTAGCTGGTGACCAACAATTGGTTCACAAGCCATTTGTTCCCTCAAGATCCTGGGATCCATGTGCACGATTGGTTTTGAATCAGGGTTTTCCAACTCCCTTAAGTGGATCTTCCATATCTAGCAACTTGATTAAAGCGCCGGACATTCTTTTTTATCCTTTCAATTTCGTAAACAACAGTAATGCCATAAGAAGAAAGTGAGTAAGACTCCCCTGGGAGTGGTTTTATGCACATGGCCATGTGAAAGCATTTGGAGAGGAAGAGCTGACACTCCTCACCTTCGACCGTACTAGGTCATTTGACAGCCTGAATTAGGAACAATTATGGGGCAGATTTGCACTGATATGGTGTACAATTCTCCTTGGACCTAGCACTTAAGAGGAAGCGTCCTGAACAACAATTGTTCACTTATTATTCTAAGCATATTTTAGTTCAAACTATCGTATTTATTGTAACTTTATTATACTCTTATTGTTTATTGGATATAACTAAAATCAACATGAATCCATTCTATGAACATTGCGAAGTTTATGTGCCTCAGTTACTAGATCTAGATCAAGTTGGACATATTCAATGAACAAGTTTAATATATTTTAGTATATACTTAATGGTAAAATCTAAGACAGACTTCCCTTCCCATTTAGAGCTAATCAACTGACTGTAACTGCATTCTACTTTTGATATTCATATTGAAACTCAAATCCAATATCTATCATTTCATACTTGAATGCTAAGCTACCTAATACAGATAATCAATTAAACTTGTTCAACTGCTCTCTCTCTCTCTACATTGATCATTCTCAGTTCACAATTTCAACAATTGGGAAAATACAAACCCATACTGTTCAGATTCACTTGATGTTGTTTACTTGTATCTTCCCATTATTATTTAGGACTGCAATTCATTAGTCACTTGCTGGAATATGCACCTCGATATTGCTTTAGGTCACAAGCTATATAACCAAAGATGGTTGGATAGTGGCTAGCAATCGAATCTAGTCTGACGCGTGTTTCATCCTATTTCAGACTCATCATTCGGATTTGCCTGTCACATCTCCGACTTGATGTTCACTCTGGGACCTCAGTCAGCAACAACGTAGAAGTTCGTACGTACGTACATCAGTTCAAGTTGCCATGCCACATTAGCACAGAGTTTTAACTGTCCATTCAAGGAATCCGGTTGTCCTATTTTGTACAGTGTTTGGAAGTTAAAAGCTCTTACATGTGGTTTAGAGCGTGGTTTCAGAAGACTGGGAATAACGTTCCACGTACTCTAATCGTTTGCATTAGTGGCGCGAAGTGATAAAGAAATATGAGAAGGTTTAGTCGTGGAGATAAGATAGGTATTAAAACGTGTAGGAAGGATTTGAATGTGCCCAACTTGGTCTCGTGTGCTGTTACGGGTATAAGAGCTAATGTCATTTTCCGGCTGCCCACATTGTTGAAGGGTATTTTTTGCGGAACCTGAAAAGGAATTCGGATTAGTGTTGGTCTTAACGACCTGGGGGCGTGACCTCAGAGCCCAAGGGACAACTTCTTGAAGCCGATCATGCATGGCCTTTTCGTGGGAAATGTTTAACTCCGTTCTTCAGAAAGCCTAACCACCGAAGACGGAAATCCGTGGGGTAAGGTGAGGCGTGAAAATGTTAGGGTCGACCTTTTTTAACCCCATCCTTCCTTATGCGGAAGTAGTATCACTGCAGATGCTAGTTGTCCGAGGGAAACACCTTACTGCTCTCACACTCCTATACAGTCAGCAATACGACTTCACCCTCAGACCTTGAGTTGTTGCTTTTAGTCTTAACGTTCTCCAATCAATCTGTCTGGTATGGTAGAACCAACCAGTATAGTTCAATTGAGTCATCACAATAGGCATGTCCTACCATCACATCAAAGTAGCAGCTACAGTTGGGTCTATATGACTTACTATTTAGTTAGTTATTTGTTTTTAAATACAACTCATCTTAAACGTTGGATAGCAACTCTAATAATAATAAAATAGTTGAAAGTTAAAAAACAAAAAAAAAAGAAAAAACATTTTTATTCTTAAATCAATGAATCGAATAGACAATATCTTATAGTAGAAATAAACACACATACACACACCCCTACACAATCATTCTTGTTGTAAACCATGTAACTAATCAACAGCTAATCAACAATTGTTCCTTTTTCTTCTTCAAATGATCATATTATTAGATAATAAAAAAAAACAAAGAAAAAAGGGGTTGCCCAGTGATTGTTTTTTTTCTTTTTCTTCTTCTTCTTCTTCTTCCTTATTCTTCTTCTTATTGTTATGATTATGAATAGAATAGAAAATTGTTAAGAGTAAAATAGTGAAATAGTAAAGTAAACTATTCAATATGTTCTTGTGCATTGAAACATTGAACGCAAAATATGATATTCATGTTTTAAATTTGGTAAATTGTCATTTGCTAACAAATCATCTTTATTCAGTTGGTATGATTGTCTTTGTTGAATCTACGATTGATCAGTGTCTTATTAGTATATGTGTATACTGTGAATATTGTCCCGATATTGCTTTCATTTACAAGTGTTATAAGTAAAGATGGATGGATGGTGACTAGCAATGGAATCAAGTTTGACGCAGGTTTTGTCATACTTCAGAATAGCCACCTGAATGTAACTGCATCATAGATTTGTTAATGTTCACATTCATCTATCTATTTATTTATCTATCTATCTATCTATCTATCTATCTATCTATCTATCTATCTATCTATCTATCTATCTATCTATCTATCTATCTATCTATCTATCTATCTATCCATCTATCTATCTATCTATCTATCTATCTATCTATCTATCTATCTATCTATCTATCTATCTATCTATCTATCTATCTATCTATCTATCTATCTATCTATCTATCTATCTATCTATCTATCTATCTATCTATCTATCTATCTATCTATCTATCTATCTATCTATCTATCTATCTATCTATCTATCTATCTATCCACACATCTATCTATCTATCTATCTATCTATCTATCTATCTATCTATCTATCTATCTATCTATCTATCTATCTATCTATCTATCTATCTATCTATCTATCTATCTATCTATCTATCTATCTATCTATCTATCTATCTATCTATCTATCTATCCACACATCTATCTATCTATCTATCTATCTATCTATCTATCTATCTATCTATCCACACATCTATCTATCTATCTATCTATCTATCTATCTATCTATCTATCTATCTATCCACACATCTATCTATCTATGTATTCATTTATTCAGCATTGAAGTGAACTGATGTAGATAATTACGATTGTTTCATTTGAACAAACAATTTTATGGTAGACTAGAAGATTTTATCTATTTTTTTCTTTCAATAAAATAGAAAGAAAAGAAAAAAAAGATCATTGTAAATGAAGCTAATCTTTGATGATGTAATTTCATTTACGTCGTGAATGAATCATTGAATAGTTGTCCTCTTATCGTCATTTAACATTCTCTACCAGTCTGTTAGTCTAATACTGTCATAAGTGACATTAATGACTAATACAAGTAAATAACTTTTGAATTATCAGTTTAGGGGTTGTGGAGATTGTTAAGTTTTTGATCAGACGGCTGAGGAGTCCCACAATAGGACGAAATGGCCGTTCAGTGCTTCCAGGTTTTCAATAGTGGTCTAGCTTCAATCGGTTGATGATCTCAATCAAAGACTTTTGAATTGTTTGCATGAAATGGAAACAAACCAAAAAAGTCAAGGTAACTAAGTTTATCCATCTATTAATCTTCTGGTAAACGTTTCATATCATAATATATAATCTTCAATAAAGAGGCTAGAATTATTTGTATATGTCTACTATGAAGGTATCCGTTTGTTTGTCCTACTGATGTTGATAGATATAAGTAGTATGCATCATCAATCGAAAGGTTAAGAAGATTAAAGTAAAGAGAACGAGAACAAAGAATAACTGGCATGGAAACAAAAAAAACAACAATGAAATCTGAGATGGTTGACTGATATTTTCCAAATGAACTATTTACTGTATGGTTTCTATGTTTTACTAAGAGATTCTGTAATTTTGTATTCATATACATTCGATTATCCCTGCTTGGTGTTCTCATTCATTACAATACTATCCAGTGTATGATTCGATAAAGAATCATTCTCATTAATTTAAAAAAAAAGATTAAACTATCAACATTACTGATTTATTGAATAATTGATAGTTCTGTGTTAAGTAAACACTTTGAAAGATTATTAAGTGATACTTTATTGTTCACAGTGTGTATTCTTAATGGAATTCGATTAACTTTCTAAGGCGTCTATGCATAAAATATTTTGAATGAACATAGAGGAATTATGTTGATATAAAGTAGTTTTTGCTTGCCCTTAAATGCCCTGGTACGGCTGAGAGTTGGGAGAGTCAGCTCTTCTTCTCCAAATGCTCTCACATGACCAAGCGTATGCAGCTACTGTCAGGGTAATCCTACTCACTGCCTTCTCGTGGCATTATTGTTGTTTACAAAATTGAGAGGACGAAAAGCGAATATCCGGCGCCTTAACCAAGTTCCTGGATATGGATAATCCACTTAACGGAGTTGGAAAACTTTGATTCTAAATTAATGGTTCACATGGGCTCCAAGATCCTGAGGGAACAAATGGCTTATGAACCAATTGTTAGTCATCAGCTACCATGAGAATGCATCTTTTGACGTCGCCTCACTGCTTTGTGAATTAGACCTTCAGGTTAAAGGCACGGGATGTGGTTTCCTAAGAAAACCACCTACTTTGGTATGAGCAACCGAGCAGTATCCTAGCCCTCACACAAATCGAATGATTTGTGCGGCGCATAGCTATTTGGTACCTTCCTGGATCAATGTTGATGTGTTTAAATAAAACAACAAATAAAGTTTTTGCTTTAAAGTATTCAAATATTAACTAACCTTCCATTGAATGCGAAAAAAATGATTTATGCTAAGATGAATATAACTAAGATGAATATAACTAATTCTAAATTTGAACATTCCCTAGTCAGTTATAGGCATCAATGTGGAGCAGGAAAATTTCAAAATTATCTCTAGTCACTTACAGCATTATCGGCAATGTTGACCCCTTGTGGCAAGTAAGTTCAGTATTTTAGCTAAAGAAGTCGGTTATTTATTTACTCTGAAGAAGTGGTTTATATGAAGTCACGAAACATCAGAAATACGATCTTTCTACTCATTAGGATATAACAAAGAATATGTTTATCATTGTTTTTTGGATTCAAATGAAGTATCAAAGTTGAATAAACCTTTTTGAAATTCACAAGATGGTTGTGCAATTTTGTGAATTGGTTGATGTTAGACATTAACACTGTTGGATACCAGCTCAATGATCTGAAGTTTAAGTATTCACACACGAGATCGGATGTTCTGGATTGTAGTTCCTTTAGTGTTGAATCATTGGTGGTCACTGCTCAGGATTACCGTGCTAAGACGGAATGGCCATCAAGTTCTTCCAGGTTTTTAATGGTGGTCTTACATTAATCGATTCATAAACTCAATCAAAAATTCATCCTCAACTACCATTCATTCTCCGAATAAAAACACATGCATTATTCCATATATTGTAAGTTTCTAATGGACACCCAAGAGAAAAGATAAACAAGTGTTTATAGCAACTCCGCACTAACGTATAATTCAATGGGAAATGTTTATACATGTGAGTTTTTCTAAGGGTCAATGAACAAGTGTGTGAATTTCACCTCATTTTATCCAATTTTATAAGTTTATGATTTAAAAAACCCCACTTCGAAATGATAAACTAAGATAATGGTGGAGAGCAGCGCAATCCAGAACGCATGTCTGGTTCTAATTGAGACTTACGTCCTGGATTTCATTTCTAGCCACTATCCATCCATCTTTGCTTAGAATGCTTATGAATTAAGGCAATATAAATGCAGTCCACATATGGATACACACATGCCAATAAGTGAGAGATTGATCGATTATAGTCCTAAACATCAATGGGAAGATTCGAGTAAGCAATACTAATAGAATTTAAATTCCATCCTATTGTATAAGTAAGTGACTATCAGGGCTCAGTAGCTATGTGGATAACGTGATGGCGTTTGAAGCGAACGGTACTAGATTCGAGTATCAGAGTGAACATCAACTCTGAGATACAAGTACTTCCAGCTAACGATTCGCAATTCAAAAGAAACTTACGTCCTGGATTTCATTTCTAGCCACTATCCATCCATCTTTGCTTAGAATGCTTATGAATTAAGGCAATATCAAGACAGTCCACATATATCAATAAGTGAGAGACTGATCACTTACAATCCATAACATCAATGGGTAGATTCAAACAACTAAACAACTTCTAAATGATAATTAACAAATTCTATAACTACAGTACATATATATATATATAATATATATATGTTTCTATATTCAAAATAGTCTATTATATAATAGACTAGAACTTTATATTGTTAGGACAAACAGATTTTACTCATTTCATCTATGTAATCTATGTTCTATATCATGCTGTTTATCATCATCATCATCATCATCATCATCATCATCATCATCATCATCATCATCATCATCATCATCATCATCATCATCATCATCATCATCATCATCATCATCATCATCATCATCATCATCATCATCATCATCATCATCATCATCATCATCATCATCATCATCATCATCATCATCATCATCATCATCATCATCATCATCATCATCATCATCATCATCATCATCATCATCATCATCATCATCATCATCATCATCATCATCATCATCATCATCATCATCATCATCATCATCATCATCATCATCATCATCATCATCATCATCATCATCATCATCATCATCATCATCATCATCATCATCATCATCATCATCATCATCATCATCATCATCATCATCATCATCATCATCATCATCATCATCATCATCATCATCATCATCATCATCATCATCATCATCATCATCATCATCATCATCATCATCATCATCATCATCATCATCATCATCATCATCATCATCATCATCATCATCATCATCATCATCATCATCATCATCATCATCATCATCATCATCATCATCATCATCATCATCATCATCATCATCATCATCATCATCATCATCATCATCATCATCATCATCATCATCATCATCATCATCATCATCATCATCATCATCATCATCATCATCATCATCATCATCATCATCATCATCATCATCATCATCATCATCATCATCATCATCATCATCATCATCATCATCATCATCATCATCATCATCATCATCATCATCATCATCATCATCTAGTATCATTACGTAATCAATGTTCAAATCATTTTCAATGATAAATTACATGATTGTAATGAGAAATTTTACAAATGTCATAGAAACCATGTAACATTAGATAAAGAAATATTACTTATTTCGTGTATATTATTGAGTGAATACAAACCATTTACATATAATAATAATAATAATCATAATACCAGAACATAGTTTCATGCTTAGATTCTTTCTATTCTCTGTTGTATTGATGTAGAATAAATAATAAAAAAAGAAGAACACAACGGGTGGTATGGAAACTGTCATGTATATTTCAGTACATGGGAACTAATCAATCGATTCTTTAGTTGATAATATATCTTTGTGTTGTAAATTTTTTTAAAAATTAGGATAACACTTTGAAGATAATCAATAGAGTGAATTAACTATTATCTAGATTCACTTGGTTATTGTTGTTTTACTTGTATCATCCCATTGTTATTTAGGACTGAAATGAATCAGTCTCATGTTGGCATATGTGTATCCTGTGAGGATTGCCTTGATATAGTATTAAATCACAAGCTTTTTGTAAGCGAAGATAGATAGTGGCTAGAAGTGGAATCCAGTTTGACATGCGTTTCGTCCTGTTTGGTATTCGTCAGCTGGGTGTACCTGTATCTCAGAGTTGATATTCACTCTGAAACGTGAACCCAGTACCATTCGCTTCAAATATCATCGCGTTTTCCACTTAGCTACTGATTCCTGATAGCCACTTGGTTGTGTTGTGGAATGAATTTAAATTCACTTTGTATTGTTTTGCTTGAATCTTTCCATTGAGGTTTAAGACTGCAATTGATCAGTCTATTATTGACATATAGGCATACTGTGCATATGCCTCAATATTGCCTTCATTCACAAGCTTTTATAGGATGAAACGTGCATCTTGAATTCCACTGCTAACCATTATCCATCTTAGCTTATTTTAAAAATATTTATGGTTAAACACCCCTAATATAGAAATATCCTTCGACAAAAGCTAATTTCATAACTATAAATCTAAACAAAATGCAAAACTCTCATTCATAAATAGACAAATAACCCAACAACATACCTAATACATTATGCAAATTCTCTTAGATTATTTATAGTTGCTAACCAAAAAAATTAAAAAAATTAAAAAAAAAACACTTTGAATTGGCATTCGCATGAGTACACGTGTACTCGCATGTGCTCGTGTGTGCTCACGTGCGTACACTTACACTCACATAACTAATTTTGAAAGATGTTTCAGAAAAAAAAAAGAAAAAATAGTGTAGAAAAAAAACAAACAAGAAAACTTTAATTAAACAAAACTGAATAAAGTCGATTTCTACAACGACGGCGAAGAAGAAAAAAACCGTTAGCAAAAAGAAAAAAAGAAGAAAAACGAAGAGAGAAAGAAGAAGAAGAAGAAGAAAAAAAGAAGAAGAAAACAGAAGTTTATAAAGTAATTGAATTATTTATTTAATTATGAAAGCGAAATTAAGAGGAGGAAGGAAACCAAATCGTTGGTTTTCTTTTTTTTCTTTCTTTTTCTTGTCATTGAAGGTGAAGAGAAATGAGAACAAAATGATAATAAAAGAGAGAAAGTGAAAAGTAAATCAAAATGCATTAATCACTTGGATGATTTGAAAATGTTTTCATCATTGAGCTTGAATACGTATAGAAGTAGTTGATGATATTATATGGTTGTTAAAATGCGATGAAAATAATTTCTAAGTTGTTATGTTTTCAATACAAGGGAAAAATTTGCACAGGATTTAGTGGAGCCCGTTGTTTTGTCGTCTTTTAGATTGGATTATGTTTGTTGACGGACTATCCAATTTAGTGGCCCATGGATCTAACTCCAAGGAGATCGTAATGAATGATTGTTGTTGAAATATATATGTCGCCTATCTTCGTCTATAATCATCGACTTAAACCGCGTTAGTCAATAACGGAATTAAATAAGTCAAATAACGAGAATCGACTTGTGAATACATATATATGGCTTGCAAGCCATCTCACCATTTAACCAAGCGTTAATCAATATTTATAGTTACACTAAAGTTACAGACATGTGATGAGTAATGGGATAAGAAATGTACACACACCTACACGCTCATATAAAAACAGTCAAGATTGATATGCGAGTAATTGACAACAAGATCAAAATGTGACTCAAGTAGAATGAATAGAATGGGCTGTGCGAAAGCTAGAATAAGATATATGGGCTTAACGTAATAACCGACACTATAAGAAAATAGAAGGTTATGGGTTCGAATCCTGGACGTGAACTTAGACCAGGGGTTGTGGGTGTACACTGTTAAGGAATTCCATACTAGAACAAGAAACTTGTAATTTATGGTTTTTAATGAATATCAGACTCAAGTCTATTTTTGTCTCCCAAATGCCCTAGTACGACCATGGGTGGGGAGAGTCAGCTCTCTTCATCCAAATGCTATCATATGAACACGCGTATACAGCCACTACAAAGGAAGTCCTACTCACTACCTTCTCACACCACAGGTGTTGTTTACAAAATTGAGAGGACGAAAAGAGAATGTCCGACACTTTAGCTGGATTGATGGACACAGACGGTCCACCTAGAGGAGTTGGAAAACCCTAGTTCCAAGCCAATAGTGCACATGGAATTCAAGATTCTGAGGGAACAAATGGCGTATGAATCTAATGTTGGCCATGAACTACCATGGAACTGCATCTCCTGAAGTTGCCTCACTGCTTTATGGATCAGACATTTAGGTCGAAGGCTCGAGTTGTCACCTCCTAAGAAAACCACTTGCTTCGGTGTGGGCAGACGGGTGGTATTCTAGCCCACACACAAATCAATTGACTTGTATGGAGTATATGTATTCGGAGCCTCTTTGTACCAATATCTATGTATTCAAATAAATAATAAATACAGATCTGTTTGCAATATCAATAACCTAAGCCTATATGACTGTCATGTTTATCAAGCAAGTATATCAATATAATTACATTTTGTATGTGAAAGATTTATGGTACATTAAATGATCTGCATTCACTTCATATAACCCATGCATTTCTCTAATCCCACTTCATACAAAAGCTCATAAGCACTGAGCACTCACCTTTCTTTACAACCGAGAACTGTAATTAAAATAAACAATGTAAAATTGTCAATTACAAGAGTCATGACTGTATGGGAAATCGAAACTAGTTTACTGAACGAGAACATAAATGAGGGACCGAACATCTTATTCAAATCTGAGGACCATACAGTAAAATAAAAATACTTCATTTACAATGTGTCAATCAATTGTCTAAGACTTCATTGTTCCGTCGTTTCCACACCAATCATTCTCTATTCTCATTGTCCTCTCTTAGATCTTCTTAACTTTCTGCTGCTAGGCATTTGACTTTCTATTGATGATACATACTACTTATATGTGTCGACATCAATAGCACACTTCACACTAGGACCATCGATTTACCTAGTAAATCTAATATATTTAACTACACTGCTTATAAATTGTTGTTAACGCTTCAATTGAAATGTTAACCATCCTATGGGATAAATCTTTTAATGGGAGCGATTAGGAATTCAATCAATGGAATTGCTTACTTACTTACTTACATCTGTTACCCCCCATGGAGGAGCATAGGCCACCCGTCAGCATTCTTCATCAACTCTGTTCTTCAACAGACTTTTCTAATGATTACTAGTTCTTATTCATTCTTTCATGTCTACTTCCAATCATCGACGTAATGTGTTCGTTGGTTTTCGTCTTTTCAGTTAGGAGATGCTTCGTGATGCATTTTGTGGCGAGACTATAATTTGTAGACGAACCAATCAGGTATAAAATAGCAGGTCTCGGATTTCGGAGTGAAATTCACTTATGCATTTAGATAAATAGAGTTTTGGCAATTTAGCTGATGTCAATTCGTGGTGAAAACCCTAAATCTAATTCCTATCCCCTAACCATCAAACTTAAATCATAATTGTAATTTCTCGCATAGGTTTATAACCCACATTTCGTCCTGGTTATTAAGTGAACACTCTCAAGGTCAGTTTAGCGTCACTTAAAGGTCTTTCATAAATTATAGTCTCATCGATTTCGATGATTACGGTAATGTATGTCCTATTCACTTTTCATAATTTCCTATTCAGATGGAAATTGATTTGTCCCTTCCTGTGATAGATTGTTGCTGATGGTATCCGGCCAACGGATATTGAGTATTTTGCATAGACAATTGTTTATAAATACTTATACCTTTTTGATGATTATTTTAGTAGTAGTTCTCAAAGTTTCAGCTTCGTACAATAGAACTAACTGTATTGACGTTCGTACTGAAAGCTGTAACTTTGATATTGGTTGACAGATAGGTGTTTTAAGTTCCGTATATTCAATTTTCAATAAATACCAGTAAATCAATAAATAATGAAGCATAGATAATTAGGTTCACTTTGATGTTGTTTTATTTGTATCTTCCCATGTGATACAAGTACATCCAACTGACAAGCCCCAAATAAGACGAAACACGCGTCAAACTAGATTGCCACTGCTAGTCACTATTCATCTTTCATTAAATAGATAATTAGGATTCGAACAAAATAAGGTAAATTAGTTCAGTTAATTTTCTATTCATATCTTATTATCAAATACTATTCCGTATATAACTTAATTACGGTTCTCTATTGATCTAAGATCGAATTATTAAAACGAATCAATTTTGTTGTTATTCAACTAATTGATCTTATGAATGATGTTGATTGTTATCTCAGTAATCAATCAATAGGAAGTTTACATTTTAGTTACATATAATTCCCTGACCGTTGTTGCTACCTTAACGTGGTGGTCGGGTTTGCCTATCGTGATGAAGCAACCGAGCTATACTTGCTGGAACAACCGTTTCCTCAAGGTCCTACCATGTCAGACAGGTTGGTTGAAGAGCGGTAAGACTAAGAGCAACAAACTCAAGGTCCGAAGGCGAAGTCGTTCTGTTGACTGTACAGAGGTGTGACAGCAGTAAGGTGTTTCCTTCAGACAACCAGCATGACAGCGATGCTGCCTTCCCACAAGGAGGGGTGGGATTAGAAAAGGTCGACCCTTAAAATACACACCTCCCCTTATCCCACGGATATCCGTCTCCAGTGGTAAGGTCTCAACAGGTAGGGAGTTGACACGAAAACCACTCATAAAAAGGTCGTGTGTGACCGACTTCAAGCAGCTGTCCCTTGAGCACTGCGGTCACGCTTTCAGGTCACTAAGACCACCTCTAATCCAATTTCCTTTTTCAGGTACCTCCAGAAGAACCCTTCCATAGTGTGGGCAACCGGGAATTGATAACCACCCTCATACCTCTAATAGCACTCAAGACCACCGTATTCATAATCAGCTTACATATAATTCCCATTTATCAAACTAAAGTAAATGAGAACAGAGATTTAAGGAAAATAACATGAATTCACATCATTTTATTAGTTTCCTAGCAATTTCCTAATATCTATGATATTCTAATAATTTAATAGTTGAATTAATAAGTCAATCAAAGTTATAATATCATAAAAACCTATAAACACTGAAAAGCTGTTTCGTCCTAGTATGAGACTCTTTAGCAGTGCACATCCACGATCTCATACCAATAGAATTCAAATCCAGGATCTTTGGTCTTGTGCGTGAACTCTTAAACTCTAGTTGATTGGTGATAATCGCCAGAAAACTCTATTTGATCTATGTATTATACTGGTTTACCATTGTTGGAAACAAAATGAATCTTCTATATAAGAGGGAACTGATGCTCTTTATTGGATTCAAACTAGAGTAACAATATTAGAATTCATCAGTAAACTACTTAAGATATCAGTGACTACCCATAGGATTGAACTATTATTCAATCACTGAATATTCATTGCTGTCATGTTTGTTTAGTTCCTATTTTACTTTTCAAAACCACTAAATAACCCTGATACGACAACCATCGAAAACAAAGAATCACTGGACATTTGTTTCGTCCTAGTATGGAACTCTTCGAGATTTCACTTATTTATTATTTGCACACATAAATATGGGTACAAAGGGAAACCGAATACATATGCGACACACGAATCACTTGATTTGTGTATGAGCTGTGATACTACTCAGGTGCCCGGACTGAAGCAAGTGATGTTCTCAGGGGGCCACACTCGGAGCCTTCGACCTAAAAATCCAATTCACGAGGTAGTATTGCAACGTTAGGAGATGCAATTCAATGGTAGCTGGCGACCAACGATTGGCTAATACGCCATTTATTCCTTCAGGATCCTGAATCCCATGTGGGTCATTAATTTGGAATCAGGGTTTTCCTACTCCCTTAGATGGATCCTACATATGCAGTAACTCGGTTAAAGCGTCTGATATTCGCTTTTCGTCCTCGCCGTTCGCTAAACAGCACCTGTGGTATGAGAAGACAGTGAGTAGGATTTCCCTGACAGTGGTTGTATACGCATGGCTATATGAAAGCATTTGGAGAGGAAGAGTGGGCTCTTCCCACCCTCGACCATACCAGAACATTTAAAGAACCAAACTCAGAAAGTCACTAAAAAAACTGCTGAGAAGTCTCACATTACGATGTCATATCTCAATTTTTAATTATATTTAAACTGATATTAATCTCACAGATTGAAATCATGAGTCAATTGAAGCTAGACCACCATGGAAAACCTGGAAGCACTGGACGGCCGTTTCGTCCTAGTATGGGACTCCCCAGCAGTAAAATTTACGAAATCCCTACAAACCCCTTCTGATAATAATCATCTGCTTATTAGTAACTGACTTCAGGAGATATTCCTGGAGTTCTAGTGAGAAGCCATTACCAGTGGAGTTCAACCAGGTCTGTTGTGAAATAGTAACTCACTGATGACAATGGTGTACGGTGGGACAACTTTGTGGATTGGTTGAAGTTAGAAATTAACACCGTTGGATGCCGGCTCAGCAGACTAGTTGGTTAAGCGCCTGGTGCGAGGCTGATAGGTCCTCGGTTCAGATCTCGCAAGGTGCAGGATCGTGGATGCGCACTGCTGAGTAGTCCACAATGGGAGGTAACGGCTGTCCAATGCTTCCAGGTTTTCCATGATGGTCTAGGTTCAATTGACTCATGATTTCAATTTGTGAAATTTCTGAAATTTCCACAAACCCCTTCTGATGGTATTAATCTGTAATCAACATAATCAATAAATCAAATCCATCTCTATGATTTTCTTCTATTCATGTTTTTTTTTCTTTTTAACACTTACTTTAAAATAACAATCTAATTGAACCTTAACAGGAAAACACCATCATCATCATCATCATCATGATTATCGCTATGAGGAAAACATTCATAGAAACAATTGATTTTTTTAAATAAAAAAAAACAAAAAGAATCAGGAAATTGGAAAAAGGGTAATTTCTATGTTCACCTATTGAATTCATCTATTTACTTATTCACAATTCAATGAAATAAACAAGTTTATTTAATGGTAAATAGAATGAACAAGTGAACGATTGAACGACTGAATGAACTGTTTTCTATACATGTCAATTTGATGACTTTCAAGTGTAGTAATATAATAATAATAATAATAATAATCAATGATGAATAGTGAAATAGAGAAATAGTTGAAATATAGAAAGTAACAACTAAGTGATTAGTTCCCTTTCTAAAGTGTAGTTAAGTGTTTATTATTCTTTGGAATTTTTGTTTTTTTTTAGTTAGATGATTTGTAATGATTTAAAGTGATTGTTGAAATCTTGAACTTGTTTCAAAGCGATGAAGATTTTGTTTTTTTAATGAATGGTGATGCAATATCATGAATTGATTGAAATTAAACACTGACACTGTTTGGATACCAGTTCAGTAATCTAGAGGAGAAGTGTTCGCGTATCAAACTGTTAGGTCCTGGATTTAAGTTCCTTTGGTATGTGATCGTGGATACGTACTGCTAAGGAATCCTATACTAGGACAAAACGGTCGTCCAATGTTTTCAGGTATTCCATGATGGTCTAACTGTAATGGATTCATAATCTTAATCAAGAACTTAACAATCTTCGTAAACCCATACTGATAAAAACATTTTATTCTCCGGATTTACTTGTATTTTAATTAGTCAGATGATTTCTGAAGATTTAAAAACAAAGATTGTTTCCATAGTGAAATCTGGAACTCGAATCCAGGTCATGTTTTTTTGCGACATGGTAATGGATTAGTAGGTTTATAAGATCGAAACCTCTTATCATTGAACATGAATGATGCACTAACTTCATCAAGTGAATAAAAAAAGGAGTTAAAGTTGGACATTAACATTGTTAGATAGCAGTTCAATAGTCAAGAAGTTAAATTTGAATAGTTCCATTCTGAGATGTTGGAGAAGATTTGTAGCTCAGGTAGATGATTTTGATGGAGTTTTGTTCTTTGAGCTGAATAGTTTGGTCGTGGAGCTTTCATCGTTTTTCTGAATGCTGTCGTCAGCACAAACTTTAGGTTTTGTTTTATTTGAACACATAAATATTGGTACAAATGGGCACCAGACACATATGCACCACACAATAATAATGAGAATATGAAGAGGTAAAGAATGTAAGGTGCAAAAAGAAGTGCAACATTGAACAGAAATTGATGTATGGTAGTGAAATAACAATAATGCGAGGGGCAGTCCAATTAGCAAAAGTACAGCCACAGAGAATTCTTCCACTTAAAGAAGTTACGTCTATTTTTTTATGAAGAAAGTAAAAGAAGGTTACAGCAGGATCGCCACTGGCTTCTATTCTGAGCCATATCTGATAACGTCTCTAGCTACTGTGTAGCACCATCTCACGGACCCCAAACAGGGAGTCGTGAAGGACTAACACAAGCCAGTCCTGTGCAGCTTTCTTTCATACCACGGCATCATGTCATACACTGACCGCCTCTCCGCTTTTTACAACCAATCCCAGAGTCGGCAAATAATACACGACGTGGAATTCTCTGGGATGACATAGAAAATGTCCTGGCCATCGAAGTCGATGTTTCAAGATAGTGATATCAATTGATTTATCGTCTCTGTGCCCGAACACACGATGCTGAACCTCTGCATTACTAACATGGTGTTGCCACTGGATGTCAGCAATCCTTCGGATACAACGATTATCGAACACAGAGAGTTGTCTAACGTACTCAACTCGGAGAAGCCAGGTTTCACAAGCATAGAGCAAATCTGCTCTCACCGACGCGTTGTATATCCATCCTATTACAGCCAGACTAACATTTCAAAGGTGCCAAATATGGCCCAGATTGCCATAAGTCATTCTGACTTTCATTACATGTGGATTGGTTTCATCACTCACGCCACCACCAGCACTTATGCAGCTACCGAGATACACGAACTTCTCAATTACTTCTATCTGCTCACTACCTAGAGTAACTGCAAGAACAGGATCCAGTCAGTTTTGTAAAAGTACTTTGCACTTCGAAGGTGCAAACCACATACTATACCTAAGAAAACTAATTGCCAACTGATTAAATGTGAATTGCATAGCTTGAATATCATCCCACAGTAACACAATATCATCCTCATACTCAAGATCAAGATATCTTTCTCCAAACAACAAACTTCAAGTAGAAGTTTACTAATGATGTCATTCAAAAGAAAAACGATAAAAACCTTACAATTCAAAGAATAAAAACAATCTCATTCATCTTTACCAAGAAGTTTACTTAAGTTTAAATCTATAATCAAACACTGAATTCTGTTTCTATGTATAAATTAAATAAAACTTATAAAATGAAAAAAAATCGATATTTTTCTTTTTTTTTCTTTTTCACTTTTTTTTCTCTTTTCTCCTTGTTTTTTTTTTCTTGGTAACTTAATCAAATTATTATAACTGATTATCTATCTATCTATCTATATATAAATGCTTAATTGAATATGGCGTCTATAAACTTAAACAAACATCCATATTATAATGTATCATTGATTAAAATATATTTGATGGATTAAAAGAATAATGAATGAATGATTATCATTGTAATTGAATAATTCAATTCATGAATTAAATCATTATGAAATACTTGAAAGCATTGGCTAATTGTTTCGTCCTGACATGGGACCCCTCTTCAGTAGTTCGCATCTACTATTCCATATCAAAAGAACTTGAATTTACGATATTCAATTTCACGAGTGAATGTTTAATCTGTAGACTATTGATGCAGTATCCAATGATGTTAATGTCTAGATTCAACGATGATGAACTAGATTAGATTGATTCATGAATTCAACTATTCAAAAATTACTACAATATCCACAAAACTCCCCTCTTTCTGATAACAATCATTATATGTTTATAAAAGACTGGCTTCATATATATATATATATATATATATATATAAGTGTCTCCCGTTGTATAATTGATGAAATCATATGAGATTTTTCAACAGTGCGAATCCATGATCTTGTAACAAAGAAACTTCGGTCCAGGAACTTCGGTTTTGTGGGTGAATGTTTAACTAATAGACCACTGAGTCGGCTGGTATCCAATGGTGTTAATGTCTAACTTCATAATTTTATTTCTAATTGACCGATTTCAATTCGTGTTATACTTCATTACTATTAATTTGTGTTCATTGAATTCGTTGCGTAATTATTCAACTTTTTTTAGATCTATGATCTGTTGTTACTATGTCTGATGATTTAGACAGTTTACATTCAACTTCTCTATGAGTGAGAAACAATCTTCAAACTATTATAAACAAAGATGGATGGTAGCGAGTAGTGGAATACAAGATCCGTGTATTGACCTATTTGGGAATCGTCAGTTGGTTGTACCTGTCACATTCCACAGTTGATGTTCATTTCAGAATTCGAAACAAGTGCCATTCACTTCAAACATTATCACGTTATTCACTTGGCTAGTGATTCCTGATAGCCACTACGTTTTGCAATGGGATGAAGTATAAATTCATTTTCGTACTGTTTATTTGAATCTTCTTATTGATGTGTACGACTGCAATTGATGAACTCAAGGATGCAGGTACATCCAGTTAACGAGTTGTAATTCGGACAAAACGCGCATCCTAAATTCCAATAACATCCACCATCCATCTTTTTTTATAATGCTCGTGACTTAAAGTAATATTCAAGCAATCCATACAAGATGCACATATATCAATTAGAGACTGATGAATTGCACTCTTGAACATCAATGAGAAGATTCAAAAAACAATACGAAAATGAATTTAAACTCTTCCCCGTTTGTTCAAGCTATTTGCTATCAGTACTCAATAGCTAAGTGAATAAGGTGATGGCGTTTAAAGCGAACATTATTGGTTTCAAGTCCTGGAATGAACATCAACTTTGGGATGTAACAGGTATATCCATCTGACAAGTTCCTAAAAGGATGAAATGAGCATTCACCATTCATCTTCGTTTATCATGAATATAATTCAACATTGCAATCAAATGTTTTTGTAAGTTTGTAATCAGTTCAGAAAACAAATAATATTTTGATTGAGATCATGAACCGATTGATGTAAGACCACCATTGAAAACCTGGAAGCACTGGATGGCCGTTTCGTCCCACTGCGGGACTCCTCAGCAGTGCGCATCCAGTGGAGCTAATCCGTTTTGAGTAGAAACAGGTGTCTACCTCAGTACAATGGAACATGGTTGCGCAATTTCGTGGATTGGTTGAGGTTAGACATTAACACCATTGGATGCCGGTTCATTGGTCCAGTAGGTTAAACGTTCACGCTCGAGACTGAAGGCCCTGAGTTCGAATCCCTTTGGGTGGGATCATGAATGCGCTCTGTTGAGGAGTCCCACAGTGGAAGGAAACGGCCTTCCAGTGCTTCCAGGTTTTCAATGGTGGTGTAACATCAGTCGGTTCATCATCTCAATCAAAACCTTAAAATTCTCCACAACCACTATACTGATAACAAATAATTATTGTTTTCTGAAATAGACTACTTATAACATTTATTTTCTCAATTCCATTTTATATTCGTGTCTAAAGAATAGTTTTTTACTTTTAAAAGAATATAGATATCAAACATTCAACTGCTTTGTTCATATTATCATATTTACTATTGTAACTAACATTATCTGAACTAATTTACTCTTATGGTTTTGTAGTTAAGTGGAAAAAAGATATATGTGAATGGGATTAACCTACACCCCCACCCACACTCCCACCCCCTCATCCCCCTCCTTTATTATTTTAATCAACAAATATATGTATATATGCTTACATAAGTGAATCATAATTATAAATCTAGATCCATCATTTCCTCTGGAATCTATTAAGAGTTTATGATTGATAGGATTACATCAATTCATAATGGATCAATTGTCTAATGATCTATGAACACGGAATTATCAAATGAGAAATTTAAGGTATTAGTTGAGTTGTGTTTTTTTTTCTTCTAATGGAGATTTTTATCAAATATTACTTACTTACGCCTGTTACCTCTCGTGGAGGATCATAGACCTCTCACTAGCATTTTCCATCCAACTCTTTCCTGGATAATCCTTTCCACTTGACTATTCATTCTTTTCCTGTTTGCTTCCAATTGTCGACGTAGTGTTCTTCAGCTTTGCTTTTTTTCGGTTTCCCTTCAAGATTCTAAGTTAGTTCTTGCCTCGTGATACAGTTTAGTTAACACAAAGTAAAGATCAGAAGGGGTTTTCTGGAGATTGTAGTAATTTCAACAGTTAAGATCATGAGTGAATTGAACCACCATGGAAAACTCGGAAGCACTGGACGGCCGTTTCGTTCTATTGTGGGACTCCTGTTATTACTACGATCTTCACAAAACCTCTTTGATACTAATCAACATATACTCACTAGTGACTGACTTCAAGAGATATATTCTGGAGTTCTAGTGAGAGTTAGTGACCAGTGGAGTTCAAACAGTTCTGTTATGAGATAGTAACTCATTGAAGACAACGGTGGATGTGTCACTCAATTTCGTGGATTAGTTGAAATTACACATTAACACCGTTGGATGCCGACCGGCTCAGTGGTCTAGTTGGTTAAGCGCCTGTCGCGAGACTGACAGGTCCTGGGTTCGATGGATGCTCACTGCTGAGGAGTCCCACAATAGGACGAAACGGCAGTCCATTGCTTCCAGGTTTTCAATGGTGGTCTAGCTTCAATTGACCCATGATCTGAACTGTTGAAACAAAGTAAAGAACACCTAGTTTTTCTTAGATTCAAATTACGCATCTCCATACAGAATAGGATCCAAATTGATTAAATTATACGATGGTATATATGATACTTCGAAAAGCCATTGGTGTTTCCTGTAAATTCAAACCCATAAATGGGTTCATTATTTTGTTTTGTTAATCTGATTGATCACATGTCAAAATGAGTATCATACAGTAATAATGAATCTCATGTTTATCTAGATCTTAGTGTTGAACGTTTGGTATTTAGTGATGATTGCTAAACCTTTATACTAATGATTAAGTCATTCAGTAATTGAAATTTCCAACTTCAATCGACTTATGACTTTTCGTGATCCATTATCCATTGTGAATAACGACTACCTCATTGTCATGGTTTCTTATTAGAACTTCAGGAATTCATCACTAGTACTCCTTTGATGACTGTTATTATTTGTTGAAATTGTTGTTAATTTTTCATCTTATACAAAGAAGATAAGCAAATGAAGAGAGGAAATTCTCAACAATACAGTATTAATTTTTAATAATTGAATCTATGTGAGTCGATTGAAGCTAGACAACCATGAAAAAGCTGAAAGCATTGAATGGGCTATTTTATCCTAAGGTGGAATTCTTTAGAAGTGCATATCCACAATCCCACTTCCAGAAATTCGAATCCAAGACCTATCGGTTTCATGCGCGAACACTTAACTTCTAGACCACTGAGCCGGCATCAGTCGTGCTAATATCTAACTTCAACCTATTCACGATAGTGCACCATCATTTACCATTGTCTTTAGTGAATAACTGCCTCTATAACAGACATGATTTGATTTAACTGGTTACGGTTTCACACTAGAGCTCCAGCAAATATGTCTTGAAGCCAATCACAAATGTGCACCTGATGATTATTATCAAAATGCGGGTTTTATAGATATTGTAGTAATTTTTATAAGTTGAACTCATGAATCGATCTAAGCTTAACCACCATGGTTGAAGTTAAACATTAACATCGTTAGATCCTGGCGTTCACCCCTGAAATTGAATATCCTACATTCAAATTTCTTTGATGTGGAACAGTAGATGTGCATTACTGAAGAGGAGTCCCATATCACGACGAAATAATTGATCAATGTTTGCAAGTTTTCCACGATGGTCTAAATTCAACTGACTAATCCATTCAACTATTAAACATTACTATAATCTCTACAAAACCCCCCTTTCTCACTAAACTGTTCATTCATTCAATAAATAGATACTTCGAATTTAGAAGAAGAAAAACAAAATGAAAAAAAAACACAAAAATAATCCATATGAAAACAAAAAATTTTTCTTTTACTTTTCATTTTGTTTTTTTTTTATCAAAATGAGTTGAGAGAAAAAAAAGAAAGAAAAAAAGAAAAAATAAAGAAATAAACAAACAAACAAGAATAACAAATAAGTTTAGTTAAGCGCACAATTTGAAAATGAAATCGCGCTCATCATTTGAATCGTTTCATTCATTATTAATATAAATGTGTTTAACTTAAATTAGATTTATGGAATTCTATAGTTAATTTTTATTTATTTCATATGAAGAATAAAAAAAAAAGAAGGAAATATATTTAGAAGTTTTAATGGTTAAGAGATCATGAGTCGATTGAAGCTAGACCACCATGGAAAACCTGAAAGCATTGGATGGCTGTTTCGTCCTATTGTGAGACTTCTCAGCAGTGCGCGTCCATGACTTCGTCATCCGAGAGATTCGAACCCAAGACCTAGTGGTTTCTCACCTAACCACTAGACCACTAAGCCAGTCGGCATCCAACGGTGTTAATGTGTAATTTCAACTAATCCACGAAATTGAGTGACACATCCACCGTTGTCTTCAATGAGTTACTATCTCATAACAGACCTGATTGAACTCAACTGATCACTAACTCTCACTAGAACTCCAGAATATATCTCTTGAAGTCAGTTACTAGTGAGCATATGTTGATTAATATCAAATGGGTTTTGTGGATCTTAACCATTGAAATTACTATAATATCCACAAAACCCATGTGATATATTTAGAAATTGTTAATTACTTAAATGAATAGAAGGATTGGTTATATATATATATATATATATATATATATATATATATATATATATATATATATATATATATATATATATACTTGCTTACGCCTGTTGATCCTCATCGATGAGGATGGACCATTCAGCAACATTTTCCATCCAAATCTGTCGTGGATAATTCTGTTCATTTCTTTCCAGTTGCTATCCATCCTTTTCATGTTTGCTTTCAATTGTCGACATAGTGTGTTTTTCGGTTCTCCTCTTTCCGGTTTCTATTTAGGATTCCAACTTAGAGTTTACCTCGTGATGTAGTTTGATGATTTCCTTAATGTATATCTTATCCATTTGCATCATGTTTGCCAAATTTCCTTTTCATTTAGGTGTTGGTTTATCTTTTCTTAGTTCTAATTGGATTTGTTCTTTTTTTTGTTCTTTTTGTGATGGATGATTAAGATAATTATGATTAATCAATAGTAAAAAATGTTTAATAGTTGAATTCATGAGTCGATTTCAATGACACAACCATTGGAAAACTTGGAAGCATTGGACGGCTGTTTTGTCTTAGTATAAGACTCTTCAGCATGCTGTTGAAATGTAGTGTCATTAAAAGTAATCCATAAGATGTTTTACACAATAATCAGAATGAATTCATCAGTTCTAGATTTAAGGTATCCAATAGATCGATTTCACATTTGTTTAACCTCTATATGTATTGTATGCAATTCTGAGTTATTTAGACTACTGATTAGATTGTCAGTTAGTATTATTGTAGTGAAGGAGAACACCAGTAGGGACAATCAAATACATTTGAACATAAAATTTTAAAAACTCTTCGTAAAATCTGATGACAATAAGATTGTCTCAGACTTCATTGTTCTTTCGTTTCCACACCAATCATTCTCTGGTCTCATTTTCTTTCCTTTGATTTTCACTTTCTGTTGATGATACATACTACTTATATCTGTCGACATCAGTAGCACACCCCACAGTATGTAATAGACAAAAGTGATGTTCGGCACTACTTAACGACTAAATTCAGTAAAGGTAGGATGTATCTTTAAATGGGACAATTATTCATTTGACGCCTATTATTGTGATGTTGTATATGTTTGACTATTCACTAAAACATATATATTTCCTACGTTTGAGGTAATGAATTTATTGGATTTGTAAACCATAGAATAAATGACAAATTAAAGATCACCTATGCAGCTGATAGGCTTATACTTTCAGATGAAACAAAATGCCCGCTAAAATAAATCGAAAATCAACGAAACCTATTTCCATGTTACATCTAGCTATAATCTATATGTTATACATACTTACACCTGCTACATCTCGTAGTATACAAGCCATAAAACTACGAATCCCAACCTTCTGTGTTGTAGGTTCTACATTCCAGTCATCCCTATGTGGTATTCATTCTTTCAGTGCCTGTCTCTGAATTCAAATCAATCTGTCTTTTGGTTATCCAGTTTTTCTTTTGCATTGAGGAATTCAATTTTGAGGTTTTCTTGTGATGTAGTTCGATGATTTTCATAAAAAACCTATTTAACACTTTCAAGGTTATCATCTTTATTATTTGATGAAAACAAAGAACTTTTCTCATTTCTTCAAAACTTTCTTAATAGTCTATCAACATTCACTTGGTATTGTTTTGCTTGAATCTTCCTATTGAGGTTTAAGACTGCAATTGATCAGTCTGTTACTGGCATATGTACATACTGTACGTATTACCTTGATATTGCCTTAATTCACAAGCATTACAAACGAAGATGGATGGATAGTGGCTAGCAGTGGAATGCAGTTTGACACGCGCTTCGTTTTCTTTGGAACTCGTCAGCTGGATGTACTGAATCTCAGAGTTGATGTTCACTCTAAGACTCGAACTCAATATCATTCGCATCAAACACTATCGCCTGCTAACATTTTTCTCATAGTTTACAACATGAACTGATTGTAGTTAAAGAACCATTTAAAACCAGAAAACACTGAAGGTTTCTCACAATTTACTATGCATCATATTATGGTTCGATATCAGATCATATAAACTTTACAAGGGAAATCACTGAATCACATCTATATGTAATTTTAATCAAGATTATTGCTCCTTTTCACACAAAAACACAACAGTAATTTACTTAATACTAACTAATATACGATTAAACTATGAATATTCAATTGAACTCATCATCGTAGATGCACCCTACTGAGAAGTCTCATACGAGGACGAAATCATCATTCAATGCTTTCAGATTTTCCAGAATCATCTAGCCTTATTAAACTGATGAATTCAACTATTAAAAATAACTAAAAATCTCTACAACATACCCCTCCCATTTTCTAATAAGATTTATTCAACTCTAAAAATTGATTAGTTCAATTAACTAGATAATTAGATTTCTAATGAATTCCTCATAGAGATAGTTGGTGGTGTTCCTTTTGTTGTTGTTGTCAAGTAGAAAATTTTTTCTAGTTAAATTCTTTTTTCATAAATTATGTAGTTCGATTAGTATAATTCAATTACTGTCATGATTAAATCCGGGTTCTCTTTTTGTGTATTTTGTTTAAACGTTTGATTCTTTTTTTTTATTGTTGTTGTTGTTCCATTATTGAATGCTACATGTAAGTTATAGAACAGAAAATCTGTTAGTATGAATGAATTAATTAGATTTAAGATGAGAAGTCTTGGATATTGGAGGGATATTCCCTCATTCATTTGATGAAAGAGCATTATGGTACTGAAGTTGATCAATCAAGGTTAGATATTAACATCGCTGGGCGCTGGTTCAACGGTCTAGAAGTTAAGTGTTAATGTGCGAAACTGAATGTTCTGTGTTGGAGTCGGTTTGGTGTGAGATCGTGGATGCGCATTGCTGAGAAATCTTATGGTAGGATGAAATGGTCGTCCAGTGCTTCTAAGTTTTCGATGGTGGTCAAACATAGATCGATTCATGAACTCAACTATGAAAGTGCTATCATTTCCACAAATTCCCATAATGATACAAATAACAGTTTGCATTATGAATTGACTTGTAAACATAGAAGCACAAAACAGTTATTGAACCTTATTATGTAAAACTCCAGTAGTACACACCCATCAATGATCAAGTCTACATCGTTAGTGCTTCTTGATTTTATAACAAGCATCAAAAACACAAATGTTGTAAGTTGTCTTCCATAGATTAAATTCCCTGTTTTTAGAATCAATGTCGATGACAGTTGGTCACTCACTACAAACATATCTATGTACAAATCAATATTTATGCATTATGAAACAAAAACGTAATCGATATCTAACTGTGATGTAACATTCTCGTCGACTGAATTCTCGTGTATTGATCTCCTACCAGGAGGTCCACTTATCGACTTAGAATACGCAGATGATATAGTCCTGTTTGGTGAAGACGCTGACAAAATGCAGAGTCTTCTGGTAGCACTAAGCAACAATGCCAGAATGTTTGGAATGCGCTTCTCTCCCTCGAAATGCAAGTTGTTGCTTCAGGACTGGTCTGCGTTAACACCTGAACTAAGAATAGAGAGTGAAGTAGTCGAACGCATTGACAACTTCACTTATCTTGGAAGTCTGATCAGCCCTAATGGGTTGGTGTCTGACGAAATCTCAGCACGGATTCGAAAAGCTCACTTGGCTTTTGCCAACTTACGTCACCTTTGGCGAAGGCGAGATATCCGTCTATCAATAAAAGGACGAGTATACTGTGTGGCAGTCCGTTCTGTTTTACTTTACGGCAGCGAAACATGGCCTTTAAGAGTAGAAGACACTCGTAAGCTATTAGTATTTGACCACAGATGCCTTAGAAATATTGCTGGCGTCTGCTGGGATCACCGGGTAAGTAATAGTGAGGTTAGACGCAGGGTATTAGGGAATGATTGTAAATCAGTTGATGAGGTTGTGAATTTTCATCGACTGAGATGGTTGGGTCACGTATTACGTATGCTTGAACACCGATTACCACGACGTGCAATGCTAACCGGTGTTGGAGATGGTTGGAAGAAAGTTGGGTGCGGCCAAACCAACACGTCACCAAATTTTAGTCTGAGCCATGTTGGTAGATGCAGACTACTTGGTTGGTGTCCGCGTGACAATCGTAAGCAATGGTTGGAGACTGTTGGTGACATGGTTCAGAATCGATCACAATGGCGTCGGTGTATACACTCACTGTCTTCCCTTAAACTAAGAGATTAAAATCACTTCATATCTTTCTTTCTACGAACTAATTCTTTCTTCCTATACTATATCCTTATTGCCATCCTTCTTTTATATATTACCACCTCTGAATTAACCACTTATATGAATCCGGTGTTCATCTTGTTGTGTTAATGAGGTGTGGCAACTTGGACCGATGCATGTGCCTGGTCCTATGTTGTGGCTGACTGACTGAATTGAATATCAGTCAATGAATTACACTGATACACGCATACATACATACACACACTTGAAAATACACAATAAAGACTCGATAAATCAAGTTCTGTTGCCAAATAATTCGATTTATTTAGAAAAAAACTGAGATATTTTGGAAACTTATAAATTAGTCGAGCTGTTTAGCATAATTGATTGCGCTAGGGATTGATGTTATGATTGTGTTGCTTTGGTATTGAGTTCATGAATCGATCTATATTAGACCACCATGGAAAACCTAGAAGCACTAGACGGCCATTTCGTCCTAGTTAAGGACTCCTCAGCTGTGCGCATCCACAATCTCGACTCGTGGGATTCGAACCGACGACTTATCAGTCTCGAGCGCGAACGTTTAACCTCTAGATCACTTAGTTGACATCCAACGATGTTAATATCTAGCTTCAATTGATTCACGATCTCAACGATTGAGATTACCAAAATCTCCACAAAACCTCTTTCTGATTTCATATGCTACTTAATGAGATTATTCAATCATTTAAAGATTATGTATATCATTTCATTTTAACTATGATATTCTTCTTTGGCTTTCTTTTCTCTTCTTTATTATCTTTCTATTTAAAGATATTGTCTTATCTGGATTATATGAAAAACGTTTATTAAAATATTTATTCGATTCCAGTCGACCAGATGCACATAATCCAATTGAACGTCCATCAGCAAATGATACAGAAACATTGAATGTTAGTGTGAAATTTTTCTTAAATCAAGTTATGGATGTGGTAAGTTGAAATTCGTTTATCGATACTTATAATAATAAACATTCATTTGATATTATAAGCAAAAGATGAATAATGCCTAGTAGTATTTATTTACTTATTTGAACACATAAATATTGGTACAAGGGGGCACCAAATACATATGCGACACACAAATCTCATTAGATTCGTGTGAGAGATATGATACTGCCCGAGTTCCCGAATCGAAGCAGGTGGTTTTCTAATGGGGCCACACCCGGAGCCTTCGACCTAAAGGTCTGATCCACAAGGCAGTGGAGCAACGTCAGGAGATGCAGTCCGATGGTAACCATTGACCAAAAACAGGTTCTTACGTTATTAGTTCCGTCAGGATACTGGAGCCCATGTGCACCATTGATTTGGAATCAGAGATTTCCAACTCCCCTAGGTGGACTCACTGTGTCCACCAACCAGGTTAAAGCCCCCACCGGACATTCGCTTTTCGTCCTCTCAACTTCGTAAACAACACCCGTAGTGCGAGGTAGTGAGTAAGACTTCCCTGGCAGAGGCTATATACGCGTGGCCATGTGAAAGCATTTCGAGAGGGAGAGCGGACCCTTCACACTCTCGACCGTACCAGGACGTTTGGGACCTAGTAGTGGAAGACGGAATGTGAGTTTCGTCCTATTAGAGATTCGTCAGTTGGGTGTAACTGTATCTTAGATGGGATACGTATTCTGGGACTTGAACCTAGTACCATTCAGTCTAAATGTCATTGCTTTATTTACTTAGCTACTGAGTCCTGATAGCCACTAGATCATACAATGGAGTGTATATATATAACACAGAAAATGAACTCGTTGTACAAACTATTTTTAGATCATGTCATGAAGTGATTTGATTAATTTTATGTCATAGAGACTTCCGATGTGATTGATACTAAGGTTTCAATTTTATATCAATTGATAAACATGGTATGTTATAAAGGCTGTGATGTAGTATAAAGGGAAGGTGAATATGCATCTCTTATCAAACTGAGGAAATTGGTGTTCCTACGGAATCATCCTTTAAACTAGATGCTTATCACTTGTACAAAAGATGTTGATCACAACCAAATGACACTTAGCAATTAAGTGGAGAAAAAGGATAATAATCTAAACTCTATGTAAAAAGCAATGCGGACTATGTAACTCATAAGTTACCATGCCTTAGAGCAGACTGTATTTGTTCATTCAGAAGATTTTAGATTGTTCAAGTATTTCAAACTATTTTCTACGATTGTTTAATCTCATTTGTTTCCAATCTACTTCAAATTGAACACCTAGACGATTGAAGTTTGATATTAATCCATTCAAATTAGTTAACTAACAGAATAGGGTTGTGTAGATTGTTAAGTTTTTTTTTATTGAGATCATGAATCAATTAATGTTAGATGAGCAATGAAAACTAGGAAGCAATGGAAGACTATTTCATCCTAGTATACGATTCCTGAGCAGTGTGCATCCACGATCTCTCACGAAAAGGATTTGAACCCAGGACTTTTGGTCTCGCGGGGGAAGGCCATAACCTATAGGCCATTGAAACAACACCTAACGGTGTTAATATCTAACTAACTGAATTAAAGTTCATGATGATATCATTAATTTACTGTATGTATATTTCTGACAGAGGTGTTTTGTGGATATTATAGTAATTTGGTAGTCGAATTAATGAGTCAGTTGAACCTAGACCACCGTGAAAAACCTGTAGGCACTGAATGGTTGTTTCATCCTATTATGTGACTCCTTAGCAGTGCGCATCAAGCGATCTCGAGATTCGAACCCACGACCTCTTGGTCTCGCGAGCGAGCGCTTAACCTCTAGACTACTTAGCCGGTATCTAACGGAATTCAATTACTAAATTACTATAATATCCACAACACTATTCGCTTATTATAATCATCATATGCTCACTATTGATGGTCTCCAAGAGGTATTTCCTGGAGTTCTAGTGAAAAGCCGTGACAAGCGGAATTCAACCGTGTTTGTTGTGAGATAGTAACTCACTGATAACAATAATGGATGGTGGCACAATTTCATGGATTGCTTGAAGTTAGACATTAACACCGTTGGATGTCAACACAGTAGTCTACAGGTTAAGCGCTCGCACATGAGACCAATAGGTCGTGAGTTCAAATCTTGCGATACGCATTACTAAGGAACCCCATAAAAAGACAAAACGGTCGTCCAGTGCTTCCAGGTTTGTCATAATGGTCTAGCTACAATTGACCCATATATATTTTCTTCTTTATTAAACACTTAATCAAGTATCTCTATTTGATATATATCTGTATATACACTCTTTTAAAAGGAAATATCTTCAAGTCAATGGTTTCTAACCAATTGAACAGTGAATAACACTTGATAGTTTCACTTTTACAACGTTATATACGATTTTTTTTCGTCTTGACATAAATGTGAATAAGGAATAAGGAAAAGAAAAACTTCAGAAAAACAAGAGAACATTCTTTTTTCTACTTTTTTCTTCTTTTTTCCTGTGTTTTTTTATCAAAGAGAAAATTTTTTACATGATTGATGAATCGTTTTCAAGGATACTTGATTATTAACCCATAAATTAGAAATCATCAATTGATATTAAATATGAAAAAAAGGGGGGATGAATTTGAGAAGGGGCGAAGGGGGTGGGGTGGGGTGGGGTGTTCGTTGGTTGGGTGGTTGGGAGGGAGAGTTCAATATTGAATGGTTGGAAGCATTTGTAAGAAAACTTAAGTTTTAAATGATTAGTTGCCAATTGTTAACAAGCTTTGTCTTAAGACTTTCAATGCATGATTAGAGTTGGAATCAATTATTGTTTTGATCATTAATGATACTGTAGCGGGGGACAGTCGAATATATTTGAACATAACATAACAGAGTATCTTAGTAAAGTCTAAGAACCATACTATAAATAATTTATTTGCATAATGTTAATCGATCGTTTAAGACTTCATTGTTCTTTTGTTTTCACATCAATTATTCTTTGTTCTCATTCTTTTTTTTCGACTTTCTTAATCTTCTGCCACCGGATATTTGACTTTCTATTGATGATACATACTACTTATATCTATCGATTTCAGTAACATACATCACAATACCAATGAGCTACTCGGACTATGATTGATGTCTTTTACTACTGAAGTATTAACCTTAACTAACCGATTTGATTGAATACTATCAATGACGTTGTGATAAGGCGTCTATTTATATGGATAGGGATTGTTACTCAGTGATTATTAAGTGTAGGAATGAAATTCGTCAATGAAATTGTAATTGATCGAATATATTTACTATCTTAGTATCAGACCAAGGTGTTAGATAAGCTTCTTGTAAGATCATTTGAGTAGATTACGCAATCAGTAAATACAATTTATCTCAAAAGGTATACAATGTGTATGATATATATTTGACAGAGAACTGTGGAGAAATTCTTATGTGTACATCTAAGCTTCCTGGCTTATTCGATCCCGTGTCTATGAAGTTCGAATTTATGGAATCGTATTTGCTAGTGAGCATCAGTTTTATCAAGATTATGGGTACATCTTGTAAATGAATGCCAAGCTGAATGAAACCTAGGTTCAGAGCTTTCTGTCGACTACCTTTGACCACCACCTCACATCTCTGTATAGTGCACGTAATAACGTGTCACTTAGACTACTGGCCACATTGCAAACTGATCGACACAATTCGATCAACACTAAGAAGGAAGGTCACTACTTAGTAATCGATCAATTTTTAACATACCATCCTGTCCTTATAACATCTCTTTTAATTCTAAAATATATTTTATATGCCCATTCTATGGTGATCGTTACTCATTTATCCAAAAAACAGAAGAGAAAGAGGTAAATAATCAAATCAACTTGATAGTAGATCTTGAGCTTTTCAGGAATTTAATTTATGACATGGTGAAAACATTTCTTGAATATACCTAGGTATATGCGATTGATAAACGTAGTTGGCTGATTTAAACAAGTCTAAAAGCGGGAAAATTCGGATAATCGATGGAAAATTAGTGGTTCAGAGGTTTGAGAACAGGTCGCCACATGTTTTTTTTCGTTCAAGTTATTTCTTCTAATGTTTAATGAAACTTTTATGTGCTTCACAAATGTTTAGAGTAAAACACTATTTACTGAAGTAAATATTTTCTGATCAGACTACTGATATGCATGAAAAAAATATTCGTTAAAGGATGAATTCCAAGTGAAGACCGGTGTCAGACAAGGTTGCTTACCCTCTCTCACTTCCTCATTTTATTGGTGGTTGACTGAATTTTGAAGACCTTCACATCTGAAAGGAAGCACAAATTACAATAGACAGTTTGGATTCAATTAGACAATTCGGACTTCATAAATGACCTATCCCTTCTATCTCAAACACGCCAACAAATGTAGGTGAAGACAGCCAGTGTAGCAGCACGTACTGCAGTCGTAGGTCTTGACATACACAAAGGAAAAAGCTAGGTTCTAAAACACAGCATAGTGGGCAGTAACTTAACTACTCCTAATACCATCATCAAAAAGATATAGAATATTTACAAACAGTAGTCTAAGCGGGATAATTCAGATTCACTGACCGAATACCATCAACAATTGCCTACCGTGGCAGCGAACAAACAAACTGCTAAAATCATCAAACTACATCAACAAAGCATCCTTGAATTAGAACTCCTTATGGCAAAAGAGAAAAGCCAAAGATAAACTACACCCAAAATTACAAACAGACATTGAAAGAATGAATAACACTTAAGGACAACTTGTAAGTAGAATCCACAATAGAATTGTATTAGTTCATATACAAAATCTGAAAACCATTTATATTGACAGTCAATTATTCTTTTTCTTTTTAAATTTAATTTTGTATTTAGGATGAAAAAAATCAAGTGTTGACAACAATTATATGGATGGATTTAGTAAGTAGTATATTACATCTAATCAATATGAATATTTTGATCGAAAATAATTCTATTATCCTTATACAATAATATTGCATGATCCTGATTTATTGATCAGATAAGCTAACACTGATTGAATTATCCAACATTCTCTAGCAGTAGTAGTCGTCGTCATCGTCAACGACATCATCGTCGCCGTCGTCGTCGTCGTCGTCGTCGTAGTAGTAGTAGTAGTAGTAGTAGTAGTAGTAGTAGTAGTAGGCATTCATCCGATCAGAAACACATTATGTGACTAGTCAATTTATAGATGTTTCTGGCAAATCTTCTATTGAATGTTAATTGAATAAGATGTTTCTCAGTGCTCTTAGAGATTTTTTCGAGGAGTTTTCCCGATCTCCTCAAAAAAGTAGCTAATATAGTTCCTACATTATTAACTCAGAAAATTAACATGATTGTGCATATTAACTAATAGATCACAATGGACCATGAACGTAACTCTGAATAACAAGCTTCTAACTAATTTAAGGACAGATGATATAACAATTATAAATAATAGTTGAATTCATGAGTCAATTGATGTTAGACCACCATGGGAAACCTGGAATCACTGAACCACCGTTTGTTTTAGTATGGGACTCCTCAGCAGTGAGCATCTACGAAACCGCCTTTCTGATAATAATAAATAAGTCAAATGAATGCCGACGTTTAGGAGGATATAAGATTTCAATGAATATGTGTTAAAAATATAAGCACTGATCTACTAAAAACTAACTTCAAAATGTTTTCTGTCTCATTTAAATATCTCTTCTGATACTAAATTTTTAATATATACTTGGATAGTTTACAAGCAAAGATGGTTGGTGGCTAATAGAGGAATACAAGATGCGCGTTTCGTTTTATTTAAGAATCGTCAGATGGATGTACCTGCATCTCAGAGTTGATGTTCACTCTAGGACTTGAACCCACTACCGTCCACCTCCAACTTCATCATGTTATCCACTTCGCTAGTGAGTCCTGATAGCCACTAACTTGTCCAATGTAATGAAGTTGAAATTCACTTAATATCGTTTACTTGAATCTTCCCATTGATGTTTAGAACTGCAAACAAGTGGCTATCAGGACTCAATAATTTTGTGGATAAGGTGAAGGCGTTTAAAGTGAATGGTATTTGGTTCCAGTCCTAGAGTGACTATCCATCTGACGAGTCTCAAAGAAGATGAAACGTGCGTCAAACTGCATTCCACTGCTAGCCACTATCCATCCATCTTCGTTTATAATGCTTGTGAATTAAGGCAATATCGAGTCAATACGTACAGTATGTACATATGCCAATAACAGACTGATCAATTACAGTCCTAAATAAAAATGGGAAGATAGAAGTAAAATGACACCAAGTGAAATATCAATCTTATTTGAATTATTTATTGTTGTACTTGATCATCTTTAAAGGTATTCAGTTAACTAAACTTCAGTACATTTATCACTCAGCTAAATTCTTGAGTTCTCTAGTTCAAATCATAATATATTAGAAAACTGACTAGTCTATGATCAGGCTTGGTGATAAACTGTACACAGATATACTGAATAAGAGATCTTGTTAAATCTTGTTCACTTTATTTCCATGCACAGTAAACATCCTTCAATTGTAACCTTCTTTAAGGAGAATAGACTGTTGTTGTTATTACGTTTTTCTCACTTTAAATTTTCATTGGAATAACATTCACTAATTGACCGATTATACAGTTATTGACAATTACTTAGTTAATAACACCTGTTACTCCCAGTGGAGCACATACCACCGACCAGCATTCTCCAACCCACTCTATCCTGAGCCTTTCTTTCTCATTCTATCTAATTGTTGTTCATTCTTCTCATGTCTTTCTCCATTTCTCGGCGTACTGTGTTCTTTGGTCTTTCTCTCCTGCTTTGACCTTGAAGATTCCAAGTGAGGACTTGCCTTGTGACACAGTTGAGTGATTTCCCCAATATATTTCCTAACCACTTCTAGCACTTCTTCATGATTTCTTCCTCTTCTAGGATATGGTTTATTCGCTCTCGCACAGTAGGTTGTTGCTGATAGTATCTAGTCAACGGATCCGAAATATTTTGCATAGACAACTGTTAATAAACACTTGTATGTTATAGATGATGACTTTAGTAGTTCTCCAAATTTCCGCCCTCATACAATATACATATATAATCGTAGCATAGATTTGTATATACGTGTACTTATGTATTAGAATATAAAACAACTAAGGTGAATCTAAATCATTGACAATAACCTATTCACTGTTGTTATTATTATGTTCATAATTGTAATTACTAATTGTATATGGAACAACAACGACAACAACAACAACAACAAATTGATAAAGGTAACCAAATGATGAAGATGATGATGATGATCATCATCATCATCATTATAAACAACATTTGTGACAAAATATCAACGAATATATGACAGTTACAAATGAATAACAATAAAAATTCATTCATAATGAATAGAGGGTAAAGAATAGAATTGTGTAAAATTGAATGAAACAAAATATGAAGAAGTATGTGTGTGTGTGTGTGCATATGTGAAAGAGAAAAAGAGAGAGAGAGAGAGAGGAGTAGGTGATGAATGAAAGGTATACACTAATCACCAATTATAGCATATAGTATACAAACAACTTATAATCCTTCACTCCCCCCTCTCTCTCTCTCTGTTTCTCTGTGTCTCTCTTTGTACATCTAAAGGTTACACATAATTATGCACTAAAAAACAAACAAACAAAAGTGATTATATAACTAGGATACTAATAGTGTGTGCCATCTATACCATCTATGATAAGTCACAGATTTATGTCAGCTGTTTCATTATTTTAAGATTCATTCATTTGGCACAAAGTACATACTTACTTAGTAAAACTTCACTGGGTTTTTGTTTTGTTTGTTTTAATCTTCTTTTCTTAATGTTCGTTTAAAGTTTCATACAGTTTCCTTCTTTGGTTTGTTTATCAGTTTGATAAATGTTAACGTTTTTTTGTTACTAAGTATTCAATTTAAGTGGATTGTCATGATATGATCTACTTTCATTTGACAAGTTACGAATAGGAAGTAAAGAACATCTTGGATTTTAATGTCATTCACAATTCTTACTTACTTACGCCTGTTATCCCACCCCTGTGGAAGAGTATAAGCTATTCACCAGCATTCTTCATCCAACTCTATCCTGGACAATCCTATCCAGTTACTATTCATCCTTTTCATGTATGCTTCCAATTCTCAACGCAATATGTTTTTTAGTCTTTCTGTTACCCATTTCCCTTCACGATCTGACGGTTGCCTTGTGATGTAGTTTGGTAATTTCCTTAATGTGAGTCCTATCCACTTCTAATTTGGTTGGCTTGTTCTCTTTCACAGTAGGCTTAAAAAACAACACTTACCAGTCACAATCCTAATATACTGAAAATCTATGCGTTTTTATGTTTAAATGTACAGTGTAAAAGAAGTCATAAAGCGGACACCCGCTTCATCTTCGCCTGCATGAACATTAATTAACAGTCAAACGCCATGACATGTCCTCACTTATATCAATGCAAGTGGACAACTGCGGACGTATATTCGACCGAAAAAAATTGGAGGTTTTGGATAGAGGCAATTCCAAAAACACCAGAGAATTTTTAGAAGCTTGGCATTCAGGTCAATCAGCAATAAACAACCACATTGAAATCGATCCAATTTATCAACCAATCAGGAAAATTATGGACAAATATGGGACCAAGAATCAAATCAATGAGAGATACAACCAAAACAAAGAAGTAAATAATGACAAGTTTAAGGTCAACAAGAACCAATCAACATCGAGGTGTACAGGACAAGCTATGAACCACATGTGGGGAAATTCGAACATTTCACTTCTACCTGAATGTTATGCTGATGACGATGTCGTTCAGAAGAACGATGAAAGCTCTACGACTAAATCATCCAGTTCAGAAAACAAAACTCCATCAAAGTCACAAAATTAACTAGTTTCGTGTAATGTCATAAAGTCACCAATGATCATCGTTTAGAAACTCTCAAACAGATATACACAACTGTTCGATACTCTCTTAATTTTCAATCGTTATTGCATAAACCGAAACCCCCAAAATAAACAGTATTTACGTAAATATCAGGGATAACTTCGAGATTCCTAAAGTTAGGCTTACTTTCCTACCCAGAGTGTTGTATAATCATCATTTTATGTTGTAGATTGACTGAAGCTGAAAATCAATATCATTAGATTACAAGCAACCGCTCATATGGTATTACGCTCATCGATTCAATCCTGTGTGTTGTTAATGTATATTCACTACTGAAAAAAAGTCCAAAGTAGTATAAAACAGATATTCAATGCCTTTGTTTTTTTTCAATGGTCAGTCAAATAATGTGGTGAAAAACTGCCAAAAACTCGAAGGTATTAAACGGGAAACCCTATTCAACCTAATTTTCATAATATTTGGTACGAATAGGCAGTAATGTAATGTCAAGAAAACTGTTGCACCTGAAATGTTCGAGTACTTACTTATTGATGCCTGTTACCCGTCATAGAAGAGCATAGGCTGCTCACATGCATTCTCCATCCAAATTCGAGTACAGTTTATTCAGTTCCTCAGTATGAAAAGTTAGTAGTGAGCTCTTTGGGCCACGATAACTTTTCTGAGGGGCTGAGATATTTACGCTGGTTGATTACTGACTAATATCATGACTATTCATGAATCAGAATGTCCTACGGTATTCTATCGATAAAAACTTATGGAAAACGTTAGTTTTAAATTTTCAAGAAACTGTCTTTAACCAACCTCTGAAAGCTTGTAACCCATTTCATCAAGTTTTATATTCAAAAAACAGTTGAAGGAATCTGTATATGAACCATTGTATTTTTATTTATGTAATTCAAGCTCATATTACCTTGTGTTACAATCAGAGTCATTTCAATCTCAACTGACTTATATAAGTATTGTAGATGTATGTGATAATGAAAGATGACATATAATATAGAATTAAATACGATTCAATAGTTGAATTCATCAGTCAATTAAAGCTAGACCATCATGGAAAGTCTGAAAGCATTGGACAGCCATTTCATCTTAGAATGACACTTCGCAGCAGTACGCATCCACGATCCAGCCCCGGAAGATTGGAATTCACTGAAGACAATAGTGAACGGTGGCGCAAATTTGTGGATTATTTGAAGTTGTACATTAACACCGTTAGATGTAGGCTCAGGTCCTCAGTTCGAATCTCTCGAGGCGGGATCGTAAATGTGCACAATTAAAGTCCCACACTAGGACGAAACAGACATCCACTGTTTTCAGGTTTTCTATAATGTTCTTGATTGAGATCATAAACCGATTTATGTTAGACTACTGTTGGAAATCTGGAAGCACTGAACGGTCGTTTCTTCTCATTGTGGGACTACTCAGCGGTGCGCATTCACAATCCCCGCTCGAGGGATTCGAACCCAAGGCCTTCAGTCTCGCACGCGAACGCTTAAACTACCGGACCAATGAGCCGGTATCCAATAGTGTTAATGTCTAATATCAACCAATCGACAAAGTTGTGCGACCATCTTTCATTGTCTCTACCCGACACGGATTAGCTTCACTAGTCACAACTTCTATCATGATCTAGCTTTAATTAATTCATGAATTCAACTATTAAAGATTACTACAATCTCTTCATAAAAACCCCCCTTTATTTATTTCTCACTTTAAGCTATCAATGATAACAATAACAATTCAATTTTCTTCTCTTTTTCTTTGTTTTCTCCATTTCATTTACTCAATACATTAATAATAATAATAATAAAACTATACATAAAAGTATCATTGTTTACTGATCAACTAATTTATGAAATCATTTTTAAAAAGAAAAAAAGAAAAAGGAAAAAAAGAAAAAAAAGAGAAAAAGAAAAAAGAGAAAAAGAGAAAAAGAAAAGCGAAACAAATCAACCCGGAAAAGAAAAAGCAAACAAACAAAACAATATTTTAACCAAGAAATTTTAATTCATTCAATCAATCAATCAATCAATCAATTAATTAATTAATTAATTCAATCAATCGATCAATCAATCTAATTCATGATTGATTTTGTAATTCTATGATCTAACATGATTGAATGAATTGAACTAGATATCTAACTATCTAACTTGAATGAATCTCATTAAGCAATGAATCCGATTGACTATTAAGCTTACTTTCAAAAGAGATTACCTTTATTATTTAATTATTAATTCATAACACTTGACTTGTGATTTGATTTATAAAATTCAATTAGTTTATGATTTGATCTGATCTGATTCATTAAAATAATTGAATTAATGATCTGGAAAGAATCAAATTATAATTGATTGATTATTGAATGAATAGTGATCAATGTCAAGTCTTTCTTTCTTAGGGTAGATCGAATTTTATTGATTAAGTTGTAATTTGGCGACCAGTCTAAGTGAGTCAACATTGTATGGACTATGCTGAGATAAGATGATGGTTAGAGATAGTTAACAGGTAACCGTGGTCGATAAGATTTGATCTGTACTAAGAAGGATCTGATAGATATAAAAGTGATCACCACCCAGTGATCAATCAATTGTAAATATATCTCAGTCTTACAGGAGGTCAGTTGAGGCTTGGATAGCTCAGTGATAACATCTCTAACTATGAATCTGAGTGACACGAGATCGAATTCATCGGAAAGCATCAGGTTCCTCAAGATTACGCTTACAGATAGATGACGAGTGCCAAAATAGCACGAAACCTAGGTCCAGGGTTCCCTGTAAACTATCTCTAACCACTATCTTATCCCAACAGAATTATCCGGATTTTGTAACAGTTTAAATATAAAAAATTTCAAGTACAAAATACTTTTTTAACTAATTAGTCAACAATTCAAACTATCGTGCACCTGAGAATATCGTCAATATCATCCGGAACTCATATGATGGACTACACTGCAAGGAAGGGCATGGAGGACATCTAGCGGATACATTGCAAGTAAGGACCAGAGTCTGACAAGACTGTTTACTATACCCCTTCTTCTTTCTTCTGGTGGTCGACTGGATTATGAAGATCTTGACATCTGAGTGAAATCATGGAACAAAACTAACAGCTCGGAATCAATTCGAAGATTTGAACTTCCCAGATGACCTGGCCATCCTATCCCATACACACGAACAAATGCAGAGAAAGACAACTAGTGTAGCAGCAACCCCTGCATCAGTAAAAAGGAAAAAAGCAAGATCTTCAAATGCAACACGTAGAACACCAACCGAATCACACTTGATGGCGAAACTCTGGAAGAGGTTAAATCCTTCACGTATCTGGGTAGTATCATCGATGAACAAGGAGGATTTGATGCAGACTCAAAAGCGAGAATCGGCAAAGCAAGGACCGCATTCTTATAATTGAAGAATATATGGAACTCAAAACGCCTGTCTATCAACCAATATCAAAATCAGAATCTTCAATACGAACGTCAAGGCAGTGAGTTCTATTGTACGGAGCTGAAACTTTGAGAACTACTACTACAACCATCATGAAGAAGGTACTAGTATTTATAAATGTATATCTGCACAAAATATTCAATATTCGTTCACTGGATACCATAAACAATGACCTACTGTAGGAGAGAACAAACCAGCTTCCAGTTGAATAGGAAATGAGGAAAAGACGTTAGAAGTGGATAGGACATACAATGAGGAAATCAACAAACTGTATCAAGAAACAAGCACTAACATGGAATTCTAAATGGAAAAGTTAAAGAGGAAGACCAAAGAACACATTGCGTTGATAATTGGAAGAAAACATGGGAAGGATGAATAGGAAGTGGACAGGATTTTCCAGGACAGAGTTGGATAGAGAATGCTGGTAATCAGTATATGTTCTTCAATGGAGGAAGGTAACAGGCGTAAGTAAGTAATATCTAATTAAGCCACTTGATAGTAAGTTAACAACAAGTCAATGGTTACTTACATTTTAAATTAAACACCTTAATTAAAATTTATCACTTAAAGGGAGAATTAATTTTTGAAGAAATAAGTGGCTATTTTAAAGCAAACTGACTGGAATCAGTAATCATTTCATTTGGAAAGATTCAAACAACCTGTACAAATCAATTAAACTTTATTCCATTGCACAAGCAATTGGATATCAGGACTCAGTAGTTAATTGAACAACGTGATGTCATTTGAAGCGAACGGTACTGTGTTCAAGTACCAAAGAAAATATCAACATGTCTAGAATGCTCTGTTCATTCAACTAACAAGTCCCAATCCAGGTGAAACACTCATCTTCTATTCCACTCTTAGTCACTTTATTATCTTGGCTTATAAAGAAAAAAAATCAATATAAAGAGAAAAAAAAACAATAGTTTATTTGAAAGGTTATTCAATCATCCAAATCACCGTCATCATCATCATCATTTAAACAAAGAATCTCGCTGGGGAGATCGTGAATGCGCACTGCTGAGGAGTCCCATACTAGGACGAAATAGTCATCTATTACTTCCAAGTTTTCCATGGTGATCTAGCTTCAATTGACTCATGAATTCAACTATTGAAAAAATAAATGGTTAATTAGTGATTTTGTTTTTCTTCCTTTTTTTTCTCTCTTTTATCACCTTTTGTCATTTGTTTTAATTTGTTTCATTTAAGTTCAACAAAAACGTATCATTAACAGTTAATTACGAAACAAAATGATAAGTTTCATTTTTTTTTCTTTTACAAGTAATCATTAATTTCTTCTCTTTTTTTCTTTCTTTTACCTGCTCTATTCTTTACAATAACTCCTCCCTTTCTGATAATATTTATATCTTTTTTGAACTAAATATCCCACGCCACTCCCACCCCCTATCTGACCCAGTAATCTTTTACCTGCTTTATTCTTTACAATACCCCCCTTTTTTTCTGGCAATATTTTTTATCTTTTTTGAACTAAATATCCCACGCCACTCCCACCCCATATCCGACCCAGTAATTTTTTATTTATTTAAGGTCAAAATATTCATCATATTTATTATTTTGTATGTTGCTATGACTTTTATTTACTGGAAAAAGTTCAACATTCAAACAAAATTATACTAATAATTAAAATAAAATAGAATAGTTATTTATTAAAGTGTCAATTTTGTTTGGGGCGAGGAGGTGAGGTGGGGGGAGTGGTTTATGGAAGTGGGGGATCATTTTAAAAAATTTAGAATGAGATCATTCATTCATTGTTTTAATTAATTGGAATCATGCCAAATATAAATTAGCAGAGAAATGTTTTATAATAAGTCAATTGAAACTAGATCACCACCATGGAAAACCTGGAGACATTAGATGACCATATAGTGGATACACACTGTTAAAGAATTCAATAGTAGAAAGAAACGGTCATCTAGTGCTTCTAGGTTTTCCATTGTGATCTAGTTTCAATTGACTTATGAATTCAACTATTAAATTAAATAGAAATTAGTCTAATTCTCTCAAGATTATTCTGTGAAGGGGACTGGAATGATAAAATAATGATAATAATTATTATTCTCATTATAAATTCACTTCGTATTGTTGTTCACTTGAATCTTCCCATTGATGTTTAGAACTGCAAATGATCATTCTTATTGGCATATATGCATATTGTGCGTATATTCTCATTGTTGCCTTAATTCACAAGCATTATAAACAAAGATGGATGGATAGTGGCTAGCAATAGAATCCAGTTTAATGAGCGTTTTGTTCTATTTGAGACTCGTCAGTTTGATGTGCTTATAATATCTCAGAGTTGATAGTCACTCTGGAACTTGAAACCAGCACCGTTTGTTTCAAACACCATCACCTTATCCATTTCAGCTACTGAGTCCTGATAGTAACTAGCTTTTGAAATGAGATGAAGTCTACCTAATAGCTCTTTTGTATTAGTATGAAACTTTTCAGCAATACAAACTAATGATAGTCGATTTGTTAATAGATTCAAGAATAAATTCTAAAGTTCCAGTACTCAATAGTAACTAATAGAGTATATACATATCACGACTAACACAATATATTCCATGGTAATGGATGATAATTGCCCAATATTATTTAACATCAAAATATAGACAGTTCTGATGGTAATGTGTTTAGTGTGAGAACCTAAAGTGTTAGATTTGATTCCTGGTGAAATGTCATAAGCACACTCCCCAGTATTCCATGTCTTTTTAATCGTTACTTTGTTTCATTAATTTTATAATGTGGGCTACCAATATTAATAAGAACAACATCAATGCCTAATATATAACTTACATACTTACGCCTGTTACTCTCAATGGAGCAGAGACCGCCGACCAGCACTCTCTAACCCACTCTATCCTGACCCTTTCTTTCTAGTTCTATCCACTTTTTGTTCATTCTTCTCATGTCTATCTCCATTTCTCAGTGTAATGTGTTCTCTGGTCTTCCTCTTCCCCTTTTATCTTGAAGATCCCACGTGAGGGCTTGTCTTGTGACACGGTTGGATGCTTTCCTCAATGTGTGTCCTATACACTTCCAGTGCTTCTTCTTAATTTCTTCCTCCTCTGGAATCTGGTTTGTTCTCTCCCACAGCAGGTTGTGGCTGATAATGTCTGTCCAAAGGATCCGAAGTATTTTGTGTAAATAACTGTTAATAAGCATTTGTATATTCGGGATGATGGTTTTCGTAGTTCTCCAGGTTTCCAGCGCATACAGTAGAACTGTCTTGACATTTGTATTGAAAATTCTGACTTTGGTGTTGGTTGACAGACAGTTGTTTTGAGTTCCTATCGTGATGAAGCAATCGAGCTATATTGGCTGGAACAATCGTTCTACAAGGTCTTATCATGCCAGACAGGTCGGTTGAAGAGTGGTAAGAATAAAAGCAGCAAACCCAAGCTGACTGTATAGCAATGCTGGCTTCCCACAATGAGGGTCTGGGGTAGAAAAGGTTGACCCTAAAAATGCACACGTTGCCTTATCTCACGTATGTCCGTCTCCGGCAGTAAGGTTTCAACAAATACGGAGCTAATGCGAAAATTACCCACAAAAAGGTCGTGTATGACCGACATCAAGCATTTGTCCTTTAAGCACTGCGGTTACGCTCTCAGGTCACTAAGATCACCTCTAAGCCAATTTCCTTTTCAGGTACCTTCAGAAGAACCTTTCCACGGTTTGGGCAACCAGGAGATGATAACCGCCCTCATACCTTTAGCAGCACTCGAGACCATTGTATTCATAATCAACCTCCTTCTTCAATTCCTATCATTCCTCCTACATCGACTCCCAACTCTGAACTTCCCTGGTTGGTGTATGTGCACACTTCTTATCCAGTATTCATCTTTAAACTTTAAATAAAACGCGTTAATAGTAGTAGTGAAGACGATTACATAACACTCTCTAGTGTGTAATGTTAATACACATGGCAACAGTTATTCCAATGAATATGACAGTTTCATATCATGTGATGTATTTCCTTTTTCTTTTTCATTTATTTTAAATCTAGATATGGAATGATTACCATTTCTTATGGAATCCTAAAGAGTTTGGTAATATAACTACCTTAAACTTACCATATACTGCTGTATGGAGACCAGATATCCTGTTGTATAATTGGTAAATGAATGATTTATTAGCATTGATTCACTTATTAGATTTCGTTCCCAGTATATGATTACGTAATTTTAATTGATGAATAGATTTTTCATGTTTATTTCAGGTGAAGAGGGTATCTTTTAGGTTTTGGAAATGTTAGCGCTAAATTCAAAGTAGAGTAATAATCAGCAGTTCAACAAACTAATCAATCACTGAATAAGATACGTTAGTGGAATTCAGCGGCACCAAATATATATGCGCCACACAAGTCACTTGATCTGTGTGTGTGCTGTGATATTGCCCGGGTGTCCAGATTGAAGCAGGTAGTTTTCTTGGGGGACCACACCCGGAACCGTCGACGTAAAGGTTTGATCCACAAGGCAGTGGAGCAACGTGAGGAAATACGGTCTCATGGTAGCCGTTGACCAACGATTGATTCATATGACATTTATCCCTTCATTATTCTGGAGTCCATGTGCACCATTGGTTTGGAATCAGGATTTTCCAACTCCCCTAAGTGGACTCTCCGTGTCCACTAACCCGGTTAAAGCCCCCACCGGCCATTCGCAGTTCGTCCTCTCAATTTCGTAACCAACAGCCGTGATGCGAGAAGGCAGTGAGTACAACTTCCGTGGAGTAATAATATACATACAAGACTGACCACATCGTACCATAAAATAGAAAATACACATTTGTAAAAGATCAAGCCAGAAGTGGCTGTGAGTGTGGGAGACTGTAATTAATGAACTGGACATAACTCAAGAATGGCAAATCGTATAATAATAAATTACAGGTCAAAATGATGCTTACAATAAGAGGAACATGAGTATGAATAGTTTAGTAACATAACAATTATACAATAAAAAGATATATTTATCGTATTGGTCCATAACTGGGTCCCAAAAGTTACCATTCATTATTCTAATCGGAATATAACAAGTACATTGATAAATAAACTGGTAAATGTTAGCTGACAACATCGACAATGAGCACTTGTAACTAATGGACAGAGTACCACTATCGTCTAACTAAGAGCGTGACATCAATGACATGAAAGTATCCATCTACATCAATAGTACCATTCCACAGATGTGAATACACGTATTAAAAAAGTATTACACAATTTGTTTTCTACATGATTCATATGTGACCAACTTTTTAATCAGTCATCCCATGAAGTATGCAAGTAAGTAAATTACTAGGTCGGTTAAATCATCAATATTGATCTTCTTTCACTTTCAGGTTTATTAAACCACAAATACCGTTCTATTCTGTGTATTCGATGTGAAAGTGTCATTGGTTAAGATCTAACACGAAAGCTTCGCCAGTACAAAGATGATGAATTCAAGTGTTAAAAACTGAAAGATTTATAAATGATAGAAGTTATGCAATCTAGAATATTATCATCTTGTTACTTCAAATACAGTTGTTTTTTTTTGGCGTTTTTTAAAATTTAGTGCGGATGAGAAATTCGATCGTACATTTCCAACAAATACAATCATAAAACATGATGGTACTGTTCAATGGATGCCACCGGGATTGTTTAAATCTACATGTAATATAGACATTTTATGGTTTCCATTCGATGAACAGGTAAATGGCAATAGTTTTAATAGTTAAATTCATGGAATGATGAAAGCTAGATCATCAAGGAGGACCTGAAATCACTGGAGGGTCATTTCATCCTAGTATGGTACTTCTCAGTAGCATGCACCCATAGTCTTGCTCACAGGATTCGAATCCAGGACCTTCGCTCAACCTCTAGACCATTGAGCTGGCCGACACTTGACGCTATTAATGTCTAACTTTCATTGATCCATAAATAACTGCGCGACCATTCATCAATTGTCTGAAGTAGATACCTGTCTCTACTCGATACATATTAAACTCCACTGGTCACGGTTTCTCACTAGAACTCAGGAACTCATCTTGAAGCCAGTCACTAGTGTGCACATAATGATTATGCTCCGGATGGTTTTTTTGTGTGTGGAGAATTTAGTCATTTTATATGGTTGAATTCATGAGTCAGGTCTATAAGATAAATAATAATTGACTACTTATTAACCATTCAAACTTCTTCATTTGTTTCATTCATTACGTTCACTCTGTATGACTAAATTAAGAATTCAAGGTTTATATAATCATGATAGAGACAGTGATCAATAAAGCTCATCCATATCTGACAGATAACGTTCTCAATGTTATTGTATCTCTTAAAGAGTTCGAACATTCAGGGTTCAATCTAGTAGTGAAGGTAATTGAAGAGTATAGATTAGTTAGATATATCTTTGATATTGTTCCATGGTATCAAAAGATTCTTGTATTATTTATATAAACCTTTCATTACATCATATGAATATCAATCAAGTTAGTTATATGCTTAACCATAGACTAAAACGATCATTAAAAGTAGGAGATTGTCAAATTGAAGTTAATAAAGTGTTGAATATCTTATCATTGTGATAACTTAAACAAACTTCTCTGTATGATTCTCTGTATGGTTTTAACTGTAATAATAAGAATAAGAATAATCGTATTGAACCATGTGACGAACAAACCACTAAGAGAATTTAAAGAATAGTTAAGGTAAATTACAATGTTCCAGTAGAGTGAATCTGTATTGTCGGTTATGATGTGAAGCCCATATATCTTATTCTAGCTTTCGGATAACCCATTCTATTCATTCTACTTGAGTCACATTCTGATCTTGTTGTTAATTACTCGCTTATCAATCTTTATATGAGTGCGTTATTGTGTATACACTTCATATTCCATTATTCGTTACATGTCTGTAACTTATTTTTGTGCGACTATAAATATTGATTAACGCCTGACTAAATGGAAGTTGGCTTACCAGCCATCTCCACTCTGTGTTGTTTCTCTTCTCTCTATCCCATTCGCTTTATTTACAAAATATATGTATTCAATAGTTGATTCTCGTTATTTGACTTATCTAAATTCCGTTATTGACTAACGCGATGATTATAAACGAGGATAGGCGACATACATATTTCAACAACAATCATCATTACGATCATCATGAAGTCAGATCTCGGGCCTCTAAAGTGGAGAGCCCGTTCAGACAACATCGTTCGATCTAAATGACGATTAAATAACGGGTCTTCACAAAAAATCATACAATTAGATTCAGTATTACATAGTTATATTCTGTTTAATTTATCTAATAAACAGTTTAATATGAGAAAAGCGTTTCTTCGGATTCTGTTTCACATCATGATAAGTCTTGCTAATTGAATGTTAGATTTGGTTCCTTATACTCTTCTAGTAACCCTTAGGTTAAATCCACAATAACAACTTGAACATAAGAGAAGAAATGCTTGACTCTAAAGGTTCGTTTATGTATAGAATATCTAGGGGTATTTATGGTATTTTAGATGATCTTTTGCTTTCAAAAAGTTCTGGAACGCTACTAGACATAGTAGTAATAGTATAGGTAATCATCCAATCAGAAACGGGATATATGACATTTCACTTTCTAGATGTTTCTGGCTAAACTTCGATTGAATGCTGATTGGATAAGAAGTTTCTCAGAGTTTTCAGAGCCTTCTTTAAAGTATTTTTCTGGATCTATCCAACATTTTAAAATGATAAATATGAAAAGATTGACTTTGGTTCTATGATTTAGAAGAAACTTTCAGATTAGCAAAACTTGAAGTCTCTGGGTTCATTATTTAATGAGGTCATGTGATCCATTACTATGAAGTCTAAGACTGAGACTAAATCAACTCCAGTTTTTACCAATCTAGACAAAATCTCAATAAATTCGAGTCTTAATTTAGTTGATTGATAAGAAATTTCAGGAATACATAGTAGAACGAATCTGGTTCCTAATTCTCCCCGTCGACCCAGATGTTTATCACTATTCTGTTTGTGAGCAGTGTCTTTTACAAATATGATATTTTAATAACCAGATTCATGAGTTGCTTAAAAATAGACCATCATAGGAAACCTGGAGACACTGAACGGCCGTCTCATCCTAGTATGGGACTCCTCAGCAGTGCGTATTCACGACCCCACTCGCGAGATTTGAACCCAGAACCTATCAATCTCGGGTGCGAACGCTTAACCTCTAGACCACTGAGCTAATTAGCATCAAACAGTGTTAATGTATAACTTCAAACAGTCCATTAAGCTGCGCCACCGTCGACCGTTGTCATCAGTGAGTTACTGTCTCACAACAGACGCGGTTGAACTCCACTTGTCACGGCTTCTCACTAGAACTCCAGGAGATACTTCTTGGAGAACTTCACTAATGTTATTAACATAATACTATGAATTAGATTGAGGAATCCATTTTTGTATTGTTCGTTCGAATCTTCCACTGATGTTTAGGACTAAAATCGATCAGTCTTTTATTGGGATATGTAGGAAGATTCAAACAAACCATACATAAATGATTTAAAACTTCACCTCATTACACAACCTAATGGCTATTTGAGCTCAGTAGCTCAATGGATAACGTGATGGCATTTGAAGCATGTGGTAGTAGGTTTGAGTCGTAGAGTAACATATCAACTCTGAGATTCAAGTATACCGAGCTGACGAACCCCAAGTAGGACGAAATGCTACTGACCATTATCCATTCATCTTTGTTGCAAATTGAAGAATTGTGTTCAAATAAGCTGTGCTACTTAGTTAAATTCAGTAGCCCAATAAAATTATTAAAATTAACTTTTGAATTTTTTTCATTGAAGAGTTGTATATTAAAATTTGGAAGTTGGACATATTATGGTGATCAAATTAATTTTCAATTACAATGTATCAATGCATCACAACCTGATTGTACACAAGTTGGAACGGTTGATTTATCTGAATATTCACGTAATGGAGAATTTCATCTTAGTGGTAAGGAGATTCAGTATTTCTTTTATTTATTAAAGAAAAAAAAACACTTGTGTGTACGTTGTGGTAGACCAATACAGTAGCAGGGTTATTGTTTAATAATGTATAGAATTAGTTACTAACTTACTTACTTACTTACTTACTTACTTACGTCTGTTAATCCTAATGGAGCATAGGCCGCCGACCAGCATTCTCTTACCCACTCTATCCTGAGCCTTTCTTTCTAGTTCTATCTAATTATGTTCATTCTTTTCATGTCTTTCTCCATTTCTCAGCGTAATGTGTTCTTTGATTTTCCTCTTCTTCTTTAGCTTCGAGAATTCCAAGTGAGGGTGTGACACAGTTGAGTGATTTCCTCAATATGTGTCCTAACCACTTCCAACACTTCTTCCTCCTCTGGAATCTGGTTTGTTCGCTTTCGCACAGTAGGTTGTTACTGATAGTGTCTGGCCAACAGATCAGAAGTGTTTTGCATAGACAACTGTTAATAAACACTTGTATATTCTGTATGATGGCTTTTGTAGTTCGTCAGGTTTTCACGCTATACAGTAGAACTGTCTTGACATTAGTATTGAAAATCCTAACTTTAGTGTTGGCTGACAGACAGTCATTTTGAGTTCCAGATGTTCTTCAATTGTAAATATACTGCTCTTGCTTTGCCGATCCGCGCCTTTACATCTGCATCATATTCACCGTGTTCATCAATGATGCTAACGAGATATGTAAATGTGTTTACACCTTTCATAGTTATTATTGATTAAACGTTGGAAAGCTTGAGATTGTAATTAAATAAAACTGTAAGACCATAACACCGAGTTATGCCTTTTCATGAGTATTTGTCAATGACAAACTCCGAAATTTGGACCTTCAATTGAGTTTTGAACAAGACAAATCACACATCTTTAGTGTCAACATCATAAGATTGTTTAGAAGAATTAACATATAAATATATAACGTTCTGTCATAATATTATAATACAATAACATGAAAGATGATCTAGACTATTCTGCGACTAGACTTCATACTTGATCAATATACTTGCTACATATCAATTGAGACCACGTTATACCAGATATACAATTTAAGATCAAATATAGCAATCTAACAGTTTATTCATATATCATGAGTCAAACCCTAATTTGAGATCCTGAAGGGAAATGGAAAAGAGGAAAGCCGAAGAACATTCCACGTCAGGAATTTTAAGTAGATATCACAAGGATCAATACCAATTGGAAACAATTGAAAAGGATAGAGTTGGATGGAGAGTGCTGTGTGTGCCATATGTCACTCTAGGAGGGGTAACAGGCGTAAGTAAGTAAGTAAACAATGGATTCAATACAGTTACAATCAGTCTACATTCAATGATTCTAAACTATTTCATTCATTTGTAATTGTAATTTATTCTTTTTGTTTTACACATTTTACTGGTTAAAACAACAACAACAACAACAGGTTCTTCAGTTCGACGTTATGCACAACGATATGAATGTTGTGATTATGATTTTGTTGATGTAAAAATTGCAATTACACTACAACGACGTGCACTTTATTATGTATTTAATCTTATTGTGCCTTGTTTATTAATATCTGGTATGGCATTAATGGTATTTATGTTACCACCAGATGCAGGTGAAAAAATATCATTAGGTAAGTAAATATAATTTTATGTTAAGAATTTTTTTTTGTAGTTTAATCTTACTTACGCCTGTTACTCCTCGTGGAGGAGCATAGGTCGCACTAATGCTTTTCTTCATTTGCTTGTTTGCTTCTATGTATTCAGCTTGTGTTTGGACTTTCTCTACTCGTGTTCGACTGTTGTTAATTGCTGTCTTCTTGTTCTTCCTTTCTTTGATCTTGTCCAGTGTTTCTATAGAGATTCATTCCTTATAATGATGCTTCTTTAGGCCCAGAACCTCTTGACACGTTAAAGTTAGTGCTTCTTTGATACCTTTCCAGTTGTCCTCCACAGTAGTTTCTTCTTCCTTCAGTAGATCCTGCAAGGCTTGGAATCCGTTGTTGAGAGCTATCGTGAATTCATTGAGTTTGTCAGTATCTCGAAGGACGGCTGTATTGAATCTTTGTAGTTTAATCATCACATTAGAACTGATCAAATAGATTGATTAGAATAGACAGTATTGATAGATAGTAAAATAATAATGATTTAGTTGTTAAGTCATTCAAATATGATCCACTAATCTCCAGGTTAAACTATAAAATAAAACGACGAGACTATAATTTATGGACGAAACAATCAGATATAAGATAATAGATCTCGGATTTTGGAGCAAAGTTCACTCATTCATTTGTCTAAATAGATTTCTGGCATTATAGTTGATGTCAGTTCATGATGAATTAACAATAGAATTCACTATGTTAACATTTGTATTGAATATTCTAACTTTAATATTGTTTGACAGGCAGTTATTGTAATCAAAAGTAATTAGAATTGTACATTTTCTTATGGCGCCGTTTTTTTTTTTTTTAATTTTTTGGTGAAGAAAACTATTCGGATCGATATTGTTTACTTTCTTTTCTTCTTATTGTTTTTTCTAGGTGTAACAATTCTTTTATCATTAACAATGTTCTTACAACTTGTTGCAGATAAACTTCCACAAACATCTGAAGCTATACCATTAATTGGTATGTACATTTATTCTTACAATTTATTCCCTATTTATTAAATCAACTGTTAATAGCATACTACTTATTATAGATTACTTATAAATAGCAAATATATACCAAGAGGAATTTGGTGGAGATTGCAGTAATATCAATGGTGGTCTAGTGGTTAAGCGCCTGGCACGAGACTGGTCCTGGGTTTCAATCCCACGAGGAGGCATCGTGGATGCGCACTGCTGAGGAGTCCCATGCTAGGACGAAACGGCTGTCTAGTGCTTCCAGGTTCTCCATGGTGGTCTAGCTTCAATTGACTCATGATGTCAATCATTGAAATATACCAGATTATTTATTTGTTTGAACGCATAAACATTGGTATAAGGAGGCATCACACCTCATCATTCCATTTGTATGAAAGATGGGATACTGCTGAAACTGATGGAAGTGGTTTCCGTAAGGGGCCACAACTCGAGCTTTTGACTTGCAGGTGTAATCTACAAAACAGTAGAACAACGTTAGGAGAATTAGTGTGATGATAGCCAGTGACCAAGTATAAGTTCATACTCTATTTGTATCTTCAGTATCCTGGAGTTCATGTGAACTATTAGTTGGAATCAGGGTTTTTCAACTTCCCTGGGTGGGTCCTCCGTATCCACCAACCTGGTTAAAGCTCCAGATATTCGATTTTCACCGTGAGAAGGGAGCGAGTACAACTCCTCTGACAGTAGCTGTATACGGGTGGCCACGTGAGAGTATTTAGAGAGGGAGTTTGAACTCTCCTTACCCTCATCTGCACCAGAGCTTCTTTTTGAAACAAAATAGTCAAGAAGTACTTTTCAATGTTTACTTTTTATCAAATTCATTGAATAAACAAACAGTTAAGTTGTATTTCACACTGACTGAACTCAGTTATATTATCACCAAAAACTTAGATTCACTGAATAGCTGCTTTGTCTTACGATGAAAATCAACATCAACAATCTACCTATACAATCGAACTAAAAGAACCTTCAGGTTAAACGGTAATCGCTCAACTATACACGTTTCTAACTTGAATCAATTTATGACAAATATTTCAGAAATCTTTTCATTGTTCATTTGTAACTGCCCCCAAATGCTCTGGTACGGCTGAGAGTGGGGTGGGCCCACCCTCCCTCTCCAAATGCTCTCACATGGCCACGTGTATACAGCCTATACCAAGGACGTCCTACTCACTTTCTTCTCGCACAACGGATGTTGTTTACGAAATTGAGAGGACGAAAAGCGAATGTTCGGTGGGGGCTTTAACCGGGTTGGTGGACATGGAGAGTCCACCTAGATGAGTTGGAAAACCCTGATTCCAAACCAATGGTGCACATGGGCTCCAGGATCCTGGCGTATGAACCAATTGTTGGTCACTGGCTTCCATGGGGCTGAATCTTCTTACGATGCTCCATTGCCTTGTGGATCAGACCTATAGGTCGAAGGCTAGGGGAGTGGCCCCCTAAGAAAACCACCTAATTCGGATTGGGCACCCGGGTAGTATCGCATCCCTCATACAAATCGAATGATTTATGTAGCGCATATCTATTTGGTGCCATTTTGTGCCATTATCTATGTGTTGAAATAAAGTCATTAGTAACTGGTTTCTACTTTAATCATTTCCTCTTCTCTTTTTTTGTTGAATCAAATCACTTTGAACAGGTATCTACTTTTCATGTACAATGTTTATGTGTTCATTATCTATTGTATTTACTGTACTCGTGTTAAATTATCATCATAGATCAGCTGATTGTATTGCTGTTCCAGCTTGGGTAAGTTTTACTTAACTATTCTTCTAATTATTATTGTAAATCAATATTAATAACTTGAAGAGTAGTCCAACTCTTGAATTACTACATTCATCTTTACAACTTCTCATATATCACCTTTCACAAGACTATTTTGTATATTGGAAAGGAAATAGAATATAAGAGCTTAAAATTGTTCTGTAGGAGTTGGTGATTAAGAGTTGATGAAAATGATTTGTAGTTCAAGTGGATGATTTTGATGGAATTTTGTTCTCTGAGTTAAATAGTTTAATCGTGAAGCTTTCATCATTCTTCTGAATAACATCATCAACATACACTTCAGGTAGAAGTGCTGATAATTTTGTTCAAAGGAATAATAAAAGTTTCATGACTAAACTATCCAGCTCAGAGAACAAAACTCCACTAAAGTATGATCAAGAGTGGGGAATTAGAATTAACGATTACACTTCATGTATTTATTAGACTAATTGAAGAATATAAGACTACAATAATTAACAGTAGAATAAAGAGATGTGATCATGGTCAAAGTGATCCAAAGTGATGGGATCGGTTGCATTTTTATAGTGATGTACATAACTAGCGATCATAGTAGGCTAACGAACACTCAATTAGTAATCTACAAATAAACCTAAGCACCTTATAAATTACTATTATTGTCAACTTTAATTTAATGATATAGAAATAATTTTTGGAATGTATTCAGCAGAGATCTTAAAGATTCAGTTAACTTTCGTTGAATATTAACACGTCTTTTATTCGAACTGTATAATATTGACTTCCTTATTTGATGGAAATCTTTTCAGAATTTCACTAACTTCTCAATAACTTTTCAAGGAAATGTCTAGGTCTCTCAACAAATATATTTTTCAATAGTTAAGATCATAAGTCAATTGAAGCTAGACCATCATGGAAAACCTGGAAGCACTGAACGGTTGTTTCGTTTTAGTGTGGGACTCCTCAGCTTATGCACGACCCCTCCTTGCAAGATTCAAACCCAGAACCTATCAGTCTCGCACGCGAACGCTTAACCTTTAAACCATTGAGCCGGCATCCGATGATGTTAATATCTAACTTCAACTAATGCATAAAATTGAGCGACATATCCACCATTGTCATCAATGAGTTACTATCTCACAACAGACCCGGTTGAACTCCAATGGTTGTTGCTTCCCCCTAGAACTCCAGGAAATACATCTTGAAGCCGGTCACTAGTGAGCACATGATGACTGTAACCAGAACGTGGGTTTTGTGAATAGTATAGTCATTTTAATTGTTAAGATCATGAGTCAGTTGAAGCTAGACCACCATAGAAAACCTGGAAGCACTGGACAGCCATTTCGTCTTGTTATGGAACTCTTCAGCACTGCGCATGCACGACGAATTTGTGGTTTAATTCAGTCATCCTAATCAGCTCAGGATTTTATCAATCGATGAAGGTTAGTTGTAACTATATTGAACAGTAGATGGTAATAAGTGGCTGTCAACATAAAATTTCATCTCAGCTTATTACTTTGACTAGGATGACGTAATATATTTAACGTATAATTTTGTTTATTAGTATGAGGTTGTGGGGATTGTTAAGTTTTATGATTAAGATCATGAATCAGTCGATGTTAGACAACCATGGAAAACCTGGAAGCATTGGATGGTCGTTTTGTCCTAGTATAAAACTCTTGAACAATGCGCATCCACGATCCTGGTCACGGGATTCAAACCTAGGACCTACGGTCTCGTGCGCAAATACTTAATCTTTTTGTAAATTCCTTTTATTGACTAATAATCATGATCTTTTTATTGAATTAATTCAGATTAGGAATATTGTCAATACATATCTAGCTAAATTAATGTGTATGGAACCTCCGAAACGTTCACAAATTATTGAAGTTGAAGATATTTCATCATCTATTAGTGATAATTTCATGGAGAATTATCCCAATACAAAAAAGTCACAAAATGAAATACTTATCAAAGGAGGAGGGAGAGGTGAACAACAACAACAACAACAAGAAGGAGGAGGAGGAGGCGAAGAAGAAGAAGAAGAAGAAGAAGATGATGAAGAAGGACATATAGAAGCTAAAGCATTTGTTGGTTGGAATTATGATACTACTAATATGATGAATAGTAATATTCATCCTGTCTATATGAAAAAACATTTATTCACTAATTCACCAATATGTATTAATGGAAATTTGAAAACAACCACATTACCAATGATCAATCAATCAATAAATCATATTGATTATCAATTACAGAATACAGTCAATGAACGTACACCGAAAAATGCCATAGCAAATGTTATTGATTTAGATGATGATTTCCGTGCAACAGCACGTTTTGGCAATACTACTACTACTACTACTACCACTAATACTACTCACACTAATACTACTACTCATATTAATAATAGTAATATCTTCATAAATATGAATGAAAAACAAACAATATTGAATAATAATACTAAATTAAAGATGAATACTGATTTCTTATCATCAGTAACAGTAACAAATCAATCATTAACAGTGCAATCTCCTTATCGATTATACAATTCTGTAGGTAATTTTAATTCAAGTAAGTTAAAAGATAAATATGAGACTGTCATTTATTGGATACTTTTTTCTTAAATGTTCATATCATGTTTTATATGTAAAGACGAATAGTGATTAATAATGAAATACAAGATCCGCGCGTTTCATCCTAGTTGGGACTCGTCAACTGGATGTGTTTGAATCTCAAAGTTGATGTTCACTCTGCAACTTGAACCCAGTCATGTTTACTTCAAACCCGATCACGTTATCCACTTGGTTACTGAGTCAAGATAGTTACTTGTTTGTGCAATAGAGTGAAGTTTTAAATTCACTTAGTACTGTTTACTTGAATCTTTTCATTGATGTTATGAACTAAAACTGATCAGTCTCTTATTGACATGTGTGCATCCTATGCATATTGCCTCGATATTACCTTCATTCACAAGTATGTAAATGTAAAGATGAATAGTGGAATCTGTTACGAGTTAATGTCCGGCTTTTTATCACGTGATTTATCCACCAATCAAAATACGACTTATACAATCCCAGCACTGTGTCAAACCAATGACGTTCGAGCGGTATGAGCATCCTAGCGTCCTTATTCGTCCCATGTCCGCCTAGTCCGTCTACTTGAGTCCAGAACACCAATACCAGCTTCCAATATGCGAATCGAGTCATTTATTTCAGACATACTTGGTTTATATATCAACCAAACAGACCGCAACGCACCATAAAATAGGAAATAACATTCATACACAATAAAGCCAAAAAGTGGCTGTGAACGTGGGAGGCAGTAGTCAATAAACTGGGAATAACTTAAGAACCGTAAATCGTACAATAATAATATATAGTTCAAAATAAAGCTTATAACAAGGGGAATATAGATATACATAATCTAGTTACCGAATATTTATACCATGAGAATATATAAATAATAATAGTCCATTAATAGGTCCCAGCAGAAGTTACTCGTAATGTAATCTTCACTAGGATATAACAGAATCCAGTTTGACGCGCGTTTCGTCCTATTTGGGACTCGTCAACTGGATCTACCTGAATGTCAGTGTTATTAATGATCATGTTAATAATGTCAATTAATCATTAACTTGTCCTATTCACATCTACATAGGAATAATCATTCATTTTTTTGTTGTTGGTATTTTCTCTCTTTCTCTCTGTTTCTATTCAAAAGAATCAGCACCACTAACACCAACATCAACAATAGAACATGTCCAAAATGTATTTCCAGATGAATTCAGTGATCTATCAAAGAATGGTGTATCATTCGATCGACAAATTGAACCAGATCCATTATCAATCTCAATTGATTTATTGAATTTATATAAACCAGATTTAGAAATCATTATTAATGAATTACATTTTATTACAAAAAAATTACGTGATAATGAAAAAGAATCATTAATTAGTTTAGAATGGAAATTTGCAGCTCGTGTGATTGATCGATTTTGTTTAGTTATATTTAGTGTATGTAATATTGTTGTAACATTTGCTATATTATGCTCAGCACCAAATTTAATTGCTTCTTTTATGCCATAATAACTTGAATTGATTTTTTGCTACTTTTATTGTTGTTGTTTTTTTTGTTGGGGTGGGGATTGAGGGTTGGGGGGTGGAGGGTGGAGGTGGATGGGGTGATCAAATTGTTCCTGTTACTAAGTATTAATATGAATAGCTTATTTAAGATTCTTTCTTTTGTTTTTCTTTTTCTTTCTTCTTTTCTATTTTGTATTCAAACACCAAAATAGCCTTAATTGAATGTTGAAAATAAACAAATATAATTAGTTGATAAATGTTCTTCAATGAACATTATCCGGTTATGATATATACATAATAATAAACTTTAAATCTATAATCTTAATACATATGTTGAGAAGAAGAAGAAAAAAAAAGAGAGAAAAAGATTGAGATCATGAATTGATCAATATTAGATCATGATTAATAACTTAGAAACAATATTTGATCGATTTCTGATCTGTAAACAGAAAATATCAATCATTATCATAATCTTATATTGAAAAGAAAAAATGATTTCATTGAATCATTTTATAGAAGTATTGATTATTTTTCTTCTTCTTCTTCTTCTTCTTCTTCTTCAGATAAATGTCTTCTTGAAATAGACTGATCTAGTTAATATAAAATAAAAGTATAATATTTATTAGAGATTTTCTACTTTTTTCAATCTTCATTATTTCTCATTTCATAAAGATGTAATTGATCATGATGAATTATTCAGTTGCTATGGATACAATGAAAACGTTTAGAATTTCGAGTAATTGTTTTTTTTTCTGTTTGTTTATATGAATTGTCTTTTTGTTCATTATATGTAGATATTGTAAACTTGAATGACATATTCAATAATCAATATGTGAATTAGTGTATTTATTGTTATTCTCCCCCCCTCTTCCCCTCGTACACACACACACACACACTTTATCTTTGTGTTTTTTAACGAGTTTGAAATGTTACTTCCAATGGTGTACTTATTTAGATTTGAGTTTCTTTTTTTTTTTAGGAAATTATAATAAAAAAGAATAATTTCGTGATATTCTTTCAATCAATTGTCCTCTTTTATGACGATGATGATGATTAGGTCTCTGACATAGATGGTTAAATGATAGAGTTTTCATTATCATTCTGTACATCTTCAGTGCTTACTTTCTGTAAAGGTAATATATAAAAGAAAGATTGTGTATAAGGATATAGTACAGGAAGAAAGAATTAGTTCATAGAAAGAAAGATATGAAGCGATTTTAATCTCTTAGTTTAAGGGAAGACAGTGAGTGTATACACCGACGCCATTGTGATCGATTCTGAACCATGTCACCAACAGTCTCCAACCATTGATTACGATTGTCACGCGGACCCCAACCAAGTAGTCTGCATCTACCAACATGGCTCAGACTAGAAGTTAGTGACTTCAGGCACTGATGCCACGTTTTGGTTTGGCCGCACCCAACTTTCTTCCAACCATCTCCAATACCGGTTAGCATTGCACGTCGTGGTAATCGGTGTTCAGGCATACGTAATACGTGGCCCAACCATCTCAGTCGATGAAGATTCACAACCTCATCAACTGATTTACCATCATTCCCTAATACCCTGCGTCTAACCTCACTATTACTTACCCGGTGATCCCAGCAGATGCCAGCAATATTTCTAAGGCATCTGTGGTCAAATACTAGTAGCTTACGAGTGTCTTCTACTCTTAATGGCCATGTTTCGCTGCCGTATAGTAGAACAAAACGAACTGCCACACAGTATACTCGTCCTTTTATTGATAGACGGATATCTCGCCTTCGCCAAAGGTGACGTAAGTTGGCAAAAGCCAAGCGAGCTTTTCGAATCCGTGCTGAGATTTCGTCAGACACCAACCCATTAGGGCTGATCAGACTTCCAAGATAAGTGAAGTTGTCAACGCGTTCGACTACTTCACTCCCTATCCTTAGTTCAGGTGTTGACGCAGACCAGTCCTGAAGCAACAACTTGCATTTCGAGGGAGAGAAGCGCATTCCAAACATTCTGGCATTGTTGCTTAGTGCTACCAGAAGACTCTGCATTTTGTCAGCGTCTTCACCAAACAGGACTATGTCATCTGCGTATTCTAAGTCGATAAGTGGACCTCCTGGATAGAGATCAATACCCGAGAATTCAGTCGACGAGAGTGTTATTTCCATCAATAGGTCTATGATGAAGTTAAACAAAAATGGAGAAAGTGGGCAGCCTTGACGGACACCACTTGAGGTTGCAAAAGTAGATGACAGTTCGCCATAAGCCCTGACTCGACTAGTAGTGTTCGAGTAAAGAGCCTTCACAAGGTTTATGTACTTCTGGGGTACGCCTTTCAATGACAGACACTGCCACAGAATCTCGCGGTCCACAGAGTCAAATGCTGCTTTTAAGTCGAGAAAGACCACCATTATCTGACGCCGATAGGTATGCCTATGTTCTAGAACCTGACGAATGGTGAATATGTGGTCGATGCAGCCACGACCAGGTCTGAAGCCAGCTTGGTTTTCTCGTGTTTGCAGTTCACGAGTCTTAGTGAGGCGTTTGATAATTATCGAGGCTAGTATTTTAGATACTATATTTGTTAAACTAATCCCTCTGTTTGTCACAGGATGATTTTAACCCTTTCTTATATATTGGGACGATAAGTGATTGCGACCAGTCAGATGGGATAACGTCTGACTCCCAGATACCATTGTACCATTCAACAAGTACAATGGTATCATTTGTTCATTCAAACACCACAATATTCCAAGGTAATTTAGCGTTCCTCAACGTCATCCATCTCACCGTTATAATTTCTTTAGTCATTATTTCAGGATTGAAACTAATGAGTCTTCATCTAGTACATTTGCCAACTAAGCGGATCACCACAAGTTATGAGTTGGAATTTGAAACAATAAGCACTAGGTTCTTGTTTCGTTATGAGTATCAACGTTTAGAAGAAAGTATATTGACTGACGAATTTCAAATAAAATGAAATATATGTCCAACAGTTAATTTTTTTTACATAGCTTGAATATGTTCCAAACTACTTGTACCGAATCAACGCTGTTCGGAAGATCTAGAACACTCTTTGAAAAAAAGTCAAAAAGGCTCTGAGCACATTGAGAAGCATCTTTTCCAATTAGCATTCAATAGAAGTTTGGCCAGAAACAACAAGAAAAGTGAAAAGTCACATGTTACGTTTCTGATTGAATGATTACCTATACTGCTACTATGTTTGGTAGGGTTCCAGAAATTACCGGAAACTCAAAACCAGCCAAAATATTATAAATACCCTTGATTTTCTATGCATAAGCGAACCTTTGGAGTAAAGCTACTCTTCTATATCACACACCTTTTCTCTCGTCTTCAGGTCACTGCGTAAATTTAACCTGAGGGTTACCAGAAGAACTTAGGAACTGAATCTAGCGTTCAATTGAAAGACTTATTAAGTACTTTCGTAAAATCTCCAAAACTATCTACAAAACAGTTCAGTTCTATTCCTAAATAACATAAATTGATCATCCGTTGCATTGTACCTTTTAATTTCTTACGAAATGATATATAACAAAAAGATTAACTTCAAATTCATTTGCTGAAATTTTACAAGTACATCCTTCCATTTTCATGTCTCACATCAAATCAGCTCCAAATATTGTGAAAGTAATCGATTAAATTAAGACGAAATTTCTTATATTTAATAGGTTTCTTACTTTTATTAAATTCATTCTAGTATGGAACTCCTCAGTAGTACATATACACAGTTCTGCACGCGGAATTTGAACTCATGACCTTCGGTCTCGCAAGCGAATGCTTAACCTATAGACTATTGAGGTAACCGACATTGAACGGTTTTAATGTCTAACTTCAACCAATTCACGATATTGTGCCATCGTTCACTAATGTAAATCCCAACTCAGAACGAAACAGCTGTTCATTACTTTCACAACTCAGCTCCCAAATATTGTGAAAGTATTCGATTAAATTTAGACAAAATTTCTTGTATAACAATAAAGAACATTCATTTAAATATTAACATCATTATAAGTAATTCAATTTCGTAATATGACTTTATATGTATTAAATATTAACATTTAAATATGTAATCATATCGTATAATGAAATTAATGGGAAAAACAAAAGCAATTTCCAATGGTAAACATTAAAACCCCTAGTAACATACTCTCACACACACACACAGAAAGAGAGAGAGAGAAAGAGAAAGAAATAAAAGAATACCAGCATAAGTTTGTTTTCTTAGAATAATCCATAAACAGTGTAAAAATTGAAAAACGGAACAAAAAGTTGAGTGCTCAACATAAGTTATCATATATAATACCTGCATACCTACCTACATACATAACTACATACTTACATGCATACATACTTACTACATACAAACGCACGCACATACATACATGTTTACATACATAAATAAACACACATATACATACTCACATACATACACACCTACATACTTACATGCATACACACATACATACATACATACATACATATTTACAAACATACAACATACTTACGTACACACACATACCAATTTACATACATACATACATATATACCTAGATACATACATAGATATTACATTGGTTGTGATGGTGCACCTCTTGATGTGAATGCTTTAATCACAGTTGGTGCTGATGTTAATATCCCTAATGTAGTAAATAAATTTAATGCAGTAAATATTAATAAACATAAACGATCTAATACACGACATGCTAAACGCCATTGATTTGATGTTTTTATTTCTTTATCTTTATTATGCATATCAGATGTAATAAAACGTAATTCATTAGAAATTTGTTTTAATTTTAATAGAATTATATCAAATTTCATAGAATCATTATTATTATTCTGTTTGAATGGACTAGAACTACTTGGATCAGTAATTCTATTTGGAGATGAAAATACTGTGGATCTTGATGATGATGATGACGCCGACGACGACGACGATGCTGGTGGTAGTGGTGTTGGTGATGAAGATAATGATGAATCTTGTGGAGATTCATTAGATGATGATGATGATGATAAATGAAATCTTGGGATTGTTTTATTGAAATATTCTGAAAAGAGATTATCAATGTGATTAAATTAGTTGAATTTATATAATATCAGGGAATAACAAATTTAAACAACTCATATTGTTGTTTGACTTGAATCTTCCCATTCTTGTTTAGGACAACAATTGATCAGTCTCTTTTATTGGCATATATGCATCCTGTGTGGATAGTCTCTCAATATTACCTTAGGTCACAACCATTATGAACAAAGATGGATAGCAGCTAACAGTGAAATCCAGTTTGACACGCGTTTCGTTCGACTTTGGACTCGTTAACTGGATGTACCTGTATCTCATAGTTGATCAATTACAGTTTCGAATATCAATGGGAGGATTCAAGTAAACAATTTAAATTTCACCCTATTGCACAAGCAAGTGGCTATCAGAATTCAGCAGCTAAGTGAATAACATGATGGTGTTTGATGGGTTCGAGTCCCAGAGTGAGCATCAACTGTGTGATGCAGTTGCATCCAGTTGACGAGTCCCAAATAGGACGAAACGCGCCTCTTGGATTCCATTGCTGGCCACTATCCATCTTAACTCATATAGAATGATCTTGAAAGTCATTATTCCGTTTTGAGGTAATCAGAAAATAGGACGATAGGTTTCGTTAACCGTTGATCGAATTTGATGAATATTAAAGCATTAAACAAACATGATATTAGTCAATATTCAGTTATCAATCAATTGTCAATATCCTAGTCTTATAGTATTCATGACTGAACTGGATCAGTTTTAAATGTTCTATACTGTGAAACTGGATGATATCTGTCGGAATTATGCACTGAAACTATCACTTCCTTTAAGAATCCAAATAGACTTTGCAGATGAGTATAAACTAGTTAGAAATCAATTTTAGGAAGGTTTTAATTATCCACTAACTCCATCCACCTAACACCAATACATAGTGTATGAGATGTTGAATTACTCAGACTAGTGACGTACCTTATTACAACTTGTTCAACAGAATTCCATCAACATTAATGGACTAGATAAATCAAACATAACTCACTATTCAGTAATCAATCAATTGTCTTTCCATGTCATTTTTCACGTTATCGAGGAACATTTCGTTTACAAGTTATAAAAAGTGATGATTGTGAAAAGACGTTATTTCTTGATCGATATTCAGATTAAGAACTAAGTTAAAATAACTTTTTTTGAGAATTACCATCTTATGTGTAAGACATTTTGTCTAAATGTGATCGAATGGTTTCACAATATTTGGGCGCCCTCAAATGCTCTGGTACGACCGACAGTGGGGAAAGTCAGCTCTCCCTCACGAAAGATTCTCACATGGCCATGTGTATAAAACCAGTCCAAGGGAAGTCCTACTCACTACCTTCTCTTTGCAGAAGTGTTCTTCACGAAATTGAGAGGACAAAAAACGGGTTGGTGGACACGGAGAACTCACTTAGGGGAGTTGTAAAACCCTCATTCCAAACTAATGGTGCACATGGGCTCCAGGATCCTGAAGGAACAAATGGCGTATGAACCAATTGTTGATCGCGGACTACCATAGGACTGTATCTCCTTACGATGCTTCAATGCCTTATGGATTAGACTCTTAGGTCAAATATTCGGGGTATGGCCCCTTAACAGGACCATCTACTTCGGTCTGAGCACCCGTTCAGTATCCGAGTTCTCACATAAATTATTCAATCTATGTGACGCATATCTGTTCGGTGCCTCCTCGTACCAATGTTTATGTGTTTAAACAAATAAATAAAATTCAATTGTTGAGTACTTTTGAAACTAAATTTATCCCTACAAACACAGAAGTCATTGAAATGTGATATCTTTTACAAAATTTAATTTCAGTAATTATTATGTTTCATTTATAGTAACTGTTATCACTAGTACACCAGTATTATTTTCGAAGGATTATTCAATTGTGATGATGCAAATGAATTAGGAATGTTTAAGGTTAAACGTAGGGTAATAGATGAAGATAGTAAATTGGTTTAATGGAGCAATTAGTTGGCTAAGATAACTGGGACATGTACCACGAATATCTAATTAACACTTTGTTTTAGGCAATATGGTTGTTGAAATAGTGATAAGTTGAAAGAAACCTCAGAGTGACTAGAGCAAGACGCACTATCAGTGCATGAAGTCACTGAAGACACAACACATACGATCAAATCACACTTGATGGAGAAGATTTGGAAGATGTAAAAACCTTTACATATTTGGGCAGCATGATTGATAAACAGGGTGGATCTGATGGGGATGTGAAGGCGCGGATCGGCAAAGCAAGAGCAGCATATTTACAATTGAAGAACATCTGGGACTCAAAACAACTATCAATCAACACTTAAGTTAGGATTTTCAATACAAATATCAAAACAGTTTCAATGTATGGGGTGGAAACACGGAGAACTACGAAGGTCATCATCCAGAAGAAACAATTGTTTATTAACAGTTGTCTATGCAAAATACTTCGGATCCGTTGACTAGATACTATCAGCAACAACTTACTGTGCGAGAGCGAACAAACCATATCCTAGAAGAGGAAGAAATCAGGAGGAAGTGCTGGAAGTGGTTAGGACACACATTGAGGAAATCACTCAACTGTGTCACAAGGCAAACTCTCACTTGGATTCTTCAAGGCCACTGGGAAAGAGGAAGACCAAAGAACACATTACGCTGAGAAATGGAGAAAGACATGAGAAGAATGAAAAACAATTAGATAGAACTAGAAAGAAAGGCTCAGGATAGAGTGGGTTAGAGAATGCTGGTCGGTGGCGTATGCTCCATCGGGGGTATTAGAAGTAAGTAAGTAGTAAGTTGTTTACTCTCCTTTTTACTGAACTGATTAGAAACAACCATTTGAGAGGATGTTCATTAATGCTAGATCATACACCACGCAATTGTTTTACTAACTTACTTTCTGAATGAATGAATGAATGAACGAATGAATAGGTTAAAACATTCCACAAAGAAGAAAAAAACATCATACTACTTACTTGACTTTTCAGTTAAATTTCGTTTGCATGTATATTGTAACCGACTAGTTGCATTTGTTCGACTATTTCCACTATCCTCTGCTATTGTAGTAGTATTAGTGGTATGATAAGGTATATTATTCAATGGTTTACCTGATAAGTCTGTTGATAATTGATGTTGATCACCACGATCACGATCATAATCCGGATCCAGATCAATGAAATAATTTTGTTGAATTCTACTTTGTAATTCAGATTTCAATTTGATTTGATTCATGAATAAAGATTTTTTCATATCACTATTATGATTGTCATCATGTTTGAATGGTTTATGAATGACAATTGCTGGACGAAATTCCGAATTCATATCAATGATATTGGACCAAACTGTAGCATTTCTTGCATTATTATTACCATCACCATTATTATTATTATTATTATTATTATTATTATTATTATTATATGAATGATTAAGGTGTATATGATGATTGATTTTATCATAATCATATTGATCTAGTTGAAAAGAATTTTCACTGGGTATCAATTTTTCTTTAGAATTTTTAAAATTTGGTTCCGTTTTATTATTATTATCACCATGGTAATTATCATTATTGTTGTTGTAAGAATCAGATAGATCATGGTCAATTCTTAGAATACTTGCTAACCATATATTAATTAATGTTTCAATCTATATTAATAATAATAATAATAATAATAATGAAGATAGAAAAAGAATTTTAATGAAAAGAGATCAATAATTCATAGTTCATCATCATCATCATCATCATCACCACCACTGAATTAGCTACTTCTATGAATTTGGTGTTCGTGTTGTTGTGTTAATGAGGTATGGCAACTTGAACTAACGCATATATGTGCCACTTCCTATGTTGTAGCTGACTGACCGACTAACAGTCATCTCATAATGTTATGTTTATGGATATAGTCACCCCTTTCTCTGCTTCTCTACTCTACTGAGTTCGGTGAGTATCTTTATAACCATTATTATGACTGATAGGAGTCGCGAATAAACTGAGATTGTTTAATCACTGAGTTGGCGAAATTAAATTTTATGTGTTATGGTTTCATTAGGTAGAATAGTTAAATGTTTAGACCATCTTCCTGCCTCAGTTTTGCTTAGACTGAATAATTATGAATGCTAATTGTATGTGCTCATGAGTTATTATCCATTTTTTAACTTGTTCAATGTTTTTTTATAGTAATTTTAATGGCTGACATCATAAGTCAATTAATGGTAGATCATCATGGAAAGCCTAGAAGCACTGGAAGGCTGTTTCGTCTTATTGTGGACTCTTCAGCAGTGTACATCCACCATCCTGCCTCACAGGATTCAAAGCTAGGACTTGTTTAACTTCAAATAATCCACAAAATTGAGTAACACATCCACCATTATCTTCAGTGAGTTACTATCTCACAACAGACCCAGTTGAACTTCACTGGTCACAACTTCTCATTAGAACTCCAGGAAATGCCTCTTGAAGTCAGTCACTGGGAGCATAGGCTGACTAATATCACAAGGGTTTTTTTTATACATATTATAGTAATTTTGATCGTTGAGATTATGAGTCAATTGATTAGGTTACGAACAATGGTGTATCGATTAGGAAATGAATTATTTTCAGTAAAATTTGACACGAATCAATTAAAGAATGGATTATTCGATAATTATCATTTTGAATTTTCTTCAACTGTATATGAATTGTTGAAATAGTGAGTTAAGAAACTCACATATTCAATGGTTAATTCATAAGTATCCACAGTTTTATCACTGTGTGTGTGTGTGAGTGTGTGTTGAAACAAGAAGTAAACTGGTTACTTTTGATCAGTTAAAGACTAGACCTTCACTTTTCACAGAGACCACTTAGCCATTGAACTACTATGCTTGTGTATGATGGTAAACCTTTCTAAAATTGATCTACACGCAACAAAGTGATGTGATCATCCAATGAAATTAGTGACTATAATTTCAATCTCAACATGGTTGAACTTCATTTGTCATTCCTTCTCACTGGAACTTCAGGAACTCCTCTCGAACTCGTTAATAAGCATTACTACAATATTAATGAAGAGATTTTAAAGTGATTATTTTGATGCATATCTTAGGAGACACGGAGGTCCTGAATTCGATGCAAGGTGTGATCGTGGGTGCTTACTGGTGATAGGGAAGTCCTACGCTATCAGAAACGAGCTTTATATTGCTCTGAAATTTCCGTTAACTAACAAGGATAAGTAATCCACATTGAAAAAATCCAATCAGTTGTGCACAATGTAGAGCCTGACACTACATTAGCACAGAGAGATAAAATTATCATCACATATCCAAGAACAGTAAACTTAGTTGTAGTATCATTAGTAGTAATAATAGTAGTATGGTCAGCACAAAATATCAAGAATGTCAGAGAAGTAAAAAATATGAGATTTTGCAACTCAAGTTCTAAGAGAAGAACAAAGTGTGAGTAGATCTACGCTATTGAAAACGATTCTGAGCCATATTATCCAAACATTACTTTCGATAATCACGCGGACCCCAACCAGGTAGTCTTCACACTTCATAACGACTCAGTTTAATCGTGAATGACTTTATAGAACGTCGACACATTTTGGTTTGTCCGCTTCTAGCTTTCTTCCAGCCTACTCCTATACTAAACACTATTGCCTGTCGAGATAAGCAATGGTTGGGAATATGTCATCTTTATCCTAACCACCTCAATTAATGAAGATTTCTTACCTTCTACGTCAACAGATTAATCATCTTTAAACATAGTAGCTTATACCTTAGTCAGAGGTTATTAAGACATATTTTATAGCGAATTATTGAAGAATCCAAAAATTTCATAAACTTACCCACCATGGTACATAAACAATACCTCCTGTATGATGATGACAATTTAGCAAAACCACAGCGCATACCAATGAAAGTGAACAAAGGATCATTGTGCATGTGAAATATAAGACTTTTGACAATTGAACAGTTTCAGTGATGTGAAATAAAAGATGAAAAATAAGAATATTTGGAAATATTAGTCAATAGAGTAATAGAGTCAATAGATTAATATGATAATGCATTTGTATTATCTGTTCGGATCTTCCTATTGATGTTTAGAACTGTAATTTATTAGCTTCTTGTTGGCATATGCGTATCATGTGCGGATTGCCTCGATATTGCCTCAAGTCACAAGCATTATAAGGAAAGATCGATGGTGAATGGCAGTGGAATCCAGAACGTGAGTTTCATTCTATTTGGCACTCGTCAACTGGATTTGTTTGAATCTCAGAGTTGATGTCCACTTTGCAACTTCAACCCAATATTGTTCACTTCAAACGCCATCACGTTATCCACTTAGCTACTGATTCCTGATAGTCAACGGGTTTGAGTTGCGTAGTGAACATCAACTCTGGATTGCAGGTACATCCGGCGGACGAGTCCTAAATCAAACAAGACACGAGTCCTGGACTTCATTGATAGCCAATATCTATATTTGCTTATAGTTAATATGATTTTTATTTTGGATTGTCCCTAGCCTAATGTGGTTGCTATCATAATACATATATGGTTTGTTCAATAAGTGTACAAACTAATTTACTAAGATTTTTAGCTATGGATATAATCAAATAGATGACTTACAATATTTTACTTGAATGCTCATCATCTGAAGGATTGAAATCCTAACGGTGTCTTGAATGATTACTACTGAACAACTTCACATTTCAATGAAATACCTGTCGACTGCTTCTTGTTTTTCAGTGACCATTCAGACCCAGAAAGTTCGTAGTATTCAATCCTTAACCCTTAGCAAATTCTTTGTTGATTTAAGTGACTACATTCAGATTGCAAGAAGATACTGAGGTCTAAGTTTGTTGAAAGCTGGTTTCATCAACAAAGGGTCGTTGTATTTACTGAAGCCGTATCAATCAGTATCATAGTCATGGATATTATAAATGAACGACTGAGGCTACGATAAATTTTATGTTGAATTTACATTACCAAGATGAATTTACCACGAGGTCGTAACTCATCTCATTTTAATGGTAATTTAGTCAAATCTTGTTCTTCAACTAAGAAAATCAATAGTTTTGAAATATACTAACAACCTCACTTGGTATTATTTATTTGAATCTTCCCATTGATGTTTAGGACTGCAATTGATCAGTCTCATATTGGCATATGTGCATAGTGTGCTGTATTGCCTCGATATAACCTTTAATTCACAAACATATAATGCAAAGATGGATAGTGGCTAGCAATGGAACCCGCGTCCTGAATTCCACTGTTAGCCATTATCCATCTTTGCATATACTCACAACTATTATAACATAAATTGCTTTGAATGAATTATAATCACCATATAAATTATTAAATATCCATAGAAACTAACCAAGTACAGAATTTCCTGATGATGTTTGTGGCAGTTTATCAGCTACTAACTGTAATAACATTGTCAAAGAAAGTAAAGTAGTAACACCTGTTGGAAAATAAAATAAAAACTAAGGAACAAATCAAATTTTTGACAGATAGAAATCGTAGATGAAAATTTTGACAAATAAAAAATGCCACAGATTGAAATCATGAGTCGATTGAAGCTAGACCATCCTAGAAAACTTGAAAGTACTGCACGGCCGTTTCGTCCTAGTATGGAACTCCTCATCAGTGCTCATCCACGTTCCCGCCTTGCGGGATTCAAAACAAGGACCTATCAGTCTTATGCAGATGTAATTATAGTTGAGAGAATATTATATGTTTTCATTTCAACGGAAACAAAAGAGAACGATCTAAATTCAATAAAGTAGAAGTGATAGATAGAGGGATTTTATTGAATTCATATGGTATCTCAAGGTCATGTGGAAGTGACAAGTGCTAGCGTGAATAACCTATTATGAGCAGATAAATTATTCACATATTCAATATCACCACTCATCTATCTTTGTATAATCATGTCAGAATCATATATATATATATATATATACTGATAAAGTGCATAAATAATCTTTCGGCCTTTATCAGAAAGCTTAGTACATATTCTTGATCTAGCTAAGTAAAGGATTGGAAAGCGTGAGATCGTGACAGAATCAGAAGGGTAAACGATAAAATCATTTCTTTTTCTTCGTAAGATACTACTATTGATGAACTTGAGAGCTTTATGAAGAAGATTTTGAGAAACACCGTTCTATTACTATAACCCATCACACATGTGAATTTAATTGATTGATTCATTGCATCAAAGAGGTTTAAAAGGTCTTTGTGACTGACTGTTTTGTCGAACACTATTAACATGTTCAGTATGGGCTTGCGGAAATTATAATGTTTTTGATTGGATCACAAATCAATCGATGTTAGACCGCCACTGAAAACCTGAAAGCATTTGATGGCCGTTTCGTCCTATTGTGGGACTCCTTGGCGGTGCGCATCAACGATACCGCGTCAGATCAATTCGAACCCAGAACCTTCGGTCTCGCGAGCGAACGCTTGACCTCTAGACCACTGAGCCGCGATCTGACTGTGTTAATGTCTAACTTTAACCAATCCTCAAAATTGCGTAACCATCTTCCGTTATACTTAGGTTGACACCTGTTTCTACCTGACATGGATCAGCTCCACTGGTCACGGCTTCTGACTAGAATTCCGAGAATTCCCTCGATAGGCTATTCCCTGGTGAGCACATAATAATTATCAGTATGGGGTTGTGGAGATTATTGTGTTTCTGATTGAGATCATGAATCGATTGGTGTTAGACCACCATTGAAAACCTGAAAGTACTGGACGGCTGAGGAGTCCCAAAATAAGACGAAACGACAGTCGAGTGCTACAAGGTTTTCAATGATTGTCTAACGTCAATTAATTCATGATCTCAATCAAAAATGATTAACATGTTATCTATACAGTGGTAATAATATTTTCAATCGTATTTTGTTGTGTAATGGTTCATTCTTGTGAAAATTCATCGTACCCACATAAATTGAATATTCAATATTTAAAGTGGCCGAACCAATGATAAAAGGGAGCTAACTTTTTGAATCAATCAAATGCAAATAATAGACTGTTATTACTTATAAATAGCATAGTTAGGTAACATTCTATCTTACCTAATACAATTTTCTCATTGGCTTCAGGTGGTAAAGTGAATACAAGTAATGCCATCATTGACATTATCATACATGGTATGATAATATTGAACATGTAATACAATGCACGACGTTGCATATAAACATAAATGGTAACATCAATGTATGTTTGATCTTCACCACCATAAGTTTGTATATTACGTTTAATGGAAGCACCTAATGTGGGGGGGTTGTTTGATTTTGTAATGAAAAACAATTGAAATATGGAAATCAAATGAAAATCCATTTTGTAAGTATATTACATAATGTAAATAATGAAACTTGGTTAGATCATTAACAATGACTAGTCAAGGAATCTTCAATAGTCTTTCATACCTTTGAAGACAAGTCTTGATTAGTACAGAATAGATGGCATATGACTAGCTATAGTATTCAGGATGTATATTTCGTTTTATTTGGAAATTGTTAGTTAGTAAATATCAACAACCGGATATTCCAGAAAACCATTCCAAATAGTGAACGAGGACTCAGCTGAGAGAAACCAATTTATTTTTTCATTGTAAAATTACAGAACGTCTCTGTACAGTATGAAAACCATACATTAAATTCATAATCTGTACATCATCCATCAGTTGTCTCTTAAAAGCTTCATCGTTCTTTCATTCCAGTTGTTATTATAAGTGCTCTTTCTGTTCGCTCCAATTCAATCTTCCCAATCTTTTACTGTCAGGCATTCCACTTCTGACTGGTGTTATATAATACTTATGTCTGTTAACATAAGTAGCATAAACCATATATAAATATAGCTCAATCAAACAATTAAGTAAAGTAATTTGTTTAATTTCTTGTGATTGTCTTCATTTCAACTATTTAAAATGGATGAAAAAATTTGCTCACAAGTGCCCTGATACGGCCGAGATTGGAGAGAGTTAGCTCTCCCTCTACAAATCCTCCCACATGGCCATGCATATACAACCACTACCAGGGAAGTCCTACTTACTGCCTTCTCGTGGCAAGACAGTTGTTTACGGAATTGAGAGGACAAAAAAAGAATGTCCGATGGAGGGCTTTAGCCGGGTTGGTGGACACGGAGGCTCACTTAGGGGAGTTGGAAAACCCTGATTCCAAACCGATGGTGCACATGGGCTCCAAGATCCTGAGGGAATAAATAACGTACGCACCTATTGTTGGTCATCAGCTACCAAGGACTGTATCTCCTGACCTTGCTCCATTGCCTTGTCGATTAGACCTTTAGGTCCAATGCTCGGTATGTGGCTCCATAAGGAACTATCTGCTTCTGTTTGAGCACCTGTTCAGTATTCCATCCCTCACATACATCTAATGATTAATGTGGCGCATATCTATTTGGTGCATCCTCGTATCAATGTTTATGTGTTTAAATAAATAAATAAACAATAACATTCTACTGATATGATCGTCCTATGTTATTTGAAATGCCCATGGTGCTGTTCATAAAAAAATATAAATAACATCACAAACTAATTTTAACTTTAACCATGGAAAATACTGAACATCTGTTGCGTTCTATTATAAGACTCGTCAAAAGTGAATCATCCGTGAATTCAACTGGGTTTTAACTTAGAACTTTCTTCAAGTGTTACAGTGAGCACTGAATAATAAAGTCATTGAGTTGAAATAAAGTAGTTTACATTTTTTTTTAGAATTTAATTAACTCATTATATTGTACAACCATTTTTCAATGCCACTACGGATACAGATGGACTCTGTTAGATAAAATAGCTTCACAGTGCTTCCCATTTAAACCAGTTCATGATGTAAACTATAAAATTCAACAATTTTTATACACCGTTTTTTACACTATTTGAATTATCAGTTGAACAAAGATATAGTTTGTTTAAATTAGCTCATTCACCACGAGAGAATAGTTAGATTTGATAATAAACTAGAGGAATCGATTAATATATTAGACAGATCACGCGATATCTAGATCCATAGAAAAGAGGCAAACCAACAAAGACATTGTGTTGAGAAATGGAAGTAAGTAAGTAAGTAAGTAAGTAAGTAAGTAAGTAAGTAAGTAAGTAAGTAAGTAAGTAAGTAAGTAAGTAAGTAAGTAAGTAAGTAAGTAAGTAAGTAAGTAAGTAAGTAAGTAAGTAAGTAAGTAAGTAAGTAAGTAAGTAAGTAAGTAAGTAAGTAAGTAAGTAAGTAAGTAAGTAAGTAAGTAAGTAAGTAAGTAAGTAAGTAAGTAAGTAAGTAAGTAAGTAAGTAAGTAAGTAAGTAAGTAAGTAAGTAAGTAAGTAAGTAAGTAAGTAAGTAAGTAAGTAAGTAAGTAAGTAAGTAAGTAAGTAAGTAAGTAAGTAAGTAAGTAAGTAAGTAAGTAAGTAAGTAAGTAAGTAAGTAAGTAAGTAAGTAAGTAAGTAAGTAAGTAAGTAAGTAAGTAAGTAAGTAAGTAAGTAAGTAAGTAAGTAAGTAAGTAAGTAAGTAAGTAAGTAAGTAAGTAAGTAAGTAAGTAAGTAAGTAAGTAAGTAAGTAAGTAAGTAAGTAAGTAAGTAAGTAAGTAAGTAAGTAAGTAAGTAAGTAAGTAAGTAAGTAAGTAAGTAAGTAAGTAAGTAAGTAAGTAAGTAAGTAAGTAAGTAAGTAAGGAAGGAAGGAAGGAAGGAAGGAAGGAAGGAAGGAAGGAAGGAAGGAAGGAAGCTTAAATCCTATCGTTGAAAAAGTTGATAAACTCAATTCATTTATTTAATAAACGTTATTCTACATAAAATTGATTCAATAGTAGATTACTTACTTTCTAAAGCCCATTCACTATGAGCTAAATAAGCCGATAAATCAACATCATTCATATAATGGCATGGTTGATCTACATCTTCAGTTTCATTATCACATTGTAATTTTAAATCTACTGTATTTCCTTGATAAGTCCATGTTCCAAGTTTCATTATACAATTCTAAATGATGATATAAAAGTCATGATGGTAGTGACAATGATCATCATCATCATCATAATAATAATAATGAGATATTATATTGATTATATCAGAATATGATGTTCTAAAATGTTATACTATAATTGAGTTTCGTTGAATAAACGATTCCAAGACAAATATTTCCTTTTATCAAGGGCTTTTTAACTAGGTTTATTTATATATTCCAATGTTAATGTTCACACTGAGACTCGAACTTGAAACTTTAAAAGCCTTATCCGCTTAACTAGTAAGTTCAGATAGCTACTAACATATTTCCACAAGTATGATACTTATTTGAATACTGCTATCCACATACATCTGGTTGACAAGTTTTAAATAGAATAAAATGTCTGTTCTAGATTCCAAAACTTGTTACAATCCATGCATTTTAAGAACTATTTTAAAATTTCACTGCTGAATACGAATATCAACTGATAATCTTAGTGTTGTGTTCTTATGCCCAACTAATTATATCACGTGTTACCGCTGTTAATTAGAGACGCCAACTTATATGACCAGACTAATGACACATAAATCTGTACGAGCAGCCTAGAGTTCTTATCGGTTCACCAAGACTAATAGCTTCCTTCCAAACCCAGCCGGTTTAGTTCAGAACGCCAATATCAGCCTCTATCATACAAATCACATATTTTAGACATACTGGGTTTATATTACAAACAAACCAGACCATATCATACCATAACATAGAAAATAATTATTGTACAACATCAAGCCGAAAATTAGCTGTGATTGTGAAGGACTATAACTCATAAGTTGAAAATAAGTCAGGAATAGTAAATCGTATAATAATAGTCAATAGGTGAAACGAAAGCTTGTAACAAAAGGAACATGAATATACATATAACCTAGTTACTCGATAGTTATCTAATTATTTGTTATTTATTTCAACACATAGATAATGGTACAAAGAGGCACCAAATACATATGCGCCACACAAATCTCATTCCATATGTGTGAGGGCTATGATACTGCCCGGGTGCCCGCAGGATACTGGAGCCCATGTACACCATTGGTTTGGAATCCGGTTAAAGCGTCGGACATTCGCTTTTCGTCCTCTCATTTTCGTAAACAACACCTCTGACACGAGAAGGCAGTGAGTAGGACTTCCCTGGCAGAGGCTACATACGCGTGGCCGTGTGAGAGTATTTCTAGAGGGAGAGCAGACTTCCCAATCTCGGCCGTACCAGGGCATTTGGGGGCATCCAATAGGAATATATGTAATAATAGTCCGTAAATATGTGCTATCAAACTCACATGGTATTGTTTACATGAATCTTCCCATTGATGTTTAGGACTGCAATTTATCAGTCTCTTATTAGAATATGTGCGTACAGTGCGTATTGCCTCGATGTTGTCTTAATCCATAAACATTATAAACAAAGACGAAACGTGCGTCCTAGATTTCACTGCTAGCCACTATCCATCTTTGCTTATAGTTCCTACTAGTTACCATTCATCTATTCTTCGTTGGCTCTTGCCAACCTACGTCACCTATGGCGAAGGCGAGATATCCGTCTATCAATTGAAGGATGAATATACTGTGCGGCAGTTTCTTCTATTCTCCTTCACGGCTGCGAAACGTAACTACTAAAGGTAAAGGATACTCTTAAGTTACTATTATTTGATCACAGATGTCTTAGAAGTATTGCCAGTGTCTACTGGGATCATCGGGTAAGTAATAGTGAGGTTAGAAGCAGGGTATTAGGGGATGATGATGGTAAACAGTTGATGAGGTTGTGAATCTTCATCGACTGAGATGGTTGGGCCACGTGTTACGTATACCTGAACACCGATTATCACGAGGTGCAATGCTAACTGGTGTTGGAGATGATTGGAAGAAAGTTAGGAGTGTCCAAACCATTACGTGGCATCAGTACTTGAAGACACTAACCTTTAGTCTGAGCCATGTTGGTAGATGCAGACTACTTGGTTGGGGTCTGAGTGACTATTTTTAACCAATGGTTGGAGACTCTTGGTGACATGGCTCAAAATCGATCACAATGTTGTAGGTGTATGCACTCACTGTCTTCCCTTAAACTAAGAGATTAAAATCGCTTCATATCTTTCCTTATATCCAATCTTTCTTTTATATATTACTACCACTGAATTAACTACTTTTATGAATTCGGTGTTCATTTTGCAGTACTGAGGTATGGCAACTCGGACGGATGCATATATGTGCCTGCTCGCTTGTTGTAACTGACTGACTGACTGACTGATAATGATGTTACAAATGCATGATAAAAATAGAAAATCTGAAATTTCTAAAAGTATTTTGAAAGAAAATTAATTTGTCCACATTTTCTGTGTGTGTGTGTGTGTAACTGCTAAACAGATACTTTCGTCCTAATAGTTAACTACCATTTGACCTGATTTATGATTGCTGTATCGTTACAGTTTAATTAATCATCAATGTCAAATCTACTTATTTGTGATGTGTTGTGGTCATCTATTTTGCTTATATAATAACCATGTTAGTTAATAGTTTCATTGATATATATATATAAGGATGCATATGACTATTGATTCAATTCACTAATGTTTGGATTTATGGTTTGTGAATGCAAGAACTTCATGCTACGAATATGGTATCATAGTCAGTGGATTTTTGATGTCTGTTGAATAATTTTCATATAATAACGGGTCCTACGAAACATAATTGGACAGCTTAAACCAATTAGAAGATTTGGACTTCGTAGATGAGCTAGCCATCCTATCCAATACACACGAAAAAATGAAGATGAAGAAAACTAGTGTAGCAGCAACCTCCGAATCAGTAGGTCTCAAAATACACGTAGGAAAAAGCAACATCCTCAAACACAACACACAGAACACCAACGCAATCACACTTGATGGAGAAACTCTGGATGAGGTGGAATCCTTCAAGTCTCTGAGTAGCATCGTCGATGAACAAGGAAGAACGGATGCAGACGCAAAAGAGAGGATTGACAAAACAAGGACCGCATTCCTACAGTTGAAGAATATATGCAACTCAAAACACCTATCTATCAAACAATATCAAAATCGGAATTTTCAATACGAACACCAATACAGTGAATTCTATTGTACGGAGCTGAAACTTTGAGAACTACTACTACAACCATCATCAAAATAGAACAAGTATTTATAAATAGTTGTCTGCATAATATACTCAACATCCGTTGGCCGAATACGATCAGCAACAGGCTACCGTGGAAGAGAATAAACCAGCTTCCAGTTGAAGAGAAATTTAGGAAAAGATGTTAGAATTGGATAGGATATACATTACGGAAATCACCAAACTGCACGAGGCAAGCCCTAACTCGGAATCGTGGAGGGAGCGGAAAAGAGGAAGGTCAAAGAACACACTGTGTCGGGAATCGGAAGCAAACGTGAAAAGGATAAATAACAATTGGAAAGAGCTGGAAAGGATTGCCCATGACAGAGTTGGATGGAGAGTGCTGGTGGTTGGCCTATGCTCCTCTGTGAGGAGTAACAGGTGCAAATAAGTAACGAAACACAATTAATTTACACTGATTGGATATTGAGCAGTGACCGATGTTTTTATTCATTTGGTCCTCAGAGGTGATCAAATTCTGCTTAACAACTTGTAATATCTCCACCATTCTAACTATCTTGTTATTATGTGAACTATAATTTGATGTTAAAGTGTGATGGATAGTCAGAGAGTAAATATGGACCTAAATTTTGTGCTGATTAACAATCATCAGCATGTCTTACTTGGAATCTTAATGGAACTGATCCTCTCTGTCATGCTAAAATCTACATAATCAAGTTTCACATATCGAAACCTTACCATCAATCTATTCAAACTATCCAATGACATGTTAGGATATAAAGCTGGGTAATGCGGATACCAATACAGGAGGTATCATTTTATATTTGAATTTCTTCTTCATTTTCAATCAACGAACAACTATTCCTTGTTATCATGTATTGATACCACTGTTCAATTAAACACAAGATCCATGAATAAATAAAACGTTTGAAAATCAATACTGTGGATTATATACTTGGTTCTACCGTGCGACTAATGTAAGATGAGATTGACCGTTGAGTGTGGACTGATAGACAGTCAACTTATTAATTATTTAACATGAGATTTCTTTCCTATTATTGATTTGCACCCTTGAATCATTGAGTGTAGATTACTTGTAGTTTCCAATGTTGGTCTAGCATTGATCGGTTCATGATTTCAACGAGATCCAACAATCTCCACAGCTGCGCTGAATAAAGTATTATTTAGTCTATACTCTATGTCTCTATTTTTTGTTGACGAATCGTGTATCTGATATAACGTGATCCCAATTAGTGTATAACACATTTATCGACTATCCAGATTAGTAGTATAGTCACTTATTATCATATTATAGTAGTATAACGTGGCAAACAGAAAAACAAACTTTTTGATTGAGATCATGAACCGATTGATGTTAGACACCATTGAAAATCTGGAAGCACTGGACGGTCGTTTCTTCCCATTGTGGGACTCCTCAGTGATGCGCATTCACAATCCCCGCTCGCGGGATTCGAACCCAGGGCCTTCAGCCTCGTGTGCGAACGCTTAACCTGCTGGGTCACTGAGCCAGCATCCAATGGTGTTATTGTCTAGCCTCAACCAATCCACGAAATTGCGCGACCATCTTCCGTTGTACTGAGGTAGACACCTGTTTCTGCCCGACACGGCGGGTTTGAATCCCGCGCGCTGCTGCGAAGTCCCACAATAAGACGAAACGGCCGTCCAGTGCTTCCAGGTTTTCAATGGTGGTCTAACATCAATCGGTTCATGATCTCAATCAAGAAATTAACAATCTCCACAACCCCTAAACTGAAAATAAACTTTTGTTCTACTGTTATCTAAGGTTTTAAGTAACACTACTTATGTAATAACTAGTGATAACATGTAACTGCATAAATTAAAGACTACGGAGCAGAGTTCGAATTTTTAATCGATTGATTAAATGTGAAATGGTCATAGTATTAAACCGTTGCTTTCTAGTAATTCTTTAATGAACTGTTAGGTCCCGAGAAACATAATGAATGGTAACTTTTGGGATCTATTGATGGACCAATACTAATCGTGGATTTCTACTGTATAATTATTAATTAACTAAGCTATTCATATTCATATTCCTCTTACTATAAGGTTTATTTTGACCCATAAACTATTATGAAACGATTTACTGCTCCTGAGTTATGCCCAATATATTAATTACTACCTCCCTCATTCACAGCCACATCTGGCTAATTCTTGTACAAATGCAGTTTCATATTTTATTAGTACGTTGTGACCAGTTTGATTGGTTTATAAACTTAGCATATTTGAAATATAATGATTCATGTTGCTGAGGCTGAGACTGGTGTTCTGGACATAACTAGCTGGGCTAGGCGGAAAGCAGTGCCAATCAGGACTCTAGGCTGCTCGCACGTGTTTTACGCGTCCTTGGTCCGATTGATAATTCACTGCTCTCTAATCGGCGGTCACAAGTTATAACATGAACATAGTAACTAAACGACTAATTCCTTAAATATGAATATATAAATGAATAAATACACGTACACACATATATAGTTATAGTTATTACTAACCTGTGAATCAAATGGGAACCAATTCACTTCAATATCACAAATAGAATGAAATAAACCCGGTGGTACCCATTGAATATTTCCTGTATTTCTAACAATTACTTTCGTTGGAAAAATTTGATCAAATTTCTCACTAGCACTAAAATAATTGATTACAAAATGGATATAATGATGAATTGTGAATGAAGATTTTAACTGATTACATAATGACATGTTAATTCATGCACCACTGAAGTGTGCTGAACAGCTTTTCTAACCTTTTCTAATGCCAATTTTGTTGATAGACGCAGTTAAGGCATATGTTATACTATACTTAGTCTGTAGATAGCTGATTGTAATAACTCCTAATTATTTTAACACATAGATATTGGTAAAAGAAGGCACCAAATACATATGCGCCACACAAATCTCATTCCATATGTGTGAGGGCTATGATACTGCCCGGGTGCCCAGCTCCAGACCGAAGCAGGTGGTTTTCTTAGGGGGCCACTCCCCGAGCCTTCGACCTGAAGGTCTGATCCACAAGGCAGTGGAGCATCGTAAGGAGATGCAGTCCCATGGAAGCCAGTGACCAACAATTGGTTCATACTTCATTTGTTCCCGCAGGATACTGGAGCCCATGTACACCATTGGTTTGGAATCCGGTTAAAGCGTCGGACGTTCGCTTTTCGTTCTCTCACTTTCGTAAACAACACCTGCCACGAGAAGGCAGTGAGTAGGATTCCCTGGCAGAGGCTGTCTACGCGTGGCCGTGTGAGAGTATTTCGAGAGGGAGAGCGGACTCTCCCACTCTCGGCTGTACTAGGGCATTCGGGGCCCATTGTATGTAATGCTATTTAAGCAATAAGCTTAGCTACATCTTGTTACCTATATTATTGTTACATATCATCTCCTGTAAAACGATGTCAAGTTTTTGGAGTAAGTATTGCCGTCTACAACAAAAAGCATTATGGGACAGAGGTGAAACGGACTAGAATTGGCATTGGTAATATGAATCTGTTTTTATTTAGTGACAGAAGAAAACTTGAACGAACTCGTCATGGTCAACATATAAATAATCCACGTTATCCAAACGAAGTGCTAATGATGTTGTTCAGGAGAATAGTGAAATCTCCACGACCAAACCATACAGCTCAAAGAACAAAACTCCATCAAAATCATCCACCTAAGCTACAAATCTTCTCTACCATCTTAAAAAAAAGCAATCCTACTCAATGGTTACCATAGTAACTCAAGAGGAAATCCTAAGAGAATAGTTAGAGAATTATTGAATATTAGACATGAGATGATCTAAAAAAACTGTCCGAATTTCTTTCGGTGCATCACTAGACCACATCTAATATTCAATGAACTATTCTTGTCTTGAATGTGTAAACAAAACATTTCAAAATTGTTTCTCCCCCATGCAACATTAGGTATCAAGGTAGACAGTAGTTGGGCTCACGTAACACTTAAATCAACTATCTTAGTTGTTATAGAAACACTACCATATTGATTGACATTTTTTCATTCACCAATCTCAATATACGTCAGTCATACTTCGAAGATATTTATAATCCAACAATAGTAACTAACGAATATCCTCTATTTCTGAAGGCCGCATTTCACAACCACAAAGAAAACGGAATATACTGCTGAATAATATGCTCATCCTTTTGTTATGAGACTGACATCTCATCGACTGTATAAGTAACTCAAGTAAAGGTTTAGGATTTTGAATGAAAGTAAAGGGATTATTGGTCTTTCACTTCTGTCTAACATTATTAGTAGTTATACAGTTGTACATTAATTCATATAAGTTTCCCCAATGTGGTTGATTTATGTACAATAGGAAATATGAATATAGACTGGAATGGGCTAGCGGTTGACTTGAAAAATTTCACAAAGAAAAACTAGGTAACAGTAGCAAACGATTATACCATGTATAAGTTAAACTAAAATTGGTTTCTTTACAGATGAGTGAGTTACTAATGTTGAAAAATAAAATGATCAGAATATACAAACCATTCAAGTCCCAGAGAGAACATCAACTCTGAGATGTGACCGGTACACCCAGCCGGCAAGCCCTAAATAGGACGAAACGTGTGTCCTGGATTCCATTTCCAGCCACCATCCATCTTTCTTTATAATGCTTGTGACTTAAGGCAATATCGAGGCAATGCGCACGAGATGCGCATATGCCAAAAAGAGACTGATCAATTGCAGTCCTAAACATCAATGGGAGGATTCAAACAAACAATATTAAATGAATTGATTCAATGAAAATTTCCATGACGCAGCCCCGTTACTGTGTAATATAACAGTATATAAATTTCCAGTGAGAAATAACTATAAAGACGATAAGATTAACAGTTAAACATGAAGACTCCTCTATACATATTGAACAGGGAAATGGATACTTAAATGAATTCTACTAGAACTTTGTTTGAGTATTTTAAACGCCCCCAAATTCCCTGGTATGGCCGAGGATGGAGAGAGCCAGCTCATTCTCTCCAAATCCTCTCACATGGCTATGCGTGTATAGCCACTTCAAGGGAAGTCCTACTCACTACCTTCTCGTGGTATTACTGTTGTCTACGAAATTGAGAGGACAAAAAGTGAATGTCCGGGTTGGTGAATATGGAAGATCCACCTAGAAGAGTTGGAAAACCTTGATTCCAAACTAATGGTGAGTATGGGCTCCAAGATCCTGAGGGAAAAATGACGTGTAAACCAATCGTTGGTCAATGGCTATCATCAAACCTCATCTCCTTACGTTGTTCCACTGCCTTATGGATTAGACCTTTAGGTCAAAGGCTCCGAGTGTGTCGTCCTAAGAAAACCATTTACTTCTGTTTTGGCATCCAAGCAGTATCACAACCCACACACAAATCAAGTGACCTGTGTGACGCATATGTATTTGAAGTATATTAAATATTCCCTCTATTATTTAGCATGAATATGACATTATAAAACAGTATACGTTTTTTAGGATAGAAATAGGATAACAGAAAGAACAATATAACAAAAAGAATTATTCACCTACCTATTATATAGTAGAATATCTGGTTTCCATATTCTCTCTGGTGGTAAATTTATCTGTCGAATATTTTCATAATCACTTGCATTCCAATGGAAATGATAATCTGACCATTTCTAAAATGAAATTTAGTTTTGAAGTAGGAAAGAAATAGATTTGGTTTGATCAGTTTGATATGAGCCAACCTTAATTCTTACAGTTAACCCTTCCCCCCACCCAAAAAAAATGCTCTCTTAAGACGGAAGGATGAAATATTGAGCTAATCGGACATTGGCAAAATGTTAAGCGTGAACGATTGGTCAAGATATAGTTTTCTTTTCAAAAGTGTTATGATTCTGAACCACGTCACCAAGAGTCTCCAACCATTGGTCAAGATGGTCACGCAGACCCCAACCAAGTAGTGTGCATCTAGCAACATGTCTCAGACTACAAGTTAGTGACTTCAAGCACTAATTCCACGTTTGGTTTGGCTTCTCCCCAAGTTAATATTCTAGATCTACCTACACGACTTAGACCAACGGTCAACGACTTCATGGAATAATGCTACATTTTGGTTTGTTTTCATAGTACTTACTTTTTGTTGTGGATGCGGAGGAATAGACTAATAATTATCATGTTAAGTCCAATGGTGTCCTTGGACTTTAAATGGACATTGCCTATTGGTCGATATCTGTTCACTTGTTGAATATTGTACAAAATGTTGTTTTCTATTTTATGGTACGATGTGGTATGCTTGATTGGTATATAAACAAAGTATGTTTGAAATATAATGATTCATATCTCAGAGGTTGGGACTTGTGTTCTGGACTCAACTGACTGGGCTAGACAGGGAAGCGAGACCAATAGAGACTCTAGGCCGTCCGTACGTGTTTACGTGTCATTGAATCGATCGATAAATACTCTGCTCTCTAATTTTCCAGTCAAGGACACAACAACTAGCACAGGGTAAAAATCGACCCAACTTAAAGTCATAACAAAAAGAAAGATACCCCTCATTCATCACTATACTTATTTAATTATTAGTCGTTTAAGTTAAAGGATTCATTCTTATTTAAGCAGCCATTTGAACTTGTTATGTATGAAAGGTTTATTTGTCAGTATCAGAATTGGATAATGTACAACACAACAGTCATTATTTTTGCTCCAGCGAATCCAACATATCATCTTCAATTTAAACTGTTGATTAACGTACTGAAATAGTTCTTAAGTAATTATATTAAGGCATCAGGTCATGATGCATACATCCCAATAAAAACTGATAGCGATAGCAATAATAATAATGATGGTGGTAATCTTGTATTGGTTGTTTGAATCTTCCCATTAACTCAATGGATTACGCGAGGGGATTTGAAGTGAACAGTACTGGGTTCGGGAATGAACATCAACTCTGGGATCCAGATACATTCAGTTGAAGAGTCCAAAAAAGGACGAAACTCACGTCCTATATTCCACTGCAGAGTAACCATTCATCTCTGCTAATCACAATAATATCTTGATTCATTATGAGAAGTTTATTCACCCTAAGGAATTCTTAGCATAATTCATTCGATATTGCAATAAATTTCTGTTTAAGATACATTCAAACTGTGATTACATTCTATGAATGGTTTTTTTAATAGTCAGTATCTGTAAGACATTTTCGATGGTAGAAGTTCTTTGTCACTTTATTGATTTCCTTTCCTTCATCCTATAGTGAATTCATGAATTCCAATGTATTCGTCTCTCACTTTTTTCGAAAGTTTAGACAAGGAACCGACAGGTGTAGTGTTTCGTCATGAGATCTCCAGCGTTTAGCATCACGAAAAGGTCATGAGTTTTTCGTAATAACATGTTATTACGCACAGATGAGATTCATATTCAGTTCAGACAAATGTAATACATGAAGATTTATTGCAATATTCATACAGTTGGAAAATAGGTGACTCAAACGTTTGAGTAGACCTCTGTGCAACAAATGCAAGCCGAAATATCAACATTAGGAATGTAGAAGGCTCTTAAACTAGATAGCCTTGGGAATTATTGTGACTTCACAGGCGCAATTCAACTATACCCGTCAATTTGTCATAATGACAAAGTTTAGAAAACAAAAGAAAATTTAGTGTATCATCAATCTTTAGTACCTTATTGGCTAGTCCACAGATAAACACTAACTATTCGAAAACCCCGTTTGTTTGTTTGTTTGTAGTGGCCAAACCTCTTTTAGTTGGTAAGATATTTACTAATATCAAAAATTGATCGTTCGATCAGTAACGAATGACTTACTTACTTACGCACTTACGCCTGTTACTCCTCACAGAGGAGCATAGGCCAACCACCAGCACTCGCCATCCAACTCTGTCATGGGCAATCCTTTCCAGCTCTTTCCAATTGTTATTTATCCTTTTCACGTTTGCTTCCGATTCCCGACACAGTGCTCTTTGACCTTCCTCTTTTCCGCTCCCTCCACGATTCCGAGTTAGGGCTTGCCTCGTGCAGTTTGGTGATTTCCGTAATGTATATCCTATCCAATTCTAACATCTTTTCCTAAATTTCTCTTCAACTGGAAGCTGGTTTATTCTCTTCCACGGTAGCCTGTTGCTGATCGTATTCGGCCGACGGATGTTGAGTATATTATGCAGACAACTATTTATAAATACTTGTTCTATTTTGATGATGGTTGTAGTAGTAGTTCTCAAAGTTTCAGCTCCGTACAATAGAATTCACTGTATTGGTGTTCGTATTGAAAATTCCGATTTTGATATTGTTTGATAGATAGGTGTTTTGAGTTGCATATATTCTTCAACTGTAGGAATGCGGTCCTTGTTTTGTCAATCCTCTCTTTTGCGTCTGCATCCGTTCTTCCTTGTTCATCGACGATGCTACTCAGAGACTTGAAGGATTCCCCCTCATCCAGAGTTTCTCCATCAAGTGTGATTGCGTTGGTGTTCTGTGTGTTGTGTTTGAGGATGTTGCTTTTTCCTACGTGTATTTTGAGACCTACTGATTCGGAGGTTGCTGCTACACTAGTTTTCTTCATCTTCATTTTTTCGTGTGTATTGGATAGGATGGCTAGGTCGTCTGCGAAGTTCAAATCTTCTAACTGATTCCGAGCTGTCTATTGTATTCTGTATTGCCTCTCTGGCGTCAAGTTCTTCATAATCCAGTCGACCACCAGAAGAAAGATGAAAGGGGAGAGTAAGCAGTCTTGTCAGACTTCCATCCTTACTTGGAGTGCATTTGTCGGCTATCCTCCATAAACGACTTTGCACTGCAATCCAACGTATGAAGTCTGGATGATGTTGACGACCATTTCAGTTACAGCATAGTGTCGAAGAAGTTTCCACACGATCCTCCCATCCAAACTCTTAAACGCCTTCGCATAGTCAATAAAGTTGATGTATAGTGACGAGTTCCACTCAAGTGATTGTTTGACGATGATCCGTAGTGTCACACTTTGGTCTGTGCACGAGCTATCCTTACGGAATCCAGCCTGTTGATCTCGAAGTTGAGCGTCCACTGGTCTTTCATCCGGTCCAGAAACACTCTGTTTAAAACTTTTCCTGGTTACGATATTAGTATGATGCCTCTGTAGTTCTCACACTTGCTCAGATCTTTCTTTGGTATCTTGATGAGGTGTCCTTCTTTTCACTCTGTAGGCACTTTTTCTTCTTTCCAAATCTACCTGGATAGAAGGCGAAGCATGTTTGCAGTTACGTTAATATCTGACTTCAGTGCTACGGCTGGTATATTGTCAGGTCCTAGTACTTTTCTACTTTTGATTTGTCTGGTGGACATCCTGATTTCTTTGATCGCTGTGGAATGACATCTGTAAGAAGGTCTGTGTTCTGCTTCATTGTCCGGTGGATTCAGTGGCGCTAGTCTATTCAAAAGTTCTTCAAACTGTTAGTCTCATCTGTCTCCCCGTTCTTGAATCTCAGTGATTGGCTCGCCTTTTTTGTCCTTAACCGGTCTCTATAATTTATCATATTTCCCTGACAGTTTCTTCGTTCTGTCATATAGTTGTCTCATATTTCCTTCCTTACAAATTTTTTTAATGTCATTGTTAATAACGAACAAAACGTTGTGGAGAATCTGACTTTTGTTAAAAACAATTCGTTATCTCCAGAGTGAACATCAAACCTGTGATGAAGGTATATCCAAACGATGAGTCAAAAATAAGACGAAACACGCGTCAAACTGGATCCCAATGCTAGCCACTATCCATCTTTGAACTTTTATTGTGAGCTTCGACTACACTTAAACATTAACCTTAACCTCATCAGTTGATCTATGTTAAATCATAAAGTGTTAGGCTATTTAAAGCTGATGATAAGTCATGAAATATAATAAGAAATTCATTCTACCCTACAAATCCTGTTGCTTTTACTGAGGTCGTATATTGTTGCTAACTTGGATCTTGATATCATCAATTAAAATCTGGAGTATATAGCCAGTATAGATCATTATTGTATAGTAATTCACAAATGAAAGAACTTACTAAATCAAGCCAAATGATTGTAGATAGAACTTGATTTTTTTCATCCTAAAATGTAGGTTAAGGGTTATATAAAAAATTAAAATCAGAAGGATTTTATGGAGATTTTAGAAATTTCACAGATTGATATCATGAGTCAATTGAAGCTAGATGACCATGGAAACCTGGAAGCACTGGACGTCTGTTTCATCCTATTGTGGGACTCCTCAACAGTGTGCATCCACGATCCCGCCTCGCCCCGAGAGATTCGAACCCAGGACCTACCAGTCTCGTGCCAGGCGCTTAACCAACTAGACCAATGAGCCAGCATCCAATGGTGTTAATGTCTAACTTCAACTAGTCCACCGAATTGAGCGACACATCCACCATTGTCTTCAGTGAGTTACTATCTCACAACAAACCCGGTTGAACTCCACTGGTCTCAACCATTAAAATTACTATAATATCCACAAAACCCCTTCTGATGTTTTTACAATAGGAAGACATTTGAAACTCAGTAAACACGTAGTTCACAATTCTTAATACAGACATCAAGATGGTTCTATTGTACAGGGCTAAAACTTAGACAGCTACTACAATCATCATCGAAAAGGTATAAGTATTTATAGACCGTTATTTACACAAGATACCCCAGATTCGTTGGTCAGATACCATCAGTAAAAATATAATGTGGTAGAGCAAAAACCACCTTTCAACTGAAGAGGAAATTAAAGAAAACTTTGAAGGTGGATAGGACATGCATTTCGGAAATGATTAATTTGTATAACGAAACAAGCCACAAATTGGAATCCTCATGTCAAAAAGAATAAAAGAAGATCAAAGAATAAATTGAACTGGGAATCGTAAGGAGACATCAAAATAATTGAAGAGTGCAGGATAGAGTAGATTGCAGATTTCAGGTCAGCGGCCTATGACTCACGGGGAGTAACAAGCGTAATTTAGTAATTAGTTGTGCTTTTATGATCAAGGAGTGGTATCAGTTGGAGATTTGCTTTAAAAGTGAGAATGATAGGTTGGACAAGTCTAGGCATATCACAGACCTATGCTCATATAGCATCTCATGGTCAAATGGTGGGTGAAAGATCACACCCTACAATCTTCCTAATTATTGCTTAATCTACTGGTTTGCATGGCAGTGAAACATGACCGGTAAGAGTAGAGGATATTCGTAGGTTACTAGTATTCGATCATAGGTGTCTTTGAAATATTGCTCGTATATCCTGGGACTATCGAGTAAGTAACGCAGTTGTTAGGAAACGAGTACTAGGTAAGGATGGCAAATCAATTGATGAAGTAGTGAAACTTGATCAGTTGAGTTGTCTGGGACACGTGTCACGTATGTCCAACGACCGACTGCCTCGACGTGCGATGTTCTGTGGGGTAGGAGTAGGTTGGAAGAAAGCTAGAGGCGGCCAGACCAAAACATGGCACGAGTCCATGAAGCCACTAAGAAGTGGACTGAGCCTTGTTAGTAATTGTAGACTACCTACTTTTTATCCGCGAGATGATACCAACCGATGGTTAGAGACCCTGAATGACATGGCTCGAAATCGTTTGCAATGGCACAGGTGAATCCACTCTTTGTGTTTTCCCAAATTTTGATCTCCTTATTCCTCCTTGTCTCTTTTTTTCTCTTCCCAAATTTATTTCACTGTGTTATACTCCTTAAGTAACATATCTTAACCCTAATCTTTCCGATTACTGCTTATACTCTTACTATCTCTACCACTATGTGATTTGAATGGACCACTGCATCTCTGTGCTAAGGCGGTATGGCAACTCGAACTGATGTACGTGCGTACGAAGTTCTACGTTGTTACTGACTGAGTGACTGACTGGTTTGCATAATTGGAAACGTATGTACCTGAGTCGAAAACTGCAGAACGCAACATAGGAACTGAACAACTATACTCTTCTAGCTTAGGATTCTGCAGCAGTTTGTATCCGAGAAAATACACTAGTCCCACAGTAGAATTTTCAAGTTTCATGCCGACAAGTATTATAGTTATTCACTGAGCTGAAGCTCTGTGATTCACACTAACTTTATAATACAATATCACCTCTGAGTTATTACTTCATTCACAACTTATTTAACCATCCAAGTTAAGGTTACTCTAACTAGAACAATTAAGAGTTTATAATTTCGAAAATAAGCAATATTGAATATAGATTCATCATGGATATGAATAGATTTCATTCCTAGTAAGAATGTTATTTTTATCAAGAAATGACAACAATAAAGGAGAATCAATGATTTTTTATCTTAATTGATTTTAAAACTGATGTAACTTGGTGGGATAAGACAAGAATGAGATCATTTAATCTATCATAGGGATACTTCAGAATACATGTATTTATACCATAAAATACCAATTGCGAGAGAGAACAAATCAGATTCCAGTGGAGGAAGAAATCAAGAAGAAGCACTGGAAGTGGATAGGACATATATATTGAGGAAAGCATCCAACTGCGTCACAAGACAAGCCCTCACATGGAATCCTCAAGGCCAAAGGAAAAGAAAAAGACCAAAGAACATATTACGTCGGGAAATGGAGATAGACATGAGAAAAATGAACAAGAATTGGATAGAACTAGAAAAGAAGGCCCAGGACAGAGTGGGTTGGAGAATGCTGGTCGGCGTCCTATGCTCTGTTAGGAGTAACAGACGTAAGTAAGTAAGTAAGTAAGTAAGTAAGTAAGTAATACCATAAAATCCCTGTGTTTTATTCAATGACTTTTGTTGAGTGATTTTTATTATTCACTGAACATATTATACCTAGAGTGCTCTAGTACGGCTGAGAGTGAGAAGAGTTAGCTCTTTCTCTACAAATCCTCTCACATGGCCACGTGCATACAACCAATATCAGGGAAGTCCTACTCACTGCCTTCATGTGTCCAGACAGCTGTTTACGAAACTAAGAGGACGAAAAGAGAATGTTTAGCGCTTTAACCAGGTTGGTGAACACGGCGGATTCACTTAGGGAGTTAGAAAACTCTAATGGTGTACATGGACCTCAGGATCCTAAGGAAATAAATGGCATATGAATCTAAATAATATTATTATTCTTAAATCTTCAATACAAAGTTATGTTATATTCAATGAAATGAAGTTAATCACTTACTACATCCATGATTTGATTAAGGAAACATTTAAGAAATACTTGTACAGGTTTACCATCTACTGAAACTGGACGTTCCATTGGATTGTGGGCATCCCATCGTTTTTGATCAAATAAATATTTTAATAAACGTTTCTCTGAATGACCTGAATCAACTATTATATAAATGAAAATAAGAAATTGAAGTAAATATTTGAACTATGTTATAAAATTGTAATCATTATCAGAATGAAGTGTAGGGGTTGTGGAGATTGTAGTAATTTAATAGTTGAATTCATGAGGTGATTAAAGTTAGTCATTAATACTGTTGGTTGCCGGCTCAGTGGATTAAAGGTTAAGTGTTTACGTGTGAGACTGAAGGTCATGAGTTTGAGCCGCTTTGGTGTGAAATCGATGATGCAGTCAATCAGTCAGTCAGTTACAACAAGCGAGCAGGCACATATATGCATCCGTCCGAGTTGACTTACCTCATTAACACAACAAGATGAACACCGAATTCATAGAAGTAGTTAATTCAGTGGTAGTAATATATAACCACATAGTACAGGAAGAAAGAATTAGTTCATAGAAAGAAAGATATGAAGCGATTTTAATCTCATAGTTCAAAGGAAGACAGAGAGTGTATACACCAACACCATTGTGATCGATTCTGAGCCATGTCACAAACAGTCTCCAACCATTGGTTACGATAGTCACGCGGACCCCAACCAAGTAGTTCGCATCTACCAACATGGCTCATACCAGAAGTTAGTGACTTCAAGCATTGATGCCACGTTTTGGTTTGTCCACCCCTAACCTTCTTCCAACCATCTCTAACACTTGTCAGTATTACGCGTCTTGCTGATCGATGTTCAAGCATACGTAACACATGGCCCAACTATCTCAGTCGACGGTAAAAATATCACAATATCATGCTACGAACAAGTCAAGTGTAGCAAACTTTGTCATGATAGCAAAATTCATACCTCAAATTGATTCTATCATAGAAATTGTTCTATTTTAGCTATAATTGATTGACTGAATGAACGAAAACACAACCGTCATTACTGATTATGTTATACTCAGATGATATGACAATGTGAAGTTTGTCTCCAGTCTCAATAAGTCACAATTTCTTATTTAGCACTACCAACTTAGTTTTTGGCAGTTGTTTAATATCACTAACCCTAGTAAATAACAGAATTTTCTTTTGAGTATTGAGTGTATCTTATCTTCTTTATTGAGTAAATCAACGCTGGAAATTATGATCATTCAAATTAAAACCTCTTGGTAAAACTGAAATTCATATCAGAAGGGTGTTTTGTGAATATTATAGCAATTTCAATGGTTGAGATCATGAATTGATTGAAGCTAAACCATCATGGAAAACGGCCGTCCAGTACTTCCAGGTTTTCCATGATGGTCTAGCTTCAATTGACTCATGATCTCATCCATTGAGATAAACTGAAATTCTTTATGATAATGATAAAAATGAACTTCATATAATCTTATATTCCTGTAGTATATAAGTTAAGAAATGGAATGGGATTGCAGTGAACGAGAACAGAAGTGGTGGTCAATCAAGTTATATTTAAATAAACAGAATCTTTTAGTAAAATCTAAGAACCATACTGTAAATAGTTCATTTGTAAAATGTCAATCAACTGTCTAAGACTTCATTCTTCCTTCATTTCCACACCAATCATTCTTTGTTCTCGTTCTCTTTTCTTTGATCTTCTTAACCTTCTACCGTCAGGCATTTCACTTTCGATTGATGATACATACTACTTATATCTGTCGATATCAGTAGCACAACACCACAGGATGAATGTAGAGTAGAAAGCTGATTATTTGAAGTAAATTTAAGTCATATTTAGTAAGAACTACTGTTTTATCTTAACCATAAATTCCATAATAACAAACAACAAACTGTTTCTAATCCTTATTCACCTCATCAACTATAAAACTTATTATATGAGAAGGTTTTGTGAAGAATTCTTCATATTTTTTAAAAGTCTCATTTATCATAAACAGATGTCAGCTAAAGAGTATTAGGCTTCTGTTCCATCTTGGTTTCAAACTCAACACGAAGGTGTTCATCATCATACATAAAGAGCAATAAGTTAAACAATAGAAGAATTATGCAGTAAATCATAAATAACATTAGTTAAGGACTGCTATAAGACATAATGAGTTTAGTTTAAAATACAGTCATTTGTAGTCTAACCAAAGATGGATAGTAGCTAGCAGTGGAATCCAGTTTGACGGGTGTTTCATCCCATTTGGGATTCGTCAGCCGGATGCACCTGTATCACAGAGTCGATGTTCACTCCGGCACTCGAACCCAGTACCCAGACTCTAGGATGCAGGTACATCCAGACGATGAGTACCAAAAAGGATGAAGATACAAGGATGGGAAGATACAAGCCAAACAATACCAAATGTATCCAATGCTACTTTCGATTGAATAGTTGAATTCATGAATCAATTGAAATGAGACCATCATGGAAAATATGAAACCACTTGGACAGCCATTTCGTTCTATTTTGGGACTCCTCAACAGTGTGTAACCATGATCCTGCTCACAGGATTCCACTGCTTATTGATCAATATATATATATATATATATATATATATATATATATATATACATATATATATATATATATATATTCATAAACACACACACACATACATTCATACATACAAAATATAGTTTAGTTTTGTAATCTACATTTAACTAACCTTTTCCAATCCGTGAAATACATAGAATTTGATATAAAACTATATAACATAGAATATTACATAATGTATTCATTATAGTTTAGAGTAATAATAGTAATAATGGTTATGTAATCCGATTACATGTATTACAATCAATGAAAAGGTATCCCCAATCGTGAACAATGGCAACAAATGGCAACAATGACATTGATCTGGACACTATTTTTTCCTTTATATATATATATTGATTGACTAGTCGATCAATATATGTGTCTATACATAGGTGTGTCATTGATTCTTTTTTTTTAAAAAAAAAAACTTTCCTTCAATATTAAAAGGTAATTCATACCCCTTTTTTGACCTGTCTATCCACTGAAGATTAATCTTAAGGTATATAATTGAATGGATAGTTTGATAAAAAGAGATACGGACATGTAGGAGTGAAAACAGATTCAAAAGAAGGAGAGGGGGGATATAAAAGTATTGTTCAAATGAATGAGGGATATAATTTAATAAGGGGGTTTGTAGTGATGCTTGGTGTGGTTTATATCTGTTTTTCATTGTGAAAGGATAATATATGAAAGGCACCATATAAATCATCCGATTTATGTGAGGGCTGAGATACTGCCCGGGTGCTCAAACCGAAGCAGGTGGTATTTTTAGGGGGCCATTCCTCGAGCCTTTAACCTAGAGATCTAATCCACAAGACAATTGAGCAATGTGAGGAGATGCAGTCTGATGGTAGCCGGTAACCAATTATTCCTTCAGGATACTGGAGACCACGTGCACTATTGGTTTGGAATGAGGGTTTTCCAACCCTAATAGGTGGATCCACCGTGTCCACCAACCCTGTTTAAGCCCCCATCGGACATTCTCTTTTTGTCCTCTCAATTTCGTAAACAACACCGCCACCACTTGAAAGCAGTGAGTAGGACTTCCATAGTAGTGGTTGTATACGAATGACCATGCGAGAGCCTTTCAAGAGGGAGACCGAACTCTCCCCACTCTCGGCCATACCAAGGCATTTGGGAGCTTGATCAACCCGATCAAATCAAATCACTAAATCAGGATTTGGGATATCTTTCTTTATAACATCAAATCTTGGATTGTCAATCGAATAAAATACTTGAATGGGTTATGTGATGAAAAGTAATAAATTACGGATGAGACTGGTCCTCAAATGTCAGTTAAATAGGTTTTAAAAGACAAAACCTATAATTAGCTAATTGAGTACATGAACTGAAGTTACTATTATCAGAATAGGGATTTATAGAGATTGTATTAATTTTAACAGTTGAATTCATGAGTCGATTTAAGCTAGACTATCATTGAAAACCTAGAAACGTTGGACGACCATTTTGTTCTGGTATGGGACTCTTTAGCAATGCACACTACTGAAGTTCTTATATTGATGTACAAAATAGTTCGGCTATGAGTTATTCATCCATTAGCAAATAGATAATCAAGAATGAAAATAAAGATCATAAAACAATCAATATGCATTGACTACAGCTATGGTTTGTCAATCATGTACATCAGTGGCAATGTGTTTTAAGTTATTTATCATCATGAATTAACATCAGAATAGTCACTAATATTTCATCCCATTAAGAAATTCCTAATTGATGTACACTACCGAATTTATACAGGAATAAACCACGACATTCACATTATGCTCGAACGACGTATAAATGAATGATAATAGCTAGGAATCATTTATGGGCTATCATTACATATATTCCTATTAGATAACTTTTAAGTATCAGTATCGAGGTCGTGGGGATTATTAAGTTTTTGATTGAGATCACGAACCGATTAATGTTAGACCACCGTTGGAAAGGTGGGAGCACTGGACGACCGTTTCGTCCTACTGTGGGACTCCTCGGCAGTGAGCATCTTCGATCCCACCCATGAGATTCGAACCCAGGACCTTCAGTCTCATGCGCGAATGCTTAACCTACTGAAACACTGAGTCGGCGTCAATGGTGTTAATATTTAATTTCAACCAATCCACGAAATCGCGCGACCATCTTTCATTGTACTGAGGTAGATACCTGTGTCTACCCGACACAGATTAGCTCCACTGGCCAAGGCTCCGAGAATTCCGTCACGAAGCTAGTCACTAGTGAGCACATGTTAATTATCAGTATAGGTTTGTGGAGATTATTAGGTTTTTGATTGAGACCAGTGGAGCTAATCCGTGTCGAGTAGAGACAGGTATCTAACTCAGTACGATGGAAGATGGTCGCGCAATTTCGTGGATTGATTGAAATTAGACATTAACACCGTCGGATGCCAGTTAGCTCAGTGGTGTCGAAGTTAAGGATTCGCGCGCGAAACCGAAGGTTCTGAGTTCAAATCCCGTGAGCGGAATCGTGGACGCATACTGCTGAGGAGTCCCGAAACCGGACGAAAAGGTCGTCCAGTGCTTCCAGGTTTCCAACGTTGGTCTAACATAAATCGGTTCATGGTCTCAATCAAAAATAATTTTTAAGTATTGGAGATGTTAGATCCCTAGAACCTATTTGGGAAATACGCTATTTTTGTAATTCTGTTTTAAAAATTTGAATTTCTTGTTTTCGCGCCAAATGCACTCATTTTTCCCTTCATGTCGTATTTCCCACTTGGAAGGGTCTTAAACGCCATTGGTTCATTGTCACTTTTATTATGCTATTTTTTAACGTTGCTTAAGGATGTTTTTCGTGCTGTATATGTACGCTTCATTTGTGCTTGTTATTATTCATGTTCCTTGCTGCCTGTGGACTACATTTCCCTCTTCTGAACCTGGACCTCTCTGTCGAAATGCCCTCACACGTATACAGCCACTCCATGGGAAGTCCTACTCACTGCCTTCTCACGGTGGGGTTTTGTTTACGAAATCGAGAGGACGAAGAGCGAATGTTCGGCGCTTTAACCGGATTCCAAACCAATGGTGCACATGGGCTACAGTATCCTGAGGGAAAAAGTGGCGTATTAACCTATTGTTTGTCACGGGCTACCATGGGATCGCATCTCCTCACGATATCAATTGCCTTGTGGGTCAGACCTTAAGGTCAAAGTCTTTGGGTGTGGCCCTCTAAGAAAACCACCTGCTTCGGTCTGGGCACCTGGGCATTATCACAGCCCACACACAAATAGAATGAAATGACGATATTTACGTAAAATACTATTCTTGCTTCGATTAACAATCAAACGATTCACATTATTATTATTAATTAATTAATTAATTACCACGTCACTTATTCACTCTCTTTTATTCCCACTTTATGTATCCAAAGTTTTCCACTTACACAGCAGCTCGCCTATGGTGGAAACTCAGTTCCATCTAAACGTTCTCGAGTCACTGGCTGGTTGGAAATTGTATGCTACCACCAAATACGAATACTGAAGCAGTTTTTCTGAAACCACGCGCACCATTCAAACTGGCTTCCTTCAACGTTCGCACACTAACGCCGGTCCGACAAGAGATATGGATGGCTAGTTCTTCAGAAAGTCTTGATATCGACGTCTGTTGTCTATCCGAGACCAGTATTCAGACTCTGATGAAGTACTACAAATTCGCTCTCCATCTGTCGCTTCAAAAAGCATGTTCCACTTGATTTTATCCGGAGACCCTGTGGCTTCCTCGTTTGGTTTTGCTGGTAATTGTATCACACTAAGGGCTAGTGCTGAGGTAGCACTGATCTATCGGGTCACCATTAAAAGCCGGTTATGTGCTGTTAGATTAGAGAGTTACATCAAAGTGAGAAGAAATTGGCGTGAGAAACGATGTTTTCTCATCTCCGCCTATGTTCCGACAGATTGCACCCCGGATGCGACCAAGGATGAGTTTTATCACCAGTTAACAGTTCTTCTACAGAAAGTGCGTTCGACAGATATTGTAGTACTAGCCGGAGACTTGAATGCTCAGGTCGAGCGTCTAGGCACAGAAGAGAGTCGTTTAGGTGGCTAATGGGGACTTGTTGGTCGCAGGACAGATAACGGGGACCGTCTACTGCAACTGTGCACAAACTACAACCTGTTTCTGGCTAGCACCAACTTCCGGCACAGTCATCGCCGATGTGCCACCTGGCGTCCTCCCTCTGCATCTCAAGCCTGGATTCAGATTGATCACATCGCGATCAGCTACCGCTGGCATGGTTGTGTACAAGACTGCCGCTCCTTTTTGAGTACCTATTTGGACTCTGATTATGCCCTGGTCTGCCCCAGTCTTACCTTACTTTTCATTGGCCAACGAAGTGATCGTCACCAAAGGATTGATGTCAGCAAATTGATTGCAACTTCCGTTCTAAGTAAGTGTTGACCGAGCTAGATTCTAAGCCAGCTACCATCCCACCGAAAAACATAGATGAGGATTGTTTGCAACTGCACGACGCCATGAAAATGGCTTTGCGAAACGTCCCGCCTTTAAGCACTGGTTTTCTTCAGGCTCCTTACAACTTATTGGATCCCGTCGGTTTACTCCGGGTGACCGTGAGTTTGACCACAAACGAGGATTTCCTTCTCGTGGCATTACTGTTGTTTACGAAGTTGAGGACGAAAAGAGAATGTCCGGTGACGGCCTTAACCGGGTTGGTGGATATAGAGAATCCACCTAGGGGAGATGGAAAACCTTGATCCCAAACCAATGGTGCATATGGGCTCAAGGATCCGGGTGTGGCCCTTTAAGAAAACCACCTGCTTCGGTCTGGACACCCTGGCAGTATCTTAATGGCTAGTAGTGGAACCCAACATGTGCTTTTCGTCCTATTTGGGACTCGTCAGCTGGATGCACCCGCACCTCAAAGTTGATGTTCATTCTGGAACTCGAACTCAGTACCATTCGCTTCAAACGCCATCATGTTATCCACTTAGCTATTGAGTCATAGCCCACACACAAATCAAGTGACTTGTGTGGTGCGTATGTATTTTTGCTGCCCCTTTGTACCAGTACTTAAGTGTTCAAATAAATAAATTATATGTACTGTAAATTCTATTCTTCGGTTCGTAATAAAAGTATACAACTTTCATTCGATTGAACTTTCCAAAAACATAATTGAGACTAGCATATAAAAGGTATGGAATAATACCAAAAATCAATATTAATAAAGGTCTTTAGTTATATTACCTAATTTCTTCAATCTCATATATTATAGTTATTTCGAAAATTTGCCACCAGTAAATTTGTATCCGACGCCAAAATTCAAACTATTGATCATTAATTGCCATTTTTAACTTTTATTCAACTATATCTCTAATGTACATCTACATAGATACTAGTCATATAGTGTATCTAGGCGCTTTATTGATCGATGATTCTTAACTTGAATATAACATAGATATATATTTCAATGGATTAAGATCATGAGTCAGTTGAAGCTAGACCACTATGGAAAACCTGGAAGTACTGGACAGCCATCCAGTGATGGTCTAGCTTCAACTGATTCATGATCTTAACCATTGAAATTACTACAATCTCCACAAAACCAATCTGATGGATATATATGTCAGTCTTATAGAATAATTGATTTGACTTTTACCAACTAATCTATGATGTAAAGAATAAATTCGAACACATTTATTAAATAGCATTTTTTTTTTCTAAATAATAAAAAAGAGACTATATCGACAAAGTCTTCTCAAACAATACGGTATATATATATATATAGATATCTCAGAGAGGGAGATAAAAAGAAATCAATAATTTCTCTATGTTGTCAACAAGCACCACGTAAAGCCATGGAGAAACACTTAGATTAAAATTGTCAGAAGTCATTTCCAAGTACATATGCATGCACTTGCAAGCTCGTACACACACACAAACACACTCGATGTTTCTTAAAGATAAAAAGAAGACTAGTTCGTTCATGTCTTATTCACTTAGATACACCCATACACACACACACACAATCACTTTGTGCTATTTTGATTGTCTATCACAAAAAGGTGTAAGATAAAATCAACACACAATGGTAATGATAGAATACATAGTAATAGTTGAATAATTAGGAAAATAAAAGTCAAGGATAAAATAAGCAATACAAATTAAACTTGTAAGCAAAATACATATGAGAGGCACAAATTAAACTGGCCAACTTCAAAAGGGACTTTGAATACAATTTAGGCGCACGTGCGTGCGTGCGTGTGTGCATACATGTGTGTGTGTGTGACAAGGATACAGTTACATACATAAAAAAAACAAACAAACATGATAAACTTAGAAATGACTAGATTTCAAAAAGAATAATCGATTCATACACACATTCACAGAAAAGCCAAATATAACCGTCAATAATGAACCCATAAATGTGTTTCTATGTGTATTACCATCGGAAAGAAATTTCGTCAATTGTCACCGTTGTTAATTAGAATTTCATGAAAATATTATTAGTAAAACAAATTAAAGTGATCGAATATATTCATTAATTCGTTGTGTTCAAATGTTAAGCCTATATTGATGGGCATATAATAATAATAATAATTCATAACATTACCACCATAATCATTTTTAATGTCCCTAATACCCCTCCCCCTGACAACAAAAAGCAATACATTTCATGTGAATGAGACAAAGACATGCATATAAAAAAAAACATAAGAAGAGTATGAAAGAGAAAGAGGGGACCCTATCGATTGGTATGCCTAAATCTGCTATTTACATAACAATTACTAGAAGATCAGAGAGGGGGGGCAACTGATAAACTTGAATTCTTCAGAAATTCAACTGAAAAAAAAATAATCCCTACGTCTCACTTCATTTGTAAACCAACAAATTAAAAAAAAACAGAACAGATATACATAGAGAGAAAGAGAGGCAGAGAGGAGAGAAGGAGGATCTAGGATATAATCCAAATAAAGGGGAAAAAACGAAGGAAATGAGAACACAATTTGTGCATAACAACACTGTATCTCATAAGAAGAGGTCAGCTGAATAAAAGAAGTTATGTACATAGAATTTTTAAAAAAAAATAATGAAAGAGAAGAAACAATTCTTGTTGACGCCCAGTTTCGTTTTCTTTCAACAACAAGAACAACAACAACAACAAAAGACCTCGATGTTCAACAACAGTTGGAAAAGAACAAAAATCAACTGTAAAAAGAAAACAACCAACAAACAAACAAATTAGACAGTAAGAAAGAATCAATCATGGTGAATAAAATCGTTCTTTCCCCCACCCCACCCACATTATTACCATAAAGAAAAATAAATAGAAAAAAAAATCATAATTTAAAAAAAAAGTAAATAATTACATCATTACGAATTGATCCATTTTACCGTTTGTATCTTGTTCACTGTGTCGCATACACACTCACTCACTCACTCGCTCACACACACACACACAAACAAACACACCTATGTGTAAACAGTAAATTGTGCGCGACATTTTTATAAGTAAATATACATATATATATATATATATATATTATATATATAATTGTGTGTGTGTGTGTGTATGTATTAGTAATCTTATGGCCTATCATTATGTATAAGTAGACGAGGTGTATAAGACTGTTCAATTTAAACAAGTACAAATTCTGAAGTGTATACATTCTCTTCAATTGGCTCAGTTGGATGATGTGTAGTTATAGTAGAAGAAGAATTTCCCTGATATCCAACAGTACCAACATTAACACTACTACTGCCGCCGCCGCCGCCACCGCCACCGTTACAATCAATATCACCATCATGATAATTTATTCCATTTGAAGAATGAATGACATTTGTAGAAAATTTATTCCATCGAAGCCCAGCAGTAGTAGTAGTAGTAGCAGGAGTAGTAGTAGTATAGACTTGACCATGGACTGTAGAATTAGAAATGTCAATTGGATTTCTATATTGAAAAGATTAAAAACAAATGGATAAAATAGATTTTTAACGATGGAGAAACTATTCAAAATTAAGTAGTATCCGATCAGTTTATTTGATATTTTTCGATAGACATACCTTAGTTTACCCCTTACATACCCACAGTCACATACTTGTATCATATCTTCATAATTCAGTTGGTTAATTGAGATCTAAATGGTTGATATTCTTACATTTTTCATGAATTCGATCAGTTAATCTAGATATAGATTGGAGTTTACACCAATAATTGATATTACTTTCGTGGATAAGGTATTCAACCCTCTTAATCATTGATTTGTAACTTCAAGCACCTCGTCTCATTTCATTCGGTTTAGTCATCCAGGTAGTATCACTCTAGCTCTTACATATTAAGTACAGAACCAAAATAAGTACGGAACGGCTGTCCAATGCTTTTAGGTTTTCAATGTTGGTTTAACACCAATCGGTTCATGATCTCAATCAAAAACCTAATAATCTACACAAACCTATACTGATAATTAACATGTGCTCACTAGTGACTAGCTTCGTGACGGAATTCTCGGAGCCTTGGCCAGTGGAGCTAATCTGTCTCGGGTAGACACAGGTATCTACCTCAGTACAATGAAAGATGGTCGCGCAATTTCGTGGATTGGTTGAAGTTAGACATTAACACCACTGAATGCCGGCTCAGTGTTTCAGTAGGTTAAGCATTCGCGCGTGAGACTGAAGGTCCTGGGTTCGAATCCCATGGGCGGGATAGTAGATGCGCACTGCCGAAGAGTCCCACAATAGGACAAAATGGCCATTAAACGATATGCACTCAACAATCAGATTTACGTATAAAGAAGAACTGGATGACAAATTATACTTCCTTGACGTTTGATTAAAGAAAAAAGAAAATGCTTCTATCAATAGAAGTGTGTATAGAAATAGTTCTTCGACAAGTCAGAACATATAATTCTTTACCTTTGTACCAAGTCATTATTACAGAGACTAGTTAGATGTTTTACAAGTAGAATTAGGAAGATATGTTCAGACAAAACTATCAACAAGGAACTAGAGTTTATTCATAATACGTTGGTTGAAATGAGCTATCCACAAGGTTTTCTGAAAAAAGCATTCGCATATAATGAACAGGAAAATAGCGACATCGATCATGAGTAAGAAGCCTTCCTTCCGGAAGCTAAAATCGAGTGGAGATATAGCTAGTAGTGTACTATGAGAAGAGAACGTTTATCGCAATTAACCTGTGTCTATCGTTCTCCAGCCGACTTATAGTGATCTCTCAACTAAAGGATAAGTTATCTGGTTTCGCCACATCCATGTGTATCTAAAAATTCAGCTGTTCCTGTGGAGGAAGCTATATCAAATGTACTACTAGACAACTGAGCCAACGAGTTAGTAAACAGCTCCCTTCATGGTTAGGAAACAATCCATAGTTATGTTCTATCAAACTTGATCGATAGCTATCATGTCATTTGAAGTGATTTATCATATTTCTACTAACTTCCCTTATAGGGTTCAATTTCGTCTGTTATACATAGCAGAAACTATTGGGACTCGAGCTAACAATCTAAATCTTTATATTCATAAGACATTTATGACACCTTTATTTCTTTCTTCCTCAATTATGCCGTAATGAACGGTTATGTTCATGATTATTTCGTATACCCTATATTCGTTTGTTTTTCATTACTTCACTATTCTTTCTGTCTGAACAGTTCCCTATTACGTAATTTGTGTAATTTTCAGTGAATGTTATTTCAATGTCTATCGTTCCATAATCGTTGACCTATTTCCTATTGTGAAATACTGATTCAAGCTTTTATTATTCTTATCACAACTAATACACTTGTCATTATACTATCGATTTGTACATTGAATTGTGTAATCTATTCCGCGGTTATCATAGACTGATTAGTGTAATTTCATATATTCATGCAACTAATAGGTTTATTAGAATAAAATTTAATGAGAATTAAATTGAAAAACAAAAACAAGAATGTTCGCATATATATCTGTGCTGTCCTAATCTATATTATTGTTGCACACTCAACAACAAATACAGGAGAAGACGATCAGTGTAGCAACAGCCTCAGTAGCAGTAAGTCTCAATATACACCAAGGAAAAGCAAGATTCTCCAATACAACACAGCATGTACCAATCGAATCACACTTGACGGAGAAGATTTGGAAGATGTAAAAACCTTACATATTTGGGTAGCATCATTGATGAACACGGTGGATCTGATGCAAATGTGAAGGCGCGAATCGGTAAAGCGAGAGTAGCATATTTACAATTGAAGAATATCTGGAACTCAAAACAACTGTCTGTCAATCAACACCAAGGTCAGAATTTTCAATACAAATGTCAAGACAGTTCTACTGTATGCGGCGGAAACCTGGAGAACCACGAAAGCCATCATCCAGAAAATACACGTGTTTATTAACAGTTGTCTATTCAAAATACTTCGGATCCGTTGGCCGGACACTATTAGCAACAACGTGCTGCGGGAAAGAACAAACCAGATCCCAGCGGAGGAAGAAATCAGGGAGAAGTGTTGGAAGTGGATAAGTCACACACTGAGGAAAGCACCCAACTGCGTCACAAGGTAAGCTCGCACTTGGAACCCTCAAGGCCAGAAGAGAAGAGGAAGACCAAAGAACACATTGGGCCGAGAAAAGGAGACAGACATGAGAAGAATGAACAAGAATTGGATAGAACTAAAAAGGAAGACCCATGATAGAATGGGTTAAAGAATGCTGGTCGGCGGCTTATGCTCCATTGGGAGTAACAGACATAAGTCAGCAAGTCCTAATCTATATAGATCACTTACGGATTGGATAAACCTGACATTCCAGCAACTGAAAGTAGTCCAACACTTTCTTCTCCAGTGATTTCTGATAATTGTCTTGTATGTAATTTATCCAATTGACGACTATTATTTATACGACTGTTAGTTGATGACTGTTTTCGTAAATCTAGAAAAAAACAAACTTATGAGTAGTATGAATCAGTCATAAGTAATATAGAGAATGTAGCATATATTCTCATTGATTCAAGTTTCTAATATATTATCAAGTGAATTCAGATGTGAAATAGAAAGCATTACGTATATACAGTATGAAAGAGTGAATTTACAGAAGTCCCAGTGGTAACCAGGTTTTCCATGATGATCTATTGCTTAGATGAATTCATGATTTCAACTGTGAACATTTTAAACTTCATAATTTAAAGAAAATTTATAATCATTGGTTAAAATGATCCAGAGAAAACTTTACAACCAGATAATTCCCATCTACTCACATAGATTAATCTAATCGTCAATGACTTCATGAACACTGATGACACATTTTTTTTTGTTTTGGCTATCCCTAGTTTTATCACATGTGAACATTATTAATTTTTGATAAATAATCTCATCATTTTGTTTATGGTTGGAATAATTATCTGTGTGCATGCATGTGTATGAGTATATGAATGTAATCTTATTGTGAAGATATCTCAATGTTTCTACTGTTTGGTAGAATGTATTAATAACCAATCAGAGATATACTTCGGTGTTCATCATATTCGACTAAAGAAGGTATTTAGATTGTTTTCCCCATTGAAATAGCAATTTCAGTCAGTCAGCTACAACGTACGAGAAGGCACATACATGCATCCGTCCAAGTTGACATACCTTATTAGCGCAAAAAGATCAACATCGAATTCATAGAGGTAGTTAGTTCAATGGTGGTAATATATAAAAGGAAGACTGAATATAACGATACACTACACGAAGAAAGAATTAGTTCGTCGGAAGAAAGAGTTGAAGTGATTTTATTCTCTTAGTTTAAAGAAAGACAGAGAGTGTATACACCAACACCATTGTGATCGATTCTGAGCCATGTCACAAACAGTCTCCAACCATTGATTACGATAGTCACGCAGAAGCCAACCAAGTAGTCTGCATCTACCAACATGGCTCAGACTAAAAGTTAGTGACTTCAAGCATTGATGCCACGTTTTGGTTGGCCACCCCTAACTTTCTTCCAATCAACACCAGTTAGCATTGCACGTCGTGGTAATCGATGTTCAGGCATACGTAACACGTGACCCAACCATCTCAGTCGATGAAGATTCACAACCTCATCAACTGATTTACCATCGTCATTCCCTAATACCCTGCTTCTAACCTCAGTATTACTTACTCGGTGATCCCAGCAGATGCGAACAATATTTCTAAAACATCTGTGGTCAAATACTGGTAGCTTACGAGTGTCTTCTACTCTTAATGGCCACATTTCGCATCCGTAAAGTAGAGAAGAACGAACTGCTGCACAATATAGTCGTCCCTAAATTGAAAGATTGATATCTCGCCTCCGTCATAGGTGACGTAAGTTAGCGAACGTCAAACGAGCTTTCCGAATCCGTACACAAATTTCACCAAACACCACCCTATTTGGGCTGATCAGAATTCCAAGATAGGTGAAGTTGTCGACGCGTTCGACTACTTCGCTCCCTATCCTTAGTTCAGGTGTTGACGCAGGCCAGTTATAAAGCAACAACTTGCATTTAGAGGGGGGAGAGACGCATCCCAAACATTCTGGCATTATTGCTCAGTGCTACCAAAAGACTGCATATTATTAGCGTCTTGACCAAACAGGACTATGTCATCTGCATATTCTAGATTGATAAGTGGACCTCCTGGTAGGAGATCACTGCCCGAGAATTCAGTCGACGAGAGCGTTACTTCCATCAGTATGTCTATGATGAAATCGAATAAAAATATAGATAGTGAACAAAATAACTATTTAGTAGGTAAACTGGTCTCTTTCATCATCATAATAATAATCAATTACACTGAATTTTTACACAGCAACATTCAATGCTCACTAACATAAGGGTTACTTGGAAAATAGTTAAGAATAGTCAAATCAATCAATATATCGAAACATTTCATGAAATCATTTTCAACTGGTATCAACTATGTCAGATGATGTAGACTTACTTGTTAGAGTAAACTCAATACTCATAACCAATAATAGATGCTGAGAATAGGTTCAAAATCGATCACAATAGAGTAATTCTATACACTTATTGTCTATGCCTTCTCATAAACTTTATTTAAGTATCATTCCTAAATTTGTATCCTTAGAGTTCATGAACTAAATTTTACATGTTCAGATTTTAATTGCTGTTGATATCATTCCTCATTCTATTTTCTTGATCTTGTTAACTACCTCCATCATTGTAATGATACAGTTGGCTAAGCGCCTGGCGCGAGACTGATAGGTTCTGGGTTCGAATCTTGCCGGGGGGGCAGGGCCATGGATGCGCACTGCTGAGGAGTCCGACGATAGGACAAAACGGCCGTCCAGTGCTGCCAGGTTTTCCATGGTGGTCTGGCTTCAATTGACTCATGATCTCAACTATTGATATAACATCTGATAACTTAGGTTAGTGCATATTTAAAAGTTGAATTCACGAGTCTATCTAAGCTAGACCACCACGGAAAACCTGGGAGCATTAAAGGACCGTTTCGTCCTATAGTAAGACTCCTCATCAGTGCGCATCCACGATCCATAAAGCTAATAACTCTCAAATTGTGAAACTTTCAATCTGAATAGAAGATCAGAACAACTATGCTAAATTACCCCTTGTAACCCAATCCCTCCCTATTCTACCCAATCATTATTCGTAGAAAAAACACACACACACAAACCTCAATTAAAATCTTTTATTCTTACTAATTGAAAATCAGAATGCTTAAAACAATTTACCTCGTGTATTTGTAGGTAAATTAATTGGTAAAACTCTTCGTCTCATTTGATTAGAATCTGATCCAACTATTTGATGAGGTAATGGATTATTGAATCCACTAATCAATTTCTTATTACTACTACTATTGAAATTTGGCATAATATTAATTCCAGATGACGATGGATGATGAGGATGATGATGGTGATGATGATAATAATAAGAAGTTGGCTGACATTGATCAGATTCATCATCATATGTTGTAGTGGTGATTGGACCGTAAGCTGTCGATGGATCATCAGTGTCACAACTGAAACAATCGAGAGTGAAGAAAATGAGAGGGAAGAGTGAAAACTAATTTAAGGAGAGTGAGAGAGAAATTTCATGAGAGATTATTGAAAATGAGGAATTATCGATTAAGGGTATTGCCCTGATTTAGTTCTTCTCAACAATATAAATGATGATGTTGATGATAATGATCGTGCTTTATATCACAAACCAACTGACATTCAGAATATAAACCATAAGGAAGATTTCAACTGAACAACTTAAAGATATTATGATTTCAATATGATCTGAAGATCTTGGCTTCGATGGTCTGTAGGATCGTGGGTGTATACTTCTGACTGAAAAGGGGTAGAGAGTCCAGAGAATACCTAACGATCACTCAAATCGATGGACGATGTTATCTCGTGTAAGAGTAAGTTGGAAGAAAGCTCGCATCGGACAAACCAAAACATGATATGACTTCATGATGTCATCGATGACTGAACTGAGCCGTTTTAATAAGTGCAGATTAACTGGTTGAGATCCACGCGATTATTGTAACCAATGGTAAGAGAATTCGAATGAAATGTCTCAAAATCGTTTAGAATGGCACAGGTGCATCCATTCATTCTCTTCTCCCGAATCCCGAGCTATGAATTGTTATTATACGGTTTACCATCTTTAAATTATGCCCTGTCCATCAATTACTATCTCCCTTCACATTACAGAGACTGAGATTGGTGTTCTGGACTCAACAGGTAGGCAGGGCTAGGCAGGAAGCAGAACCGATAAGTACTCTACACTGCTTTTACAGGTTTGATACGTCATTGATCCGGTTGATAATTCACTGTTCTCTAATTGGTGGTATCATTACGTATACATTAACAGGGCACACAGGTCACAAGTTATAACAATCTATTAGTCAACGTTTAACCAATGAAGTATGTTGCTAGGAATTTTATAGTTAATCAAATAGAAATAGTTGTAGTGAGCTATAAATCTATTTTGTGGATTAGTGTCTGGTGTGTATATGTGAAGTTAAGTGAATAACACTTTAAGGTTTATGATTAAAATTACTGGGTTCGAGCCTTAGAACAAACAGTCAATTCACTCGGTGATGTGGCAAGTGTATCCAGCTGGCGAGCCTCAAAAATGGCAAGAAACGACGTGGAGTCCTGGACTCCATTACTAGCTACATTCCGCTTAATCCGATATATATATACATATAAACTGTTAATTTCGATTGATATAAAAGTTCATAGAACAAAACAAAACATATATATCTTACTATGCAATTGTAGATAATGGTGGTGCAGGAAGTGGTTGATAAGATCGAGGTATAATATTACTTTCCATTTTTTGTTCATACAAGTTTTTTGGAATTCCACCAACTCCAGTTGTTGTTAATTGATTAATTCGAATTGAATTTTGTTGTGTTGATGATAAATTATAAGGTGGAGGTATAACATTACCACTAGTAATACTATTATAATCTACTGTAGCGTATGTATCTGTCATATCTGATGGACAATCAGAATTACATCTTACAAATCTTGATTGTTGTAAACGATTACTATTAGATTTTGTACGTGAATGACCAAATAAGGAAGTATCATTTCCACGAAGTATTGATGTACCACCACCAACGATAGGAACCATACGTCGAGAAGTCAATTGATTCACTATACAAAAAACATATGTAGAGATATCTTTCTATTTTATATAATCTGGGCATTAAGTTATAAAAACAATAGATTCACCGGGAGAATCCTTTCTAACGGGTTCAATTCCAACTCAGCACAATTATGTATATATCATATGACTGACGTCTTGATTCTGCCTTAGTTTCCTTTAATCGTATATTTTCTCCATGAATATTGGGTGTTGAGGCAGACAGTGATTGGATATATGTAACATATACTCCGACAACTTCAGGAGTTGAAGATTCCTATTATTATCAACATATTTACTATCTTTACATTAGTATCATCTTTAGTTTAACCCTAACGCGGTTCATTTATACAATGATGGCTAAGATTTTGTCCTGGATTCAATGGGCAGAACTAGACAAGAAGGATCAATAAGGATTCGGGCTTGACTCAAGGATATTAGTACTGGTTGACATGTCATTGGTATAGCACATGGACAAAGTCATAGAAATCGGTATTCTGATTGACGATTTCATCACATGATATTTAATCCATCATAAAACAAGTCAACTTGAACTTGAAAATGAAAGGATACTTTCATAAACAGAGTAAACGCTATTTAATAACTCAGATGTAGTTTTAGTAATATTTTTCATTTACAGAGTATCATGTTTCAATATTATGCTAACTTTACTAGTCTATATCATACAACTTTCATATTACTACAAATGACAACAACAACATAGTTAGTTTGAGATTGTGAATCACAGTAACAGTCTATGGAGTTATTGAAAGATGTAACGTATAGAAAAGATTCTTTACCATTATGAACTAATGTTACTTAGAATACTATCGAAAACTAGCTGTATTATTATTCTAGTATGAAACATTCTATCAGTATGCACTCATAACATTATCAAGCATCGAATTGAGAATCTTTAAGTGGAAATTCTAGCAAGAAGCCATGACTGATAGAGTTCAACAATATTGGGAATGAGATAAGTATCACATTATATGAGGATGAAATATGGTAACACAAATTAAACTATTCATACGGTTTATTTTTGTTGTTGTTGTTGTTGTTGAATTCACAAGACAATTAAGCCGAGACCATCATGGAAAACCTGTAACCACTGGACGGCCGTCTCGTCCTAGTATGGGACTCCTCAGCACTGCGCATCCATGATCCTCCCCTCTCGAGATTCAAACCCAGGACCTATCAGTCTCACGCGCGAGCGTTTAAACACTAGACCACTGAGCCGGCATCCAATGATGTTAATGCCTAACTTCAACTAATCCACGAAGTTGCGTCACCGTCCACCATTGTCATCAATCAGTTATTATCTCACAACAAACCGGTTGAACTTCACTGGTCACGACTTCTCACTAGAACTCCAGGAAATACCTCTTGGAGACCGTCACTAGTGAGTATATAATGATTATAAACAGAGAGGGATTTTGTGGATATTATAGTGATTTAATAGTTGAATTCATGAGTCAACTGAAGCTAGACCAACCATGGAAAACCTGGAAGTACCGGACGGCTGCTTCGTCCTAGTATGGGACTCTCTCTCCCTCTCTGATCCTTGTTATTTCTTTGTAATTTGAAACAATTAAACATAAAGTAACATTGAGACAGTTAACAAGCTTGATCTTAATGAGTTTCTATGTATACTTCGGAAGAACAAAAACAAACACGGAATAAATATGTTGCCATAGCAAAAATTAGTAAGTATTTTGATTGAGGATAAGATTGATATGTCCCTTTTATTTGTACAATTAACTACTTATAAACCACGTTTGAGTATTTTAATGAACACATCAAGTATCTTCTAATATGCTTTTTTTTTGTAAATTAAGTGAACTGAAGCATCATAGTAAGTCATTGATTTTGTACTATGTACATTAAAGTTTGGTCCACCAGGGTGCTTGGTACCTGTGTGGTCGCGCCACAGGATTGAGCTGTACTATTCGGATTGTAGCTTTAAAGCCTGGTTCCCCTGCTAAACGGGATTGAGCTTTACGTGAAAGTCCGGATGGTGTCTGGTTCTCCTGAAAACCAATGTAAAATTACCCTGGCCCACAAGAGTATATTATATAACTGTGAACATTAAACTTAACTCCACCGAGAACCCTTCTACGGTTATTGTAGGTTCAAAGATAGGATAAATGAAGAGAGTAGACATTGAAAGAATGAATAGCATTCGACAATAGTTAGAAAGGAGAGTCTATAACGGGATTGTTTGAAGAATCATGGTCAGAAGCCTATGCTTTACAAAGGGAAACAAGTGTAAGTAAGTATAATAAACTTACCATCGTAAACAAATGGAATTTCACATGTAGCATGTCTTGCTTCATCCGGTTGAGGTGGTTGTTGAGTAAATTGTCGAATACCTGAATCAGTTGCATCACTCGATGCCGATTCTCCACTGATTTCTCCTTCTCCGATTCCACCAACAGTAACTCCAGTTAATGTTGAGTGAGGCACAACAACGGCACCAGTTGAAGGATGATGATGTTGGCGATGACGATGATGATGAGAATTATCAAGACCCATACCTATATGTGTAGGAATTAAATGTGTACCAAGATTACCAGATGGTACAAGATGAGGTGGTATAACAGTATTTGACGGTAAAGTAAGACATGATTTTAATTGATGCTTTCTACCATATTCATAAGCTTGCATCAATTCTTCATGATTTGACGAGACTGTTGTACTTGATAGTACACTTCCACGATATGCTACAGATGGATCAGATGGTTGAATACCACTGGTACCACCAGATTCATAGAATGAAACTGAAGCATTTGGGCCAACAACAGATCCTGATACATTAATTCCCATTGATGGTAACGTTCGTCCACCTGGTATACAAGCTGCAAAACCTTGATGATAAGTTCGTGAACCTTCAATGAAAAAAACATAAAAGAGAAGAGATAATTTCAGGTAGTATAATTTAACTCCAAAACAAAAACAGGTTGTCTTATTTGATCTTTTCATATGTAAAAGATCCTCAAGACCTAACAAAGGATGACACAAAGTGGAATGAAATTTAGAAATTGTAACTACTTGCATTTACTTCCTACATTGTATTATTAAGGTCTATGAATAATGTGATCTAAGAGCTATAAACCGTCACTAAACATTGATGATATAATGACTATAAGTGTTAAACAGTAGATTAGAAGGGCAGTTATCTATCCAGGTATCTTATTTATTCATTTGAATGCACAAACATTGGTACAAGAGATTACCATATACATACGCGCCACACAATAATAATGAGGCTGTGAAGAAATAAAGAATATAAAGTGCATATAATAAAAAAGGAACAAAAATGAACAGAAATTAGTGTATGAAAGTGAAATACTAATAATACAACCAGAAAGAATTCTTTAAGTTAAAGAAGTTACGTTCATTTACATGAAGGAAGTAGAAGAAAGTTACGTGGAATTCTCTCCGACGGCATTCGTAGGACATTTACAAACCACCGAAGTCGATGTTTCAAAATGGTGACTCCAACTGAATTATCATCACTGTGACAGAACATACGATGCCGGATCTCTGAATCACTAGCATGGTGTTGCCAATGGCTGTCAGCGATCTTTCGCAGACAACGATGATTAAACACAGAGAGTCGTCTAATATCTTCAGCTCGGAGGACAGGTTTTACAAGCATAGAGCAAATCTGTTCTAACCAACGCGTTGTAGATCCGACCTCTTACAGCCAAACTAACATCACTAAGGCGCCAAATATGGCCCAGATTAGCATAAGCCACTTTGGCTTTCATTATACGTGGATTGATCTCATCGCTCACGTCATCACTAACACATACGCAGCTACCCAGATGCACGAACTTCTCGAATACCTCTATCTGCTCACTACCCAGAGTAACTGCAGGATCAGAGTTCTGTCAGTCTTGTAAAAGTAATTTGCACTTCGAAGGTGCAAAGCACATACCATACCCACGGACATTAATTGCCAAGTGATTCAGTGCGGATTGCAAGGATTGAGTACTATCTCACAGTAAGATAATAACATCCGCATACTCAAGGTTAAAAATCCTTTCTCCAGGAAACAACCATAGCGCTGTCACCTAAATCCACCATAGCTGTTTTCAGAACGTCATCGATAGTGAAGTTGGAGAGGATTGGTGAGATTGGGCAACCCTGTCAAATTCCACTACATGAATGGAACAATGAAGAGAGGTGGTTGTATGCCCTCGCTCTGAATCAGGTGTTTGTATATAGGGCTTTCAAGATGTTGATAAACTTCTCAGGCACACCCTACTTCAATAGACAACTCCAGAGAACAGTCCTGTTTAGCGAATCGAAGGCGGCCCCAATGTCAAGAAACACTATGAATGTTTGACCAGCAATAAGTATGACGATGTTCTAAAATTTGGTGGAGGGTGAAGATATGGTCAATACATCCTCAACCAGAACGAAAACGATGTTGCAACACTGTCTAATTCCCAGACCTTTGTGAACGACACAAGTCAGTTCCTTAACCAGAAAGTCGCCACCATCTTTAAGAAGTGTCGGAGGTAAGTCATTTGGTGATTTGTGGCGCTTGAGGAGTTGGAGTTCCTTGGAGACTTCTGCCTCGTTAGGTGGACCAGTCATTATGGGTCATGGAAGAAAGGACGGTCTGGTAGATGTCGTCACGGAAGCAGAACAGTTAAACTGCTCCTCGAAAAACTCTCCCCATCGTCCAAGACGTCGATAGATTTTAGTGATTAGCATTCCGTCAGTTTTACAGATTGTTCAACTCACACCAGACTTCTTGCTACCAGTGACTTATATGAGTTGAAAAAGCTTCCGGTAGTTACCAGGCGCAGCAGCTGCTTGCAACTCATTTACACGCCCCGACTGTCAAGCTCCTCTGCGCTTTCGCAAGCTTTAAACAATTTGATTAGATAAAAATCTTCGTTTATGGTCAGACTCGCGGTCACTCGGAGTAGACTAACGGGCTCCAATAAGTTGTAATGAGCCTGTAGAAGCCCACTGCTTGTAAGCGGAACGTTTCTCGAAGCCGCAAACGATTTTAATCGCCATTTTCATGGCATCATGCAGTCGCAACCAATGCTCATTTATACTTTCGGTGGGATGGTAGCTAGCCTTGAATATAGCCCGGTTCGACAATTATTTGCAACAGAAGCTGTAGCCGATTCGCTGACATCGATCCGTTCGAAATGATGAATTTGTTGACTACTGAAACGTAAGGTAAGATTAGCGCAAACAAACGCATGATCAGAGTCCAGATAGGTATTCTAAAAGGAGCGGCAATCTTGTACACAACCACGACAGCGGTAGCTGATCACTATGTGATCAATCTGAGTTCAGATTTGAGATGCAGAGAGAGGATACGAGGTAGCGCATCCTCGATGACTGTATCAACAGTAAGTACTAGTCAGAAACAGGTTTTAGTCTGTGCACAGTTTCAGTAAACGGTCTCCGTTATCTGACCTGCGACCAAAGAGTGCCTATTGGCTACCTACACGATTCTCTTCTGTGCCTAGACGCTCGACCTGACATTCAAGTCTCCACCTAGTACTACAATATCTGTCGAACGCACTTTCTGTAGAAGAACTGTTAACTGGTGATAAAACTCATCCTTGGTCGCATCCGGGGTGCAATCTGTCGGAACATAGGCGGAGATCAAAAAGTCTGTGAAATGCCTAAGAGTGTTGATTGTAATTGGAGAAGAAGTGGGACACACCTTAATTATAACCAATGTCTTTCAGGTAACCAATACAACTCAGTAGCCAACTACGTATGTATGTGCTTGGAATTTTGTGAAAGGCAGAGACACTATTCAGCTTCTCAAGAACAATTAAGTAAAGCATGGTTCAAACTTATGGCTCAGCGGTTGAAAGTCGAGTGCTTAGACCGTTGAGGAACCATGCTCCATCACAAGATGAGTGCTATTAGAAGCATTAAACCGGTCTCTACTTCTCTATTTCTTTCTGTAGGACCTGAGAATTAAACTGGATTAAAGGAGGCTTTTCCAACCTGAAATCTTGGCTCCAGAGCACAATGGATAAATAGTAATCCGAAACCGGTTGCATATAGCCGTTTTATGAATAGTTGTAGATGTGTTATCTCTCTGCTTCAAAAGCTGTACCACTATCTACGTAAATCCATGGGGCAATCTGGATTGTGCTACTTTTAGGGCCGACATTGTCCAACCTTATTCTCCAGTTGGAAAGACAAAGTATTGCGGTAGATACCGGTTACCTGACGGAAACGCGTTATCATCATCATGTCTATATAATTGGAGGTATAAATCTACACTCGGAATCCCAGTTTCCTGCTTAAGTCTTTCTGCTCACTGATCGAACTCCCCGTTATATATGTATATTTCAGCATCAATTACTGACTGTTCCCATTTCACGAACAATCATCCATCTAGTCCATTAAGCCTTCTGATTCAGATCTTATCACAAGAAGAAACCTACTAACAAAGAAAAACGATATCTCTTAAAAAATGGTACAAAAAATTTAGTAATAAGCGATATACACTTACGTCCTCTTGGCAATTGATGTAAAGACTCAAATGAATTAATTCGTCGTATTATTCCATTTCTTAGAGGACCTAACACTGATCCTCTTGCAACAAATTCATCAACTGTATTTTCTGAATCATTACCTTCCAGTGTACCATTATCATATGGTCCAAGCATCATTGGATCAATAAGAGCAGCTGTCGATGGTGGAACTAATCGTGGATCAATCATATGCTGAGCTAACCTTAATCGACCACTAGAACCGACACGAATAAGATGAGGACGACCAAGTGTAGAATTACCAATCGATGAATCTAAATTTGGATAATGATAATGATGTCCAGACATAGTAGTGATCATAGAGTCTGGATTTGAAGGAATTGAAAGACCTAGAATGATGTTTTTATGAGAAACATTGAAAAATCAAAAACATTACAGGATAGAAAGAAAGCTGAACTATGTATAAACGTTTAGTTTGAATCTTATACACTTGAACGGTGTTGAAAGTCAGAGACCAGCATTTCGAGCCAACTGATTACTTGTCAGCAAATTTAATTATCTTTCAAAGATCTAAATACATTTTACCTAGTTTACTACAGTCAGAAAAATTCCCAGCGAGTTATTAAGGACTGTGATCAACCCACTATTTAGAGGTTAGATGCCTTCATTACTCATAGGTCAATGAGTACTTGTCTAATCTTCAATGCTGTTAAAATGTTATCGATTACATTCACTGTGTACTTTATTTGGATATTAGACGGTCGATAAAAATCGACAGTAAGTCTATACCCACTTCAAGAGGGTACATTGATCGGTTCCCATATCATGTAGACCATTTTAAGCAAGGAAAAATTTATTGGATGGAAAAAAGATTAAACTTCATTGGTTGAAGAGTCTTATACTAAGAAAAAACAAATACTTATCTAGTGCCGCTTAACTTTTCAACTAATATCAGTAATAAAGTGATCATTCATTCAAATCCCGCTGAATATGTAGCCTTATTTGACTAGTAATCATTTCTTATTTAGTTCAACCCATAATCCGATTCGAAACATATCATCTCCAAAGTTATCTTGGAACTGTTTCTTTCTCCATACAAACTACTTATACTGTTTATTTGCTGAAATTTCTAATCATCTTTAAGTCAACGCTCCAATCGTCATCAGGCAGACAACTGTCCAATCACAGGAACACTCATTAAAGCACAAAGTTAAACTAAATCAACTGAATTATAGAAATAAATCATAATATAAAAAATGTTATCAGTACGGATCCGATGAAAGTGGAAAACTAAACTCACCACGTCTGAATACAGTGTTCCAAGATGATTTTGATATATTCACATTGTGATTTCCATGATTCATGTTTAAATCTCGTGTTGATCGTACACCTCTTGATCCGACCATATTTTTATCTATTACTGGACCGGAAACTATTGAAGATTTGATACCGCCACTACCAGGAACAGCAGGTCCAGTTAGATTGGCACTTGTACCTACTGTATCTGTTCGATCACCGAAACCGGTTGCTGCATACGTTGCATACGGATTGATATTACCTAAGTTTTGATATTGTATACAAAAATAATTTCATCAGGTAAATTCTATAAGGTGAATGTACTACCTATGATTTTTATTTATTTTATTATTTATTTGAACACATAGATATTTGTACAAGGAGGCACCAGATGCATATGCACTACACAAATCTCATTTGATTTGTCTGAGGGCTGCGATACTGCCCGGGTGCCCAAACCGAATCAGGTGGTTTTCTTAGGGGGCCACACCCGGAGCCTTCGACCTAAAGGTCTGATTCACAAGGCAGTGGAGCATTGCAGTCCCATGGTAGCCGGTGACCAACGATTGGTTCATATGCCATTTGTTCCTTCAGGATATTGGAGCCCATGTGCACCATTGGTTTGGAATAGGGGTTTTTCTAAATCCCCTAGGTAGATCCTCCATATTCAGCAACCCGCTTAAAGCGCAAGACATTCTTTTTTCGTCTTCTCAATTTCGTAAATAACTGTCTGTCCGCTTTAAGTTATTGAATAGAACTTCCTTTGGAGTGACTGTATACGCGTGGTGGACTCTCCGTGTCCACTAACCCGGTTAAAGCGCCGGACATTCGCTCTTCGTCCTCTCAATTTCGTAAACAACTGTCTTGTCACGAGAAGGCAGTGAGTAGGACTTCTCTGTCAGGGACTGTATACGCGTGGCCATGTAGATAGCATTTCGAGAGATAGAGAGATGAATTTCCTCACTCTCGGCCGTACCAGGGCATTTGGGGGCTATGGATCTTTCATTTTTCATTTTATCGAATTACCTGATTCGATTGTAGCCACATCCAATATATCAATGATTTTACATTAATAGTAGAAAACGTTTGTGGAAATTGTTCAATTGGAATATATTTTACATTACAAATTGAATTCATTTTTTTTCTCGATAAATATTCGAAAAAAAGTGGTTCGCAGGCGTCTGATCCAAGTAGTTAAGTTCTGAGGAGTACGAGACTAGCACTTTATCCGACATTGAACCAAGAAAGTGTTCATTATGACACTTAAAGAGCCTAGGTCCTCATACTGATGAGAGACGGTTCATTAACTAGAACTAGCACTAAGTCCGTATACAAGCTATTCACTATTAGTAAGTACATCAATTGTGTGTTTGGAAACTCTTAATTTCTAATCAGCAATAACCAGCTTACCATCTTCTCCTAGTACTAACATTTGTCTAAACCCAACACCAGATACTTGATTTTCTAACGAAATGAGAGCAATATTTCGAAAACACATATAATCAAAACCCTGAAGCCTTTACCTATCGTCTACTTTAAAGACCATATATCATAGTTACAAAGCATATAACATAGTGAATTATTGTGTATTATACTTGTCTTTTGGATGACAGGTATACATCTCGCCTACTCCACAAGTGACGCAAATTTCCAAACACCAATTGACATTTTCCAATAAAACCCAAGATTTCGTGAAATATAAACTCACTATGGATAATGAAACTTCCTAGATAGGTGAAGTGGTCAATACACTTCACTCCATATCATTGTAGTGTTCAGATGTTAACACAAACTAGCACTAAGGTAACATTATATTTTTCATGGTTTAAACCAAGGACTGATTCTAACTAGACCATCATTGAAAAACAACAATCACTGGATAGGTATTTTGTTCTATTATGGGATTCCTTATCCAGTATCCAGTAATGTACATGTCTTCCTTCAAATCACGATAATAACCGACCAACTTCCATTCCCTGAGGTGGATACCGGTTCATTGGTCTAGAGATAAAGAGTCCACACGCGAGATCGAAGGCTCTGTGTAGGCACATACTGCCAAAGATTTCCATACTAGGATGAAACAAATTTCCAGTGTTTCATCATTTTTATTAAAGTTCTAACCAAGATCAAATTATGATTTAAACTGTGAAAATTCTACAATCTTCACAAACTCCTATACAGAAAACAGCATTATATTCTTTAATAACTATTTAACTTTTGATTCAGTATTCCATCATTCATTAAATCATCTTGACCAATTATAATTGAAAGTTGAAAAATAAACTGTTGTGTCATTGAAATAGTACCTTCACTATCGACTGAATTAGTCGATAAACGTTCATCTTCATCACCAGTAATATGATTATTCACTTGAGACGAACCAACATGTACAGATTGTTCTGAAGGCTTGACTGGATGTCCACGATCATAAAGACGCATTCGTGTACCATTGAGCCAGCTACATTAGATTGTATTAATAATAATAAAATAATAATAATCAGAGAAAAAATCACATAAAAATGATTTTTCTTCACTAAGCGACAAGTTAATTTAAAGAAATGAAATAAACTACTTATATACACATTAAAGTAGTAAGTTCAAAACTAGCGAAAAACAAATGAATATAAAAACAAACTATCATAGTGACTATGTGTTCAATCAAAGTAAACAGTTTTAAACACAACTGAATATAATATGCCGTTTATTTATAACATGACAGTGTTTTACCGCTTAAATCATCGAACCGTTAAGCATAGATTTAGTTAGCCATAAGTAAAGTAGAAGATGGGAAATATATACATCCATTCAAGCCATCACACTACCATTAGTATAGGACTATGAATATTGAATTGGTAAGAGTACTATCAATATCAATACTAAAGGAGAATATTACACGTATGCAATATGATTCATAAGCTTTGTTTTTATTACTGATGATATAAGACAGGTAAATGAGTTAGCAAATCATTGGTAATATGAGTCAGAACACAACCGAATATCTCCAACCATGATAAAAGTATCAATCATGGCTAAGTGACAGTTTGAATCTATCAACCATGCTTCAAACACATAAACAGTCAATAACTTCAAGGATTAATGACACATTTTTTTTAATTAAATTATTTCAGTGTCATTCATCTAAATTAATTCATTAGCTCTTAGGAAGGAATTAATACTGAAGTCCAATGTAAAGTTTGAAGTAGAAATGACAAGTCGATTCATCGAAAGTTGTGAACATTCACTAACTATGGTAATGTAGTTATATGTAAACAATTCTCATTGGAAAAAATAGACCATAAACATATATTTGAAGAAGACAGGCAACCAGAAATATAATTATATAGACAAGACCTTTTTAAACCAGTTCTATGACGTCCAACTGGTACAATTGTAGTAGATTTTGTATCATGTTGTTGATGTCCTGAAGAAGGAATCGGTGGAAGATTATCATGTCCATGATTCGAAGATGATCTTCCTTTACCAGAATTAGTAGTACTGGTGGAAATAATAGCAGTAGGAACACGTCGTGGATCACCACCACCACCACCGCCGCCGCCGCCGCCACCACCACCACTGCCAACATGATAAGAATGATATGAATGACCAATATTTGTTGTTTGTTGATGTTGTAAATTATTATTCGTTTGATTTGATCGTAAATCATTATGCGTTACAGTGATACTTTTATTTGGGCATAAATCTTCTTCTAAACGTCGATGACGACAAAAGAATATTAATGCAATAACAACAACAATTATAATAGCAAATAATGCTGTAGTTGGTACAATAACAGTTGGTTGTAAAAAGAAATTAGCTTTTCCAAGTAAATGTATTTGTTTGAGTACAGGTTCACCTAATGAATAAATAAAAGAATAGAATGTGAAATTTTCATATAATACAAGTTATGTAATAGATTATTTCAATGATTGTATCAATGATTATAATAATCTCCACAACCCCCATACTGATAATTAACATGTGCTCATTAGTGACTAGCTTCGTGGAGGAATTCACGGAGTTCTAGTGAGAAGCCGTGACCATGGAACTAATCCGTGTCAGGTAGAGACAGGTATCGACCTCAGTACAATGGAAGATGGTCGCGCAACTTCGTGGATCGGTTGAAATTAGACATTAACACCGTTGGGTGCTGGCCAGCTCAGTGGTCTAGTAGGTTGAGCGTTTGCGCACGAGACTGAAGGCCCTGGGTTTGAATCCATTTGGTGCGCGATCGTGGATGCGCACTGTTGAGGAGTCCCACAATAGGACGAAACGGCCGTCCAGTGATTCCGTCTTTTCAATGGTGGTCTAACATCAATCGGTTCATGGTCTCAATCAAAAACTTAATAATCTCCACAACCCCTATACTGATGATTACATTCCTGTTGGTCTATTACAACATTTAACATCTACGTAAAATGTACTAGAGCGCATGATAGTGTATAGAGTTTTATGGTAAGACTATAATTTATGAACGAACCAATCAGATTTAGGATAACAGGTCTTGGATTTTGGCGCCAACTTCACTCATCTATTTGATTAAAGAGCATTTTGGCATCTTGACTGATGTCAGTTCATGATGAAAACTCTAAATCTAATTATCAATCTTAACAATCAACTGTAAATCATAATTCTAACTCCTCATACTGCTTTATAATTCTCATTTGGTTCTAGTTAGTAGGTGGACATTCTCCAGGTCACTTTAACGTCACTCAAAGGTTGTCCATAAATTATAGTCTCACTAAGTTCTACGCTATTCTACATTTTCTTAACGAGTTCACATTTAGTCTTATATCTATCATGTAAATTAAAAACGTTCCACGAACTTCATTCATTCGACCAAGTCATCAAATTAGCTAAAAATGATTAGATGAATTCTAGAATTTTGAAAGATTAAAGAACCTACATTGGTTATCTACTACTATGAAATACATCGCCTAATGTTGTTACTCACTGTTAGTTGAAATAAATCGGCATAAGGAAAAGTTCTTGTACCCTATGAACACAATGAAATGAAACTAACAAAATAAACAGGACAGAAATTCAACTTATAATACCATCAATGACAATAGGAAAGTCCAAACACTGTATGAAGGAATATTCAGTCAGTTAGTCAATTAGCCAAACGCAACGTGGAACCTGGAATAAGTGTACGACGGTCTAAGTCACCACAGCCAATTAACACAGTAAGATCAATTCTCAGGGAAAATCCCAGAGTAGTAGAGATTGTAACAGAATTAATGGTAATAGATAAGATTAGTCATCCAAGATACGAATCGATAAAAAAAGTATTAATGAAGAATTTAGAAATTTAGGATCTAAGAGAAGACAAAAAATACACGATTTTGAGTTGTGTCATTCAAAGTCTCTAACCTTTGGTTACAATAATAAAACGGACTCTAACCATAAGGCTCAGTTCGGTAGTCAGCGTCTTCATGGACTATTGATTGTTCCGGTTGAACCCAGCTTTCTTCCAACTTACTCTTACATCAACTTTCATGGAACTTCGAGGAAGTCGGTAGGTGGACATACGTAATACATGCCCTATCCCAACCATCTTAATAAATGAAGACTCATCGACTTGCCACAGTTATCTAGTATTCTGTGTATAACTTCAGTATTGTTTGAAGGAATATTGAAACTTAAAATTTAGAGGAGTAAAAAAGGATTGAATGTCTCTGTGATAGATTTTGAGCTATGTTATGACTTAAAACACGCTACCTTTTGCAATGGATCTCAGAATGAAATGTTCAGACAATAGTCTCTTAAGCAAGTTAACTTTTAAATAATTAATTAACATTCAAAATGCAACACAATTTGTACATTAAACAATCAATTAACCATGAGTAATTTCGTTGACAAATAAACGATCATTATCATCAATATTAGTGATTATTTGTAGCGTATTAAAAAAAAGATTTTAGTTAGAGAACCATTGAAGGCCCGGATACAGTAAGCAGTTGTTTCGCTCTAGTATGGAACTACTCAACAGAGTCCATTTACGTCTCTTCCAATAACCTTCAGGAATTATAGCAAAGCACTTAACTTTTAGACCCCTCAAATGATATCCAATGGTCTGTATTTTTGACTCCTTACTTACCTACTTACGCCTCTTACTCCTCGTGAAGGAATATAGGCCGCCCACCAGCACTCTCCATCCAACCCTGTCCTGGACAATACTTTTCAGCTCTTTCCAGTTTTTATTCATCCTTTTCATATCTGCTCCTATTTCCCGACGTAATGTGTTCTTAGGCCTTCCTCTTTTCCGTTTCCCTTCACGATTTCAAGTTAGCACTTGCCTTGTGATGCAGTTTGATGATTTCCGTAATGTATGTCTTATCCACTTCCATTGTCTTTTCTTAATTTCCTCTTCAACTGGAAGCTCATTTGTTCTCTCCCACAGAAGGCTGTTACTGGTAGTATCTGGCCAATGGATGTTGAGTATGTTGTGTAGACAACTATTTATCAATACTTGTACCTTCTTGATGATGGTTAAAGTAGTTCTCCAAGTTCCAGCTCCGTACATTAGGACTGTCTTGACATTCGTATTGAAGATTGTGACTTTGATATTGGTTGACAGACAGATGTTTAGAGTTCCATATGTTCTTCAATTGTAGGAACGCTGTTCTTGCTTTGCCAACCCTCGCCTTTCTTCCGCATCGGATCCTCCCTGTTAATCGATTATGCTTATTTTTGACTCCAGACAATTTATAGTATTATGTGACTATCGTTCATTGTAGTTGATGATATCTGTTCTACAATCGACATGGTTAGACATCACCGGTCACAGATTTTTTAATAAAACTCTGAAAACTTTCTCTTGACGTTAATCATCAGTGAATAAATGATACATTTGTTAATGCAAGAACAACTAATCAATAGAAGTACTTACGTCCTGAAACAGTTCTTGTCCAGAATTGACCTTGAACACTGGCTGATCCTGCAGCATTGGTTGCTACAACTTTGTAATGATAATGTGCTCCTGAATTCAAATCAGTCACATTGTAACAACATCTAGAACAAATAAGAATAAATAGGAAAACATTAACATTATGATTATTTATAATATTAGCCATAATAAAATTTTGTTGGAGTTTCATTCCCTGAGTTGGACGGTTTGATAGTAGAGCTTACATTGTCCTTCTGAACAGTATCACCAGCACGAGTTCCAGGTAGAAGCGAGCTAATCGAATTTATCACCATACGACCGACAGTTCAGTCTGTTCAGATCATAATGGGAAACAATGAGTATATATATATAAATCCTGGAAAATTAAGCCACATGTTTATTGTTAAATACAAAACTACAAGGTGCTTTCTTAAAATATGAAAACCATGCATTCAATACATTATTTACACATCTTCCTTCAGTTATCCTTTACATTCTTAATGATTTTTTCAACTCCGTTATTAATTCAGTTGCTCTCTGTTTTCCTTTTTGTCTTCTCCAATTCAATCATCTGCCAGGCATTTCCACTTTTGACTGGTGTTACACACTACTTATATCTGTCAAAATAAGTAGCATACAACACAGTGCCTCTTTACTCATGCTCAGTGACCAACCGTATTTTACTTTCTATATCACATATCAATCATAAAATGAGATACTTAGGGCTTACTATAACGCATTGTTTTCACATCTAAACTGTGATCTTCTTACTTTTGTGCTCTTTTTCGTGTACAGAATTGTACTACTCATTAAATGTACTCAGTAGTTTATGCAATTATCACTCATTTTCAGAGTTACGATTCGTTCTTATAGTGACTGTTATGCTCAAAAATATTTGCATAATTATTCAGTGTTTTCATTCGTTTTACTAATTATAATGTTATTCCTTTCCTTCATGTATTATTTGATAGTAATTATAAGTGTGTTATCAAAACAAAAGTTGATTAGTTCAAACAATTTCTCCATTTTGAGAGCGTTCCGCTTGATTTGTTTTCTTTTTTGATTGAGATCATGAACCGATTGATGTTAGACCACAGTTGGAAACCTGGAAGTACTGGACAGCCGTTTCGTCCAATTGTGAGACTCTTCAGCAGTGCGCATCCACGATCCCGCCCATGGGATTCGAACCAAGGGACTTCAGTCTCACGCGCGAACGCCTAACCTATTGGAACACTGAGACGGCATCCAATGGTGATAGTGTCTAACATCAACCAATCCACGAAATTGCACGACCACCTTCCATTGCACTGAGGCAGATACCTGTTTCTACCCGACACGGATTAGCTCCACTGGTCAGGACCTCTCACTAGAATTCCGAGAATTCCCTCACGAAGCTAGTCACTAGTGAGCACATGTTGATTACTAGTATAGGGTTGTAGTTGTGGTTGTGCTTCTAGGTTTCCAAAGGTGGTCTAAAATCAATCAGTTCATGATCTCAATCAAAAACCTAATAATCTCCACAACCCCTATACTAGTGATTTATTTTCGTCTTATAATTACTGGTACATATTTGGTAAATCTCTTATGTAATGTGTTATAATTTCACACTTATTCAAGTAATTAAAGGAAGAACTATTCATTTGATTATGGACCTGACGTGTTATCAATACCTGAACACGTAGTGATTCAAAGTTTGTAAACCTTATTGAATACGTTGTTATCATTGATAATATTGAATTCTAGATAAACTTCTGTTCTCAGTATAGAGTTGTGAAGATGATTAAGTTATTGATTGAGATCAAGAGTCGACTGATGTTAGACCACCATTGAAAAGACGGAATCACTGGACGGCCGTTTCGTCCAATTGTGAGACTTCTCAGCAGTGCGCATCCACGATCCCACACCAAAGGGATTCAAACCCAGGGCCTTCAGTCTCGTGCGCAAACGCTCAACCTACTAGACCACTGAGCTGGCCGGCACCCAACGGTGTTAATGTCTAATTTCAACCGATCCACGAAGTTGCGCGACCATCTTCTATAGTACTGGGGTCGATACCTGTCTCTACCTGACACGGATTAGCTCCACTGGTCAGGACCTCTCACTAGAATTCCGAGAATTCCCTCACGAAGCTAGTCACTAGTGAGCACATGTTGATTACTAGTATAGGGGTTGTAGTTGTGGTTGTGCTTCTAGGTTTCCAAAGGTGGTCTAAAATCAATCAGTTCATGATCTCAATCAAAAACCTAATAATCTCCACAACCCCTATACTAGTGATTTATTTTCGTCTTATAATTACTGGTACATATTTGGTAAATCTCTTATGTAATGTGTTATAATTTCACACTTATTCAAGTAATTAAAGGAAGAACTATTCATTTGATTATGGACCTGACGTGTTATCAATACCTGAACACGTAGTGATTCAAAGTTTGTAAACCTTATTGAATACGTTGTTATCATTGATAATATTGAATTCTAGATAAACTTCTGTTCTCAGTATAGAGTTGTGAAGATGATTAAGTTATTGATTGAGATCAAGAGTCGACTGATGTTAGACCACCATTGAAAGACGGAATCACTGGACAGCCGTTTCGTCCAATTGTGAGACTCTTCAGCAGTGCGCATCCACGATCCCGCCCATGGGATTCGAACCAAGGGACTTCAGTCTCACGCGCGAACGCCTAACCTATTGGAACACTGAGACGGCATCCAATGGTGATAGTGTCTAACATCAACCAATCCACGAAATTGCACGACCACCTTCCATTGCACTGAGGCAGATACCTGTTTCTACCCGACACGGATTAGCTCCACTGGTCAGGACCTCTCACTAGAATTCCGAGAATTCCCTCACGAAGCTAGTCACTAGTGAGCACATGTTGATTACTAGTATAGGGGTTGTAGTTGTGGTTGTGCTTCTAGGTTTCCAAAGGTGGTCTAAAATCAATCAGTTCATGATCTCAATCAAAAACCTAATAATCTCCACAACCCCTATACTAGTGATTTATTTTCGTCTTATAATTACTGGTACATATTTGGTAAATCTCTTATGTAATGTGTTATAATTTCACACTTATTCAAGTAATTAAAGGAAGAACTATTCATTTGATTATGGACCTGACGTGTTATCAATACCTGAACACGTAGTGATTCAAAGTTTGTAAACCTTATTGAATACGTTGTTATCATTGATAATATTGAATTCTAGATAAACTTCTGTTCTCAGTATAGAGTTGTGAAGATGATTAAGTTATTGATTGAGATCAAGAGTCGACTGATGTTAGACCACCATTGAAAAGACGGAATCACTGGACGGCCGTTTCGTCCAATTGTGAGACTTCTCAGCAGTGCGCATCCACGATCCCACACCAAAGGGATTCAAACCCAGGGCCTTCAGTCTCGTGCGCAAACGCTCAACCTACTAGACCACTGAGCTGGCCGGCACCCAACGGTGTTAATGTCTAATTTCAACCGATCCACGAAGTTGCGCGACCATCTTCTATAGTACTGGGGTCGATACCTGTCTCTACCTGACACGGATTAGTTCCACTGGTCACGGCTTCTCCCTAGACAGTCACCCGATGCTTCCAGGTTCTCAATAGCTATTCAACTTGGATTTTTCGTGTTTCAAATAAAATTCAACAATCTCCACAATTCCCTCATCTCATTCAAAATACAAAAACAAATCAGAATAATTCAAAAAAACTACTAACCTTTCTCTATTTAATATATCTACAGTTATAAGATCTGATCTAGTTAATGTTTGATTAATAATTGTTTGTTTTAAACCAAAATGCCCATCTTCTGATGGTGCAATCAATAGACGATATGTAGTAGGTGGGCAACCGTTGCCTGGGAGAAAATTTGACAGATTAAATGTCACAGAATATTGTTGTCGTAAATTATTCGGTATTAATTGAGCTGCATTAGCAGTTAATGGGGCTGAAATCAAAAAAAGCGATGATTAAAAAAACGTGAGGGAAAAAATAGGTCGATTAAATCAAATTCTAAACAAAAATGGATAGTGGCTAGCAATGGAACCCAAGACGCGCGCTTCGTCCTATTTGGTACTCGTCAGCTGGATATACCTGCATCTCGAAGTTGATGTTCACTCTGAGACTCGAACCCAGTACCTTCCGCTTCAAACACCATCGCGTTATCCACTTAGCTACTGAGTCCTGATAGCCACTGGAGTGTGTATTAAGGAGAAAGAATATTTTATGTAATGCTCAGTTGATTTATGAGAAATGCTTTTAGCAAGATAACCATTGAGCACTAAGAATTAATTGTCGATCTTATTCGTTCTCGTATAAGACTTTTCATTAGTGTGCAAAAAGTGATTTTATAGAAGGGCTTGACACTATCAAGGCTCTTTATAACATAAAGAGAATAGCTCAATCCTATGGCACAAACTCACAAGTGTGCAAGAAACCTAAAGAGTTACACACACACATAAATGATGAGAAGGCTACTTCCTGGTTCTTACTAAATGTCTAACTAAGATTAGTCCGTGATGTAAAACTATTAAAAAAGAATTCCTACTAAAAACTGATAATAAGATGAAAGGTTTTAAATCGTGTATGTGGCGTTAAACTGGAACATCTATAACCTCCCCTCCCAACTTGAATGATCAGTTCTTAAGAAAAAAAAACATAGAAGAAGTGTACTGATATTTATGTTTTTTTTAACACCTATTTTATCGTCAACAGAAGCGATGGTATAAACTTTTAACTCTCTTTTGCCTTTTCAATAATTTGGAAGACTAAGTAAAACGTATTTGAAAGGAAGGGAGTATTTACACAGGATGGTGGTCCAGTATTAGCAATGAGATTAACCGAGGTCATAGGTAGAATTTGGGAACTGGACGTAATCCCATCTGACTGGTCTCAATCACTGATTGTGCCAGTCTATAAGAAAGGACAAAAGTCCTCTTGTGACAATCACAGAGGAATCAGTTTGACTAATATAGTGTCTAAAATATTAGCTTCAATAATACTTCGACGCCTAATCAAAGCTCGTGAAGAGCAGATTAGAGAAAACCAGGCCGGTTTTCGACCTGGACGTGGTTGTATAGATCAGATATTCACACTACGTCAGGTTCTAGAACACAGACACACATTCAGACGCCCCACAATGGTAGTATTTCTCGACCTTAAGGCGGCATTCGACTCTGTTGATCGTGAGGTTCTATGGCAGTGTTTGTCACTGAAAGGAGTACCAAAGAAGTACATTAACCTTATAAAGGCTCTCTACTCGAACACAACTGGTAGAGTGAGAGCTTATGGCGAACTGTCATCAGAATTGATTACCTCAAGTGGTGTTCGTCAGGGCTGTCCACTCTCCCCATTCTTGTTCAACTTTGTGGTCGACGTACTTTTAGAGATAACACTCTCCTCATCTAAATTTCCAGGGGTTGAACTTCTACCGGGAGGTTCACTTGTTGACTTAGAATATGCTGATGACATAGTTTTATTTGGTGAAGACGCTGACAAAATGCAGAGTCTTCTGACCACTCTAAGCAACAATGCAAGCATGTTCGGGATGCGATTCTCTCCCTCGAAATGCAAAATGTTGCTTCAGGATTGGGTTACATCGACACCCGAACTAGTGATAGGGAGTGAAGTAGTTGAGTGTGTCGACCGCTTCACTTATCTTGGAAGTCTCATCAGCCCTTGTGGTTTAGTGTGTGACGAAATCTCAGCACGGATACAGAAGGCTCGACTAGCTTTTGCCAACTTGCGTCATTTATGGCGTAGGCGAGATATCCGTCTATCAACCAAAGGACGTGTTTACTGCGCAGCAGTTCGTTCCGTCCTACTTTATGGCAGTGAAACATGGCCGGTAAGAGTAGAGGATATTCGTAGGTTACTAGTATTTGATCATAGGTGTCTTCGAAACATTGCTCGTATATCATGGGACCATCGAGTAAGTAATGCAGTTGTTAGGAAACGGGTACTAGGTAAGGATGGCAAATCAATTGATGACGTAGTGAAACTTCATCAGTTGAGATGGCTGGGACACGTGTTACGTATGCCCAACGACCGACTGCCTCGACGTGCTATGTTCAGTGGTATAGGAGTAGGTTGGAAGAAAGCTAGGGGCGGCCAAACCAAAACATGGCACAAGTCCATGAAGTCACTGACAAGTGGACTGAGTCATGTTGGTAGGTGTAGACTACCTGGTTGGGGACCGCGAGATGATAGCAACCGATGGTTAGAGACCCTGAATGACATGGCTCAAAATCGTTTGCAATGGCGCAGGTGCATCCACTCTCTGTGTTCTCCCAAATTCTAATCTTCTGAATCCTTCATGTCCCTTTTTTCCTCTTTCCAAATTTATTTCACTGGATTATACTCTTTAAATAACATCTCCAAACCCTAATCTTCCCGATTACTGCTTATACTCTTATTACCTCTACCACTACGGGATTTGAATCGACAACTGCATCTCTGTGCTAATGTGGTGTGGCAACTCGAACTGATGTACGTACGTACGAAGTTCTACGTTGTTACTGACTGACTGATTTACACAGTATCCATTCTCTCTGCCACTGATATTTGGTTTGTTTTATGACTCATAACAGTTATGATCAATATAGGAAATGAACGAATATGCATCGATGGCTTGAGTTATCGTATATATTAGAACAATCACCGAATCAATTAAAGAGTTGCGGAACAAAACATGAGGAGTAATATCATGCGATGAAAATCTAAATGACTTCACATTTTGATATGATAACTCCACCATGGATCTTCTTCCACACTACCACCTCCAGTATGCCTAACTTTGGAGAATAAGATAGAGAGCTTTCACAATTTCTACCAGAGTCTCAACCATGTTGTAATACATGCATATCCTTCTCTATTTCTACTTAGTTTGTTTTCAATCAATTGACTTCCCAATCAATAAATCATGAGATCTTGCTGACTACTTCCAGTCATCTAACATCAAATCATGATGTTGAGTTGTCAATAGCAGTTGGCCACGTTACAATTTGATCGACAGAATTCAATCAGCACTAAACACTTGATAAGTATGACATTGGTCATTATTATTCAATGATCAATCAATTGGCAATATCTGACTGAAATTCGGTAACACAGGTTCAAATTCTACCAGTAGAATAAATTTCTTAAAAATTTCAGGTACTCTCAGTTGATAATTATCAACTGGTATGAAACCTAGGTCCACAGTTTCATGTTAGCCACCGCCAACCACCAAGAACTGAAAGAAATATTAAAAAGAGAAGATAATGTGTGTGTGTGTGAGAGAGACAGTCAGGTAGGGAAATAAGAAAAATTCTTACAGGAACCTAATGTAGTCCATGAGGTGACATCAGTTAGTGAACTATTGCCAACTTTATTTTCAGCTTTTAATTGAAATTTAACCGTGGTAGCACATGTTAAATTCGATAGATAATAAGTACGTTGATCAGCTGATAAACGTATAGTTTCCATTTGTCCAGTATGTAAATTAGTCCAATTTAAATAAAACCATAGAATAGGTGCATCAAGACGTTTAGACCCAGGTGATAACCACTCAGCTTGTATACCACGTAGACTTGGTGTGAATTTATGCCAAATTGGTTTACGCGGAGGTTCTAAACAGTAAAAATAAACATATACATATAAGAATTACACATCCAATTGATAAATAAACATGCTTTTTCATCTGGTTTAGATAAGTAATATTGAAAATTATACATTTATTTGAACACATAAACATTGGTACAAGGAGGCACGAAATATATATGCACCATACTTAGTCATTCGATATGTGTGAAGGATGAAACACTGTCCGGGCACTCAGAGGTCTGGTGCACAAAGCAGTGGAGTAACGTAAGGAGATGTGGTCCTATGGCACCTGGTGACCAATGATTGGTTCGCATACCATTTTTTCCTCCACAATACTGGGGCCGATGTGCACCATTGGTTTGGAATCAGGGTTTTCCAGCTCCCTTGGGTAGATCCTCCATATCCACCAGCCTGGTTAAATAGCCAGACATTCACTTTTCGTCCTCTCAATTTTATGAACAACACCCTAACCACGAGAATTCAGTGAGTGGAACTACCCTGGCAGTAGCTTTATACGCTTGGCCATGTGAGAGCATTTTGAGAGAAAGAATGGGCTTTCTCCACCCTCGATCATACCAGGAGAACATATACACAAGTATAGAACACATGCATCAAAATAATCCAATTAATCATTCAGCAAAATAAAACAGATAAAAATTCAAAGAAATGAAGGAAATATCAAGGCTATAAAATAGAAAGTGAGTTCACAAATTGATTCTACTCTCTATATAGATAAGTCTATCTGTTTTTATATTTCTGTATGTCTGTGAGTAATGACTTTGCAATGATAAATTTAATGTGTTAGATTGGTGTTATTGTCAATCACCTAATGTAGAATAGAAGATTTGATAATAAATGCTATGTTGTTGTTCATTACTAAGACATACCGGAAGGGACTTGGGAAATGTTTATCAACGAGCAACCTATATACATGAATACATATATCGTACTGGTCAATCAAGATGACTTGTCATTCACATAGATTTATATCAACTGATTATTCCTAACAAAAATGAAAGTTTAACCTCGGAGTATCTTGATAATCACTTCCAGCAGTCAATCTGACATTGAAGTACGGACATTTTCATTCATCTAGTATGCATTATAGATACAACGATCTAATAGTATGTACATAAAAAATACATATTTAAACACTTGATTTGTTACTTACCTTCAAGGATTTCTAAAAAGAAACACCAAAAAGAATAATAACTTAATTAGTAGTATATAAGAGTATTTTGTATACTGAATCGATTTTCAGTTAACACCATGGACTGATTGATAGCTAGACAATGAATTTGAAAACCAAGGAGGAGGACACTATGCACTTGTTACGTGTCTAATTATTTGATCACATCAGAAGAGTAATCCACCCATGAAAATGATCATATACTCACAAGTCCATTAACTTTAAGTGCAATGGTGTTGGGGATGGTTGGAAGAAAATTAGGGGCGGCCAAACCAAAAAGTGGTATCAGTGCTTGAAGTCACTAACTTCTGGTGTGAGCCATGTTGGTAGATGCAGAATACTTGGTTGTAGTCCGCGTGACTATCGTAACCAATAGTTGGAAACTCTATGTCACATGGCTCAGAATCGATCACAATGGCGTCGGTGTATACACTCTTTGTCTTCCCTTAGATTATGAGATTAAAATCGCTTCATATCTTTCTACGTACTGATTCTTTCTTCCTGTATTATAGTTTTATATGCAATCTTTCTTTTATATATTACCACCACTGAACTAGCTACTTCTATGAATCCGGTGTTCATCTTGTTGTACTAATGCGGTATGTCAACTTAGACCGATGCACACATGTACCTGGCCCTACGTTGTAGCTGATTGACTGACTGACAACAGGCATAAGATAGGTACCACCCGGAAAGTAATGCACAACTGATTGTGCTGTATCATGAATTGGTTGAAGTTGGAAATAGAAACCAGTGGATATAGAATACTCAAAAGTCAAATTGTAGCGTGCTTGTATTGAGAGATGTGAAAGTCGTAGATAACATCCCTAACAAGCTAGTGAAGTGAATGAGCAATGTGGAAAAATGTCTATTTAGGACAAAATAGCTATCCAATATCCCTTGATCTTTACTAGCTGTCTAACTAAATTCAGTTTACAATGTAAACCATAAAATCAATTAAATTCAATGAACAAACAGTGTTGTTTTACACATATTAAAAACACACTAAATAGACTTACCTTGTACAAGTAAATCGTATGATATACTATCAGATACAGTGGAACACTTATAATGTCCACTATGAGCAACACGTGCAGTTTCTACAACTAATGTACCATTATCCATAATACGTAAGTCTCTAAAAGTAAGAGAAGTTTGAAGAGAATAAAACATTAACAAAGTGTATGAAACACAAAAAAAAAAACTAGAATGATGAGTATAAAAGCAGGTTACAACTAAAGTCTATCAGATGATAGATATATAGTCATTAACTCTACACTTTGGGGCAAGCCCTCACTTGGAATCCTCAAGGCCAATGGAGAAGAGGAACATCAAAGAACACATGACAAACATGAAAAGAATAAACAACAATCGGATAGAATTAGAAAGGTTCAGGACAAAGTGGGTTGGAGAATGCTGGTCGGCGATCTATGTCTCAATTGGGGGTAATAAGTGTAAATAAGTAAGTAATTCTACACTTCGACACTTTAAAAAACACATTATAATTATAATGAATATCTATCATACTAACTGTACCGTAAACTCATTTATAATTCAGTATTTCTGACTTGATCTGTTATGTTATACAGACTGAAGGAGTGTGTAGTTAGCCTCTCATTACTTTCCCTTGTTAATTATTTGATATATGGTAAGTGAAAAGTGAGATAATGATTAGCCACCCAATATGGACTGATAAAGACTCAATTTATTAACTTTTATTTCCTTCATCCTACAATAAGCTATGAGCATTTATGGGGTTTTCAGGCAATCGATATTAGAATTTCTTAGCAACATGACAACTGCAGAGATTAAGTTTAGAACATTTAGACTGCCACAAGCGCATTACCTTCAGACCACTGAAATGAAATTTAATGATTCACACATCTAACTGTTGTTCATTGACACCGATGATGACTATCTCACTGCTGACATGGTTGAACACTATCAATCACAGGTATTCATTAAAATTTCGCCAATCTATCTTGAAGTTAGTCATGCATAAACATATGATCATGACCATAACTTAATTAAGTAGACTGTGAAGATCAAATCCATTTGAATATAGTATTTTTTTCTCATAGACATAAAATTAATATGTAGCCTGTAGATAACAAAGAGTTTCTATTACTCAACCACACTTAATAGAATAGATTGTTTTGAACACTTGTAAAAGACTTCAATAAGGTTTTGATGGAGCTTTGCTCACTGAGCTGGATGGTTTGATCTAGAAAAGATAATGTCATAGTTCCAGTGGACAAAGGAAGCACCGCAGTGATTATGGACAAAGAACAATACATCAAGAAAACCGAGGAACTACTTGAGGATAAAAGTACATACAAACTGATGGACATAAATCCAGTTAAAAAGTTAGACAACCGAATCTGAAAGACTTTAAACAAGCTTGTCAAAGCAGGAGAAATAACAAAGCAAGATCAATGGAGAATGAAATGCAATGAACCAGTGCTCCCTCGATTCTACGACAGGCCGAAAACACATAAACCAAACATCCCACTACGTCCATTTGTAGCACTCCCCGGAACGCCAACATACAATTTGTCAAGAGAAATTCCATGAATATTGAAACACTTAGTAAATTCATCCAACCAATCCATCATCACCCCCCACACACACACACACACACTAAAACACAACTAAACCATTCAGCTCAGAGAACAAAACTCCATCAAAGTCATCCACCTGAGCTACAAATCTTCTTCACCACTTCTATAAGTGTCAACTTCTTTTTTTTTCATTTCTAAAAGTAGATATACAGATGATACATTCTAAAATGTGAAAACATGTAAAAAGATTCTCTCAAAGACACTCATATCAAAATATTTCCATGACAATAGTTAACAGGAATAATAAGTGATATTATAGTGATATGATAGTGTTAAACGTATGAAGTGTTTAGTTCTACTACTGTAGATGATATTATTACAGACAAATGAACATTATCCATAAATCCTAATCCTAAATATTTAATCCTAGAACAAACCCTAACCGTGTGGCATTATATTATACAAATGAAATAATGAGATAGTTCCTCTTGTATTTCTGCGTTAAATTCATTCACCCATATGGTTGAAGAACATTTTTACAATACAACTGATGTCACTTCGTGATGAATATACCAATCCTATTAAAAAACAATTTGAGGACTTCTGAAAATCTATATGGAAAGGTAGACATTCTATATTAATAAAGACAAACTGTTCTTGAATGCCCTGGTACCTTCGAGAGTGGGGAGAGTTAGTTCTCCCTCTCCAAATGCTCTCACATGGACAGGGGTATACAGTCACTCCAAGGGAAGTCCTACTCAATAACTTCAAATGGACAGACAGTTATTTACAGGATTGAGAAGACGAAAAGAGAATGTCTGGCGCTTTAAGCGGGTTGCTGAATATGGAGGATCTACCTAGGGGATTTGGAAAACATGGGATCCAGGACCTGGAGTAAACAAATGACGTATGAACCTATTGTTGGTCACCGGCTACCATTGGACTGCATCTTCTCACGTTGCTCCATTTCTTTGTGAATCAGACCTTTAGGTCGAAGGCTTCGAGTGTGATCCCCTAAGAAAACCATCTGCTTCGGTTTGCACACCCGGGCAGTATCATTGCCCATACACAAATAGAGATTCGTGTGGCACATATGTATTCGATTCCCCTTTGTAGCAATATTTATATGTTCAAATAAAAATAATGAAAATAATAACGATGTACAATATACTGATATACTTAACAAAATAATACTATCCACTTACAAAGAAGGTTTTCTGATTGACTAAGAACTGGCCGATAACCACCTATCAAGGTGATTTTACGCTTGTCACTATACTAAACAATTACTCAGTTAGTTTGTAATTTCATACACACAATAGCATGTAAAATTAATTACAAGAAATACCTACTACTCATATTAGTAAAATACTACATATTACAATCATTAATGAAATAGAGAGAAAAAAAAGCGAGAGAAATGAAACAAAGAGGAAAGAGAAAAAAGAGAGAAAGAGAGAAAGGGTAGAACTTACTCAAGATCATCATGTGGATAGATCCAATGTGGTTGATATCCACCAATAATTAAACAATCCATCCAAATACTCATTTTATTTTGTGCAATTATTTTACCACCGATCGATATAATTCCAATCGGTGCTAACAACAACAACAACAACAAAATACAAAAAATTTGATAAATAAACACAAATAATGATGAATAGTTTTATGATAAACTGGGATAATATTAATATTGAAAACATAAATTGGAAGTTGTCAAATATACGACGATTATTTCTTCATTGACTGGAACTCTTTCAGTGTAAAGATCAATAAGATTATGAAAGATCTATGTTTTTCAGTATTCAATTCATTTTCAACCATTAATATGATCATTGTGAGGAGTTACAAAGTATTTACATAATATACATTACATTGGCATTTTCAGGTATGTTTTACAGTTTGAAATGTCTTCTCAACTGGTCTCCAAACGTTCTACTAACTCTGCTTTCGATGCATTGAAATACTTCACTCTGTCTGAAAACTGTTTTAAATTCGATACCACATTCCGCTACACACTACTTATAAACATGCTTCTGAATACCGTCCACTACACTACTAATGTGGTGTATGCTACTGATATCGATAGATATAAGCAGTATGTACCATCAATCGAAAGTGAAATATCTGGCAGCAGAAGATTAAGAAAATCGAAGAAAAGAGAACGAGAGCAAAGAATGATTGATGCGGAAACAAAAAAACAACAATCAAGTCTGAGACGATTGATTGACATTTTGCAAATGAAGTATTTACTGTATGGTTCTCAAATTTTACAAAGATACTCTATAGTTTCATATTTAAATATATTTGATTGTCCCCAGTTGTGTCCTCGTTCACTATACTACTACTACTACTCAATGTCAGAGATTATTAAGCGCCTCATTTTCGACTTGATGAAATCGATAGGTATATGGTTTCATTATGTACTAGAACTTCTAATGGTCTATTAGTTATCATCAATCTAGAATCTGATATATATACACACCGGTTCAAATTATCATACAACATTAACACAATGAAATGAAATTATCAAAATGAGTATCGGACTTAAAATAGTCTTAAAACTTTAAATCTAAGAAAAGGAAAACACTAACAAGATCAGTACCAGTCTAATTGATTCTCAGTTGTGTTACCTAACGTCTACAATCAACTGATATTACCTAAGACATTCACTTAGAGAATTCCTCAATTCTTTTATATTACAGTAATGTATAATGAAAATAGATCGTTATTACATCATTAACAGAGGTACTAAAAGTCAATCAGAATTTAAAGTTACGCAACAGTCAAAGGGTAATAAGAATGTACGGAAGGTTATCAACTTGACAATGATAGGAAAAGATTTCTAAAAAAAACAATATGAATGAACAAATGTGTCAAAATAAGATATAGAACAAAGGTGTCCCCATTTGATGAATACAGAAAGATGAAGTAAAAGAAGACAAACACATATCCTTTGGGTATTTCTTTTAGGTACAATGTACCAACAGATATTACAAAGATTATCAATGAATCTCCTGTTGAGGCAAAAACGATGAAACGGTCGTCCAGTGTTTCCAGGTTTCCAAAAGTGGTCTAATATCAATCGGTTCATGATCTCAATCAAAAACAATTTTTCTTGATCAAAATAATAAGTAGTATCAACAGACAGATATCCCTCCGGCACACACACAAACACAAACACAAACACACTCAAAGTCTAACAAGTATACATTAACTTACGATTAGCAGTTGGACGAATAGGTCCTGCCCATGTTTTATGACCATCAAATTGATTTATGCCTCGAACAGATATATTATATGGGCGTTCTTCAATTAAACCTACATTATTATATGAAATAATAAAGATAATGTCAACTATTTTTAATAACGAAAGTACCTATTACTTATGTGATGACTAAGATATTATCAACGGCAATGGATGATGATTGTGCAATACCACGAACTGATTGAAATAAGACATAAACTTTTGGATTCAAACTTAATGGTTTAAAGTTAAAGTAAATGCCACAAGATCTAAGGGTCTTCAGTTCAATCACTGTTGATGGATGTATACTGTTGAGGAGTACCATACTAAGATGAAACAGCCGTTAGATACACTTGGTTTCCAATTGTTTCCTAACACTAAAGTCAATCTGGAGTGGAAAATGACTTAAGATGAGATGCTTTGAATATTTAGTTTTCACACTACTTACTACTCAATCTTGGAATTCAAAGAAACAAGTGTTTCCTTAGATATCTTAAAACGAGTTATTTATTGCCGCAATCTGATAAATTACTAATAAGAGAAGCATCTGACCCAAATTTGGGGAAGGTTGATGATATTGATCAGTCGATAAGTTCAGTCCTTAGTATCGACTACATACGTAACTTCACAAGTAAAATGAATGATGAGAGGTGAGTTACGGTCAAAAAACAGTTGGATGATAACGGCTTATTGGTTTGTGGGTCCTACTTTGAACCAATGGATTGTACTGTTAAGTACCGGTCCAACGAATGTGTTTGGTACAGTCGGGACTGAAGAGAGTCGACTCTTCTTCTCTAGCAGATTTCACATAAATTCATACGTTTCTAACGCTCTCCAAAAACATTCTACTCACTGACTTCACTCCGCATCACTTTTTACGAAATTGAGGTGAATATGGACATTAGGATCCTGAGGAAACGAACTAAATACAAATGGATTTCGATCCTTGGACCGTACAGGACAGCATCCTTTGATTTTTCTTCCCTGTCTTGTGGATTGGACCCGTAGATTAAAGGTTCGAGTAGTTATCCCCTAAAAAATCACCTAGAAATCCAGGCAGTAACATCTAGCTTGCTTTATCCTAAATTAATTGAATTTTTTTGAAAAGAATATCAGTTATTTTTATTGAAAAATACTGGCCAATCATTTATTACTGTAAATTAATCTAAAAATCAATTTAACTACTTACCACAATAAAAGTAGTAATTGTATGAGCTTGTAAAATCTGGTCGTATGCACGGTCCTTTAGCACGATCATTATTATTATCATTACTGTTATATGACGATGATGGAGATGATGAAATTGAAGGAAAAGCAAAAAGATTAATAAAACCATCCTGTGCAGTATCTAACAATGGTATAGCTTCTAAACAATAACTCTTCATTTGTCCCTGAGGTTTACGAGGATGTGACCATGAAACAACAATACATGATGAATTAATCGGTTTCACTTTGACGAACTCTACAAGCAAAAAGAATAACAGACAATCCATTATATCTAATTCAGGTACAATGAACAAAATGGCTTCCTGAAGCTTTGACCAAATCGTTATGCAAGTGAACAAACTGGAGACTTTGATGAGAAACCGTTCGCATTTCACGACTATTGGGGCCCTCAAAATAAGTTGTCTGTCTGACGTACGCAATATGTTAATATACTGAGCATATGTGAAGCGTATTAGAATGAATCCGATTATTCAGTTTATTTGACTTCATATAATTATACTAAGTGCTGGAATCAATCAACCTGGAAGTAATAATTTGTGTTTCGATAACAAGAAACATATCCCAAACAATCATCCAAACTAGACCCACACCAGAAAACATCATTTCCTGAAAGGGGGAACTGGTTTTTAGCCTAAAACACATGTCCTACTCATCCTAACCAACGAAAAATATACAGGTACTTCATGTCTAAATTCAACATCGGTAGTCGCTTGCAAATTATTCTCAGAACTATATGATGCTACAGAATGAAATAGTTTTATTGGACAATGACTATAAAATTGCATCCGACTATTAGATTTATTCAACATAACTGTATGAGTTAACTTTAAACTAAACGAAAAAGAAATTAGTCTGTACTGATTCATTGTGCCGATACGATTTAGATCAGTGTAACTAAGTGTCTTATATATTACTATAGTTAGACGATGTCAGTACTATTTTATAACTACACTTAAGTACTTTATAAACGTTTTCATAGCTAGCTGTTCAATTTATACAGTCAGAAATAATTTTTAAAAATGAGCTAACACGTTTTAATTCATTACGTCAAACTTGGATGATTAGGGATGTGATTATAATAAGATTATCGTAAATCAAGTTATAGGTATGACGGCAGTTGTCGCTTCTCAGTAGCTCTTCACATAATGGAAGGATACCTCTTGTGGGGCCTGAAAAGAAACTGGTGAAGTGATGATTTCAAGGATCTGAAAGCCAAACCCTAGAGCGGAAGAGGTAACCGCTAAAAGCCGGTCACGCATGGTCTTTTAGTGAGTAATTCAGATCCGTTAGTTAGCTACGCATTTTTAAGCTCTTGCCATAGGTGACGGAACTCATTAGAGAAGGTGAAGCCTAGTGTTTTTTGCGGTCGACCTTTCCTAAGCCACCTCCTTCTGTTACTGGAAGAGAACATCTCCGAAAACGCCAGTCGGTCAAAGTAAAGACCTTACTAACGTCACACTCTGTACATCTGTCAGTACGAGTTCGTTTTTGGGCGTTGAATTTGTCACTTTTAATGTAACCGCTTTGCAACTAACTTACATGGTATAATAGGAGTGAAAACACAGAAGTGCCTTAGTACGGCTGAGGTTAAAAAGATTCAGATCTCCTTCTTTAAATGCTCTCACATGACCACGCATATACAGTCACTCCAAGGGAAATTCTACTCACTGCCTTCTCGTGACCAGACAGTTGGTTACGAAATTTAGAGGACGAAAAGAGAATGACCGGCACTTTGACTGGGTTGGTAGATACGGAGGGTCCACCTAGGGGAGTTGGAAAACCCTAATTCCAAACAATTGGTGTACATGGGATCCAGGATCCTGAAGGAACAAATAGTGTATGAACCAATTGTTGGTCATCGGCTACCATGGGACTGCATCTCCTCACGTTGTTCCACTTCCTTATGGATCAGAACTTTAGGTCAAAGGTTCTGGGTGTGGTCGCCTAAGAAAACCATCCGCTTCGGTTAGGGCACCCGGGTAGTATCATAGCCCACATACAGATCAAGAGACTTATGTGCGCATATGTATTCGGTGCCCCTTTGTACCAATATTTGTGTTCAAATGAATAAATTAATAAGGACTGAAAAAGGGGTATCCCACTAAAAATATGTCGATTGGGTCATCATGATAGACAAACTCGACCACATCATCAAGATAATAGCTATGGTCAGGGTTCAGTTGCCTATGTTATGGTGTAAATATTATCGTGAAATAAAATGGCCAACATTATGAAGCGATCAACATACACAAACAGATAGATATAAATACGTACCTGGTGCACCTGGAGGAGCTTCTTTAGTTAAGCAAATAATTTTTGGTGACGCAGGACCTCGTCCTTTACGATTACTAACAGCGACCTGGATAGTGTAATTTGTATAGGCTAACAGACCAGCTAAAGTCACTGTAGTTTGACCTTTTACAGCTTGATTAACTGAACTTGTTTCATCTAATGTTTACACAAAAATAAAGAGGAATACAAGAACAATGAATACAGTTATTGACAAATTGTTATCCAAATTTTAATAACCAGATATATGGGTACGTAGACTTCATTCGTATGAGTTTGTAACAGAGAGAGGTGGCGGATGAGATTATCTGTAATGCTTTCAATGTTCATTGTGTTCTACCAAGCAATTTGAATCATTTTCCTGCTCATTTAGTGGGTGAGTGCTGAATATGACAGTGTAATTTTCATTAAACACATCATTATAAACTCTAACTTTCAGCATATTTGTGCATGTTCAAAGGGAACGTCGGGCTGTGCTACATTAACAATATTCGTAGCACGAAGATGCAAATAATCTCAGGCGTTTGAAATGAAATATTTGATGAAAGTTACGCTCTAATGTTCAGTTATTCCCTAAATAAACAGTAAAACGACTGTAAGTCATGAATACAAAACACTTGTTGGACGTTGAAATGTGAAGGATAGTATCAGCTGTCATTTCGTGATAGATGGTCTAGACGTTAAGCGTCCGTCCGCGAGACCATAGGTCCTAGGTTCGACTCCCACATGTGGAGTCGTGGATGCGCACTGCTGAGGAGTCCTATACTAGGAAATAGCAGTCATCCAGTGCTTCCAGATTTTCAATAGTGGTATAACTTAGGTTGACTCACGACCTCAATAAAGTTCAACAATCTTCACAACCCCATATTGTTAAATATATATGGTTTAGATTACTTGGATCTCACAATTCTGCATGAACAGCATGGAAAAAAAACTAATAAAGACAACTCACCGCCATATTCATTCGCAGCAAAATAACTAACATGATATTCTGTCAAAATCCCATTGATCGTGTCAGGGTTAGGCGGATTCCAAGAAACAGTGATACTATGTTGTTGTGATGCACATGTCACATCTGCAGGAGGAGCTTGCGGTACTGTTATGGGAGGTGGGGAAGACGAAAAAAAGCAACAATAAGAACAACCAAACATGATAATTAGTGGCGGATTCGCATGAAGTAAGTCAAAATTTAGAGATGAGTTATCATCAAAGTTTATTTCTTGTTAACAAACCTCTTAGAGAAAAACATCACCAATGTGGGAGAACATATACTACATATTTATATCAATATGGCTCAGACTAGAAGTTAGTGACTTCAAGGACTGATGCCACGTTTTGGTTTGGCTGTCCCTGACTCAATGCTACCTCATGTAATAACTCTAATTACATAACACTTCGATCGATAATTATAATTTCATTGATACGTATAATCATTAACTATTAATTATTTGGCTACACAAAGCTTTATACGGCTGAAAATATAAAAGACAACTGTAAAGAAATAATTGTCAATCTAAGTGTTATGCGATTAGAGTTATCGCATGAAGGGCCTCCTCTTGTTATACAATCAGCACATATGTTGTGAACGAAGATTTGGGTAAGGTAAACCGATTTATTGTTTTACGCAAATTCATAAAATGCCTTTGTAAAATATAAAAATTATACATTAAACACATCATTAGCACATCTTTCCTGAATTGTCCTTTACATATCTCATCATTCTTCCAATCCTGCTATTATTTCGGTTGCTCCCTGTTTTCCTTCCTTTTCTCTTTATTTCAATCTTATGCTGGTAAGAATTCCACTTCCAATTACTACTACATACTACCTATATCTGACGGCATAAGTAGCGCACACCATGCATAGACGAAATCGATTATTGACAAGTGATTAAATGGTGAGCAAGTACACATATCACAGTTCTTATAGATCACAACCATGAATTCAATAGGTAAGCAGTAAATAAATCAGACTCTAATCACTGATTCGAGTCCCAATAAGATATTCCTTGTTGACAAATACTAACGAGCACAGAATTTCTATCCAAAGCTTTATGTTGATTACCTCTAAGTAGCGTTATATTTATTTAGTCCTTAGATAAGCGTCTAATTCTAGCCATCAAGTTGCAATGTGAATACTATGACTTGATATTAGGTCGTTAGGAGTCTGTTGGAAAGCATGGAGAGCGCATCAATCTCCCTCGCCCCAAGATTAAAAGTACACTTTGCTGATTATAAGTGGTAAGTACTAAGAAACCTACATCAAAGAGAGTTTCTTTTTAACTAACTTCAACTACTTAAATACTAAAACCACATTAAGCTGAAAACAAAACAAAGTAAACTTACAATCTTCTAAAGTTCTTGTTTGTGTATAAGCTGGAGGTGATAGACCTTTACTATTCATAGCAATAACACGAAAAGCGTAAGCAGTGAATTTTGGTAGACCATTAATTTCATGATCCATTTGTCTTATAATCAAATTACAATGTACACGACTATAACGACCACGCATTGATGTACTGAAAGTAAAAAATATCAATGATCGATTTGTGAATTTAATGAAGAATTCCATTGTAACATGATCAAGATTATTATACAGAATAAAATCTTGTTTTCAATGAGGACACTAATAGATGTACCATACATAAAGTGAAGTGACAATATTGTGCAAATATAGATTGAGTTGTTTTGGAACTCAAAACAACTTTCAACCAATAATAAAGTCAGAATCTTCAATACCAACGTCAAGGCAGTTCTACTGTATGGAGCTGAAATTTGGAGAACTACAACAACCATCATGAAGAAGGTACAAGTATTTATAAATAGTTGTCTACGCAAAATACTCAACATCCATTGATCGGATACCATCAGCAACAGCCTTTTGTGGGAGAGAACAAACCAGCTTCCAGCTGAAGAGGAAATGAAGAAAAAACGATGGAAATGGATAGGAGATACATTACGGAAATCATCAAACTCCATCACGAAGCAAGCCATAACTTGGAATCGTGAAGGGAAGCGGAAAAGAGGAAGGTCAAAGAACACATTACTTTGAGAAATGGAAGCAGATCTGGCAAGGATGAATTACAGCTGGAAAGAACTGGAAAGGATTGCCCAGTACAGAGTTGGATGGAGAATGCTGGTGAGCGCCCTATGCTCCTTCACGAGGAGTAACAGGCGTAAGTAAGTAATGGATTGAGGGAAATCAAATACAAGAAGACTTAACCAGGGTTGCCTCTAGTTTCTATAGTAAAAAACTTAGTATGACATGTAAACTTATTGAATTAAACTACCTTCATGGTCCTCAACTGGAAAGTTGTGATGAACTAATGAATCAAATGTTTATCCTGCGATGATAGCAAGTCTATCAACTGACTGTATAAACATATTTTCCATAAAGTCACTATTTTGTCAACTAATGTATCATATGAAATCATTAATATAACATCTTTGGAATTTAATATGAAATTGTCATCTTAACTATGGTCAGAGAAAAAGTAGTTGAAGACTTTAGTATTATTGACACGATAATTCTTAATACTTATAAGTTTAATCTTAATTTCAATGTCATTTTCTAGATGTCAGTCAGTCGATCAGTAACAACGTAGAACTTCGTACGTACGTACACCAGTTCGAGTTGCCACATCACATTAGCACGGAGATGCAGTTTTCCATTCAAATCCCGTAGTGGTAGAGGCGGTAAGAGTATAAGCAGTAATCGGGAAGATGTTATTTGAAGAGTATAATCCAGTGAAATAAATTTGGAAAGAGAAAAAAGAAACAAGGAGGATTCAGGAGATTAGAATTAGGGAAAACACAAAGAGTGGATGCACCTCCGCCATTGCAAACGATTTTGAGCTATGTCATTCAGGGTCTCTAACCATCAGTTGCTATTATCTCGCGGTCCCCAACCAGGTAGTCTACATCTACCAACATGACTCAGTCCACTTGTCAGCGACTTCATGGACTTGTGCCATGTTTTGGTCTGGCCGCCCCTAATTGTACTTGACGAATAACCCAGTTTTACATAACAGTTGTGTTATATCCCGATGAGAATAATGAATGCTAACTGTTGGGATCCATTTACGGTCTTATACTATTGTACAATTGTTAAATAACTAAACTATACATATTCATGTCCCTCTTATTATGAGCTTTATTTTGACCTATGAACTGTTATTATACGATTTACCATTCTTGATTTATGCTCTGTCTAATAATTACTATCTACCACATTCAAAGCCACATTTGGCCAAATCTTGTACAAATGTTGTTTCCTATTTTATGGTGCGTTGTGGTCTGTCTGGTTGGTATATAAACCCAGTATATTTGAAATAAATGATTCATATTGCAGAGGCTGAGATTGGTAGGAAGCAAAACCGATAAAGATTCTAGACTGCTCGTACGGGTTTTACGCGTCACTGGTACTGTCGATAAATCACTGTTCTCTAATTGGCGGTATCATTACGTCAAATATTAATATAACACAAGGCCACAAGTTATAACAGTTGAATAGATACAATGGATATTTCGTAAGTAGAATCAACACAAATTAACAAGGTAAAAGTTATTTGTTGTAAATTTATATCAATTTGAACACCAAAATCATTTGAAGTATTTATGAATGAAGAAACATCAAAACTTAAGATCTAGAGAAAGGTAACAAGGGGATTCGCGTCTACCAACTTGATCGATTTTGACATATATCATACAACGTATCCATCCAACAGCACTGATCACAATCATCTCGTGGACCTCAGTCAGGTAATCTTACTATATTTGAAGAAATTACGAGTTCACCTAATCTGATAACGGAACGAAGACTCGGTGACACAATGACCAATAAGCTAGTTATTCCAATGCGTCTCAGCCCCGTTAACTAGAGAGAGAAGTCCAAGTTCGGAAGAGGGAAATATATTCCACAAGCAGTCAGAAGCACGAACAACAACAACAAGTACAACGCAAGCATATACATACAGCATATAAATGTCCTTGGGAAACGGTAGAAAATAGCAGACTAAAAGAGATAACGAACCAATAGCATCGAGGGCCCTCCTAAGTGAGAAATACGACATGAAAGTGAAAACGGGTGCTTTTGGCGCGAAAACAAGAAATTCAAATTTTTAAAATAGAATTATAAAATAAGGCATTTACCAAGTAATTTCTGAGGATCTAACATCCCCAACAAGTCTGCATCTACCAATACAACTTAGATCAACAGTCAATGACTGCATGAATTTATGTCATGTCTCGGTTTTGATCCCCTGAAACAGTCCCCATGTTAAGTGATTTTTTTATTCAATCACTGATATATGTTACTGAATTCAGTAAGCAAGCACATGTCTATGTACCCACCATTTGTGTATTGATCACCGACACCAAATAACTGACTAAGTAAAAAAAAGTAGATCAACCCGGATTCGAACCTACAAACTTTATTGTAGTTGAAGGTCAACATTTAAAAAAAAATTATTAAACACTGTTTCATATAATCATGCGATTTATTTAAGAAAAACAAAACCTGCCTGTGTTCATCATTTGGATCTTCAGGCCATGGAAGTTCCATTAATTCTTCAATTGACAAACTATCTTTAATACGTTGTCGACAAATCCAATAACGATCAACATTACCATTTAAATGTTCCAATGCTGGATTATCCCAACTAACTATAATTGTATCAGAAGCAGTTCCATTGGCGATAAGACGACGAACTGGACCATCTGGTTCTGAAATTATTTTATATGATATAAAGATATAATATTAGTAATGTAATAAAATGAAATAAAAATTAAAGTTATTAGATGACCAGTTAAGGTCATATTAATTATGCGATCTCTTTCAATATATACAGATATCATCACATTACATTGGTAGATCGATCAATGGTATAGAATATTAAAAAAAGAATAATCTATATAAAGTTTGTTCGTACCGTTTAGTGTTCGACAAGAATACACTTTTTCTGAGATTAGATGGTGGTTGGAGGTAGTTGACAGGAAACCCTGGACACGGGTTTCGTGCTACTTAGCACTCGTCAGCAAGGTGTGCCTGTAATCTTGATGGAATTGGTGCTCCCTGGCGGATTCGATTCCGTGTCACCCAGCTTCACAGTGCACGCAGTGTCAAGTCACCTAGACTAGTAGCCACATTGCAACATGATCGATAGCATTCGATCTGCACTAAATAAGGACTTGACACACATGACATTGATCACCACCCAGTGATCAATCAATTGTGAACACACATTTTTTATTACGTTCTAACTGATTAATTATATTATCGTATGAATATCAAGTAAATTTATTAGTATTCTAGAAGAGTGCTTGTGTACATCTACTCAAGAGTTGAGTAGATAAACATATTCATTATACGTAATGCTATATGATCGAATAGATTGTAGTATGAACTTTAAAATAATAGACGGGTTTGCCAAGTGTGATGATTAAATTGAGCTATGTTATTTGGAAAATGTAAATTTAAGATCCGAAAGTTAAGTTGTATTGTTCCCATGGATACCCAACATCTTCAGCGATGCTACCTTTCTTAATGAAAGAGAAAGTTTAATAAGATTGAACGTAAATATAAAACAGCATATCATATTTCATAAAAGTTTTGGTGGTAAGGTATCAAAACTACGGAACTTGAACCATAAAAGTAATTTACAGAATAGATATCTGTGACTGGTATCAAGAAGTTCTCTGTTTGGACTGTGGAGTTACGCTTCCATCACTTCTAACCTAGTTTGCTTCCCAAGTATCTCACGCAGAAAGATCTTTCCATAGTATGTGCAACCAAAAATATTAACCACTGATGCATTTTTAACAACCCTCAAGTTTGAATAAGAACATTGGTAATCAATAATATACAAAAGCTTAAAGCCTATGCTTGAGCAAGTATAGAACATAAATGAAGACGACAGAAAAAAAAACACTAAGCGGATACATTTAAGAAATATCAACCAACCATTAGTGGAAAAAAGGCTCTACTTTAAAACATAATACCGCTAACTAAAAAATGAATAAGGGGAAAATCTCTAAAAGTAGATCATACTGACATATCTAATTACACCAGGGAAACAAGTTAAAGAGAAACAAATTTAACGTCAGTGATGTGATATTAGTACTAATGTTTCTCATGGATAACCATCATTGTCACTGATAATGCCTCCCTGATAAATGGAAGAAGCCAGTGAAAATCAACAATTAAGAACAGCATGCCCAATCTTTTTTTAACAGATTTACAATAGCTGTGATGAAATTTGACAAGTGAGAAGCTAAGCTAATAAAAATCATTCACAAAATGGTCGCGTGTGACTGGTCTCCAAGCAGTTGATTCATTGAGCTATAAATACCATCATGCTCGTAAGTCGACACGACATTCACAATATACATCCAGTCTTCTTTTCATATTCCTCAAGAGAAAAAAAACATGTTTTTAGAGTGACGATAACCAAGGATTCGTTAATCAGGTAGTCAATTGTGTCAGATGTGGGGAAGATATCCACTGAAGACGATAGGACATGGCCACAAAATACCCCAAATTGCTTGAAGTTAGATCTGTCAACCGTTGGATTCCTGAGCATTGTTCTACAGGTTAAGCGTATGTGTACGAAACCGAATATCTTGGTTTCGGTTCCCAGTGGTGTGGTCGTGGACGAACAATAATGAAGAGTCCCATGCTAGGATGAGGCCGTTATTCGGCACTTCCATTTTTTTAACGGTTTTCTAACTTAGTTTGGTTCGTGATCTCAATACCGATTCAACAATATCTACAATACCCAGACTTATAAACAAACTTACTAGCTTCTTGAGTAGTAAGCGCGAGAGCGTTTTCAACACTAGGTCCAACATCATTAATTGCAGCCACGGTAATATGATATTTTGTATACGGTCGAAGATTATTCAATTCAATATGATGTTGATTTTCAGATACATCAATTTCTGTAACATTAGGCTATAAAATGAAGACAGAAAATAATATCAAATGTGTATTGTGCAACCGAGGTTTGCATGTTCCTATGATTGACAGACACCTTTATCTTGCCTACGCCACTAGTGAAGCAAGTTGGTAAAAATCAGCCGAGATTTGAATTCCTGTTGAGATTTGGTCAAACATCAACCCACCAGGGCTGGTGAACTTTAAAAGATGTGTGAAGTGGTTAACGTACTTAACTACTGCACTCCCCATTACTAGTTCAGGCGCTGACACGGACCAATCCCAAAGAAATATTTACATTTAGAGGAAGAAAAACGCATTCCAAACATACATGGATTATTGATCAAGGTGATCAGTATACTCTGTATTTGTCTTAGTTCTCACCATACAAGACTATGTCATCTGTGTATTCTAAGTTGATGAGTAAATCTCCTGTTAGAAGATTGATTCCCAGTAAGTTAAACGACGAAAGTGATATCTCTAAATATATATATATATATATATATATATATATATATATGACAAATTTTAATTAAAATGAAGCAAGTGGATGACCCTGATGAATACTACTTGAAGTTATTATTTCTGAAGATGGCATGTCATAACCAGTATTGTTTGAGTAGAGAACCTATACAAGGTGAATTCATTTCTTGGGCACGTTTTCTAATGACACATACTGACATGAAGCTTCTCGGTCAACAGATTTGAATGTTGTTTTAAGATCAAAATATAAAAGCATATGTACACACATTAGCATGCATTTCTATATTTTCAGAACCAGATAAAAAGTGAATATTTTATCAGTACACCCATACTGAAATTCAAAACCATTCAAGCTTTCCCAGGATTCATATTCATGATTCCTAGTTAAGTGTCCAAGGATTGTATTGACCTCGATTCGTGTAATTCTTAAACATACTGTATAATAAAACAAACATCGATATTTCAAATAACAAATCACCTGTTGAATAGATGACATCGGACCATTAGCACTTGGCTCTGAATGTGAATATCGAATTCTATACTGACGTATTGGTTTATTTCCATCACGTAAAGGTGGTAACCATGAAAATGATACACTTGTAGCCGTTGTTCTAGAACTATTATATACAAACTGAACAGAATCTGGGACAGCTATACAAAATTGAAAACAATAATCATAATAATCAAAACATTAGAGTTAATAATATTATTCAAGAGAAAAGATAATTCACCTAATCACATGTGTTATTATTCCTTATAGGACAAAAGATATCTGCCAAGGGATGATTAAAATAAAAGATAGGTTATTTGGATTCACCACTTTGATGTTTGCTTACAAATTCAGCTAGTGTTGTGGAGAAACCTATATTTACCGACCTATCAGATAACTTCAATCTATCATTAGTGTTTGTCCCCTAGTGATCACCTCTGACTAACTAACAACAAAATATAGTGGACATGACGTTGAGTTACGTTTAAACTAGTGATTACAATATAACATGATCAATAAAATATCATCGATACTATAAAGCGAAAAAAATAAAACCTTTCATCCATTGATTGAGGTAGATAACTGTCTCACACTCGACACGGATTGGACTCCACTGATCACTGCTTCTCACTAGAACTCTAAGAAATTTTTAAATGAAACTAGTCACTATTGAGCATATGATTATTATTAGCATGGGGATTTGTGGAGATTGTAGTAATTTTAACAGTTTGATGCCGGCTTTGTAGTCTAGAGGTTAAGCGTCCTCGCGCAAGACGAGAGATCATAGGTTCGTGTCCTGCGTGCGCACTGTTGAGGAAGAAACGGTATTCTAGTACCTCTAGGTTTTCACTGGTTGTCAAGCTTAGATCGATTCATGAATTCAACTGTTAAAATTATTACAATCTGCATAAATCCGCATTCTGAAGAAAATAAAAGTAACATGAGTGTCTATTCATTGATCAATCGATTATAAATACATTTCACTTCTACAAGAGGTGAGTGATAAACTAACTAGGAAGCCAACTGACTTGTGTTCATATCTCCTAAGGAACATTAATTCACATATGATTCATAGCTTGTGCTGTAGACCTCCAAGTCAGAGAATAAAAACCTCCACTAGATGAACTAGATTATGTAATGAAATCAGAACATCTGTTAATTCAATCTATTTCATGTAGAAAGAAAGTCAAGTATAACACTGATCATTTTTATACAGTTTCCTAGATGAAATTAATGTTAATCTAAATGATGACGTTTCATTGAATAAACATAACAAAATATTATGTAATAATGAAATTAATAATAAAACTTACAAATTACAGTAAGTCGTACAAATGCTTCTACTTCAATTTGTTGACCACGTGAATTACGATTATATTTATTAGAAGCTTTACATAAATATTCACCCATATGAACTTCTTTTAAATTTAAAAATTGTAATTGTTTATCTAAACCCCGTTTATTTGGTTTAAAAAATGAAACCTAGTGATGATAAAGTAACATACATATAGATAGATAGATAAAGCTTCATGGCCAAACCATCCAGATCAGAGAACAAAACTTCATCAATGTATATACATATATAAATGATGATTGAAAACAATGTAAGGAACTGTTAGGACTGGTTGTAATTGATTATGTAAACCATGTTTATTAGGTTTGCAAAAGTGAACGATCCTAAGGTTAGACGTAAGGCAAATTAGCTGATGAGATAGTGAGATCCTGGTGCGGCCGAGAGTGAACAGAGTCCGCTCTCCTTCTCGAAATGCTCTCACATGACCACGCGTATATAGCCTCTACCAGGAAAGTGCTACTCACTGTCTTCTCGTGGCGGGGGTTTTGTTTACGAAAATGAGAGGAAGAAAAGCGAATGTCCGGCGCTTTAACCAGATTCCAAACCAATGGTACACATGGGCTCCAGTATCCTAAGGGAACAAATGGCGTATGAACCAATTGTTGGTCACCAGCTACCATGGGACTGTATCTCCTTACGATGCTCCACTGCCTTGTGGATCAGACTCGGGGTGTGGCTCTCTAAGAAAACCACCTGCTTCAGTTTGGGCACCCGGGCAGTATCATAGCCTTCACACAAATAAAATGAGACTTATATAATGCATATGTATTTGGTGCCTCCTTGTACCATTATCTATGTATTAAAATAAATAAAAATAAAAATATGTAGTTGGGATATGCCATATGTATGTGAAACCACCGGCTACCTCGATGCGTATTAATGGCTGGTATACGAGGGAATTAGAAGGAAGTTATGGATATCTAGATCAGAAAATCACTTGAATCTATGAATTTATTGACTAGTGCATTGACTCTTGTTAATAGATATTAACCACCTGGATGGAGTTCGAGTGATAACTCCAATCAATGGCTGAATATATTGTGTGAAATGAATTAAAGTCAGTCGTAGCGGCGTAAATATATTCATTCTCTGTTTTTCCCAAGGATCCTGAGATTTGAAATTATTTTATGTCTTCAATTCAGAGAACTCGTTCTTCCTACTCGAATTAAATTGTCTATTTCTAATATTTCCTACTACTAATACTACTACTACTACTACTACTAACACTGTTACTACTTTCAATTCTTTGGTATTTGTCCAGATAACTTAATTTCTTTGTACTGATTTGGTAAAACAAGTTGGATTGGAACACATATGTGCCATTTTCTACGTTGCTTAATACTGACTGACTAGAACTAACATTTAGAGAAATGAATAGATATGCAATTGATCATTGCATCAATCTACGAATATATTGATTGTTAGTCTAAACTATCCTGTTAGATGGAGACCTCTTAGTTCGAGTTCAAACAATACTTTTAATTAAAGATGGAAATATTAATAGAAACAATACAAAATCATTTACAATATAACTCAGTTATATAAATCCTCTTATGATCCCATCTATTAATTGTAAACTATATTACTTATGATTAAGATGTTATTTTCTATCCTATCCTATTTCCTATACTATCATGAACCTATCTGAGTTAGATTACTATTGGAAACCTAGAAGCACTGGATGGCAATTTTGTACTGGTATGGAACTCCTTCATAATGCATATCCACGATCCCATACGCGGGAATCGGACGCAGGACCTTCGGTCTCTGTATATGAACGCTTAATCTTTAGATTGTATAATTATTTGACAGTTGGACTATTGTATTCTCATATTCTCCTACTTGTAAACTCTCATTTCGTACATTATCTTTGACTGATTTTTAACTAATTACTGACATGATTAAGTTTCCCTACCACTTTTGGAGCAGTGGCACCTACATTATATGTCCTTACTTATGTTGATCCGTGGTTAGAAATTCAATTTTTACCATTGTCTGGATTATAAGTTATAGGTATAATTACACCACGAGGAAGTTATCTGTTTGCTAACATCATCTTTTGATAGGTCGCTGGGGTTGGAAAGAGTTTGTGGACTAATAATTGTTAGTCATTCAGTCAGTCAGTTAAATGCGATGTAGAACCTGCCAAATGTATGCAGTAATTCAATTTTCATACCCAAATAAGGTTTAAGTTCTCAACCGTTGTCAATCGGTCACTGTGTCACTGGTAAAATAAAAAGTCATGAGTTCTAATAGTGATACAAGGAGAATTATTCACTTTGCTGATCCTATGACAAGAAACTCAACCAAGCTAGGACGAAACAAAGGAACGTTTTGGACATATTACAATAGAAATCTGTAAATGATAATTAATTGATTTCAGATAGGTTTATCGAATTCTGATATCCGAGAAATCTCTGACACTTTCAATGATTGCTGCTCATCACAATCACGTCTACAGTGGCATAAAAATTTGCACAAATAATTACCATTTTTCCAAAAGAAGAAATAATGATGACATCTAGTCTATTCCATAAGTAACGTAGTTTGACAAACACTTAAGTGGGTTTCCTCAATCCGTGCCAATATCTCATTAGCCATGGGACCCACCGCAGTCAATGATAGCATCCAATTACAGGTGAATTGCTCAAAGTGCTCAGATAATTCCCTACTTATGATCAACCTAGATATGATTAAAAGTGATCGAACAGTGGATTGCAGAACTTAACCTTACCCACCCTGATTTGAACGACTAGAAAAATCACTCACATACACAAAAATTATGGTTCAAAATAGAGTAAATCAATCTAGAAGAGTGACGCTCTGGTGTTATTAAAGCACTTATCTTTCCACCAATAGGTTGAATATCCGGACTCCATCAATTACTACGCGTTCTTCATTTTTGACAGCCAACTATTACTAGTCCTTAACATAAAGTTCAGCTTACAACCAACTGTTATTAAAGACACGAACCGGACTAAATTAGACAACCACTGAAAGCCTGGGAGCATTGGACAGCAGTTTAGTACCAGAATATGATTTCACAGCAGTGTGCATCCACAACCTTATCAGTGGAAATCGAACTCACCATCTTCAGTCTCGCATACGAAAGATTAAACTCCAGGCCATTGAGTAAGAATTTGATGGTATACAAGTCTAAATCCAATCAATTCGTGATATTAAGTGACTATGTTCTATTGTCTTCGGGGGTTAACCTACCCAAATTTGGCACAATCAACTACCTAATTAGTGAACTGTATTAGATTAAAATATTTGACAGACAGAACATAATTCTAAAAAATAAATGATCCAAACAATTGAGTTTTATAATTCTCAAGAATATATTCCTCACTTACCTGACGAAATAGTATACCACTTTCTAAACCTTCTGTCGCATAACTCTGACAATCCGCTAAACTAGGACTCCAATCTCTGTTAAACTCTGTAGATGGTGATGGTGATGACTTGTCTGAAGGATCAAATGATAAATCTCGAAGATCAGAAAATATATTATCATCGGTTTTGGAAGGTTCTAATGTTACACCATCACTACCACGTTGTGTACTCCCACCACTACTACTACTACGGGCAACACCATCAACGTAAGCCAATGGAACAACACATGGTTTATCAATAATTTGCCAACGTGATTTTGATGATAAACGATAATACCAAGATGCTTTTAAATCATCCGGATCACCGTAAACGCTACAAGTTAAATTGAATCGCGAACCGCGAACTTTTTCAACAGCATCCAATGGATCAATACGTGCAGGTACTATCGTAGATATTACAGAGAGAAAAAAAACGTCACAAATGAATATGATCAATAAAGAAAAAGGGGAATTTAAATAAACAAATTAACGGTTGACAGATAATACATTTATGTGTTTTGTCTCTAGCACAGTTGTCAGTGTGTACTTCTGAAGAGTATCAAACGAAAGCGAAACAGCTATTCAATACTCCTTGATTTATAGCGGTTTTCAATAAATGATCGAAACTATTCTTCATAAAGGCCAATCTGTACAAACAACCAATTGTGAGAAGGTTTATACAGAATGTTTTCACTCTAAATTGAAAATAATAAGTAAATTGTGAACTTTAAAACATTAAACACATTCCCTCAATTGACGAAACCTTAGCAGGATGAAACGAACATTCAGGATAATAAGCGAATATGCACTTAAGAACAGATTGACATATTTTTTTACAGCAGTAGAGTCTTTACAAGTGACATTAGATGAGATGAGTTTGGATATTACAGGGTGTATCATTTCACTTAAAATTAGTACCTATTATCAAACCTTTAAACCAAGATTATTATGAACTAAACCCTAATGATCAAACAATATAGGTTTCAAAAATAATTCGTTGATCAGTTTACTTCTCTTTAACATCAAAACATACACTTCAGTTATATGCTGATTTGTATCATATTTTTGTAGAAAAGACTTTTAACTATTTAGTCAAAAGGAATTGTTATAACGAGGTATCCGATCAGAATGTACATATTCCATTGTTGAATAAAGCAAGAAATACTATCCAGTTACCTAGACCGAAGATATAGGGAGTTGGGGCTCTAACTTTTGACTTAGAAGCTGGCACTCAAACGCTTTAACTAATGAGCCACTACTCCATATATGTATTTATTTATTTTAACACAAATATTGGTACAAGGAGGCACCAAATACATACGCGCTACATAAATCATTCGATTTGTGTGAGGGCTATGATACTTCCTAGGTGTCCAGACCGAATCAGGTGGTTTTCTTAGGGGACCACATCCCGAGCCTTTGACCTGAAGGTCTGATCCACAGGGCAGTGGAGCATCGTAAGGAGATACAGTCCCATGGTAGCTGGTGACCAACAATTGGTTCATACACCATTTGTTTCCTCAGGATACTGGGGGCCATGTACACCATTGGTTTTGAATCCGGTTAAAGCGCCGGACATTCGCTTTTCTTCCTCTCATTTTCGTAAACAACACCCCCGTCACGAGAAGGCAGTGAGTGGACTTATCTGACAGAGGCTGTATACGCGTGGCCATGTGAGAGCATTTCGAGAGGGGTGGTGGGCCCACTCACTCTCGGCCATACCAGGGCATTTGGGGGCACTCCATATATGGCATAATACTTTGACAGAACAGCTGTCTTATGTGTTTTAGTTTTCATTAGTACCCAGATCAACATAAATTCGATAGGAATACCAAGTTATATATAACTTATGTACTAAAAAATATAAACCTTTCTTATGTATAACTTCATATCATTTAACAAACGAACTAATTAACTTACCATGTACTTCTAAATTAACCGCTGAACTACGTTGTGCAGCAGTTGATAATCTACCTGGTTTAAGAAAACATAAAAATTCTCTTGGATCCGATTCATCAACATTAGATAACAATAAGGTACCATTAGATAATTGACCAATACGTCCATTTGTTGCTTCAGATAATTGACTTACACTAACGTAGGATCCAGTAGCTAATTTTTGTTTTGTTTTGTTTTTTTTAAAAAAAGAGAGAAAAAATTCGAAGAAAAACTTCATGAAAACATAGCGAAATTTAGTGTAAGAATGATTAGTCACTGAGTAGTAGCCAACATAACGTTTGTCTACTCCTGTGGTGTTAATTGAATTGTAACAACCAAGTTGCAATGTATGGGTGACTTGATATCAAGTACACTATAATTTGTTGGTATTTCGTTAGACATAATCCAAATGATAGGTTTAGTTCCATCAAGATTACAATTACGTCATGCTAAGGAGTATGAAATAGCATAAAACTTAACTTTAAGAGGGTTTCTTGTCGAATATTTAATATTTAATATAAGTACATGGAAATTACTGATGTATCTAATGGAATGACCATTATGAAACAGAATGCTTAACGAAGAAATGAAAAGACATCTTGATGGATAATAACTACAAGTTACTGATCACTCAGTGTTATACTGTCTTCAGTATAACAGTGATCTATTAAAGTGAGATGGTTTATTCACGATATGAAATTTAGTAATTGAATTCATAAGTCCATTAAAGTTAGACCACCACGGAAAACCTGGAAGCACTGGACGGCCATTTCGTCCTAGTATTGAACTCCTCAGCAGTATGCATTCAAGATACCCACCGCGAGATTTGAACCCGGCGTCCAACAGTGCCGACTCAGTGATCTGCAGGTTAAGCGTTCGCATGCGAGACCGAAGGTCCTCGGTTCAAACCCCATGAGTGGGATGGTGGATGCGCACTGCTGAAGAGTCCCATAATAGACGAGACGGCCTTCCAGTGCTTCCAGGTTTTCCATGGTGGTCTAGCCTTGGTAGATTCATGAATTGAACCATTAAAAATTACTATAATATCCATAAAACCCTTTTCTGATAGATATGAAGTTGTTTGTATAAATTCCTTAGAAAATTCATACCTACAAACACCTACAAACAATTCACTTACTTTTCTGTAAATATTTCCATTCAACAACTGTTGTAAATCCGATGGTTTAGCCGCACAATCAATTGAAATTGTTTGTCCAAGAGTTACATCTTGATTATTAGGCGGTCGAATAGCGAATTCCAATTCAGCTAAATAATAGTAATAATAATAATAATATAATAATAATAATAATAATAATAATAATAATAAAGTTTATAAGTAGTATAAGTGACTAGTTGACTTTGCCTGGGGCCCTTCTAGGATTACTGACGGTCCTAAGCACAGATGAAAGGAGAGAGTTATGTTTGAGGTTATCCACTCTATCCCTTTAATAGGAACCTTACTAAAATAAAATGCTAACTATATATGGTTAATAAAAAAGTTATACTAAACAATAATAGCAATCCAGATTTGTAGCACAGGTAGATGATCTTGGTGGTTTTGTTCACTGAGTTGAACAGTTTAGTTGTGGAGCATTCATTGTTCTTCGGAACAACATCATCAGCACAAACTTCAGGTAGGAGGAAAGTATTCGAATTTCTCTACATATGAGAAACAGCTTGTCCTATGGACCTCGATTTCAATTGATTATTGTTGACCGTTAACCTGTTATTGTCTGCGTCTTGATCCTATATTCGTCAATGATTTTTCCAATTACTTGATGAATCGGGTCGATTTTGATGTTTGTTGATTACCGACTGACCTGTGTCAAGCTTCTAAAAAATTCCTGGTGTTCTTAGTATTCCTTTTATCCAATATTTCAACATTTTCCCAGTTGTATGTCTCCGCAGTTGTCCACATGCATTGATATAAACGAACATATATTATGGCGTTTGATTGTTAATTGATCTTTACGAAGGCGAAGATGAAGAGGGGGTCGACTTTGCCCGATATAGTGTTTTATTTTGTAGATGTTTGGTTTTTCTTTCTTTGGTTTGCATAAGATTAATTGAAGTGATTTTTTCTAGTTTGGTTGCTATATTTATTCTCCAAAAGGCTTCAATAATTTTGTTTTAATTTCTGTTACGCCTTTTATTGATGGTAGGCTGATCTGTTTGTTGGTTTCAAAACTTGGTTCATTTCTGCTGATTAGTTCAATTGATATTTTTTGATGAAGCTGCATAGATAGTCATTCTTTTGGAAGATATTCACTGAATATTTCTCTTCATTTTTCCGCGCTGCAAGTGTTACCGGAGTATGTTCTCAGCCTCTTGAATCACGTTTGCACGCAATTGAATTTGTGGGTTCTTAGGTTGCTCCTACTGTAGTTGAGAATTTGATCTGTGACGGTTGGCTACCGACACACTTGAGTCTCCAGTTTTCCTGCGTTGGTTCTGGAAGTCAGCAAATCTAAGAATGATAATTTTTTGTTGTCAATCTCATTCTTTGGAGAAGCAATTAAAATAAAGCGGCAAATAACGACATATTAAAGGTCAACAATAAAAAAATCAAGATCGAGGTTGACAGAAATAGCTACTAATCACAATTTTGCGTAGATTCCAACTAGGTAATTTACAGATGATGTAGCTCAAATCTTCGGTTAGGGATTTCATGAACTGCACAAATTACTACTGAATGATAAGTGATAATGCCTGGAGGGTATATGTAATACAAGTCTCAGCTACCTTGAATCCATGAAGACACCGAACTTCGCCGACTTATTATCTATTATTTTCTACTTCTCTAAAGTCTAACCTCAACTTTGCTCATACAAAATCTTTAAATATTTATTCTAAGGTTAACAAATATATGATACTGTTGTTTCTCGATCGTTCCAAATAGTCTTTAAGAGTGCTGATCAACTGTTTAAAAAATGATTCTGAGCCATTTTTTCTTTATCTTCCATAGAATTTTTACAAGTAATTTTATTATTATTACTATTATTATTGCTCTGATACGACCGAGGGTGGAGAGAGTCCGCTCTCCCCTACAAATGTTTTCACATGGTCACACGTATACAATCACTGGCAGAGAAGTTCTACCTACTGCAGTTGTTTACGATATTGAGTGGACGAAAAGAATGTCCGAAGGGGGTTTAAACTGAGTCAATGAGGACGGAGCATTCATTAAAGAGAGCTGGTAAACCCTGACTCCAGACCAATGTTGCACATGGGCTACAGGATCCTGAGGGAAAAATGGTATGTGAACCTATTGTTGGTCACCAGCTAATATGGGGCTGCATCTCCTAACGTTGCTTCACTTCCTTGTGGGTTAGAACTCTGGATCAAAGGCTCGGGTAGTGGCCCTCTAAGAAAATCACCTGATTTGGTTTGGGCGCCCAGACAGCATTTCAGTTTTCACACAAATCGAATAAAGAAGTGTGGAGTATATATATATATTTGGTGCTTCCTTGTAACAATGTTTGTGTTTAAATAAATAAATTATAACATAAATGAAATAAAGAGATCGTTAATCATATCTATAATTTTTTTTTTGAGTAAGACGTACGTATAAATGTGACACGAATCGATTGTCTATCAGTTCCAACTTCATTGACAACAACACATGTCAGATTACCATGATGTTGATCTTTTCGTAATTCATTAACACTAACATGAACAGCGGAATTTGGTTCAGTATGTACAAATGATGGTACTCGTTCACGTAAACTATCAGGTAATCGCCATGGTATAACTTCATTCTCTGAGACAACATACTAAAAACAAACAGACAAATATTTATCGTCGTAGAAAAAGAAAATTGACAGACTTCATGTATAACCTTAGAACTATCAAAGCATATGTTGACTATTGAATAACTCATAAAAAAACATGTATGTTTGTAAAAAAAGAAAATATCAAACAGCTAACGAATAATTAGGTCCATTCTGATTAGGGTCATGCTGAAGTAGGTCATGGATGATATATGTATACATTGATTTTAACAACAGAAAGATATTATCAACAAAAAACCTAGTGTCAGCCCAAGTTGCCAACGGGGCAAGGTGGACAAAAAACATGGAAATAAGGTACTAGAAATGTTAAAAAGAAAGACTAAACCGTGAAAATATAATTTGAGAAAACAACATGGAAAGATATGTATGAAGAGGATAGTGGGACACAAGATAATATCTGGGTCACTGAGAACGATTCTGATCCATAAACTTATTACTAAAACAAGTAAACAAACTATAAAAAGGTTGTGTAACGAAGTTGAATAGAGAAAATACACAAACTCTGAAGGTATAAAACATGTCAATAGGCAGTAGGTATATATATTTATTGCGGGAAGTTACAAATGTCCTGGTACGGCCGACAGTGGGGAGAGTCCGCTCTCCTCAAAATGCTCTCACATAGCCACGTGTATATAGCCTCTGTCAGGGAGGTCCTACTCACTGCCTTCTCGCACCACGGGTGTTGTTTACGAAATTGAGAGGACGAAAGGCGAATGTCCGGAGCTTTAACCGGGTTGATGAACATGGAGAGTTCACCTAGGGGAGTTGGGAAAACCTGATTCCAACCCAATCGTGCACATGGGCTCCAGTATTCTGAAGGAACAAATGGCGTATGAACCAATCGTTGGTCACCGGCTACCATGAGACTGCATCTCCTTACGATGCTCCAATCCCCTATGGATCCGACTTTTATATCGAAGGCTCTGGGTGTGGCCCCCTAAGAAAACCACCTGATTCGGTTTGGGCACCCGGGCAGTATCACAGCCCTCACCCATATCAAATGAGATCTGTGTGACCCATATGTATGTGGTGCCTCCTTTTACTAATATCTATTTGTTAAAATAAATAAATAAGTAATATACATAGCTTTTAATCAACTATTTTCATTTTTCCGGTGTATTCTGCAGTCCAAGATGTCTTCTCGACTGGCCTCCTCCAAGTGTTCTGCCAACGCTGTGCTTTCAATGCACTGAAACTCTTCACTCTGTCTGACAACTGTTGCAATTTTGACACAACATTCCGCTACACACTACTTACAAACATTCTTGAGACTAGAGTCCACTACAACAGTTTTTTTAGGAATCATTGTTCTTCTAACTTTTAAGTAACCTTATAATCGTATTTTATATAACTAAGTTATTGCATTACACAGCTACTATTAGTCAGAATTCCATTCAAATCTGGACAAAAAACTAAAAATATCATACAATCATTAAAAGAAATTCCTTTTAATGTAAGTTTAAATTGAATAACCCTAATTCATACAATGACATAATAAACTATACAAGCTAATTACAATATATTCAGATGCTTCATTCTTTACTAAACTAAAAGTTAACCATCTATACTGGGTTGTCATAGACTTAAAAGTTACATATTCTCGAAAGCTTAACTAATCTTCTCTTTCTTAAGTAAACTCGATTTCATGTAATGTAGATGTTATATCCTAACAAAGAGTAAATGAGTAGTAACTGTTAGGATCTATGTATGGACTATTTGAAACAGATTATTGATACAATGGAAGCTGAGATTATGTTCCGGACTGAATAGGCAGAGCAAGGAAAGAGGAACCAACAAGGAATCAAAGTTAACTCTAAGCTGTTCATACTGATTAACGCATCATTGATTTAGCATAGAGTCACAGTCATATAAGTCGTGTTCTAATGACCGATCTTATTACGTGATAATTTACAGGCTATAGAATATAACAAAGTGTGAAATATTATTTAGAGTTATGTAACTGTTGTGACTTTAAACCCGGTTAATTATCACTTGACTTATTCGTCAATTGGAATATGACTTATACAATCTTAGTACTGTGCCAAACCAATGACGTATCGACCGGTATGAACAGTCTAGAGTCCTTATTAGTTCTTTTTGCTCCTAGCCCTGCCAGTTAAGTCCAGAACACCAAAAACAGCTTCTACTATGTGAATTATTCATTTCAAACATATTTAGTTTATATACCAACCAAACAGACAACATCACACTACAAAACAAGAAATAATATTTACACAAGATCAAGCCAAAAAGTGGCTGTAATTGTGAGAGACGGTAATCAATAAACTGGATATCCTTAAGAATAGTAAATGGTAGAATACTAGTCAATAGGTCGAATGGAAGCTTATAATGAAAGGAATATATATATATATTGATATAGAGGAATATATACCATTATTTATCGATTTTCAGATATAACATAGAGCCAGAATGAGACTATCACTGAAATGGGTTCATTTTTAATGATACTGAAGACTCTAATTGATCAGTCACTGTGTGAATTTTAAGCGGATTGGATCGATACACAAGTTTCACTACATATTTTGTGGCTAGCAGTGGAATCGACAACAGGGCTTTCATCTGATTCGGGACTCGTCGACTACCTACTTGGATCTCGAATGACGAATCAGTGATGGGGCGAAACGTGAGTCCCGTATTTTACCCCCAGCCAGATACAATAAATAAACTAAAACGTACAACAATCAGTGATTTTAATGAGTTTAAAACTTACCGAGACCGAGAAACCATCGTATGCATTCTTTTTAAACGGTGGTAACGGAACAATCGCATTGGTACCTTCACGTTGAAATTCCCACCATGCATACCAAGGTTTATCTGCTCTATTTTGTAATGCACAACTATAAGACAACATATCATGACCATCTTTCACTTGCCGTGTTTGTGGTAATTCAAATAGACGAGGAGCGTCTGGAAAAGAATTTTATAAAGCAGAAAAAACATACAATCGAAATACCGGTAGGACTGTAATTCAAGGATAAATCAATTAAATTTCAGATAGTGATAATTGGGATTTTTGAGGGAAATTTATTTATCCATATTCCTAGAAAAGGCTGGGAATAAACTCCACATTGTCAAGTCATCTAAGTGTACGGTAGTCAGTAATAATGGCTATGTTTTTGTTTATTTAGTCAGTCAATTGTATAGTACTTTCTATCTTAAAATTAACCGGAGGTATCTCGTTTGCTATGTTGTAATTTCTTTTTCTATCATGACAGACTACGCTACAACTGACACATTCGTAGCATAATGGAATGGTATTCTCGTCGTAGAAAACTTTACATTTTTTTTCATGTAAGCCAGAAAAAACAACAGAGAATGAAACACACCCTCCATTCCTGCTTTATTCTGGTTAACCAGGCGTAAGTTAAAAATTACGGATGAAAGTGAAGTTTATCCTCAGTCTTCAATAACATTTGCTATTATAGCTGATATCAATTTGTGATCCAAAATCTGACCCTAATTACTAACCGTAACTTCTAACTTCAACAATGAGTCTAAATTCCACACACTATTTCATAATCCAACTTCAACTCCGGTAAATGGTTGAAGTTTTTCAAGACCACCCGAGTGACGCTCAATTCATACATAAATTAAATTCCCACCGAAATATTATTTATCAATTCAATGAATTACCATCATATCTTGAGGTTTCATCTTCATCAATTCTGAGTTCTACATTTCAGATTCGTGAATGGATGTAGGCATTGTTGTCAAGTTAAATAAAAATGCTGACCAGAGTAACTAACTAACTAACTTGTTAGAACTAAAATCCAATGATGAAATATTTACTGAATACTTATTGATTTTCAATAGTTCCCTAAATGACATACGTCCATGATGACATGCCTCTTTACATAAAAATAATCTTTAAATATTCACCTTAATATATTTACGCCTTTACACATACAGAGGTGACGACCAATAACAGAATTTTAAAACCCATTCTATCAGCCGGGATTATGGGATTAAGTGATAAAACCACGCAACTTTTTAACTATCTCCTGACAAATTTAAACGAGTTACCTCTAATACAGTGCATATGACGTTCATTTACTTCGACTAGTTATCATACCGTGACATAATCGATAGAATCCAACCAACACAAAGAACGAGACAAACATGACATTGGTAATTATTCAGTGATCAATCCTGTAGGAAGTCATCACGATCCGAATACGTCGGTGATAAACTCTCGATCATAATCCATTATTCTCGATGGTAAGTCTATTTTAAATTTCCTATTTCTTTCACCGATCGATGTTCTTCACATAATACATTATATATTATAACAATCGTTATAATTTATAGTTTGTATTTATCACAAATTGATATCAGTTGAAATACCACCGAAAACCAAGAAGCAATGAGTATCTCTTTTGGGCTAATATAGGACTTCTTACCAGTATAAACACATGATCTCACTACAGATCGAATCCAGAAACATTAGGTTTCAGGGAGAACACTTACCTAACAGAACCACTGGATGTATTTAATGGTACAATTTCAAATTCAATTATTTTGAAATAGAGTACGATGGACAATAAACTTCAATGGTGACAACTATTTCATTCCTGATACTTTTGAATATCTATTTATTACTCCCACGTTTCAATGGTACCTTGACTAAAATCAATGTGTGATGAATACAGTCTATAAAATAAACACTGATCTTTACAAAAATCTCTTCAATTAGACATATAGTTTATTACTGAATACATATATATATATGTGAAAATAGATCACTTACGTGAAACTTTCAATGATACAGTTGTATTAGCAGTCATATCGCCTAAATTAGCTGTACAACGATAATCAGCTTCATCTTCTTCTTGATTTACTTCAGTTATTCGAAGTACACGTCCATTTTCTAATAGTTGATGTCGATGATCCACAGGGATACGACGTAGATCATGACCATTTTTTATACGATGCCACTGAAGCTAATTTGTAAAGTAGAAACGATATAGCAAAAATAAATACAAAAATATTTAGAAAAAATTTCGTCCTAGTATAGGATTCCTTTGAAAATCACACTCAAGATCCTCAGAACTTCCAGTGAGCACTTAATCTGAATTGATATCAGATGGCTCTTATTTTTATTCGATTCGTGGTGTTATTTCTCAAACAAAATCCTTTGTCATCGATGATATCCATCAACATCCAATATGACTTGATTTCACTAAACACAGTTAATCATTAGAACACTAAGAATTACCCTCCAGAAATAAGTAACTAGTAAGTATTCGATGCTTTTCTTTCAATAAGGAAAGTTGTATAAACTGTTGAAGTCTGTAGCTTTTTACATCAGAGTCGTTGTTGACGCCCACTGTTCAAGAGTCTCATATATTAGGAAAAAATAGCTATTCATTACTTCCTCTCTGACAAAGGTTTATCTAACAAAGATCATTCTGTGTTATTGAACCAAAAAATCCAATAATCTTCACAATTCCTTCACCCTTGATAAACATGAATGGTTGTGAAGATTTGTACAAATTTACAAAAGTGTTCATGTAAACATCTCACAGTGAAACAAAACAGTTGTCTATTCATCACCAGTAATTCCTTTTTTTATTACTGATAATACGTCAGTCAATTCTTAATGAAAACTATCGTTTGATAACGTCTAACAAACGTGTCACATATCATAGATACATATAGAACGTACTGTAGGAATTCCACTACCGATAAAATAACATTTTAATGTATAGGCTCGACCAGCTATAGCCGGTTTTCCAATATCCATTGGACGTAGACGAAGCGGTGTATCCATCAACACATAAGTTCGACAATCTGCTTGACCATAAGAATTTTCAGCTACTGCCCGATATTCACCACCAAATGTCCACATATCATCTAAATTTTGCAACTAAACAACAAGAAAAAAATCGGAAATATGTCAGTATGGAAGTTAGTATGAACTAAACATTTACTTTGATAATGTTAATGATAATTGGATATAAGATTATCGGTTTCACTCGCGAACGCTTAACTCATCTAGACCAGTGAACCGGCATCCGACGATGTTAACGTCTAACTTCAATCAATACACAGTATTGCGCAACCATCTATTACCTGAACTGAATAACTGTCACACACAACGTGGTTTAACAATACCAGTCACTGTTTCTCACTAGAACTCCAGGAATTATATCTAGAAGCCGGTCATTATTGGCCACTTCTGGGGAGCCCCATACCGGGACGAAACAGCCATTCGGTGCTTCAAGGGTGGACTAATTAAGTTTAGCTAGTGATATTAAGTCTATGAAAATGATATTCTGGCAAGTTACGTGAACACTAAGTTAATATTATTCTTACATAACCATCTATGACGCATGATGCGAATGTCAAATTCTCAGCGTACACAAACAATTACGGCACCATTTATGCCTTGCCTAATCCTCATCAACTGTTAGCTCTGATTCAAAATTTCCAGTTGACAATTTTAAATTACGATAGTCGAGCTTAGTGTAATAAGTAACCTATTCGTGTCTATGTCGAATTAAAGGTTTAGATAATGCGGAGCTACGTACGCAAGATAATCTACATTCGCTGGCCGGATACCGTTAGCAAAAATCTACCATGGCAGAGAACATACCACCTTTCAGTTGGAAAAATTAGGAAAAGACGCTGGAAGTAAATAGACACAAATAATCGAACTGAGTCACAAAGCAAGCACTAACTTGGAATACTCAAAGCAAAAGGGAAAAAGGAAGATCAAAGAATACATAAAACCGGGAATTGGAGACGGGATATCTAAAGAATGAACAGCAACTGGAGAAAACTGGAAAAGAGAACCCAGGACAGAATGGGATGGAAAATTCTGGTTGGCAGCCTATTCTTCACGATGGGTAAGTAGGACGTATAAAATGTTGTGTTAGAGCATCCTCTCGTACACTTACTTGACTGCCATTTATATATCTACAAATTTAAGTCAGTTTCAATCGACCTGCAATAGTAAACAGGAAACAAACTTATCAACTTTTTTTCAATCGACAATGTTGGCGGTGGATTGATGCTTAAAGCACAAGGCATTCACGACCAGCACGGTCAAACGTTCTAACTCGATCTCACTTAGATTTGTGTGGTTTTCCAAACCTTTGATAATCTCACGAAAAATTCTTTATTACACAGTAAAATGCTGAAAATGCTTCGACCAATGAGCGTTTTTTAGAAACTTTCACACGAATCCTGGGTAACGACGAATTATGATTTTACCATCTCAATGGTATAATAACCAAATCTTACGATCTCAAGATCATTTGTTATCCTGAGAAAAAAACACTTTTACTCTCAACTTTCTAAGCAAAGGTATTTCTGTCCCGTGTTTAAGAGTAAATATTCATAGAAGCTGGGGAGTAGTTTAGAAATCAATGTCTAATCATCCGAGTAAAAGATGCATCATGCGGTATTGATAGAATTAATCTTTAGATGTATCTCGAAACCACATACATGAACCTGAGTTTAGTCACATATTTTCATGGTGAATAGTACTCTTGAATCAACACGACCGATGACACAAAGTGTCATAGAAGTTCACATTGAGAGCCATTTCACGCAAAGTAAATAAACGATCATCATCATCATCATCATCGTTTTATAGAAAAGTTGGAACGTTACTAAAATTAAGGTCGAAGAAGTGCGTTCTGTACTAATTTGAACTCATCAGACGGACGAATTTGCATTTCAGAATCGATGTTCACTCTGGGCTTCAAACTCAGTACCTTTCATATAAAATGTTTAACGCAATATCCGCTTAGCGATTGAGTCCATATAACAGTTCACTTGTGTAACGAGTATGAACTTTAATGTAATGTTTAATAGTATCAGATTATCGCATTATTGATATTTTCGACTGAAATTAAACCAGTTTTAGTTGGTATACGTGTATCCTGTCAAGAATGCTTCGATATAGCCAATATGTCACAAGGTCTTGTAAAATAGGTAGAACATCTTGTCACAACTCAAATCAGGACAAGGAGAGTTTGAGAAGAAATGAATAAGATGAGAAGTAAAAGAGACAAAACAACTACTGACATCAAAGAACAGAAAGTCAAGAATGGTAATTTATTCAGTTCTAAACAACATCAAACCTGGTATATATATGTATTGCTTTAAGTTATAACACCATACCAGCATGAAGAAATGTCATAGTGTTCAAAATAGTAACGATATCGACAGTGGAATAAAAAATTAGGCTAGAGATCTGAAACTTAGGATCTAAAGGGAAATAAAGAGTAAATATATCAGTAAAAGCGATTCGGATTCATGTCAAAAAAACATTTTCAACCACTGATCACAATAATTATGTAGATCACAACCAACATGGTTCAGTTTAACAATCAATAACTTCATAAAATGATGTCATATCTTAGTTTAGCCGCCTCTCTACCATCTACATACAAGTCGACATCACTCACTGTGGTTCAAGATATGTAGAATACTAGTATAGGGGTTGTGGAGATTATTAAGTTTTCGATTGAGATCATGAACGATTGATGTTAGAGCACAACCCCTATACTAGTAATCAACATTTGCTCACTAGTGACTAGCTTCATGAGGGAATTCTAGGAGTTCTAGTGAGAAGCAGTGACCAGTGGAGCTAATCCATGTCGGGTATAGACAGGTATCTACCTCAGTACAACGGAAGTTGGTCGCGCAATTTCGTGGATTGGTTGATGTTAGACACTATCACCATTGATGCCGGTTCAGTGGTCCAGTTGGTTAAGCATTCGCGCGCGAGACCGAAGGCCCTGGGTTCGAATTCTTTTGGTGTGGGATCGTGGATCGTTTCATGATCTCAATCGAAAAATATGTAGAATAATAAGAAAATCAATGTATTATATATCACTTACTTTGCGAATATTAATTGTAAGTCGTGTAATTGTTGTACAAGCTGTTCCTTCATCTAACATTACTTGACCAGAGAGAACATTTGAATCATCAAATATTATTGGTTTATCATCACGATACCATATAATTTGTGGTGGTGGATTAGCAGCAAATCTACACTCTAATAATGCATCTGTAGTACCCATATGTAATGATAATAATACTTGTGAAGCAAATGAACCTAATTCAACAGCTGGATTTTGCCATGTTAATGATGGACGCATTTTACCCATCATTAATAAAGCTGTCGCTTGTGCATTATCAATTAGATCACCAACACTTTCAAGACTAGAAAACGAATTTGTTTGACTTGTTAGATCATTTTCAGATAATTGATCAGGATTTTGTTTTATTGATATAGAATTGTTATTACTATTATTATTATTAGTAGTAGTAGTAGTATGAGTAGTATGTGTATTATTTTGTGAATGAATCATTGTAGATAAAGGCATAGTATTAGCATAATATGAAAATATAGAATCATCAGAAGATTGACGTCCATTCATACTTAAACTAAATCGATCAGTTGGATGACCATTTTCAACAATACATTGATATACACCAATATCATCTAAATTAAATGCTTCAATAATTAATCTTTCAGATATTGAATTCAATGGACTATTATTATAATTAATCCCTGTTGATGATGTAAATGGTGTTGGAATATGACGTACATGATGACGTCTTGGAACTAAACGTGAATTATGTAACCAATAAATTAATTGACGTGGATGTCCAGTTACTTCACATGTTAATTCAACACGACTACCCCAATCAACAGTTCGACGATTTGGTGTAATTTTTACACCAAGAGGTGCTATTAAAAATAAATAGGAGATGAGAAATTAATGGGATTATTCATTGAAATGATTTTCTATTTAATATGAAATTAAAACTGAAGGAAATGAGATGAGGAATTAAATGTCATAGTACTCTTGTAACGTATCAATCATTAGACGTTGAAAAAGGACACGATCTATTAAGCAATAAGGAAAGGAATAAACGACTTCAAAGTCAGAGATTAGATCAGAGATGAAAGCAACCCAAACAAACATACACCTATGGCCAATAACAAACTGAATTCTAAATCAACGGTAGAACAGTTCTAACAACTCACTTCTTATTGAAGTGTATGTTGATGGTGTTATCAAGAAAGACAATGAAAGATTCACGATTAAACCAAACGGTTCATAGAACGAAACACCTTCAAAATGTTCATCTTGAGCTATAGATATTCTCGATCATCATTCTTGGTAAAGGTTAATGCTATTCAACATTGAATTTTGATTAATCTTTAGTGGTGCACTGTGTGCGGACTCCCTAAACACAATCATTTTAACATAAGTTTTTTATAGAATAGATTGATTGCAGATACCAATGAAATACAGGAGTCCTATCAGGGACTCAGTAAATGAATGCTCCTGAGTCTTAATGTCGATGTTCATACTGAAACTCAAACCTACTAATCGTCGAACACGTTAATGGACTGTTTGTACACAGTAGCCTAGTGCATAATGCATGAACGTTTTGCTAACAGAATACCAGGTTATATAATTTTGTGAATAAACGTTAGACCTTTCTTGTGACGATACACGCAATCACAATTTCTGATTATCATATGTAAAGTTGTTCCATTTCAATTCGTCTTCAACTTTGTTCAATGACGAGTCTACTTCCCAACTTCTCCCCTCTTTTTAGGTTCCATAATCGGGGATTATTATTGAAGAGTCGTTCGCAAGAGTTACCAGTTTTCGAGTTCGTATTAGGAATATCTTGATTGTTCGTAATAACAATTACCGTAGGCTAAACCGAACCAAATAGTGAGACACAACAAGATGGAAGCAAAAGAAACAGGATTTGAGTCTTAATATAAACTTCAAGACTCAGATGGAGATACATCCAGCCGACGAGTCCTACACAGAAACATTTTTGCGTGTAACCGTGTAATTTTTTCACCTATATGAGACAACTCATTCTCGTATATGAATTATTCTGTCTTCCAAATCACACGTCTATTCAGCAGGGGGGGAGCTTATGGAATTCTATAATTCCGTCTTGTAAGCACTCACTACTCGGCTACAAACCAAACAAGCTCTCGACAACCCAATAAACACAGTTATAAAATCGTTTGTCCATCAAAATATCAGAATTATTTTCAAAGTTCATTAATAAATAAGATAATCGTTGATCATATGGAGCCTAACCCTCTACAAGTAAGTTTTATAGTTACCTATAATGTTAGACAATCAGACTCAAAAGTAATGCAGATGAGATATCGAAATACAATTATGAGGAATTGTTTAACTTTTCGCATATATATTACCTACCTCTAACTCGTATCGTATATTTTATTCGTAGTGAACGTCCTAAATGAACTGATTCGGCAATATAATGTCCAGAATCAGTCACTGATAAATTGATCAGTCGTAAATTGCCGTAAGCACCGTCTACTAATTCGTATTTAGTACCCCACGGTAATTCACTAGTATGTCGTCGATTACTGCCACTTCCAGAAGAATTTGATGTAGTTGTCGTTGTGGATGAACCGGAATTACTGCTGCCACCACTACCACTACTCGTAGTGGTGGTGGTGGTTGACGAATCCAAAGCGATAGCTTGTCTGACACGACTAGCTTCGTTCAAGTAATACCAATCCACTTGTGTACGACCTTCGCCTTCGACAGCCCAAGGTAATTCAATTGTAGAGCCCTGAAAAATAATTAAAATGTGAAGAGATAAAAAAAGAAAAATTATAAAATTTTGCAATTTACGACAAAGAAACTATTAACACTTCAAATAAGAGATTTATCAAAAAATAAATAAATAAATAGGAGTTTTTTTTTCAATTAGTCTTCCAGCATAGCTCTGCACCAATATATATTCACAGTTGAATTCACAAGCCGATCCAAGCTAGACTACCGTTGAAAACCTGAGAGCAATGAACGGTTGTCTCAACCTAGTATGGGACCCACTAGCAATTCACATCCACGATCCTGCACCAAGGGGAATCGAACCCAGGACCCTCGGTCTCCCACGCAAACACTTAACCTCTATACCACTGATCCAGCATCCAACAGTGCTAATGTATAACTTTAATCGACCCAACTTCAACACCGTTGGATGCCGGCTCAGCTGTCTAGAGGTTAAGAGTTCTCATGCGGGACTAAAGGTTCTGGGTTCGAGTACCGCATGTAGGATCGTGGATACGCATGCTTGAAGTGTTTCACACTAGTACGAAACGGCGTTCCAGTGCTTCCAGGTTTTTAATTGTGGCCTAGCTTAGATCGACTAATGAATTCAACCATTAAAAATTACTACAAATTCTACAAACCCCCATTCTAATCAAGGAATTAGCAAAACAGTATTATTATATGACATTACATTATATTATATTGCGGAATGACAATACTCAATGATTTCAAGTCGACAAATTCGCTGTATAGTCAAAAAGTCCTGAGTCTTATCAATTGAAATCGAAATTTTTATCCAGCCGCTATCAATTAACGACTATTAAAAGACTTTTAAATCATTTTCACAAACCCCTTAACCAAATATCAACTACATCAAAGTGTGACTCACTCTTAAAATGTTTATCTCACTACCGACACTTCGAAGTTCAGCGTATGAAAAACGAAATTGTAATCGTTGTAACCGACCACGTTCCGGACGTTCAACAGTGACTGATTCATCAACAATCGATTGAAGAACACATCGAACTTCCATGGACGTGAGTTCAGCTTCCGTAATTGATCGAATATGTAATTCTGGATGTTTAGTTACATTGATCATACTGAAACGGCCATCTGGAGAAAAAGAAGGACATTAAATATGATCCATAGATAACAACAAACTGAAACACTGAGAAATATGAAAAAAAAAGTTCTAAAAAAAGTCTAAAATAGATAACTGGGACTATCCAAAAATAGTTATCAGTGAATGACAATATTCGTTTGAGTACTGCGTTAACTAGACACAGGTTTATGTATGTGTTGATGTTTGTTATACAACACGAGAGATTCTAACACGATTGAGTCTATTGCATATATGGGTAACGGGGATGACACACAACACTTCAAAATTTGACCGCTAACACAAGGAGAAGGTGAACAATTGAAAACTAAATATTCTAGATAGAACAAGCAGAATAAAACGAATTAGTACAGATACGTACATATAATAACCAAAAAATTATCACCTGCAAGCATTCGTAAATCTAGCAAACCAGAAGTAATGCCAACAAACCAGAAAAAAAAAGTCGAATTGTTCAATAAATTTGAGCAATCTTGTGATCGCCTTAGGAATATAAGAGGCCAAATCGATACTATTCAGTTAACTAGACTGAAGTAAGTGGAAATTAATTTTGGACCAGGCTAATCCTATCAGTGTACGATAATTACAACAATTCAACCTTCAACTACTAGGTTAAAAGTTCAAACACGTCACTCTCCATCAACTCCGGTTCTGGGAAACTGATTAAAGTATCTCTGGTCCTTATACTACATAAGTAGTATGATTTAATGCCAAATAAATAAGTTCCTTATAAGCTAACAGTATCAAGTCAAATAGAGTGGAGACAAATAAACGCAAAAGATAGTGTATCTGAGTGTGTCCGAGAAAATTTTAGTGAAAGTCAAATCAGAACATACAACATAAAACCACCACGAAACCATTTAACTTATGAAAATTATGGTCACACTCTAAAATCGATAGAAATGATAATATTCTTAGTTTCACCAATTATACGACCATATAAATCATGTTACTAACACACACTCGCAATCATTCTACGTTAGATTGATCTCCAAACTAAATGACTACTGAGTAATGAATGACTAGTATCATGTTTGCATACTTTTACATGCTGATCAAAACCTATCAGCCAGCTTTTACAATAGTCACTAGTCGAACTGACTCAACCAATGACTGTGATGCTGACAGACGTCGGTCCTAATTTTATGGGAAGCATCACTAATTTGGTCAATCTTTCAGAGGCCATAATTTGCTGACGAGTCCTAACAAGTTCAAAAACTGGAACCACTACCTCCTATCGATTGCATATAATCATTTAACACAAATCTTAGTTTTAGTCCAAAGATCACACAAAAATTCTCAACAATATATGTTTAGTATTGGACATAATGCCACAAAAAATATACGATGTCATTCAATATTAATTGATTTGAAAATGAAACCGGTGAAAATATGAGTTATTTAAGCAACAGTATTTAAATATGATGGATAGTGGCTAACAGCGGAATCCATGACGCGCGTTTCGTCCTATTTGGGCCTCGTCAGCTGGATCTGCCTGCATCTCAGAGTTGATGTTCACTCTGCGACTCGAACCTAGCCTCATTCGCTTCAAACGTCATCGCGTTATTCACTCAGCTACTGAGACCTGATTGCGATGAAACTCTTTTTTTTGGAAATAAAACAAGCTAAGAACAGTTTGAATCCGCCATGTTGATAGGTAAAATCTGGTTAGTGTTCGCGTGATCATCATGATCAGTGGACGAAACACTTTGGATGGCATGTTTTAGAATCGTTTACAACGCTGCAGGTACATTCACTCTTTATCTTTCTTTAAATCTTCAGTTCCAGTATTTCTTTATACGTACGTCTTTCCGAACAATATTTGAAATGTGCAACTTTCCTTGTTAACATGGTCGCTAAATTATTTCAATTTCTCTTGTTGTTCATTCGGTTGTTTTAATCTCATTGTATGGTAACTCGAGCCACTGTATATCGCAGTCAAACTTTATGTTAATAATGATGAATAATTGACTGATCTATAGAATATGCCACATAGTTGGATGGAATGAATACAGAGTCTTGGGATTTAATTTGCTTGTTGATTGGTTGGAATATATCATAAAAAGGGATCCTGAGGGAATTTACTTTGGTTATTGTTATTATTCTATATGTTTCGGAACTCAATGTATATCTGTCTATTTTGGTGAATTGAAGATACATTGAATAAAGGAAAAGTGACTAGACTCCGACTACTTTGTAGCTGCAAAAAAATGACCAAAATCGTACTGAAACATTTGATTGAGTAATGTTAAGGTTAAAACAAAATAATTTTTGTTCAACGTTGAAACTACGGCTCAATCTAAGCAAAATCACCATTGAAAACCTGGAAGCACTGAACGGATGTGAGACAGTTATCCACCGCAGATGAAGGGTTGCGCAGTACTATGGATTGATTTAATTTAGACATTAACACCACTAGACTCCAGTTCAGTGGCCTAGAGGTTAACAATTCGCACGCGAGACAGAACGTCCTGGGTTTGAATCCTGTATGTGGGACTGTGGATGTACACATTGCTGAGGAAATTCATACTATGACGAAACGATCATCCTGTGCTTTCAAGTTTTCAATGATGATTTAACATGGGTCGATTCACGACCTCAACGATCTCCACACAACATCCTACAGATGTAATGACAATTTGTCTCGAATTCGTTCAATAAATCATTTGTTTACTGATTCATAAAAAATTCGAATGTGTTTGATTGGTTGACTGAAGAACAAACAAAACAAATCATAAATTATCCAATCAATTTAAAGATACAATTTAACCATAATGCGTAGGCGTAATTTCACATAGTCGAGTATCCATGCCATCATATGCATATATGGGTAGTAATATATATCCACGCACATATACACGCACATACACATATGTATATATATATCATATATGCACAACCAAATTGTATACAAAATGAAATATTTGGAGTGAAAAGAAAAAATTCACGTGAGAATAAAAGGAATAAATAATTACAATAATTATCGATCGATGGACAAATGCCAAATGGACAGAAATGATTTAAGCATAAAACAAACAACAACATTGTTTATTGATATAATTCAAGTGTATAAATGAATGAAAGAAAAAAACTAGGAAGAATGTTTTTGAATGGAATTTTTGTCCTCTGAGTTGAATGATTTGGTCGTGGAGCATTCAGAAGAACAATGAAAGCTCTACGACCAAACTATCCAGTTCAGAGAACAAAACTCTATCAAAATCATCCACCTGAGCTACAAAGTCTTCTCCATCATCTCATTAGGAAGGATGTTTTATGATATTGTTAGTTGAATAATAATAATAATAATTGGGATTGAATATTATGATCCATTAAATATTGACTGATTCAATAAGTTAAAAGTGAAGGTTGAATACTTCGAAATTCGACTCCTGGTAGTAGAGTGCTATAGCATGAGTATTGATGAAGAGTTAATAAGTTAAAGAGAAACAGTTTACAAGTGCTACTTGTATTAATTAAGCTGTCGTTAGTTCTCTTCATTAGATGAAGTGATTTCAGGAATTGATATCGAGATGGTGGCGAAGATTTGTAGCTCAGGTGGATGATTTTGGTGGAGTTTTGTTCTCTGAGCTGGATGGTTTGGTCGTGTCCAGCTCAGAGAACAAAACTCCACCAAAGGAATTGATATCAATTGTATAGGCATTGAAAATTCGAGCTTACTATATGTCTAACTATTTGGTCTTATAAAAATATGTAATGATGACACACCATTGTTACACTTTAGCTGATGATGATGAGCTAAAATCAATGATTATGGTTTCTAATCAAACTTTTGAGGAATTTATGTTGACGCTAGTGATTATATTACAACAGTAAAGGACGGTCTAAACTCAGGTCCGATAAATCAATATTCTGATTAATTATAAGATGGCCTAGTTTGAATAATCTACCCTTCTATTATGAATTTGCATAAATTAAATTTGCCGAATTCAGTTCATAATTACTATTGTTGCCTTAGTGTAGAGGTTTAGTGGAAATTCATTCCATTATCAGGTGATATTTGTCGTGTATAGAAATCAGATGAGATATTATTAGAAATCAGGGACTGGACAATAGTTTCATCCCAGTATGGAACTCCTGAGTAATGCAGAACTGGAAAGGAATGCGCAGGACAAAGTGAGATGGAGAATGCTGGTCGACGGCCTATGCTCCGTTCGGAGTAACAGGTGTAAGTAAGTAAGTAATACACGATTGGAATAATCTTGAAAAAGACTGAAAATGGTCTTCTGATCCTAACATCACAACATACGAATTCACTGAAATATTAACCAGATAGGGTTATAAAAGGATAACGATATAGGAAGAGTGATGTATGGAAATCGTTCTGTATTTCACGATTTGTACGCCCAAAGCTCACTTATTATTAAGTGAATAACTAATAAAGTGATTTCTTTGAGAGTCGACTAAAAACAAAATATATTGAAATGGAAACTCAGTGATTTACGTGTTATGTATGGGGGAAGATGTTTTTCAAACTGTTAATTCAACTCTGTGTCGACAAAAAAACACTTTTTCATTGAAATTATAAATTATGTCTTTGGTGAAAATTACTTTCAAATGAGCAGTAGTTGGTCACTTAAAAAAAGGATAAAAAGTTGGACACTGAAAAATATGACAGACAACCAAAACTGCATTTCCACTACTGATTTCAAGCAGGATATTCTGGTACGACTAAGAGTTGGGAGAGTCCATTCTCCCTCTCCAAATGCTTTCACAATTACCACTCGTATACAGCCACTGTCATGAAAGCACTACTCACTGCCTTCCTGTGGCCAGATAGTTGTTTACAAAATTGAGAGAATAAAAGTTCAACTTCCGGTGGAGGCTTAAACTGAGTTAGTGGGTGGAGAACATCTACTAAGGGATGTGGGAAAACTCTCATTCCAAACCAATGGTGCACATGGGCTCCATTGTCCTAAGGAAACAAACGACATATCAACGTATTGTTGGTCACCGACTACCATGGGACTGCATCTCCTCATGTTGCTCTACTGCCTCATAGATTCGACCTCTGAGTCAAAGGCTAGAGGAGTGACCCAATAAGAAAACCACCTAGATCGGTTTGGGCATTCAGGAAGTATTCCATCCCTCACACACACCAGATGATGTAGTATGGGCATATATATTTGATGCTTCCTTACACTAATGTTTATGTGTTCAAATAAATAAATGAATATGAAAGTGTTTCAACAAAGTTTTTTCAGATGATATTTGTGGTCAATATTTCATTTATATCCGAATGCTTAAATCAAAGTGTGACGGGGCTCGAACCTGGAGTTTGCTGATTAGCTCATCCTTTAGAAAATTTACTTATACAAAGGGATTTTCAAACATTCTCAAATAGCAAATTGAAATTTAAAAAGAAACAACACGATAACACCAACAACTTTAAGCAAAAGAAATTAACTTACATGAATGATCTACTGTTGAAATTAATGTTTTATTTAAATAAACTTCCCAATATTTCACTTTTAAAAATCGATTGAATATACCCTGTTCAGGTTGACAACTAATAACAGCTTTTTGTCTTGGTTTAATTGGGAATGTGTTGTAGATTATTTTCAAATTTTCATCTGGCATAGGAACTGGAAATGAATTTTTTTTAAAAAAAAATAAATGAAGAAATGTCAATAACAACTAAATATCTTATTATCCGTTTTGTTTAAATCATTTTAAATAAAACAACATTTAAGTCAGTGATGATGAAAGAGATCTGATATGCCGCCAGAGATATGAGGCGGATAACTGCTTCCCGACTGAACACAATACAGAAAAATATTTTTTCGTGTGATACCTAAAAGGAAATTCGGATATGATGTGGTCTCATTAACACCTGGGAGCGTAACAGCTATATGCCCGAGAGACAACTGCTTGAAGCTCTTCATATACGGTCTTTTAGACAGTAGACCTTCATGAGTTAGCTCCGTCAGATCAAGGCTTTATTGCCAACTGATGGAAATATCTGTGGGTTGAGGTGATGTATCTTATTTTTAGAGTTGACCTTTTTTAACTCTTCCTTTCATTGTAGCAAGACAGCATTGTTGCAGTCATCGGCTGCTTGAAGAAAACATCTTACTGATATTACAGTTCAGTTCAGTTGGTAATAAAACTTCACCCTCGGACCTTACGTTCACTGCTTTATTATACCATATTCAACCGACCTACCTTTAATGGTATGATCTAAAGAAAAAAGTGCTACAGTTGATTTAGTTCAACTGTATCACTGTGATTTATTATTATTATAATTATTATTATTACTATTATTATTATTATTTATTTTACCACATAGATATTGGTACAAGGAGGCACCAAATGGATATGCGCCACACAAATCTCATTTGATATGTGAGAGGGCTTTGATACTGCCCGGGTGCCCAAACCGAAGCAGGATCACTGTGATTATGCAAGAAGGATCACTATGTGGAGGTAACAGCTACAATCGGAAAGACAACATTTATAAAATAATGAGAGCAGTGAGAAGAAAACTATGGACAATGAAACTCAGACACGTGATATCAATTCATGAAATCATAGACTGCTGGCCTGAACCATATTAGTAAATATAGACATGGTTAGTGATTATAAGATAAACACATTCATGAGCTAATGTTGAATGGTATAGCTCAGAACTGGCAACAGTAATGCGGGGGAATTCACGGCTTTAAATTTCTTAAGATTTTGAGTTCAATTATACTTTTTTATTCTGTCTTCTCGAAACATATTCTCAATATTTAGTCTTTCTCATTATGATTGGGTACTACGATTACTTCGATTCATTAGGCATTTATCTTGTTGATTTCTTCTCTCGTCACTCAACTCTTGTATGGCGATAACGACTAATGGATATTTATGCTGAGATATATGTTGGCCGTCAGTGAGTAATTGAGAGGAAACCATCAGAAAAATACTGAAAACTACAATGGAACTTATAACATGCAGCGTTTCCTCTCAACTGCCTTCAACCAATTGAAATCCAAAAGAGAGTCTATGCAACGTAGGGTTATTTAGACTAATGATTATATTGCAAATCGGCTCATAGAATTATTAAATGTAAATATCCCATTTCTACAATAGGTCTAGTAAAGGCATATGGCAGCCCGAATAGATAACTGGTAACGCCTCGGACTATGAAAGTGAGTGATGCAGCTTAGAATCCTGCATGGATTGGCAACGGAGTGCCAAGTAGCATGAAATCAGGATCCAGGGTTAGTTGCTGACTACTTCCAACCACTTAACATCTCAGCACAGTGGATACTATGTTGATTAGATCGATGGGATCCAATCAGTACTGAAGAAATCGGTTACTACTACTACCTGCTACCCTAAAGTGGTAGTTAGGGTTGCTTATTGTGATGACTCAATGGAGCAACACCGAACTGAAATACATTTTTATTAAATAAAATGAGAATAATAACCAAAGATTTAATATCCCATGACGATGACATAACTCCAACTGCATTCAGATATACCAGTAAACTTTGTAGCATGCTACTCAAAATGTTCTACTATTAAATCTATTAAATCTTGAAGACTACAATTCACAAGTATCCAGTAGACAACAAAAACGATGTACATGCACTTAAGACTTTAGTGAAAGTTGTAATCAATATAATTCATTCATGAGAGAAGTCAGACAGTCATCACTGATAATAGTGATATCTAACGCTTTGTGGTTTTCAATAGCATCCTCACCCCTTAGAAGATGTCAGTCCACGATACAAACTTCAAAATCTCTAAAACTTATATAATCAAAATTAAGAAATGCGCTTTTTTAAAGGAAAATTACAAACATCAGCAAAAGATGAAAAGAATTTATGAAATCAATAAATATTACCTTGATGAATCACCATTTTACGTGATCTAGCCTGACCAAGATAATTTTCAGCTTGACAAAAAAATACCATCCTCATTGTTGATGAACGTGTTGCAGTGAAATTCAGCCAACCATTACCAACAAGTATTTGATTATTAGAATTCGGTTTTATATCGTTCATGACATTATTTGTACTGGTGATAGTACCAGTAGCACTGCTACCACCACTGTTACTTGTGACAGTATTTGTATTGAGTTGTTGTTGACCAGGTGATGATGATGATGGTAAGAGATTTTCCGTGGATGAGGATGAGAATTCCTGATGATGATCTGCTTGAGGTGTTTCTCTAAACAAAATATAAAGAACAAACAAACACAGTATAAGACGAAGATACAGTACAGGGGAGTAAACTTGAGCGACTGTTCAAATGACTTTGAGAAGTGTTTGGCATCTTTAAGCTAATCTACGAAGGGGTCGAACCGTGAACAAGGTGAATTTGAGTGGTGTTATAGGTATTAAGGCGATTGCAACTTATTGGTTACCCACATGGAACGATACCTCTTCTTGAGGAACTTGAGGACGGTATTCAGTTAGGGTGTGATCTCGCCAATTTAGGAGCGTGACTCCAGAACTCAAAGGATAACTGCTTGAGGACAGCCACACACTATCTTTTTGCAAGGAGTTCTTGATGGATGAGGAGATTACCAATCCTCTCGAAATCCTCACATACAGTCACGAGTTTATAACCTCTGTTAGGAAGTTCTATTTATTAATTTCGTATGAACGAGTATCTTTGTGAAAGTAAGGATGGAAACTGAAAATTTGGAGCTAAACCTAGGTTGGTGGGTACGTAAGGTCCACCAAAGATAGTTGGAAAAGTTTGATTCCTAAGCAATGATACATATACATAGAGTTCAGGATTCTGACAAGATAAATAAAGTACGACATTATTTTGATCACCAGTTACCACGGAAATAAAATCTCTTGACGTTTCTTTTTTGTGGATTAGAACTTCACGTCAATATCCCATGAGGCGCTCTCCTAAGAGAGTCATCTGATCCAATTTAGACGACCCAGTAGCACACCAACACCCACAAACAAACGTGATAATAAGTAATGATTGAAATAATGCAACATAGTACTTGGCTTTGAGCAACGCTTCCTGTGTATGAAGTTAAGAGAGGACTAGTGTTAGCAGGACATACATTAAATTAAAAATGTTTCATACAGAATTACGTTGTTGCACACTGATTCGACCATTTTTAGACAATCAGTGATAACAGATAAATAGAGAAGACTCTAGAATCTTTTTGTGTAAACATTATAAATATACTAATATTTTTCTTACTGTAGCATCAATTTAGTTAACTTGCGGTTTTGTTTTGGAACACAATTGTCTCAGTTCAAGCCGTTTTCTGATTCGAGACCAGTCGAGTGGAGTGAATTGTCCAAGGAATACTAAACAATATAAGTAACTAAGTCGAGTAAACAAGATTTAATAACCAATGATACCATTATTCATTATCAAACCAAACAGAAGTAAAAGGGGAGAGATTTGTACCAGTGACCTAATGATCGATGTCTAAATATCTTTATAAGTAACAGATCAACAATAAATCAGTTGTCAACAGGTTCTATCTTAAACCCCTATCTACTTCGGTCTGAGCGGCTAAGTAGTATCAATATCCCCTAATTACATATGCACACAAAAAGTTTGACTCTAAGGCAAATATACATGAAATGGTATCACTCTTATCCTCCTCTCTTTTTCTGATCATATTGGAAAGATGTGAAGAAACATTTCAATTAAACATAAACCCAAAGCGAAATCTACCTGACACGACTACTATATCCAAGTTCACTAATATAATTTTCATCATTTTGAAATTCGATAGTTTGATAATTAACAGCATAACCAGACGATGATGATGTAGAAGGACTAACAGTTGAACCGATAATTCCTGAACTACTACTACTCCCACCATTAGTGAATAGACGATCTACACTAGCTGTTGTCGGTCGACCATTAGTTGGTAAAGAGAACCAACGAATTTGTGGAGTAGGATTACCAGCAGCACGACAAAGTACTTGTAGACCAGTACGATCAAAAAATCTTAATAAACTTGGTAAATCTGGAATTATATGTGGTGGTGAATGTGAATCACTTAAACGTTTATTCCTGAGTAATGGTGATGATGATGAGCGCTGTGGCTTTGAATAGATATGTTGATGATATAAACTGGAGACTCCATATGTATCATTATTTATCTGTGAAATGTATTGAGGACACAACGATGATTGATTTACTGAAACGAAATGAATAAATAAAGTATAGTATTATATATCTCATAAGAATTGAGATTGAATTGCGAAAATAAGCTAAGTAAAACGCATAAATGTGAAGCGGATTGTCTTCATTATAAACGGATATATGTTAAGAGGAAACCATTGAGACACGTAAAATATTGAATCGGTCCATTACCCAGGGCGTAAAGTTCTCAAGGAGATTGTGTTGCTCTCAGATAATCCATTTGGAAACCAATTTTACGTCCATTTATCAATCCAGTCAACACATACTAGTCTGATCTTCACCCAAAGTGTCATTATTTGTGTGCTACCAGCTAAACCTCGCAACTTCTATGTACTCTTGGTACGGATAATACTTTTCGAACATAATTTTTATTTTATTAAGTGAGGTGATATTTTAAGAGACTATTTAAGACATAAATGCAGAGAATATTATGTATTATGACATCGTTTAAGAAGACAGCAAAAACTGTCTAACAAAAACACTAAATAGGATAAAGGTATATTTAACTAACGATTCAATCAGGTTTAAGATTTGAAATTTATGACAATTATTATTAGTATTTAAACACATAAACATTAGTGTAAGGAAGCATCAAATATATATGCCCATACTACATCATCTGGTGTGTGTGAGGGATGGAATACTTCCTGAATGCCCAAACCGATCTAGGTGGTTTTCTTATTGGGTCACTCCTCTAGCCTTTGACTCAGAGGTCGAATCTATGAGGCAGTAGAGCAACATGAGGAGATGCAGTCCCATGGTAGTCGGTGACCAACAATACGTTGATATGTCGTTTGTTTCCTTAGGACAATGGAGCCCATGTGCACCATTGGTTTGGAATGAGGGTTTTCCCACATCCCTTAGTAGATGTTCCCTACCCACTAACTCAGTTTAAGCCTCCACCGGAAGTTGAACTTTTATTCTCTCAATTTTGTAAACAACTATCTGGCCACAGGAAGGCAGTGAGTAGTGATTTCGTGACAGTGGCTGTATACGAGTGGTAATTGTGAAAGCATTTGGAGAGGGAGAATGGATTCTCCCCACTCTCGACCGTAACAGGACATTTAAAGGCTGTGAAAAGTAGTTTGTATTTTGTATTAAAATCTAACCAAAACTTACCAATATTTAGTTACTAGGATAATCAAAATTGATAAGCATGGAGAGATTAAGTAGTGCGTACTGTAATTCATGAATTTTTAAGAGTAACTTAAATGTGTTTTTTTTTAATATTTACAATCAAATAACTAACAGCGTAAGTATTTATCTATATGGCATCTATTCTGTCTCTAACATTTACTCCCACAATTTATCTCTAATCATTTCAAGTTTTTACATCATAAATTATTCATTAATGCTATTTGAATGATAATTAATCAAAAATCGGTTTTAAATTAGTGTTAGCAAAGTCTTAAAATATCCCTCATCAAAGTTTCTAGAAGCCCGAAACCTCCAGGAAACGTTTAATACAATCACTGTTGAATAGAAGTTTCGAAGAGACGTCTAGAAAATGTAGGATCACGTGCTATGGTTTTGACTAGGTATCTACTCATACTGATACCAATATTTAGCAAGGTGTCAGAAATTTTCAGAAGCTCGAGATTGTGTGTAACGCCATAAATATCCTCATTTTTCTGTACACAAACTAAACTCAGAGTAAAGCTTTTACTCGCAATTCGAGTCATCTCTCTAGTGTTCCAGCTGATATATAGAAGTAGTTGGGGTTATAGAAGTCGGCTAGGAAGACAGTTTAAGTGTATCGGTAGAAATACTTATCATTTAATCCAGATCGTTTTGAGAGTCCCTGAATTCATCGCAAGGCCTAAAGGTCCTGGTTTCAATACCTATTAGGATCATAGATACGCACGTCTAAAGATCTTCATATCAAAAAAAAAAAAAAATAGCTGTACAACGCTTCCTGAGGTTCAATGGTAGTTTAAGTGAAATCGGTTCGTAATGTAAACTACAAATTCTAATGTTTACTTAATATATGATTGTGAGAAATGCATGATAGGAACAAGATCTATTACTCACCATTTCAGCGATTTTATTGAAATCTCATATAATGAGAACATAAACTTTATTATGACGTATGTGACTGACATCGATTGGAAAATAAATGAGAACAAGGAATTATTAAATATCTGCGTTTTATTTCTTATTTGTTATCTCTCAACAGAAAATATGAGTCTTAAGTCAGGACCCTCAAGTTTTGTAATTAACAAAATGCTATTGAACGGTCGATTGTAATCCAACAGCTCATATTTACTAATTTCAAATGTAAGGGCTAGTTATACTGTGGTGTGTGCTACTTATATCTACATAAGTAGTATATAACGCGAGTCAGGAATATAATGTCTAGCAGTAGAAGATTGAGAAGATCAAGAAAGGAAGGTCGGAAACAGAAAGCAATTGGTATGGAGACGCAAGAACAATGAAGTCTGAGACAATTAATGAACATTTTCCAAATTAATTATTAGAGTATGGTTTTTCTATTTTATCAAGTAACTGTAATTTTTGCTGAATATGACCGGTTGTCCTCACCTATGCTCTTCACTGCAATAATACTAGTCAGTAATCCGAATCAAAGTACGTAAGACGGGGTTCGAGCTCACAAGCTACTCATCAATCAATCGGTCAATCAAAATGAACATGAAACCTAAGAAAAATGTGTGTTAGTCGAAGTTTCAAAGTTATCAAAACGAAACAAGTAAACAGAAGAACACCAAGAGTCAAAGTAATAGTAGTGCCAATGATAAACAGAAAAATTAAACATGAGAGAAACCATTTAGAAAAGAAGAGATAATTTTCAAAAAAAAGTACTGATTCTGATTCATGTCACCCGTTTTCAACTAATGAGTGTGGTTATCGCGCAAACACCAACCAGGCAGTTTGAACCTACGGATACGGTTCAGTTAAAGTCAAGAATTTTATGGGATGATGTTATGTATTGGTAACGTTCTCTCTATAAGACATGGAGGTTTTAATATTGATCTCTGATGAAGTCACGCGTGTTCACTATCGAGACATCACATACGTGAACGAAACAACTGTTCATTGCTTCGTAGTATTTAATAGTTGTCTAGTTAAATTAAGTCACTGATATAAACTACGAATACACACGCCTGAACAATCAGTTTACATTAATTTCATTGTTACAGACCGTACACGGACGTAGACCATGTCAGTCAGTCAGCTACAAAGTAGGACCAGGCACATATATGCATCAGTCCAGCATGCCATACCTCATTAACACAACAAGATGAACACCGGATTCATAAAAGTAGTTAATTCAAAGGTGGTAATATATAAAAGAAAGATTGCATATAAGGATACAGTACAGGAAGAAAGTAGTTAGTAGAAAGATATGAAGTGATTTTAATCTCTTAGTTTAAGGGAAGACAGGGAGTGTATACACCGACGCCATTGTGACCGATTCTGAACCATGTCACCAACAGTCTCCAACCATTGGTTACGATAGTCACGCGGACACCAACGAAGTAGTCTGCATCTACCAACATGGTTAGGGCTAGAAGTTAGTGACTTCAAGCAATGATGCCACGTTTTAGCTTGGCCGCACCTTACTTTCTTCCAACCATCTCCAACACCGGTTTGCATCGCACGACGTGGTAATCGGTGTTCAGGTATACGTAATACGTGGCCCAACCACTCAGTCGATGAAGATTAACAACCTCATCAACTGATTTAACGTAAACCATGTATATGTGTATGAATCCTTATAAAATGATCAAATGTTGACATGTTTGTATCTTTCAAAAGATATTGCTAAACGGCACCATACTGGACATATCTATAACAGACAATGGTGAATAGTTCCAGCAATGAACATGATTAACAGAGTAGAATAGATCAGATCAAATATTTTATACAATACAAACAATTCTAATCATTTCATTAAGGTTAAATATAATTAAATTTAAAACAGGTTTAAGTGTATTTGTATGAGTGTGAATCAATGTAGTTAATTTAATTTATACGTATTTGTGATTTAATGTTGAAAAGGTCAAATGCATTTTGTTTTCGGATATCCATATATCCATATCCAAATAATTGAATTTATGAATCAGTTGAAGTTAGATCATCATGGAAAACTTAGAAGCATTGGACGGCCCTTTGTACACACCGTCCTCGGTACTACTGATTGAATGGTTTACTGAAGTCGTTGGATTGTGTCGTTGTAGTGACTTTGCCGCTCGACTAATGTTGAGATGACCTAATTTGACTATTTAGAAGAAATAAAAGTCGTAACAACGTTTTCGTAGGTGAACCTGAGGAAGGATCATTATCATGACCCAAAAATATATAATGAAGCATGCACCTGGCTTCGTGCTGGACTGTATGTACTCTAATTTAGTGGTATTTACCCTAGGCTTCAGCAGTTAGTGGTCTAGTGATTAAGCGCTCGCGTGCGGGACTGACAGATTCTGGGTTCATATCTCGCGAAACGAGATCGTGAATGCGCACTACTGAGGAGTCCTATGGTAGAATGAAACGGCCGTCCAGTGCTTCCATGTTTTCCATAGTGGTCTAACTCCTAACGACTCATGAATTCAACTATTAAATTATTATAATATCCAAAAGAACCCTTCTCTGATTATATCCAAATAATTCAAAAACGACTCTTCAACTTTAAACGAAACGATTGATTCAAACAATCTCTATATTTTTAATTTTATTTGTAATGGTTTAGACTCTCGAGTTGTTGATACTTTTAACTGAAATGTGATCGGTCTTGTTTTGCATATGGGTATCATGTACATATTGCCTTGATATATGAATAATATGACATAAGTTTACATAAAATAGATTGAGTCCAGCAGTGAAATCCACAATGCGTATTTCTCCCTATTTCGGACTCTGTGAATGGACTTAACTCCGAGATGTAAGTACATCCAGTTAAAGATGAGTCCCAAATAAAACAAAGCCCCTATTCTGGATTATACTGCTATCCACATTTAATCTATTCCATAACCTTGAAAATAAGTTTTGACTATCCAATCAACTAATTTCGATAATCTATTCAAATGAGTCAAACTGATGCTACAAAATATTCGAATAACCTGGTGAAAAAAAAAGCTTGGTCAACTTCAATGTCTACAAAGCATAGTTGGAATGATAAGTTCAATGCTAATCTCCATTACATTTAAGTGTTTCACAAGTCCTGATCTTAATTTTAAAAGGAAAAGTAATTTTGAACATCATTAATTCCCTTCCATTGTATCACACCAATAATAAAAGTAGTTTTGTTTAAAAGTGGATAAAAATACTGTGAAGTTGATTTAAAAAAAAATTAAAACAAAATCCAAATGATTTTCGAGTTGTTGATATAGTCAACTAAAAGATGATTAGACTTAGTTGGTATATGTGCATCTAGTGCAGATTGCCTCAATATATAGTCAGTATGACAAGTTCACATAAAATAGATGAACTGTATAAAGCAATGGAATCCAGTATGTGTATTTCGAACTACTTGGGACTTATCAGTTGAGTTCGCCTACATCTGAGAGTTGATGTTCACACCTATTTGAGCAACGGGAATTAGATTCAATTCAATTGGGAACTGTTCGAATCATCTGGTTGTTGCAGTTACATCCAACTGATGAGTCCCAAATGAAGTAAAACGTGCGTCTTGGATCCAAATACTATTCACATTTCATCCACTCCATACAAATTTGAAGAAATACTAAACATCAGATGCAGATGAGAGCAATTGAAACCACGATTTGAAATAGAAAAGATGAACCACTGTACTCATGTTTAATTTCATCGATAACCTCACGCAAAATAACTAATATATATGTGTCAGTTCAATTATTTCTATTATCCAACGTCTCTAACCACTGATCACCGTTAGCTTATGGACCACAACCAAGTAGTCTGCACCTAACTGCATGGCTCATACTTACAGTCAATGGATTCATGGATTGATGCGCTGTCTTGGTTCGACAGTCCCTAAATTTCTTTCAACCTACTTCTACACAATCCAACATTGCACATAAAGGTAAGGGACAATTGAACATAGATGTTACATGTCCTAATCAATGCAGCCAATGGCGACTCACAACCTCACCAATCAATTTGCCACCATTGGTCAGTACTATATATCTAATGCGAACACTGCACACTCAGTAGTTCCACGAAACACAGGAAAGGCTTCAAAGAAATCTATGACTAGAAATCTGCAGCCTACTTATGTCTTCTGCTTTAAAAGACTAGTTTTCACAGACACTAAGTAATACATAGTGGACTGTTACGCAGTATACAAAAGCCTTTTATTTGGGAAATAGGCAACTCGAAAACCACAAAAAATAGCCTGATTTGACAATCACTAATCAGACTTTCTTAAACCAACCCATGATTTCGTCAGACATCAACCCATCAGAGCTAAAGGGACTGTAAATATAAAATCGAGAAACAATAACAAGGATTTTTGCTTGACAACAGTGAAAAGTGTAACATAAATAAGATAAAAACGATGAAATAAGCTATTGAGTGAGAAGAAAAAGCAGAGAGTAAATTCATAATTTTGATAATGCCTGGCAGTGTTATGTAGCAATTAGTAGTGGAGTACTAAACGGTTAGATTCTAACTGGACTATTGAAATTTTGTTTATTCGACTCAATACCTTCTCTTACTCAATATTCGTCGGAAAATTTACTTCAATCGACTGGTCTCCAAATCAAAGCACAGCTTGAAAAGGAAAGTAATTCTATTCTAAGAAAAAAAAACACTATGTTGGCTACATTGCCGTTACAGTAAAAAATATGTTAGTGTATCCACAACTTTTACATACGTAGATTAAAGAGTCTGTTTCATTAAAGAGCTGGCGCTGATTGGCCAAAAATGGGCGAATCAGCGTTCCCCACCGTAATTCTGTCTGGAACATGCTTTAATCTAATCTTGACAGTATGAACCATACATGCTTATTGTTGAATGGTCCTTATTCATCTACGATTAAATTTGTATAATTTCAGGGTGTGAATACTGTACTCTTTTGCCAATCCCATTTTTTATTTCAGTGCACTGTTTCCTCATTCGTCTAACAAATAAAAAAGTGAAACAAGTCTAGGCTTCATTTTTATTCTTATGGGGTTTTGATAACTTGTCTTATGATGATAATGTTTTTACCCTCGACAAATAATTTGTATCATGGACTGGTATTAGTTAAACAATCATTCAAAAACAAGGAAGCACTTGATAGCTATTCCATTCTAGTATAGAACTCTTTAGGAGTGCACATTCGTGACTACACCAAGAAACCGAAAGCATAACATTCAGAATTCGATGCGTGACATTAATCTTCATACCATTAAGATGACATCTAATGGTTTAAATTTCTAATTTCAGTCAATTCACAATATTGGGCAACTATCCTCCAATGCTATTAATCGATAATTGCCTTATACCAGACATCATTAAGTTATGTAAACTGTTGGGATGATCCAGAAAACTTCTCGTAAAAGAAAAGAAAGGCTAAGGAAACACTAAGAAGCATTCTATCCAACCAGCGTTCACTTGAAGTTTAGCCAGAAACATCAAGAAAGTGAGAAGTCACATGTAGAGTTTCTGATAGGCTGATTACTATACCGCTGCTATGTTTAGTAGCATTCCAGAATTTTTGGGAAACCCAAGAACATCTAAAATACTATAAAAACCCTATTTTTTCTGTACTAAAACGAACCTTTGGAGTAGAGTGCTTCTTGCATATTTTTCGTCTTTCCTCTCGTGTTCGGGTCGCTGTGTAGTTCTAGCTTGGGGGTTACGAGAATAGTTTAGGGACCGAGTGTAGCGTTCGATTAGCAAGACTTATCATAAACCATGCAAATCAACAATCTCCGCAAAACTTCCTATCGTACAAATAGCCTAAAAAAGATTTCATGAAATTTTAATCATAATCGCTAGGAATTTTGTAATTTGTTACAGCAAAAGGATCTTTCTACACACTCGTTTTATCGCTTTTCTTTAATATCATTTCATAATTAACCTCGTTTACATCAGCCAATTTTCCGTATTATGCTGAATTCCTTTTGTTTTTGGTAAATTTCCTAAAACGACGAAGAGATGTCATGATTGATTACTGTTCGAATATTACGTTAATTGATAAAAATGTCAAGTCCGCGAGACTATAATTTATGGACGAATCAATCAGGTATAAGATAACAGGTCTCGGATTTTGGCGTGAAATTAATTCATCCAATTGGCTAAATAGAGTTTTGATATTATAGCTAATGTCAATTCGTGATGAAAACCTAACCTTAACCATCAACTGTAAATGAGAATCGTAATTCCTAACATAGGTTTACAATCCTCGTTTGGTCCTAGTTATTAGGTGGGTACTCTCAAGATTAGTTTAGCGTCGCTGAAAGGTCGTCCATAAATTATAGTCTTACTATCAAGTCTTTTGTAATCTTTGTGATATGAACAGAGAAATAAAGAAGTTATGACTAACACAATAGAAGCTATTTTTGTAAACGTTATTTCACTTAATTCAAAGCTTGTAAAACACTAACATTTATTTTTGTCCCTAGTTTATTTTAAAATCCATAAGCTTTCATTTGATATATGATTCACTGTCATACCCTTTTCCGTTCCAAATCTATTGTAATTTAAACGTAGCCTTTGTTACTCTATTTTCCTAACCTAATCCCCAGTTTTTGACATAATTGTATTTTCCTAATTCTTTATGTGTTGTGATCATGTTAGTCATCTACATTATTCATATATGTTTTCGTACTAAACTAAATCGGAACCGAAATGGAGTGTGAACGGGATTGAAAATAAATCGAGTAATGTTTCAATTGACTCGTCTTCTCTCTCAATCGCGTACTTGTCAACCAATCAGGTGATAAAATAGTTTTCATCTCTTTACTGAAGGCAGTTAATTTCTTTCCAACTTACGCGTTTTTAGCCTCAAAGTTAGTCAGTCAACCGATCACATCAAGGTCTTAATCTGGATCAAGATAAGTTCTCTTCTGTAAATCATTGGTTAGATAGATCAAGGATGTAACACTTTGAAATGCACTCGTTTTTTGTCAAATTCACGTGAATTAAATAACAATTTATGTGATTTATATTCGGAAGTTACATGTATGGAGTGTTTTGATCCTGGATATCAAACGATGTATTCTTACAATAAGTCAATTGGTCATCAACATGTAAGCCTGAACATAAATATATATCAGCTCAAATTCCAATACTAAATTACTATAAAGAGATGAAATTAACAAGATGAACAGTAGAGGAATAGAAGTAATATAGTAGAACTAAAAGCAAGGACTAAATCAGTTAGTCAGTCAATCGTGACGTAGAAAAGGTATCAGTGAAGGAATATTATAATTCAAAATCTAGCAGGAAAGCAAGAAGTGAATGTATCTATCCCAGTACAACTGATTCTGTTCTATAACATCCAAAATCTTAGGCCACTACTAATCCCAGTTATCGAGTGAACTTCATTCAAGTAGTCTGTATCTAACTACATGACTCAATCTAATAGTCAATAACTTCACATGTTGATTCTGTCTTTGTTTGAATGCCCCTAGTTTCTATCAAATAACTCATATAAAAGTGAACATCACCTGTCGATGTCATAATATGAAACTGAATAAATGATTTACAAAGGAAATAAAATAGGTAAACGTTAAGCAATACCAATTTGCAGTAAAAAAAAAGCAGTATCAAGAAAGCTCATATTTATTTAAAAGTTGCATTTTACTATTTATTAAGAGTACTAGAGAAAAGCACAATATCATCGCCACTGAATCCTATTGTTAGCCATGTCTTTTAATGATTCAAGTTAATAAGTTATATATCTTTTAAGAACAAATTTGAGACGCGATGATCTGCCATAGAATGCTAATCCATCATGCCTATCTTTCGTTTCACAATGCCAAACTATATTCAATCCCAGAGTTTCTATATGATGTATACAATCGAAATCACTAGGATATCTATGTATGAAGCATAAACTAAGTCATTGAAACAGATAAATCATCATCTTTAACACTATATATTAACCTGCATAGACGTATATGGGAACCTCACGATAACTGAAACAATATTATTGGCGAATGTGAGTATAATTCTTTAGATATAACGATGATCAAATACAGAGAGTTGACAGATATACTCAATCTATAGAGTTCATATTTCATTAGCATGAAACAAATTCATTCGTAATGATTCGATGTACAGCCGACGTTTTACAGCTTGTATGATGTTGTAAAGACAACAAACATAATCACATTATCCATTTATGGATGAGTAAAATGACTGAACTTGCAGATAAAGGCGGAATTCTCTTGTAGTGTAAACAGTTATGGACAATGCGCTTCCATGATCCCGCACCCCGCGGTGGTCTAACATCAATTGACTCATGATCTCAACCAAAAACTTAACAATCTCCACAACCCTCATACTGATAGTTATGGACAAATTTGACCCAGAATAAAGAAAATAAAATCAACAAGCGAACAGAGAAGTTAACATTGAAATTAATAATTATGAAGAACAATACAAGTAAGGCTAGAAGGTTGATCGGAAAAACGGAAATTTAAATATCAGTTAGCGCGAAATAATTTTGTACTTTATCCTTTTAGTATAATATCGTCCTAGAGGATTTTATTTTGGTGGGCAACCATGAAGATTAATGTATTTAGGTTTTGATTAATGAGTAGTAGTGACTGAAAGAAGCATGCATCTTACAGTTCATAAAATGTCAAATAAATGACAGGTTTGTTTTTACTATTTTGTAAATAACCAAACTATTTTACAAGAAGGAAAAACAATTTCTTATAGGTTGTATCCATTACACAATGATATCAGTTGGTGTAACATTGGAAACCAGGAATTATCGAATAGCTGTTTCGTCCTGGTATGGGACTTCAAAGCGATACAAATTCATGACCCAGCCGGGAATGGAATTTAGAACCTTCAAGTTTTACTTTAAACGCTTAATCTTGGTTTTGGCTTCGACTATCGATGGGGTCGTATGTGCATATGGCTGAGGATTCCCATATCAGGAAGAGATATCCGTCCAGTGCTCCTTGATTTTCAGTGATATCAGAGACGAATACGACCTAAAAATTGAAACAATCTACACGAAAGCCCTTTAACTAAGTTCTTTTTTTCTGGTTAATCATTATCAGTCAGTCAATCTCAAGGAACGTTCAACATGGAATATATGTGCATCATTTCAATTGCCGTATAACATCAGTCCAATGAGACTAAATTAACAAGATGAATGCCAAAGTAGAAGCGTGTGTTGTAGTAGGAGACTCAGTGATAATATCAGAAGAAAATTGAAACAGCGAATATGGTTCAAGTGGAAAAAAATGAATTTATTAAACAAAAAGTATGAAATAACTTTAAAACTCCAGGATCCAAGGGTTCTACAAAGAATGAATTGCATCTAAGCTATAACTACTAATTTTGAGCCATATATATCATCCAAAGTACTTAGTTATTCAATATGATTATTATACACCTGTTTCTGTCACTTGATACTCGTTCATTTTGTGAAAGGTGAGGACTTACAATAATAATTCGGTTTCAGGAAACTGTTACTGCATATTATCTCTATGTTTCATATCGTAAAAATTCACAAAATTATCCTAGTCCATAACATATTTCAAGGAGTAGACATGTGTAGGGTTAACCATCGTTTTTTTTTTCAATTTTCAGTAAACGTAAAATATCTAGCATTTGATCATTGACTTAGAGGATAAGAGCACTGTTATCACTAAGGTTCAGCCCCCAAATGCCCTGGTATGGCCGAGAGTCTAGAGAGTCCGCTCTCCCTCTCGAAACGCTCTCACATGGTCACGCGTATACAGCCTCTTCCAGGGAAGTCCTACTCATTGCCTTCTCGTGGCGGGGTGTTGTTTACGAAAATGAGAGGACGAAAAGCGAATGTCCGGCACTTTAACCAGATTCCAAACCAATGGTGCACATGGGCTCGGGGATCCTGAAGGAACAAATGGCATATGAAGCAATCGTTGGTCACCGGCTACCATGGGACTGCATCTCCTTACAATGCTCCACTGCCTTGTGGATTAGACCTTCAGGTCGAAGGCTCTGGGTGTGGCCCCCTAATAAAACCACCTGATTCGGTTTGGGCACCCGGGCAGTATCACATCCCTTACACATATCGAATGAGATTTGTATGGCCCATATGTATTTGGTACCTCCTTGTACCAATATTTATGTGTCCGAATAAATAAATCAAATAAAATTCACAAACATCTATCCTACTTCGTCAATATGTAAAATAATTTATATAGAACAAAGATAGTTTGTTTGTAATGATCGTATATCTTAAATCTTTATCATTCTTATTATCAAGGGTATGGATACAGATATGGATACAGCATTATTATAAGTACTATAGAAAGGGTGATGAGTCATTTTTTTTTTGTTTAAAAATTGAAGTATACTACTAACTTTTGTCTATTTATATCGAAAAAAAAAATTAATCAATCACTTATTGTATGTCTAGAGTTAAATAGAAAATCAAATGAGAGATAGAGATAATACAATGTAGTATCTACCTACTTCTTACCTACCTACTTATATACATATCCATTGATTTCCTATTTCAAATGGACAGATATGATTAACCGGATACCTGGATATACAACCAATCACAATAGTAAATACATATACGTATGCAAAATTTAAAGGACAAAAATAATCACGATTATATGAAGAAGTTTATTAATTATTTAACCATTGATAGTTGTTCAATCGAACTAATCAATAATCGATTATGAAATTATTGAGATATGATCATGTTTATGCTGTTGAAATCGATAGAATGAGAGTACTGAGTTTGATTTGAGCTCAAGTTAACCTGAATCATACGGCGAACTGTTCTCAAACTTCTAGGTTGCTATTTTTTTTCAAACATACATTTATTATTGTGAATTCTCATGTTATCAACTTATTTTAATGAACACATCTCGCGAGGCGAGGTTGTGAATGCGCACTACTGAGGAGTCCCATACTGGGACGAAACGGCCGTTCAGTGCTTCCAGGTTTCCCATAGTGGTCTAGCTTCAATTGACTCATAATCTCAACTATTGAAATTACTACAATCTCCACAAAACCCCTTCTGTTACGTTTACGTACTGAATTTAATTAAACCATTTCATAACAGTCTAACAGCTTTTCATGAGTTTAATTACTGATAAACTCAAGAGTTATCATCATCATGGTTCGTATATTCTCCTACTTATCTATCGTTTACGGAAACAAAAATCAATGACATGCATCGAAAACTTCAGAGATAGAAAAAGAAAGAGGTGTCACAGGGGGAAAGATTGATGATCGGAAACAAATACGGATGAATATGAATAGTAACTAATCAACGTTTAATCAATTTCTACACATATTTTCTTTTAATATTCACAAGACGGAAAATTTTTTGTTAAAGCTCATAACATGTGATGAGAAATGTTCACTGTAATCAAACATATGGTGGTGAATGAAGCGATCATAATTATCATTATTATTATCCCGGTCTGATTTTCACCACTAAGGCTAAAAACTAAGCACATCATCCACTAGACTACTGAGTTATGGGTCATGACATCTACACAATTTGTTATAGTATGATATTCTCTATTATTGGCAAAGATTTATATCTTCTCGTAGTTGACAGTCATGATTTATTTTTTTATTTATTTAAACACACTGATACAAGGAGGCACCAAATACATACGCTCCACACAACAATAATGAGTTTCTGAAGAGATAGACAATGTAAGTTGCATATAATAAAAAGAACAACAATGAACAGAAATAATAATAATGTGAGAAACAGTTCAGTTAGCAAAAGTACAGCCAGAAAGAATTATTCCAGTTAAGGAATGTACATTCACTTTTATGAAGAAAGTAAAAGAAAGTTACAACAGGATAGCCACTGGCTTCTATTCTGAGCCATATATGATAACGTCTCTAACCACTTTTCGGTGGGATGGTAGCTAGCCTTGAATATAGCCCGGTTCGACATTTAGTTGCAACAGAAGCTGTAACCAATTCGTTGACATCGATCCGTTCGGAATGATGAATTTGTTGACTACTGAGACGCAAGGTAAGATTAGCGTAAACAAGGGCATGATCAGAGTCCAGATAGGTACTCCAAAAGGGGTGGCACTTTTGTACACAACCATGACAGCGGTAGCTGATCACTACGTGATCAATCTGAGTCCACATTTGAGATGCAGAGAGAGGATACGAGGTAGCGCATCCTCGATGACTGTATCAGTAGTAAGTACTAGCCAGAAACAGGTTGTGGTCTGCGCACAGTTGCAGTAAACGGTCTCCATTATCTGACCTGCGACCAGTCATATGTATGTTTCTTCTGAGTATCGTAACTATTATATTTATTTATTTAGACACATAAACAATAGTACAAAGAGGCACAAAATAGATATGCGCCACATAAATCATTTGATTTATGTGAGGGCTGGGATAATGCCCGGGTGCCCGGACCGAAGCAGGACCGTAACTATTAGTTACATAAGATGTGAAGTATTCTATTGTCAATGTATAATTTTTAGGTGTACAAGAATCCATCTTGTCACTTTCCTGATCCGGTTTTGTCATATCACTTAGTCTGTGGTAATATAAATACTGGAATTGATTTCGCTGTGTCATGTCATGACTAGGGGTTTCATTGGTTTTCATGAGTTTACTTCACACGGGGTGTCTAGTTATCGATTAGTGTTTTCTTTGTTTATTTATTTATCCAAGCATAAATATTGGTGCAGAGGGGTACCAAAATATATATGCGTCACACAAAGTAGTTATTATCCAATTTGTTTGTGGGTTAGGATACTACCCAGGTGCCCAAACTGAAGTAGGTAGTTTCCTTGAGGAGCCACACGCGGAGTCTTTGACTCAGAGGTCTAATCTATACGGCAGTGGAGCGACGTTCGGAGATGCAGTCCTCTTGTAGTCGGTGACCAACAATAGGTTCATACCTCATTTATTGCCTCAGGATCATAGAGCCCATGTGTACCATTGATCTTGAGTCAGGGTTTTCCAGCTCCCCTTATTAGGTGCTCCGTACCCATTGATCCGGTTTAAGCGCCCACCGGACATTGAACTTTTGTCCTGTCAATTTCGTAAACAACACTCCTCTTGAGAGAAAGCAGTGAGTAGGACTTCCCTTGGAGTGGCCGTATGCGCGTGGCCGTGTGAGAGCCTTTCGAGAGGGAAAGCGGACTCTCCTCATACTCGTCCCCACCAGGGCATTTGGGGGTAAATTGTCCACAGGAGAGGCCTCGCCGAGACTATGCTAGATCAGTCCCTACTTTTATATACATCAGAACTATGATCAAAGATATTTCATGGAAAAAGCACATTTCTAACCCTAGTCAACTTTCTGAATTACTGGGGCTTGGTAACCCCCTTTTCATATCGACCTGTTTCCTTGATGTATTGGCTATGGAACTTTAAAATATGGTTCAGAGATTGCTACTGAGAATGATGCTGTCACAATTGTGTTAATATATACAAACAACCGGATCGCTGGATACTCTATTGTTAACAATATCAGAATATGAAAATAGGGATGGGAGTATCTGAACGAATCTATCATTTGACTAATGAACGGAGTATCATCAGTTTTACCGAGCTTGTGCAGTTCACAAAATTTTAGTATAGGTACCAAAAGATTAATGAACGTTTACCAAGTTACACCACCTGTGGAGCAGGTGAATGATCTATTCGTCTATCAAATGATGAGTATACTGTATGGCACCTCGTTCAGTGAAGCACTCTAAGAATATAATGTATAATTCATAAGTACTGGATTATAGATATCTCTTCAAGGCCTTACTAATGTACACATAGAAGAATCATCAAGTGAATAATGCTGATATTAGGTGTAGAGAACTAAAGGAATTGGTTAACACACTTATTAGAGTGTAAACGTCTTATGAAATAGTTGAGATGTGTTACACATGCCTAGTTACTCGCCATCTCTTGACAAACTTAATTAATTCGTCGATATCATTTAAAAACATTCTTTTTTTCAAAAACAAATAAAACAATTTAAATATTTAAAGTACATGTTCTGTGCCAATTGTTTGTATAGTCATGAGGTTAGTATCCAACTACCATATAAACATTACAATGTCATTATATTTAAAAATAACTTCGGTGTAATTTATAATAAAACAGTGATATATTTGTGATATCCCAATGAGTAAAAATTGGAAGTTCTGACGTTTCAGAACTTAATGTACGTCATTTCTTCAGAGTAAATGGATAAAAACTGACCCTAACCAGGGGGGGGATCATGAAGGAGCGACAAGTGCAATTGATTTGTCAACGACCTGTTTTTTTATCAAAAGAGCCTAAATTTAACTAAAATGGACAAAATATACAGAAAATATTATGTAAATTTGTCCACTGACTATTGGAATCTTGATAGTGTAACACAGAAACCCAATGAGTTTATTTAGTGGCCATAAAATCCTTGCCAATTTGAAAAACAACGAAAGAAACCCATTGAGTCATTAAACAAAATGAAGATATTTCATTGATGGGGAACTTTCTTCTTGAAGGTGTTATTTACTAGAACTGTATATCTGTATCTGCAAAAAAAACAATTTTACAGTTCTAGTAAGTGACATAGTAAAGAAAAGGAAATTTCCGTCGCTAAAACATCTTCATTTTATTCAATACCTTGAAATATCTCTTTATCTAATTCAAAATAGAAATACCTTCTGAAACTTCTCAAAAAATAATCCAAGCAACTTGATGAAATTTCACCAACAAATCCTAATACATAGTAAATACTATCTGTTAAAATAGAGAGAATATCAGTCAGTCAGTCAGTAGCAACGTAGAACTTCGTACGTACGCACACCAGTTCGAGTTGCCACACCACATTAGCACAGAGATGCAGTTGTCGATTCAAATCCCGTAGTGGTAGAGGTAATAAGAGTATAGGCAGTAATCGGGAAGATTAGGGTTTGGAGATGTAACTTAAAGAGTATAACACAGTGAAATAAATTTGGAAAGAGAAAAAGGAGACAAGGAAGAATAAGGAGATTAGAATTTGGAAGAACACAAAGAGTGGATGCACCTGCGCCATTGCAAACGATTTTGAGCCAAATGTCATTCAAGGTCTCTAACAATCGGTTGCTATCATCTCGCGGATCGCAATCAGGTAGTCTACACCTACCAACATGGCTCAGTCTACTCGCCAGTGACTTCATGGATTTGTGCCATGTTTTGGTCTGGTCGCCCTTACCTTTCTTCCAACCTACTCCTATACCACTGAACATCTCAAGTCGAGGCAGTCAGTGGTTGGGCATACGACACCACGTCTCCCAGCCATCTCAACTGATGAAGTTTCAGCACTTCATCAATTGATTTGCTATCCTTACCTAGTACCCGTTTCCTAACAACTGCATTGCTTACTCGATGGTCCCAGGATATACGAGCAATGTTTCGAAGACACCTAAGATCGAATACTAGTAACCCACGAATATCCTCTACTCTTACCGGCCGTGTTTCACTGCCATAAAGTAGGACGGAACGAACTGCTGCTCAGTAAACGCGTCCTTTGGTTGATAGACGGATATCTCGCCTATGCCATAAATGACGCAAGTTGGCAGAAGCTAGTCGAGCCTTCTGTATCAGTATAGGGTTGTGGAGATTACTAAGTTTTTGATTGAGATCATAAACCAATTGATGTTAGACCACCATTGAAAACCTGGAAGCACTGGACTAGCGAGAACAGTTGAAAATGAGAATATTTGGAAACCATTCTTCAGTCAATTAAGACACATATTTCTCATGTGAATTTATTTCTTCTATATCCGAATGTCCTAAAATTGACCAATTACACGTTTGACCAGTATCGTTATCCTTGAATCGATCCAAGAAGAGCTCCTACTAATAGTACGCTATCGGTAAACTCTTCTCTATCTTCTACCTTGAGTCCAAACAGAAGTCAGAAACCAGACTTTATTATCCTTATACTACAAACATACATGGGTTCATAAAAAAAACATATTGAACCAAATCGCGACATATAATGAAAAACTACTGTTATACATAAGCAATCCAAGAGTGATTGTGAATAATCGATTGGTGACTGTCTTAAGGTAAACGTAATAAATAGACATAATAATCCAGTTACCCATTAGCTATACAATAAGAATATTTATAATAATAATAATCCACATATGTCAAAAAGGGACTAACCAACTGTAGTCCTAAATAACAATGGGAAGATACAAGTAAAAAAAAACATCAAGTGAATACAATCGATTATTGTTGTCAAATCTTATCCTGTTCATCAATTATTGCTAATTAGTTATAAATCTATTCTCAGATATTGTACCGAAAAAAAAGGATGATCATTATGTGGATAGTGGGATTTACATGTACAAAACAGTCATTTGAGTTTCAAGTTTATTAATAATAATAAGAATAAGAATACAGAATATACAATAGTACAAGGAATTTGCCTGATCATCCCAAAGTTTAGAATGGCGGTGTATCTATTATACAAGGACTAACCAACAGTGATGTCAAAATCATATTTTGATTTTGAAACTGATTTCTCAACTAATTCATAGTCTATACAAATCAAAAATATTTCACTGTATAAGTATTAGCAGAATCTAGAGATTGGATTAAAGTGTATTCCACACAGAATTACATAGATACACTCTGATTCGCCCATTTTTAGCCAATCAGAATCAGTGGATTCATGGAGCAGATTCAGAAATCTTCCTGGGTAAAATTATGGATATATTAACACCAGTGTAGTTAACATGCTGTTTTTTTTTTCTTGGAACAAAATCACCTTCCTTTTCAAACTGTGCTTTGATTTGGAGACCAGTTGATTAGAGCGAATTGTACGATGAATACTAAGTAATAGAAGGCACTGAGTCGAATAAAGAAAATACTTTAAAAAGAAGTAATAAAACCAGCAACAGTATGATGCTTTTAAGAATTATTAGTTTTTTCAAGGTTTATTATTGTTACATAACTTCATCTTTCAAATTGTAAACATATTTATGCTAAAACGTTCTATACAAAATCTATGATCGCTTATAAAATGCTAAAAGTTAATGAGATTAAGTTATAAGACAATGACTTGGAGACGTATTACTTCTCCATCTTATCTACCATTCGATAAACCACTGATAAGATCATTTCTTTTCCAGAATTTACAATGAACAATATAGGATAAAAGGGTAAAAGTATAATAAACAAACGATCTTGGCTGACTTATCAGCCAATCAGAAAACGTTGACTAGTTATAAATCAATTAACAATGCAAAGTAATAACAATGAAATGACAGTTTTGATCGTTGTAATTAACCCTTACAAGTCGGATCATACCTTGTAGTAAAGGAACTGGGCAAGTTTACATATATGCATACATATTAGGAGTACGGCTTGTGTTTTGAGTTAGGGTTATCACTCCATAGAGTTGTCATCACAAAATTATAATGCGAAAAGGTTAGGGTTAAGTATAAAGGGGTAAACTAGAGTTTTGAGTTTGGTTTACAAATTAGCATCAGAGTTTCCAATACTAACTAACATCAACTATAATGCAATGTCTTTCCACCTTCCTGTTTACAAACTATAGAAACTTAGGGTTAAGGTTTAGAAAGCAAAGGGAGAACACTATCTACCTATACCAAATACTTTTGATTACACAATAAACGACATCAGTTACTTCAATACACAACCTGCTTTAGGGGAAGGTGCGCTCCGTAATTTGGCTTGAATATCATGTAAAATTCACTTTTTGTTTAGATAATAGATATTTTCATTGATTTCGAAAATTTGACAATTTTCACCTGGTTAATCATAATATACACGCTATACATCAATGAACTCTAAACTCCGCACGAATACCTGAGGTGCTAACTTAATTCTGACTGGCTAACTCAAGGTCGTCAGTATATTATACTTTTTCCCGATAAGTCATTCATTTTGAATTTCGTAGAAAAACGGAAGCCATTTTCTCGAGTCTGTTTGGGTTGGCTCCATAATGTAGATACATAGTTTGGTGTTATAGCCCAAAGCCGCCAATCAGGAGCAGCGAATTATCGATCGGACCAAGGACGCGTAAAACACGTGCGAGCAGCCTAGAGTCCTGATTGGTTCAGCTTTCCGCCTAGCCCAGTCAGTTTAGTTCAGGACACCAATCTCAGCCTCTGCAATAGGAATCCTCATATTTCAAACATACTGAGTTTATATGCCAATCAAACAGACCACATCGTACCATAAAATAGAAAACAACATTTGTACAAGATTTAGCCAAATGTGGCTGTGAATGTGTGAGGCAGTGACTAATAGACAGGGCATAATTCAAGAATGGTAAATCGTAGAATAATAGTTCATAGGTCAAAATAAAGTTTATAATAAGAGGGACATGAATATGTATAGTTTAGTTATTTAACAATTAAACGATAAAAATATACGTTTAGTATTAGTCCATAAATAGATCCCAAAAGTTACCATTGATTATTCTTGTCGGGATATAACACTAGGAGAGTTGGTGAGGATATTGTGCGGATTATGAATCGCTTAATTTATAAATTACCTGTGTTTTCGAGTTCGCAGTTGATGAGTATGATAAGTGGTAGAGTATACTTTCATAATATTTTCTATTTTATTCTAATGAATCTAAAATAGTAACGTAACTCACCATGTACAAATGATTCAACACAATTTTTAGCTATACTTTAGGTTTAGGATGTTATCCAGTTGACTAAATTGAAATGTTACGAGGTTCGAAACTGCATTCCAGTGATTAACAGTTGGATACTTTAACCGTAACCACAAACTCAGAGCTTTACATAATAACAATCAAAAACACTAAAAATCCACATATTAGAATTGAGAATTTTAAATCTTGAAATGACTATCATGAATCTATATTTCGGTTAGCCACTAAATCAACCATCCAAGTCAGCAAACAAAACACCTGAGCGAAAAATCTTCCCTACCATCTGAAAATAATTTGACTTCTAGTTTCAATCCGAAAGGTTATCAAATACAGTTAGCATTCATACATATGTTTATCTTGTTACCAACCACATATCCTCATTAAAACAGTATAAAGTTGTGTACAATTAGGTTGAACAGAGGAAAACGATATGAAGGTGGTGAGTCGACTGATTTCAAGCCAGTTAATTGATATTTAGATATCTATTAGTAAAATATACACTATATTACATCATAATTCAGAATACTTCAATAAGACATACAATAGTTGAGGTACACTTTCATTCACTGTGGGCTCTCCAAGATGAAGATATTGAGTAAATTCGTGTTCAGGAAAATTTGTTTCCGAAGGATCGTTACCATTAGATACCAAAACTATCTAATAGATCCACTTAGTTTGACGAATTTAAATCACTAAGTTTTGATTATTTGACCATGTTTCATGTATGTGGGTTCCAGAAGATTGAAGAAACTAATAGAACACCATCACTGCAGAACAAGATAGTAACATAAATGAAAGCAGTCTGACAAAAGATTAAAAATAAACGAACCAGTCATCCTGCAATTGTCATTCAATAGTCTACATTTTAACAGTTGGAGGGTTAAATGCCCGTGACTATCTATGCCTAAAAGTTGAAATCTTCAAGGAAAGTGATCATGAATGCCCAGTGACCTGAAGTCTCACACGGGGATGAAGCAGCTATCTAGTGCCTCTCACTTGTTAATAGTAATCTAACTACATTCACTTTGTGATGTAAAATTAGAAAATTTAACAATCCCCTCACCAAACTATGCTTTTTAAATAAAAAGAAATAAGGTAAGATCCCAGTACTAAACCATTACCCGACCGTAGCTGCTACCTTGACGCAGTGTTCGGGGTTGCCTATCGTGATGACCCAACCGAGCTATATTGGCTGGAATATATATTCCTGTAGGTTCTACCATGCCAGGCAAGTCGATTGGAGAACGGTAAGACTAAAAGCAGCAACTCAAGGTCTGAGGGCGAAGTCGTACTGCTGACTGTAGAGGGATGTGACAGCAGTAAGGTGTTTCCCTCGGACAACCAGCATCTACAGCGATGCTGCCTTCCCACAAGGAAGGAAGGGGTTACAAAAGGTCGACCCTAAAAATGTCACACCTCACCTTACCTCAAGGATTTCCGTCTCCGGCGGCAAGGCCCTTTAAAGAACGGAGCTAACCCGTCAAAAACCTCCCACAAAAAGGCCGTGCGCGACCGGCCTCAAGCAGTTGTCCCTTGGGCTCTGCAGTCACGCTCCCAGGTCGTTAAGGCCAACATTAATCCAACTTCCTTTTCAGGTTCCTCAAGAAATACCCTTCCATGGTGTGGGCAGCCGGGAAGTGACATCAGCCCTCATACCCGTAACAGCTGACTGACTAAACCATTATTACTAGGTTAACGAATTGAATATTATTACACGTGCTTTGAGTTGTAACTTCAAATGACCTCGTCCATTACCATATACATATATAATTTACATAAAATACACATGTATTGATGATAGAATCAGTCAGATTATACATTCTAGACACACAAACAAACGTACCAGTACACATACATGCTATCACAGTGTAAAAAAAACAACAACAAATGACCACTATCATTCAAACATGTACTTACAACTCCGGTGGTTAATTAATGTTTGGACGAAACCATAATCTGAGTTCACATAAATTACATCATTCACAATCAATTGTCTATATGAAAATATATTTGATATATATATATATATGGTTATTCACTAACCAACTATAAATAGACTGTCATATTTCATGTAATTAACTAATTAATGGGGTGTAAAACAAACCGACCCAGGTTTATACAGTAAACATGTATTATACACTTTAATTGATTTTTAACAATGACGACAACAAAAACAAAAAACAGACACCTATATCATTACTGGGACTGTTCCATTGTGTAACAATAAATATAGGTGAATGTAAGTCAATCAAATATTTTTTGTATCATTCAGAGGTAATTTTTACATCATTAAATGGATATCACAGTTGAGAAACTATTCATAATGAATACAATGGTACAATGGACAATTGGTTACATATTCTAGTATGGTCAATACTAATCACTCTTAGTTGGTTTGATTATAATTAACATAAATGAGCATCAGTCCAAATTGCTATATTATGCATCATCAAGATGTGATGAAATTAACAAGATAAGTAACAGAAAATTTGAAATGACTGTAGTATCTGTAATAGTGAGGAGGATTACGATAAGTCTTGTAAATTAAACGCTATATTCGTTTCCTAAATTATTTTCTGTAAGCTCCAAGCTAGAAACTATACAGCGATCTGAACAACGAGAGAGAAGACGCAAAGTATGCGAGAAGTACTTTACTCCAAGGTTCATTTCAATACAGAAAATACAGGGTTTTTATAATATTTTAAATGTCCTCGGGTTGCTAGAAGATTCTGGAATGCTACTAAACATAGTAGCAGTGTAGCAATCAGCCAATCAGAACCTCTACAAGTGAAGTTTCGCCCCCTTGATATTTCTGGCTAAAACTTTAACTGAACTCTGATTGAATGAAACGCTTCTTGGTGTTTCCTGATCCTTGCTTGTCTTTTGAGAGAAATTTTCTGGGTCACCCCAACAGATTGAACATGAAATAATATAGTTCGAAAAAGGAGGAATTGAAGGAATAGAGAAGAACAAAGTGTTATTGAAGATAAGTAGTGAACGGGTCTGTACTGTGACCGATTCTAAACCATATCATACAACATCTTCAACGACCATTAGAAACTATTGCACAGAACTCAATCGGTTAACCTCGGTCTACAAATATCCTTCAGACCTACGACAGATGCCACGTCTTGTTTCAGTCATAACTAACTTTCTTTTAGCCTATCTCTGTACCAACTAACATGATGCACTGTAGCAGGTGATGGTTGGTCATACATGTCTAACCAGTTCAGTCGATAAAGATTCGAAACCTCATCAACAGATTTGTCATTTTTGCTGAGTATCCTATTCCTAAACATATGGTTCAGTGGGCTGTATTATATACATCTAGACCACTAACTCGGTGGTATCCGAAACATTACATTTCCAAATCCAGTCAGTTCGTAGTGTAACGCGATTACCATTTAATACTGTCAGAAGTTACTGATGTACTTCCGACTTGGTAGATTATACAGGTTCACAGTTGCTTTCTAACAGAATGCTGAGAAAACATGGTTTTTGAAACAAAAGGACATCCATAGATATTACCAGTATTTAATTTTAGACACCATAGAAACGGTGGTACCAGGATTCAGACCTGTGAACTGATGGGTGATAACTAAATGCCTAAAAAACATCAAGTCTTTCTATTTGTTATGAATTTCCTTTGATTATGCTTCACTAAATAAGGGTCCACTAACTAAGCAACATTATGCAATGAGTGATCGCTTGCATACACAGAATTTCTTATTCGAATACCTCCTATCATATTATTAGACCTAAAATATATGATTGTAATATACACTCAAGACAAATCTATAATGCACCATATATAATAAATCCCAATGTCCGCATAAAAAGCACAATTTAATTACAATATCTGAATAATAACTTTATAACTAACTAACGATAATTTATGAACGGAAAAAGGCATAACAATTATTAATAGGTTAAATGAAAGCTTGGGATAAGATAAAAAAAATCTCCATAAATCAAATATCTAATAAACATACACTTAAAGTATGCAATGAGATCACAAATCGACCTAATTTAAACAGCCATTTAAAACCAATTTAAGAGGTTGTCACGGGATCTGAGGGTCTTGTATTTTATTCCCAACGTGGTCATGGGTGTGAACTGTTGAAAAGTCTCATGCTAAAACAAAATGGTTATCTATTGCTTCCTGATTTTCAGTGGTTGTTAAAATTCAGTCGACTCATGTTTATGATAACATTCAAGTTTTCACAAACCTCTTATACTAACAAAATATATACGCTAATTTACAGGTGAATAACTTTCAAAGTCGTTTATTTTCATTTACTTACCTACTCAAACTAGTATTTAATATGTAAGAATGTTAGTTAAATAGAGCAAAAACTCCATTCCAATGGACAGTTATTGTCTTTTACTATCCGTTCATTGGAGGATTTTTTTTCAATCATTCGATTTCTTGAGGACACATCAGTCAGGTACATCGTGTCATGGTGTATTATCCATTAGAAAGTATTCCTATTCATCATTTTAACACCCAGGAGGTCCACTTATCGACTTAGAATACGCAGATGACATAGTCCTGTTTGGTGAAGACGCTGATAAAATGCAGAGTCTTTTGCAAACACTAAGCAACAATGCCAGAATGTTTGGAATGCGCTTCTCTCCCTCGAAATGCAAGTTGTTGCTTCAGGACTGGCCTACGTCAACACCTGAACTAAGGATAGGAAGTGAAGTAGTCGAACGCGTTGACAACTTCACTTATCTTGGAAGTCTGATCAGCCCTAATGGGTTGGTATCGGACGAATCTCAGCACGGATTCGAAAAGCTCGCTTGGCTTTTGCCAACTTACGTCACCTTTGGCGGAGGCGAGATATCCGTCTATCAATAAAAGGACGAGTATACTGTGTGGCAGTCCGTTCTGTCTTTACGGCAGCGAAACATGGTCATTAAGAGTAGAAGACAGTCGTAAGCTACTAGTATTTGACCAGAGATGCCTTAGAAATATTGCTGGCGTCTGCTGGGACCACCGAGTAAGTAATAGTGAGGTTAAACGCAGGGTATTAGGGAATGATGGTAAATCAGTTGGTGAGGTTATGAATCTTCATCGACTGAGATGGTTGGGCCACGTGTTACGTATGCCTGAACACCGATTACCACAACGTGCAATGCAAACCGGTGTTGGAGATGGTTGGAAGAAAGTAAGGTGCGGCCAAGCTAAAACGTGGCATCATTGCTTGAAGTCACTAACTTCTAGCCCTAACCATGTTGGTAGATGCAGACTACTTGGTTGGTGTCCGCGTGACTTTCGTAACCAATGGTTGGAGACTGTTGGTGACATGGCTCAGAATCAATCACAATAGCGTAGGTGTATACACTCCCTGTCTTCCCTTAAACTAAGAGATTAAATCGCTTCATATCTTTCTACTAACTACTTTCTTCCTGTACTGTATCCTTACATGTAATCTTTGTCCTATATATTACCACCTTTGACCTAACCACTGCTATGAATCCGGCGTTCATCTTGCTGTGCTAATGAGGTATGGCAACCTGGACCGATGCACATATGTGCATGGTCCAACGTTGTAGCTGACTGACTGACCTCCATAATATGAAAACATCTATTTTACCTACAAAACTCATACTAATCGTTTATTGAAAAATTAGCTTAAGAAAAGAATATATACTTCTTACATAATCCGATAGACATCATATGTAGACTGTCATAAACAGAACTATTCGAACTGCAGCTTATGTCATGATAGAATCAATCAAAGGATAGTAATGATTTGAATTTTCTCATCGATGTTATGGAGTGTAATTGGTTAGTCTCTTTTGACATTATGTAGATTGCATCGATATTCACAAGTCACAACCATTGAAATCCATAATATCAACGAGAATATTTAAACAACCAAAATGAATGAATTAAAATTCACCACGTTACAACAGTCAGTGTCTATTCAGTATCAGATTCAAATTACAGTGGAAATACCCAACTGACGAATTCCAGATAAGACAAAATGTGTGTTTTCGATTTCATTGATAGTCACTATCCAGATATGCTTGAAATAAAACTGAAATTAAATAATTCCAACATTCTACCCGGTAAATTAGCGTAGCCTTATTCTTACTATTATGAAACGATCTCAAAGTCTTGATGAAAATTTACATTGAATAATAATGAAGTTATTTAATAATTGAATTCATGAGTCAATTGAAGCTAGATCACCATGGAAAACCTGGAAGTAATGGACAACCATTTCATCCTAGTACAGGACTCCTCACCAGTGTGCATCTACGATCTCGCCCCGCGAGATTCGAACCCAGGACCTATCAGTACCATCCATTGCTTCTAGATTTTTCATAGTGGTCTAGCTTCAATGGACTCATGAATTCAATTATTAAATTACTATAATTTTCATAAAACCCCCTACAAGATGTACATAAATTCAATTCGATCCAATTTGTTGTTGTTGTTCTTCTTCTTCTTCTTATAGATTTCATTACTGTAAATAGACATGTTAATTCAGTTTGTACATTTACAAGAATTCTTTTTTCTTCTATTCTTCTTCTTCTTCTTCTTATCATCGACTTCAATTCAATTTCTAATTAAGCCTCGTCAATAAACTATCCACAAGGTCAAAATTCCTGTACCCAAATATATATGTATACAGATAGATAAGAGAGAGAGAGACAAGTAGTAAGGGAATGAAAGAATTGGAAGTTATCGATCGATTCATTTATTGATTGATAATCCATATGAACAAAAATAAATGACTTGACCAGACCAAAAACAAATAGATACAAGTTTAAAGAGAAATAATTTTAATCAGCCCTGACTGCTGACTGACTATTCCTTCATCCACTATCTATCTATCTCACATAACAACAACAATAATAATAATAATACACAGTTGATATACCTATATATAGAACGAGAGAGAGGGAGAAGGAAGGAGGGAGGGAGAGAGAGGGAGAGAGAAACATATGTAGACAGACAAAAGAAATGAACCTTATTTTCTAATACACTAGTTAAATAAAAACAACAAAAATAAAGGAAAATTAAAAGAAGAATACTCACCTGTGAAGAAGAAGAAGAAGAAGAGGGGGAAAAAGTTCTTATTGCAAGAGGGTTAAAAAAAAGTTAACTGAAATTAAACAAATATCTATGGTTAATAAAACTAAATGGGAAATGATTCATCATTCAGCCATCTATCTATCTAACTGGTAAACATATTCATAGTTCAAATGTTGTGTCATATATTAACAATGGATCAATTTAGTTTAAAGGAATTTTCTTTTAATCACATGTATATCATTTATAGGGAAACAGTGGGGATTGAATATGTCACAGATTGAAATCATGAGTCAGTTGAAGCTAGATCACCATTGAAAACCTGGAAGCACTGGACGGCCGTTTCGTCCTAGTATGGGACTCCTCAGCAACTGCTCACTAGTGACTGACTTCAGGAAAAACTCCCGAAGTTCTAGTGAGAAGCCGTTACCAGTGGAGTTCAACCAGGTCTGTTGTGAGATAGGAACTCACTGAAGACAATGGTGTACGGTGGCGCAACTTCGTGGATTGGTTGAAGTTAGACATTAACACCGTTGGATGCCGGCTCAGTGGTCTAATGGTTAAGTGCTCGCGCGCGAAGCCAGTAGGTCCTGGGTTCGAGCCCCGCGTGGTGCGGGATCGTGGATGCGCACTGCTGAGGAGTCCCATACTAGGACGAAACGGCCGTCCAGTGCTTCCAGGTTTTCAATGGTGGTCTAGCTTCAACTGACTCATGATTTCAATCTGTGAAATTTCTAAAATCTCCACAAAACCCATTCTAATAATGATTGAATATGTGTCAAGTTTATTTTAGTCACATTCAAAAATCAAATCAGATTTAAACTATAAATCTCTATTGGGTTAAAAAGATAAATCCTTTAATTTTAATAGTTGAGATCATAAATCAATTACTATGGAAAATTTGGAAATATTGAACGGTTGTTTCACCCTATTGTAGGACTCCTCCTCAGTAGTGTGCATTCACGATCAACCTCGCGAGATTTGAACTAAGACCTGACAGTTTTGCACTCGAGCGCTTAACCATTAGACCAATGAGATGGTATCTAACGATGTTAATGTCTAGATTTAACTAATCTATGAAATTGAGTGACACATTCACTATTGTCTCAACTATTAAAATTACTATAATATCCACAAAACCCCTTCTGATAAAAATACTTTAAATCATCGTTCTATTGACTGATAATATGTTAAATATTAATATGTACATTTACATCGATATATAAGGATTCAAAGATACATACATTAAAATGTCCACATATTTTAGAACTTTATTTATAACATCAGAAATCTTGATAACGTGCTAATTTTAGTATCAAAAATAGATTTGTGGAGATTGTAGTAATTTGAAGTTTTATTCCCCCCCCCAAATAACCTAGTAGGAACGAGAGTGGAAAGAGTCACTTTTCCCTCTCTAAATGCTCTCACAAAGACATGCGTATACAGCCACTAACAGGGAAGTTCAACTCACTGCTTTCTCGCACCACGGACATTGTTTACGAAATTAAGAGGACGAAAAACGAATGTCCGGCGCTCTAACCGGGTTGGTGGATATGGAGGGTCCACTTAGGAGAGTTGGAAAACCCTCACTCAAGACCAATGGTGCAAATGGACTCCATGATCCCAAGGGAATAAATGGCGTATGAACCAATTGTTGGTCACCGGCTACCATGGAACTGCACGTGCTTACGATGCTACACTGCCTTGTAGATTAGACTTTTGAGTCAAGGGCTCGGGGTGTGACTACCTAAGAACATCAACTGCTTCAGTTTGGGCAACCGGGTAGTATCATAGCTCACACACAAATCAAGTGACTTGTGTGACGCATATGTATTTGGTGCTCCTTTGTACCAATATTTGTGTTCAATTAAATAAATAGGTGTTCAATCTTTGGAACTCTGTCCAGACAGTTCTGACGAGTCAAGGAATCTCAATTCAATAAATCATCCCTCGTTTCAAGATACTATGTTCCAAATTGAATGATTGTACTTTTTCCACTCAGTTACAGTTTTAGGAAATAATGTCCCATACAAAAACAGCTAAACGACAGCTGTAAAACGTATCCAACTCACCGAACTCGCTATTTTAAGGTAATAACATCCATTAAATTACCAGCAGTACACTGAAAAATACGTTCGTAGGCCTCATCAGTGCTCCCATCAAGTGTCAATTCATTTGGGGACAACAACAATCGATTACTGTCTTCAGGCATATCTACCTTGGAGAAGTCATATTAAATGAGTGTATAGTGAAATCCTAATTAAAGAAAAATGATATACTTGGCTTTGCGCAAAAAGACCACCACTGAGACCGTGCGGAAGATGAACAAGGTAGACAGGGAACTCTTCGACCTTCTTTAGGCACATGTCTAACTGTTTACTGATTGAGAAAAACTATCGTTTGGACTGAGTACTTCAACTGGCATCCTCATAACTGTCAATCTCCTACATTATCATTTAGTCTGACCACAGATATACTACTAGAGGTAACTTCTCTATTCATCTAAACTTTCGGCGATCGCGAACTGTAAATGGTATCTCAACGTGGTGATGACATTTGCACGTTATTAAAACTTAACTAAGCTCTACTGGTTGTGGCAATTGTCTTTTATACGATGACAAAAAGGTGTTTTCAAGGGATGGTCAGCACCTTAATTTATACTACTTTTACACAGAAATTAGCAAAATCCATTCTGAAAAATTGTACATCTGCCATTGCTTCACACATTTCTGGACCCAATGAATGAAATTGAAGTATGGAGCTAGTGATATAAACATAACTCCCTCTGTAAAAAGTTTTAGATGAACTGTCTTACCTTTGAATCTACAGTTATGATTCCAAGTCATTGAAACCCCCAATACTAATCCAGTCTTTCTTCAAGTTTACCAAGAATATGAATGCAGGATACGGATAACTAGGAAGTGTTAGCATGTTTTAGCATTAGATTTCTGTCCTATCGTTGTTATAAACCCTTTATTTTTGGCCCCATCTCCTCTTGCATTTGTAACCAGTGCAAACGAAGCTTAAGAAATACTATCATCTAAAACTACATTGAGAGTGTTAGACTGGACAGAGACATATATAGCCCAAACATGATTATTGATTTTACCTAACCGATATGAGGGCGGTCAGAATAGACATTTCTTTACGTGTTCGTGACCTTTAGTGATATATGTATAGCATTTATTTTGAAAATAAAACTGGTATTTCTGAGACAAATTCAAAGCGAAGGGTACCCCTGCTGTATGATTATGTTGAACAATAAAAACTCGGAAAAGAGATACAAGTTGGTGGCTTATCGTATAACCCTTTAAAGCTTCCATCGACTACAACCTGAATGTAGTAAATAACTCCGAAAAAAAGGTTTCTTGATTTCCTTCAGAGAGCTGTCACTGATTGTAGTAGGTACTTTAAACGCCTAGGTAGACAGGGTACGTCAAATTGGAAAAAAAATGGAAGTTCATAAATCTATAGCCAAGAGGAGAGATAACGGTGACAATTAAATGTAGCTGCATCTAGGCAATTATTACTTTTTTTTTAACAAGCACAAACTAATAATTCAGGTCCAAGCATACTGTGTAACAGTTTGATCTGTATTGCTGTAAAACTGTGAAAAACAGCTTCAAAAATTATATATGCATAGGCTGCAAAAACTTTATCATCTTCGAAGCATTCTTTGCATATGATGGAACTATGGAATAAGGAATATTGAGGTTAAGCATTAGGTAAAAGTAACAACTTGGTCGATGAGGCTATGCAAACTTAATCGATTAACACGAATGGGAAATGCCATGAACCCCTAGGTGATGTGGTCTTAGAACTCCACCCCCAAAAACATCTAATACACTATCTTGAATAAGAATTTTTGACAAGTGATACAATGAAATCCTGGTCTAATACATAGGAATAAATAAAAGAACTTAATAATGCAGCTATGAACCCTCCGTATACTAAGTATTTCACAAGAATTAGAATTTACTCATTATAACCAATGAATAAAGAATTCGATTCAGTTTCAGACATTCTAGCTGTGTATGAATAAGTATGAAGTGTTATATCCAGATGAAGAGTAGATGAATGGTAACTGATAGGATTATACTCTTTGAATAACATCTCCAAACCCTAATGTTTCCGATTACTGCTGATACTTTTACTACCTCTACCACTACGGGATTTGAATCAGCAACTGCATTTCTGTGCTAGTGTAGTATGGCAACTCGGACTGATGTACGTACATACGAGGTTCTACATTGTTACTGACTGACCTGCTTATGGACTATTATTACATATATTCCTATTGGATAATTATCGAGTAACTAAGTTACATGTATATTCATATTTCTTTTATTATAAGCTTCCGTTTGACCTATTGACTACTATTATACGATTTACTATTCCTGACTTATTCCCAATTTATTAGCTACAATCTCCCACAACCACAACCACTTTTTGAACTAATTTTATGTATTTATTATTTTATATTTTATGGTATAATGAGGTCTGATTTGTTTGTATATGAACACAGTATGTCCAAAATATATGATTCATATAACGGAGGCTGATATGTAAGTTCTGGACTGAACCGGCCGACTTCGGCAAAAAGCTACTATGTCAAAGGACCAATAAAAACTCTAGGCTGCTCGTACAGATCTATGCGTCATTAGTCTGGTCGTATAAGTCGGTGTTTCCAATTGGCAAAACTATCTTGTAATATATTAACAGATCACAAGCCATAACATGAGGAAAACCATTATTCTGTGAAATAAATGGTGACACTATAATTTATGGACGACCTTTGAGCGACGCTAGGCTGACCTTGAGTGTCTACTTAATAACCAGGACCAAATGAGCTTTATGAACCTGTGTGAGGAATTAGAATTATGATTTACAGTTGATAGTTAGGGTTAGGAATTGCATTTGGGGTTTTCATCACGAACTGACATAAGCTATAATGCCATAAATCTATTTAGTCAAATGGATGAGTGAATTTCGTGCCAAAATCCAAGACCTGTTATCCTAAATCTGATTGCTTCGTTCATAAATTATAGTCTCGCCAATAAGGGGAATACACGATCTAGACTTCGCAGATGATCTGGCCCTCCTATCGCAATCGCAACAACAAATGCAGGGGAAAACGATCAGTGTAGCAGCAGCCTCAGCAGCAGTAGGTCTCAATATACACAAAGGGAAAAGCAAGATTCTCCGATACAACACAGCATGCACCAATCCAGTCACAATTGACGGAGAAGATTTGGAAGTTGTAAAAACCTTTACATATCTGGGCAGCATCATTGATGAACATGGTGGGTCTGATGCAGATGTGAAAGCGCGGATCGGCAAAGCAAGAACAACATATTTACAACTGAAAACATCTGGAACTCAAAACAACTGTCTGTCAACCAACATCAAGGTCAGGATTTTCAATACAAATGTCAAGACAGTTCTACTGTATGGGGCAGAAACCTGGAGAACCACGAAAGTCATCATCCAGAAGACACAAGTGTTCATTAACAGTTATTTACACAAAATATTTCAGATCGGTTGACCAGACACTGTTAACAACAACCTATTGTGGGAGAGAACAAATCAGATTCCAGAGGAGGAAGAAATCAGAAAGAAGCACTGGAAGTGGATAGGACACACATTGAGGAAAGCATCCAACTGAGTCACAAGACAAGTCCTCATATGAAATCATCAAGGTCAAAGGAAAAGAGGAAGACCAAAGAACACATTACGCCGGGAAATGGATATAGACATGAGAAAAATGAACAAGAATTGGATGGAATTAGAAAAGAAGGCCCAGGACAGAGTTGGTTAGAGAATGCTGGTCGGCGGCCTATGCTCCGTTAGGAGTAACAGGCGTAAGTAAGTAATAAATGGAATACAGTTCATCTATACCATGAACATCTACCCATCAACTTGGTACAATATGATACGACATGTCGGTGACAATGTTAATCATTCACATGTCCTTTAAACAGTTAACCTTAGTTAGAAATACTTGACGATAATTGGGCTAACTCTAACATATGGGTGGAATACATAATAAACAATCAATTAGGAAAACGTTAACACTATATAAGTGCAAATTAATAAGATAATACAACAAACCTACCAGCATTTACATTGATGGATTCATTCAAACAAGAAATAAAAGCAGAACTAATCCATTCATTTGATGATGAACTAGTTAATAGAGATACACTAGTCAGAAGTATAAAACCAAATGTTATAATAAATAGATAATATATCCTAGAATTAAATACATTATATGATTTACTACTCCATTCCCATAAAAATGATTTGGTGAAAGTAAAATTTAATAGAAACATTAAATCCGATTCACTACCAGATTGTTGAATATAAATATATAATGAAGTGATTTTGCCATTTACATATACATTACTCAAGTTGAATTTTTAAACTTTAATATATCATTTATAGTTCTGATTACAAAGAATAATATGAATAATCCACTTTAAATAATAATTATATCCCACAGTTTTATTAAAGATACTCCATGATAGATCATTTGTGAATGTATGATACAAAACATGATGAATTTTATCGAACCATGAGCATTGTGCCCTATCACAAATTCCTGAAGGTAAATTACTATTGTGAGTCTTAACCTTTATCCATAGAATGAGATGATTGGTTGATTAAAAATAACCAATCATCATTTTCGTTTAATAAATGAATCATCCAATCAGATGACAGTTATTGTCTTATTTTCTAATTGATGATTTGCATATTTGGTATGACCTTGATAGACAGAAACAATGGTTATGGTGTAATTCAGACATTAAAGTGATATCTAAACCGATTTTATTCACATGGCTTAGATAGTGAACTGTTTCATGCATTTGTCTACTTATGAGTCTTTTATCTAGAGGACTCTATATAGTCGTGAATCGGTGGAGAAGATTTGTAGTTCAAGTGGATGATTTTGATGGAGTTTTGTTCTCTGAGCTGGATGGTTTGTTTGTGGAGCTCTCATTAATCTTTTGAAACTTCAGATAGAAGTTTGTGCTGATGATGTCGTTCAGAAGAAAAATGAAAGCTCCACGACTAAACAGTTCAGCTCAAAGAACTAAACTCCATCAACATCTATATAGTTGTGCTTGCTTTTAAGTTGTCATAATGAACAAATAGACGACTTTGTTTATTAAACGCCTAATATATGAATGAAGAATATTCTCTTCAGATTCTGTAATTCATATATACAAATTATTAATCGAAAAATGACCAGGTTAAGGGCAAAGTATATCGTTTAAAGTTAAAGCATGGAATTTAGGTATGTCATAAAGAGACCAATGTTTGACCTCCACTGAAAACCTAGAAGCACTGAACGGCCATTTCGTCCTAGTATGGGACTCCTTAGAAGTGCACATCCACAATCCCGCATGAAGGATTCCAACTAAAGACTTCAGTTCTCACGCGCGAACGCTTAACCTGTAGACCAATCAACCGGCATCCAGCGGTGTTGATGTCTAAGTTTAATCAATCCACGATATTGTGCGACCGTCCGTCTTTATCTTCACTAACTAACTGCTACACCATAGACATGTTGATATGACTTATATGGAATGTTAACTTGAATCAGCTTATATGTTAAGTTGAATTTTAAGATCCATGATTCTGATAAATATGGGTCAGATTAGGGTGAGAGATATAATAGTGCAATTACAATTCGATCAGATGTTTAATGGAAGACTATATTGTGTAAGACATTATTGGTAAGACATAATAAGGTGGGATGAATCATATATTGGGGAGATTAATAATGATGTTTAAACAATAGTCATAATATAAAGCATTAGTGAGTAAAGATAACAGAGACAATTAAATTTGACTACAAAAGGTCGGAAGTACAATGGTCAAATTAGGTCATTCAAAAGCTAAGATTACTATGGTTTAATCGGCCTTGAAGTTGGCCAGAGGAAAAGAAGCGGTTGAAGATATTTCTTTTGTACATATGGCTCAGGTTCCTTCATCCGGATGGCTACTGTTTCAGCCGTTTGAAGGACTTTAAGCCTAACAAGCTTTGGTAAAAATTTACTGACCCGATGAATAATTGAAGAAGGATTGGTTTATACTGACACTATGACCAGTTTTCACTAAATAGGCCAATATCAAACTGTTCATTTTCCTTACCAAACCTCTGCTTAGCCACTCTGGTAGGCGTTCGCGAGCACGAAAATGTAAATTCTCAGAACTTCGATCAATATAACTTGCTCCACAGGAGCAGTCGAACTGATAAATACAATATGAGATGGTCATTCTAGGTAATTCATCTTCTAACCTTGATGTCACCATTGGGCACGTAGAAAATACTAATCGTAGTTCTCGGCCTTTAAAAATTTATGGATCGTTCTGAGTAATCTGTGGGTTAATATTTCGCTAGCCGCATCCCCTCTGAACTGTAGGCGCAGGAATAAGGATTTCTTATTTACCGTTTGTATTTCTCCAATTCTCACCTTCGTGACCATATATTTAATTATAAACTTCCTAGGGTAACCATTCTCCCTAAGAGTATTACGCAAGGTGTTTAGCTTATCTTCAAATATATCCGTAGAACATATAGTGCGTATTCGGTAATTAAGGTTTTTGACCAAGCTTCGTTTGTACTAAGTTTATGTTAATTTGACAAGCCTTCTCTATTCAGAAGTGCTGATTGTTTAACCAAACATTTACGTCAGAGTTTGAAAATGACTTCAATTCATTTTATTACCTCCGTGATTTTAGTTAACTTCAACTTGGCAAATCAGTTAACATTTAGTCTAACTAGGATTTAAACTCCTCTTTCTTAATTTAATTGAACAGCATAACAAAATTAAGGTTTAACCTAAAACTTCTTCAGGTTATAGTTAGTCATGCGTACACACTGGTGATTTTGTCTCACTTTTACATTAGCAAGGACAGAAGGCTAAGAGGTCTGAGTGACTCCTGGCAGTTGTGTGTTCTGATTTGAGTGAACCTTCTTTTGAATATATTCACTGAAGGAAAAGTAAGTATATATTGAAGCATAAAGTTACTTTACTTAATGATTACTCATTGCTAATGTCAGTAGTCAGTAGATTTCCTGTTGCTGAAGGAAAGAAAGAAAAGAAGATATATCAAATACAAGTTTATCATTATGCAATTAGATGCTGATCAAATCATATTAGGTCCATTCCCTATTTATTCGGAAGATAGAGATTCAGATAATTCACGTACTCGTTTCAGACAGCGACTAGATATTGTTTGATAATAATGGCGGTGTAACCGAATAAAAACCGTATACCAATTCATAAGTACATTTGTATCTAAGTGATTGAACGCTCAACATATTGTTCAGACGATTGTAAAACATATAGTAGGTATTGTACAACGATGTTCAATGGTTTTCAGGTCATTGTGAAGTAAGGAACCAATGATTAAAACGTTTGAATTCGAGTCACTTAGTTGAAGTTTCAAATTCATTTGCAACTGGGGAAACTGGACAGTATCACCACACTTGAAGTGTAGTTCAAAGTTAACTAAGCCAATCAAAAACTTATGCATAAAGATGTAAATTTTCAGAAGTAGGTTCCTTACAAGGTGACAAAATGGAATTTTTGTCATGAAATGATAATGTACTGAAAATCAAAACAAACATAATCTTTAAATTCACATGGTTTGTTTACTTGAATTTTCCCATTATTGTTTAGGACTGCAATTGATCAGTCTCTTATTGGTATATGTACATTTTGAGGCCCACTGATGCAGAGGCTGCTGCTACACTTTCTGTTTTGACCTGCTTTTGTGTGGTTTGTATGGGATAGAAGGGCCAGGTCATCTGCGAAGTCCAAATCATCTAGTTGCATCCAACTTGTCCATTGTATTCCGTTGTTTATTGTGAATTGATTAAATTTAAAACTATTCACAGTATTCTAGATTGGATTGTATCGCTTGGTGAGGAATTCATAAATTCTGAATATAATTGTATTTGGGATCAAGAAAGTGTACACTGTTTTATATGTATAATACTACTAGGACAAAACAGTTGATATCAGTATATGGTTGTGAAGATTGTTAAATTTTGTTGATATAACGATTTGAGTAAAGTTTCACAGATATTGTAAACCTATCAAATTGACGATCTTAGTTCGGTTTGTGATCTTAAAAAGACTATTATTGTTAGATTGTTGTAATCAACCGGCAGGAAACCATATTTGACTTAGGTTTCTTATCACTTAATACTTATCATCAAGTCGTAACTGACATCTTGAAGTATCCGATGGAGTCTGGGATATTACTTAATCGGTATAATTCAGTTAATACCAAATACTAAACAAAATTGACAATCAATGATTAGTTAGTGTAAATTAAATAATAAGTCATTGGTGTATAGTATCCAGTAGTTTTCTAAATAATATCAATTCATGATCTAAATTGAGTTCAAGAGATTAAGTTGATTTCTTTTTATGACAAAAATAATTCCAATTTCAACTTTTCATTAAGCGGTCCAAAGATTCAATCAATAACAGATGGAAACATATCAAATTAGAATCTGATATAAATCTATATTGACCCCTGTTATCACACTAAACTAAAAGTGCTACTCAGTGTTTAAGTACAATTTAGCACATTTGACTTTAGGCTAAATTTCCTTTTTGTTTGAAGACGCGGATCGGCAAAGCAAGAACAGCGTATTTACAACCAGGGAACATCTAAAACTCAAAACAACTATCTGTCAATCAACACCAAAGTCAGAATTTTCAGTACAAATGTCAACACAGTTCTACTGTACGGGATGGAAACCTGAAGAACTGCGAAAGCCATAATCCAGAACATACAAGTGTTTATTAATAGTTGTCTACGAAAAATACTTCGGATCCGTTGGCCGGACACTATTAGCAACAACCTACTATGGGAGAGAACAAACCAGATTCCAGTGGGGGAAGGAGCACTGGTAGTGGATAGAACACATATTGAGGAAAGCATCCAACTGCATCACAAGGCAAGCCTTCACATGAAATCTTCAAGGTCAAAGGAGAAGAGGAAGACCAAAGAACACATTACGCCGTGAAACTGAGACAGAAATGAGAAAAATAAACAAAAATTGGGTAAACTACAAAGAAAGGCCGAGGACAGAGTAGATTGTAGAATGCTGGTCGGCGGCCTATGCTCCATTGGAAGTAACACTTTCTCTTTGTTTTGAAACCACTAATACTGTCTAGATCAAGTGAGTAATGTGTGTGGGGTTTCGAACCTATGATCCACTCATTAAAAATTGACTATGTTGATTACTAAGTTGCCATTGCAAATAATATTGTATAATTTACTCATTATAGTATAGATGATTTCAAATTGGTTTTTGTGTACATTCATCAAAATTGAAGTAAATATTCTGGAAAAAAGATTGAACTTTAAGTATATAGAAGACACTATCAATGAAAATTATATTTGATCAGTCTCATAGGTTGAAATTTACACAATTCTAATGTTTCATCAGTCTATCTAGTTAGAATTTCTTCAGGGAAATAATTAAAAACAAATGATCACCGACAAATCTAATCTTTATGTTCTTATCTGTATCGTCCAAAACAAAGAAGTAGACAATGACAAATTTAAGGTCAATAAGAACCAATCAACATCGAGGTGTACAGAACAAGCTGTGAAACTCATATGGAGAAATTCGAACACTTCACTTCTATCTGAAGTTTGTGCTGATGGTGTCGTTCAGAAGAACGATGAAAGCTCCACGACCAAACCATTCAGTTCAGAGAACAAAACTCCACCGAAATCATCTACTTGAGCTACAAATCTTCTCCACGATCCAGTTAAGTATTTCACAGGCATTAAAGTGGTCGTTTAGTTAGATGTAGTGTTAAACATTAAGAATAAGTGGAGATAAAGCCGAACTTCAATTTTTGACGAATAATTAGGCGTCAATATTTTTGTTGGGATTCGGTTACTGGTGGTATGTAGAAACAGGATAGATAATAATGTTCATTCATTTGGCAGTTACCACTTTCCATAGAGTGGTTAATTGTATCGCGTCTTTTCTGCCCAAACTATTATGATTAGCTCATATATGCAGTCCATGCGCTGGTAATCAACTTATTCAAGTCCCGAAACCTTTTCGAAATATTTTAGTTTTCTTCGAAGTTTTTATTATGTTTCATTCTTAATGAGTGTAGTGCTATTACACATCTATTCTCAAATGTTTTGAGGTTTACCGAAAATTTAGGATGCAACTCTGATTAGAAAGTACTAATTTTTAATTATATTGTATCTTCTTGCAATTAAATAATCGAGAAACACGAGTTTTTCAATTGTGAGATAGTAACTCACTGAAGACAATGATGTATGTGTCGCTCAATTTCGTGGATTAGTTGAAGTTAGACATTAACACTGTTGGATGCCGATCCAGTGGTCAAATGGTTAAGCGTTCGAGCACGCGACCAATAGGTCCTGGGTTTGAATCTCACTGCTGAGAACGAAACGGCAATCCAGTGTTTCCAGATTTGCCATGATGGTCTAGCTTCAATTGACTCATAATCTCAACTATTAAAATTTAATATTATCCGATAGTTTATTTACCTGTCCAAATATTTCTTTTAATCCATCTCATCTGATAACATCAACCAGTTATTGATTTTTTTGGAAAAAGGTTAACTTAACACTTTAGAGACCTGTAATAAATGAAGTTTACTGACCTATAATTGTTTTTAAAGCACAATCATATGTATCTACTAAGCTTCATACAATACGTGGTATTGTTATGTAATAAATGTATTAAAATGGGTAGATGATAAGATATGTGTTAATTTAGTGTTATTTTAATGATCAAACTTAAGGCAAATGGATTGTTTCTGTGTCTTCCAGATATTCAAGACTGAAAAGACTAATCATTATGAACATATAAGCTAATATTAGGCAACCTGGTTAAACGTTCAGATCCGTAACATTTGAAATCTTACTTTATTGACTTTCAACCTGGATTATCAGATTGTATTCGTATTATACTCGACCCATAAATATTTGGTGTCGACTGTTTTCATAACTAAATGTGAGTGTACCAATTGATATCCTCACTGAATTAATGGTTTATTTAATTTCTAGTTCTTCTATCTTTTAGATATTCACAGATATACTACTGTACATAACTACACACAATATATACATACCTTTAGGGTAGATACAAACATACAAAAGACTGAATGTTACACGTCCATCTATTTAAAAACAGAGTGATTATTGAGATGGATTTATCTACATCAGATTACTTCTAACCACGTAACTATACGCGTAGACTGCAAAATGTTGTCATCTTTTTGCAAAAGTGGCCATTAATTATCATTGTGCCGAAGAATGTTGCATCAGGTTCTCCTATCCATGTTGTCAAACGCTTTCTCGTAGTCAAGGAAGTTGATGCATAGTGACAAGTTTCATTCGATTTATTGTTCAACGATAATCCGTAGTGTCACAATTTGGTCTGTCCACGACCGATCCTTACGGAAGTTGTGCGTTTACTGAGTTTTTCATCCAGTTCAGCAACACGATGTTGTAAACTTTTCCTGGTACCGATAGTAGTGTGATGCCTATGTAGTTCTCACATTTGCTCGGATCTCCTTTCTTTGGTATCTTGATGAGATATCCTTCTTTCCAGTTTGATGATACTTATTCTTCTCAAATCTTTCTGATGAGAAGGTGAAGCACCTTTGTAGTTGCTTATATGTCTGAATGCAGTACTTCAGCTAGTATGTTGTTTGGTTCTGCTATTTACCACTCTTGACTGGTCTGGTGGCCATGGTGATTTATTTGATTATTGATGAGATAACATCTGTGGGTAGGCATAGGTGTGCTGTTTCTATGTACGGTGGGTTTAGTGGATATGATCCATTCGAGAGTTCTACAAAGTGTTCTACATACCTACTCCTTAGTTCTTGAATTTCAGTTATTGTCTTGCCCCTTTGTCCTTGATTGGTCGCTCTGATTTACTATATTTCCCGGGTAGAGTTTTTGTTGCATTACATAGTTGTCCCATATTTTCTTCTCTCGAAGCCCCCTCTATCGTCGTTGATAGATCTTTAAGATATTTTACTTGTCAGCTCTCATGATTTTTACCACTAGTTTGTTTAGGTTTGTGTACTTACCCAGTGATGACTTTTTTCGCTCATTTTCAGCTGTTGTTAATTGGTGTTTTCTTGTTACTTTTTCTTGAGTCATGGATAGGATATCGATACAGATCTATTCTTTTTTATGGTTCATCATGAGACCAGCACCTCCTGGCATATTGAAGTCAATGCTTCTTTAATTGCTTTTAATTTGTGCCCTGTGACAGTTTCCTCTTCTTTGAGTAGATGTTGTAAGGCTTGTAACATGTTGCCGAGAGCTATCTTGAATTCGTTGAGTTTTTCAGTATCTCAAAGACTGGCTGTATTAAACCCATATATTACTGTTTCTCCGATTGGTCAGTGCTTTTCTGTTATGAAGCCATTCCAGCTCTCCTATCTGTTCTCACGTCTTCTATTGACCTTCCGAATCGTTAATTGATGCAAATATGATCGATCTAGTTTTCTTCAGTGTTATCCGGTGGAACTCAAAAAGATAAGATAATTCAGGCGATACTAAAACTACCAAACTTGGGGTTCGACCAAATAATACCAACTGGAAACTTCAACGTACCGTTTCTAAATTTCAGGAAGCGGAATAAAACCGCCACACGGTCGTTCCACAAGTAAATTATCAAAGCCATTAGAATTTCAGGACTGACTGAACATGTGGTTGGTGCAACTACTTGGGATCGGAACAGAAAACCCTCAGACGTGGATTATTTGATGACAGATGATCAGCTTCTAGTTGAGGATGTCCTTGTCCACGTATGGCTAAGAAATAGAGACCGTGGCATCGTCATGTTTAACGTAGTCACGACGAGGTACCTCTGAGAGATGAGAATGGTTCCTGTCTTAGACACACTAAACCAGGTTACACAACGATGAGGCAGCATCTTTAATACGCCCCATGGCCACGACAGCGGTAGAAAATAACAATGGTTGACCACTGGGAGATAATAAGAGACATTATTCAGGATGATATCTCACATAATATACCTCAATAAAAGCACACATCTGGAAGAAGGTCCTATGTTAAACCAGGCAAAGAACGCTTGCTACAGGAAAAATGAAGAGCCTAGGACAAGTGGAAAATCCCCCTCAATAATTTTGATGGTAGCTCTCATTTTGCATTGAGAAGAAGATGCAACATCGGATACCGCAGTGATTGGAGATATTTTCAAGTCAAGTTAGCAGCCAAAATACAATCTAACTAAAACGATATCTAAGTGTTTGTGGACAAACGTAGACCTTCAAACCAGGAGGTATGTTCTCTGAAAGGGTCTAACGGTAAGAATCTTACTAACATGGTGATGGAGAAAATTCTTAATGCCAACTTCACTGATCAAATAAACCAGGAACATGTAAATGCCAGCTGAGGGTCTAGAAATTTCCAACTAGTATTGAGGAAACTAAAATCCTTTCACCTGGATCTGACTACATACGACCCATAATCCTGAAACAGTGTACAGAAACCAGTGCACTGGTATGTGACATGTTTAAGCACTCAGTAGAGTCATACCGATTATTAAAGGTATGGAAATAGACTACCTTCTCCCCAACCTTCGAAGGAGGAGATAGGAAAGATACAGCCTATTACAGACCAATCGTATCACTTCTGATACTGTCGAAGTTAGTGAAAGGAATGATCAATGAACTAATGAGTAAATACATGGATAAAAACAACCTCCGTGAAGCCCAACATGGGTTTAAGAAAGACAGATTCCGTGAGCCCAGTCTCCTCGTAACGTGGACAGCCGGACAACCTACTTGGACCTAAATATGCCGAGCCATGAATTATTCTTCAATTTCTCAAAAGCCTTTAACATAGCACTTCACGTACTTCCATAGCAAAGGCTAGAAACATGGATTTCACCGACCCACATCTATATTGGCTTCAAAACTACCTGGAGAACTGAACGTTTCGTACCAAAGTTTGTGTAATGAACACAATTTGGAGGGTCTCAACATCAGGAGTTTCACAACAAACGATCTCAGGTCCACTTCTATTCCTGATCCTTAATAAAAGGCCTGTTTGATAAAATTAGCTCGGTGGCACTAGTCTTTGCAGACGACACAAGGATCTTGAGGTCGGTATAAAGTGAAAAATATGCACTTGAGCTTTAAAAAAACCTTACAACAATAGAGAAGTGGGTAGATGCCAGAGTTGAACCTATCACTTAATCTGCGAACAAGAATAAGACTCAGTGACTCAAGACCAGTAAGCTAGCTATTGATGCGTCCCGGCCCCGTTAACTAGAGGGAGAAGTCCATGCTTGGAATGGAAAGTATATCCTATAAACAACCAGAAACGAACGATAACAACAAACACAATTCAAAACATATATATACAGTGCAAAACCGTCCTTGAGGAGAGTTACCAAATAGCATACTAAAAGATGCAACGGATCAACAGCATTTAAGATATTTCCCAGTGGGAAGTACGACATGAAGGTGAGAAGAGCGCTTTGGCGCGAAAACAAAGAAATTCAAATTTTCTAAATAAAATTACAAATTCGGTCCTTTCTCAAGTAAGTTCTGAAGATCTAACGTCTCCAACAGTAGAAAACCAAGAGTTGAAACTTAAGCAGTTGAAATGTCGTGTCATGGACATTCTGCCTCATCCGACGCAAAGAAATGACGTTGTTCATGGAAATGTGTCACCGATTGTCTCCTTATAGCGTTGTCGCTATCTAGTAACTGCAGATAATCTAGATACCAGCTCCAATTACGTAAATGATGAAGCCAAGGCAGATATAGTTCTCCAAATTTTGCGAAGACAACCTGATGCAGTAAACCTAAAGTTGTTCCTCGCTCTCTTTGAAAGTACGCACGGCCTCACCTTGAGGTCAACAATGTTGCCACATCACCTCTCATCAAAAGAGACAAATCTCCTAGACCAAGTACAGAGACGGGTGTAGCGATAAGTAAATCCTCAAAATAAACAGCCCTGTAAGTCCTCTACAATGATGTTGACTACATAGGTCTTACTGAACCAATCTACCTAAAAGCTCTCGACCACACATCCTTGCCATATCACGAGTGGGTACTCCGTGCTACGCATCTCTTACAACCGTCAACCAACTTATATTAAATGCTTCTCGATATATCGATAGCCTTTCAGATATATCTTCGAAGCTCCCTAATTCTGACTTCCGATTTGACTGGGTTGGCATGCTTCGATTATAAAGGCGCTACGTGCAAAGGCCTTGTCAAACTTCAAATACCTGAGGCACCTTCACGGGCAGCTAATTGTGTGATAGCGCTAAAGAGAAAATCTTACAAAGACGGACTCCGATGATTGGATAAGAGTTGAAGTATACAAAACAATTAGTTCTTTAAGAAGCCCTAACACCAAGATATTACTAGAACATCACGATCACTCTCCTCAATGCGATTAACAAAACATTGCAAACCGAAGTGCAAAAGTACAGATACGCTTCCACTTTTCCTCATTAACAGTTGACAGAACTTTAAATTTTATCCCAGCGAAAGTAACCAAAGCCCATTCAGTGAATAGTTTCAAGAGTATACTTGCCGAACACGTAATCACTCGCGATTACCATCTTCCGCTTTGAACAGTTGTGCCTGACCCATGTCCCGTAATTTACCACTGTTATCTTTACTGCATATCAGTAACTACTTTCTATATCGCTTGTTACCATTCTCACTTCCTTTTTCATCCTTACACTTCTCTCTTTTACACTGTCTACATTATCGATTGAATGACCAACTCGTTTATTATTTCTCAAAACAATTATCTTTTCGTAGCATTCGAATTTTCACTTTGTTATATTTCACATCGAAACCACTCTACCTCCTGCATGGTAATGTGACAGACAGTGGTGTCCAGAAACTCTGCTATCCTCAGATAAACGTATTCACTCAGATTACGAAACGTGCAAATCCATATATCCGTTTCAGTTTGGAAAGGACAGGAGGCTTGATGGTCTGTGTTAGTCCTGCCAATGGTGGTCTCTTAGTTGATCCAACTTTCTTTGAAAGAGTCGACGTGTGGGTCCCAGCTATGTGCTGAGGTAATGAACTCCACTCGTTGATGATTCGATGGGAAAGTCGATAGTCAACTGACAAGTAATTTGTTCTGGGCTTGTGAAATTTCATGGAGTGTTCTCGTAAATTCTCTGTTTTGGAAGGCAAGAAAAATGAGGGCATATCAGTTGCAAATTTATCACTAAGCAATCTGAAAATTGTAGTCAAGTCGCCTCTAGCTCTTTGATATGACAACGGAATAGGTTTGGCTTGGCCATCATACGGAAGCTTCACTGTTCCGGGAATCAGGTTAGTTGCTGCTCTCCGAATCTTCTCCAAAGGCTCACTGTCCTTTTTAAGCAGGAGCTAAGCACTTGTATGCAATACTCAAGTTTAGGACTCGCGAGCACTGTATACAAAGTCAAAAAAGTTTTAGCGTCGACACGACTGAAAGCCCTACGTGTTGAACATAAAGTTCTAAAACCTTTGGCGGTTATTGCGCTGCAGTGTGCAGTAGTCTCTAAGTCTTGGCTAACGATGACCTCTAAGTCATTGTGTGTATGGGCAACGGTAGCTCAGTGTTATTCATCGTGTAGTTATCTGTACCTTCATGACCGATATGCATCACAATACACTTGGAAGTATTAATTGGCAACTGCCAGGTTTGAGACCATTCAGATAATTTATCCAGGTCATTTTGGAGTTCTAAGCTATCACCCTTACTTCGTATCGCTCTCCATATCTTAACATCGTCAGCATATATAATGACCAATGATGATAGTAGATGAGGAAAGTCATTTACATACAGGAAGAATAACACTGGACCCAAAACTGTTTCCTGGGGAACCCCACTAAGTAATTTGAGTTTTTCGTGCCTCTAGGTAACCCTCGTGCTATTGATAGAAGAAACCAGACAAGTAATGAATAGGTCTTTATTTAGAATTCCGCGCAGTCACAGTGGAGCGTGGGATTATTTGTTCAGACACACAAAGCCTCTCGATATTCGATATAAGATAATAGGAAATGTAACGCCCATACAAAATAAGGAAGTGAATGAATACTTGAACTATACTGTTTTGGCAAACTAAGCAGTTGCAAGTTCACCCGTACTCTTTGTTGTCGCTCAACTAGGAAGTCTTTTATCCACATCAATAGATTGCCTCCAACGCCGACTTTTCTTAACTTATAAAACGGTCGGTTGTGCGGAACTTTGCCAAAAGCTTTGCTGAAGTCAATAAAGGCTACGTCTACAGGTAACATTTGGTCCTTAAGGGTGCACCAGCTTTCACGAGCCACTAATAAGTTCGTGAGGCAAGAATAAACTATCTGAAGCCGTGCTGCTTCTCCGAAAGGATCTGGTTATCATCGAGGTACTCAGCAACTCCTTGCGAATAATCTTTTCTAAGATTTTAATAACCACACTAGTTAGGCTAACAGGTCGGTAATTTTCAGGTTTATATTTCGTACGTGTTTTGAAGACAGGACTTGCTATGGCGTTCTTCCAGTCTTTTGGTAAACGACCCCGGGTTACGGATGGATTAAAGCGTATAATTAGAGGGTCCGCAGCGATGTTGGCTAGTTCATCCAATGACCTAGGGTGCAGTTCATTGGGTCCCGTGAATTTGTCTGTGTCAAGATTATTTAGCAGACCAAAGATATCGAGTACTTTTGTAGCGTGGTGTCGAGTCGAAATTGACTATGAACACCGCTACAGAGAAACACGTGCCAAATAAATTCCCCGGAAGCGAAATATTAGAAGGCAGTTAATGGACCAAGTCGAGACATATTTGTTGGCGATCTCGTGGTATCGAAAGAATACTGAGATCGTGCAAGGATACAAGCTTGGTTACAGAGCGTAACCGAATTCACGCGCGGTCACAATCAAAGTGTGTTTAATGGATGTTTTTAGCACAGTTAAACAAAGAGAACATTAAAGTCACTGGTACAATTGGTTATAATAATAATTGTTTTCAATAAACCAATCGTGTTCTCGTGATAAAAGTGAGTCGCTACACTTTAATTGGCGCGCTGTTCAACGTGTGTATGGAAGATTTGCGTGGACTGACGTGAAGAGCTTTTCTATGGTATAAACATTGCTAAAGTAGTCTGAGAATACCAAAGTCGTTCTCCACTAATGATGAAGCATTACTGTCACCCCATAGTGCCGGAATATTTCCTTTCCTTTTTGTCCTTTGGTTTACATACGAATACAAGCGTTTAGGACATTCTATGGATCGCTTAACAATTTTCTCTTCGTACAGCCTTCTAGACTTACGGAGGGTTGAAGCACGGGTATTACGAGCTTTTTGATACCGAAATTTCGCCTCATCAATTCCCAGTAACCTAAATCTATCCCATATTCTTCTCTTACGGAGAAGGGTACGGACCAACATACTGAACCGTGGTGGAGGGATTCTCGGCCCCCTTGTTATAGTCCAAGGGATGTGAGGTGTGGTAACTTTCAAGTATAAATCTCGAAATGCGTCCCAGGCCGTTTCAACTGAGGACTCTGAGTCTATTGTCCAATCTATTAACGATACAAAATGCATGATATCTGGACGTTAGGTCTGGATTGGGCTGACGCGTGCTCGTGACTGACAGTTATATGGAAGTCGAAAATTAAAACTGCGTGATCATTTTTACCTAGTGGTGGCATATAATGAAGGTTTGCAACGTCGTCCACATAGTGAGTGAGTATCAGATCTAGTAAGGATGATTCAGTGTCCGGGTCATACCTAGTCGCTTCTTTCACAAGCTGCACCAGGGCACATGTGATAACTGCATCAACTGGTTCATGCTCGAAGGAATTATCTGACAACTCAGTTCGCAGAGTTCTCCAGTCTACAATGAGTGCGTTTAAGTCTCCTAGGATTAGACATCGACCACTTTGTGACCAGGTATTTAGACTGTTTAGCAAGACCTCATTTACCTCAGAGCTTGGGCTGCGGTAGACCAAACCAATCGGAAGCTTTTATCCCTTGCATTTCAAGCGGCAACTAACTAATTCATACCTCCCGCTCTCATGGGATACACTGTCGATAATGGCACATGGAATAGCATTCTTATGAATAACTGACAATTTGACTGAAACTAGTGCGGTCGAGTGGCTAGATACCACTTGTTAAGCAAAACCAAACGTCTTAACTGCACCATAATAAACAGGAAATAGCTTAAAGAAATCTATCGGTATATGCAATTTCATGACAAAGATATTAGCCCCTGTTATATATTGGGCATTGAACTTTAAGGCATAAGCGCCTCGATATCGTTGGCGTTACGTTAAAGGTGGGTGTGACTAACCGTCCTAGTGTCGATTCATGATTAAAACCCTATATCTAATTTCTAACCCTAAACATCAATTGTAAATCATAATCCTCATTTTTCACACTGTAAACTTTCCCTACAGGTTTATAACTCATTTAGCTCTAGTAATTAGGTGGACATTTTCAAGGCCACTTTAGCACCACTCAAAAGCCGTCCATAAATTATAGTCTCACCATAATATTTATTCAAATTAATTTATTATAGTAAATTGTGCAAATAATATGCATCATATCATATTGGAGTTCTAAGTGTATTTACCGTAATGGTAAAGTGAAATAGTCTCCTGTTTAATATTAATTAACTTGTGAGTAAGTACGAGGTTTAACAGTAAGTGATTATGTGGGCATAGCGGAAGCTGTTGCACGAAAGCATATAATATGTTAGGTTAAAAGTCGCTACTGTGTTGTTCTTCTGGACTACATTTTTTCAATAATATAATTTATTGACGAACCAATGTGATTTAAGATGTCGAGTCTTGGATTTCGGCGCAAGGTTCAGTAATCTATATTGTTCAATAGCATTTTGTCATTATAACCGATGTCAGTTCATGATGAAAACTCTAACTGTAATTACCCCATTTGATCTAATTGAATCCTAGTCCTGTTTCCTTACAATGATACGTACCTTTTTGACCTCTGTAGTTAGTTGAATATCCTCAGGGTCACTCAAGCATTTCTCAAAGGTCTTCCATAAATTATATTCTGTTTTCAACAGAATTTTTCCACTATATTGCTTTAATTCACGTTTGTCTTCTTTTAAAAGGTTTTCGGTTCTGTTTGAGAGATCCTTATCTCTTCTTGTACTATGTCAGAGTCTTTACCAAGTGTTGAAGATTTGCACAAATTGAAGGTATAAATGTATTTTGTGTATACTTATTTCAATTAATAATTTAGTTAAGCGACCTGAAAAAAATATGTAAAGAGAACAAACTTCCATCTACAGGAACAAAAGTCGAACTCATCTCACGTATTACGGAATGCACGGTAAATTGATCATATTCATTTTGTATGTGTGTATATTTAGTTCATATTCTGTGTTTTCATACAACCTCAGTTGTCACAGATTTTTTACTCGGTATCGTGTATCTATAATAGTTTTGATATCCTGGCAGGATATCTGCAGACAAACTCAAATGACTTTTTTTCTCCATCTCACTTTGCATGCAATGCTGTATCGTATGTAGATTGGTCTAGAGAAATTCGAGAATCGTTCTAGCGAGACGTGTCATTTGTAGTAGCACAAACCTATGGAATAAGTTAGTATGAAAAAGAGGTGAACGAACTCATTCACTAGGTGCCTGGGTATGAGCTACAGTACAGGTGTGCGGGCTAATGGTACTACTTAATTGCTCAGCCCCCAAATACCCTGGTATGGCCGAGAGTCTGGAGAGTCCGCTCTCCCTCTCGAAATGCTCTCACATGGCCACGTGTATATGGCCTCTGCCAGGGAAGTCCTATCACTGCCATCTCGTGTCGGCGGTGTTGTTTACGAAATTGAGAGGACGAAAAGCGAATGTTTGGCGCTTTAACAGGGTTGGTGTACATGGAGAGTCCACCTAGGGGAGTTGAAAAACCCTCATTCCAAACCAATGGTGCACATGGGCTCGGGGTTCCTGAAGGAACAAATGGTATATAAACCAATAGTTGGTCACCGGCTACCATGGGACTGCATCTCCTTACGATGCTCCACTGCCTTGTGGATTAGACATTCAGGTCGGAGGCTCTGGGTGTGGTCCCCTAAGAAAACCACTTGATTCGGTCTGGGCACCCGGGCAGTATCACAGCCCTCACACATATCGAATGAGATATGTGTGGCGCATATGTATTTTGTGCCTCCTTGTACTAATATCTATGTGTTAAAATAAATAAATAAATAATAATTGCTCAAATCGAAGTGGGTGAAGTGGAGTTCGAAATTGGCACTTAGTGATCGACTACAAAGATTTAATCCAATCGATACTAGTTCTGATTAATTGGCGACTGATAGCGCGTAAGGAAACGTACATTCACAGTTTCTGACTCTAGAATGGTTAAAGTTTCTACAATTTAAGATCAGCGTTAGCGGAATATATATTGGATTAAATCGCGTTTCGTGCAGGATTGTGTTGGTGTACGTTGTTCGGCTATTTCTTATCTAACCAGCGCTAGTGGACACTTGAAATAGACTAACGTTTTTCTTATTGTGCTTCCTACTTCCATCTACCCTTGTTATTTGGAATATAAATTTCGCTCCTGCTCAACCGTGTTCTGGTTTGGGGCTTGTCAAGTGAATTAGTGCCCAAGAGTACTAAGTAATAGGAATAGCTGGGTCGTAATAAGAGAAATTATAAGTCAGAAATACAGAAGAGGAATTTAACGAAGTGAGAAACGAAAAATGAAAGGTTCTACTGATTAAAACGGATAACTAACGATAAAAATAAAAATGTAACTTAAAAAAAATAAATTGCACCAGACGACGAAAAGTATAAAATAAAACTATGCTCAATATTTGGAATAAGATATAGAGTGGATTAATGTTCATCATATGAGGTAGATGGGACATGTATTATGTGTATTCAACCACTTTCTACCTCAACAAGAGATGTTCGATGTATGAAAGGTTTGGAAGAAACATAAGGCTAACCAATGCAATGCATAACATTAGTCCATGAGGTCATTGACTATTGAACTCGGCTGTGTAGGTAGGTACAGACCCGTTAGTCAAAGTCCACGTGATTGCTGTGACAAATGATTGGAAATGTTTGACGTAGTTTAAAAGCATTCGCAATAACAAAAATTCACTCATTCTTACTCTCTCCTTAGATCCTAAGTTTATACATCATTCCCAATGACTTTTCGTTTCACCTATCCATAATTTTTCTGTGGAATCATGTCTTCTGTGTCTAATGTTTCCTAATACTTCTGATCTTGTTACTACTTACATCTCTCTGCGATGTGATGCAGAGACTTAAACCCATCCATATATGTGCCAGATTTTATATTGCGTGTGACCAACTGGCCGACTATACCTACACAACTGAGACCAGTTTCATATCATACCACTAAATCTCTCTAGTCAGGAGTTAGAATAATCCTTCAGATTTCAATCACTAAGTCTACACCCGCCTTTTCTTCGCTTAGACCACTGATCATTGCCTTTATAAACTCGTGCTATTTATTTGGACGCCCTTAGCTTCCTGTCAACATACTCCTAGGTCAGTTATCATCTTTAATCCAATGATTTTCACCCAAGAGGGATTCTGTAAAAAAGGCAATTCAAAATGACTGTTTGTTCAACCCTCTTAATCTGTTTTTTCTAGCTGTATGTTCTAAGCCTAATCTTGGCATGTACACTAATTGTTAAATATTCAGCTAAATATTTTTATACTATCCTACTTAAGCTGTATTTCAACGCACTAGCACTATACAATCTATTTATTTCTGCTTTCCTGATTGAAGTTACCTTGAAAATTTGTCGATTATTGTATATAACACGTATTCAAGTATACTTAACATAACACACAGCTACATTAAATCATATATTTCTGTGATTTTCTAAGTAACAGGTTTTCCTAAATACGCTGCATATAAGTCACGGATTCGAAACTACGCCTACTTCAGTTTAATTATGTAGCGTCACAAGCCATCATAGCATAAATGTATGCTCAAAGTTGAATACATTAATACTATAATTAGTAGTCAAGTTACTTGACTAACATAAGTACACATTTATTGTTGTGTCAGACTCTACATTGTTTACGACTGGCTAAATCATAAACCTTTAGTGTTTTTTTCTCAAGTCTTTATTGTAATACTTGTAACTACTCTATCTGTTTTTCTTTTCAGGAAATAAATTTGTACTGTTACAACCTGGCGATGAAGCAGAACTGCTTGGAGATGATGAGGATGGTGATTCTAACCATGTGAATATATCACATACTACGACAACAGAAATGGATTGTAGCAATAGTAATGGATCTCCAAATGGCCTTAACTTCCCAGCTATAACTGCAAATAAAACTGTAGGACGTAAACGTCCAGCCAGTGAACTGACACCTGAAAAAGATTCAATGACTAGTGGTGAGAAAGTTCTGAAAATTGCACATACAACTGATGATTCACATGATAATGCTAAAGAGGAAATAAAAAATTTATCGGATTCTGAGGTAAAATTTTAACCAATTTAGTGATACACATATACCATGTATATAAGTTTATGCTCATGACCTCAAGCTATATTGAATATGTTAAGGATTAGTTTTACTAATACTAGGATACTCGGTTGACCGAACCGTAGTAGATAAAGCGATCTACTACTTGGAAGTCTAGTGTTTCAACCACCATACTCCCACTCCATTGAACTTTATCAGTATAATATTGTTCTTTCTACACAAAATCACTTTCATTACTGCATATTTTAATACCAACTGTGATATACAATACGTACGCCGAGATGGAGATATCTTAAAGATAGAGAATGTTTTGACATTCACTGGTTAAACTTGGGTTAATGATAGGAACTCTTATTCGACCTAAGTTTCGTGTTAGTGTTAACACTCATTAATCAACAAGGGATATCTTTAATTTTTCAAGAATTGACCCTCCAAATGTTACAGTCGAAGCCGGTTACTACTGATCTATGTTTGAACCTTGATTGACCTTCTGTAGAACTGCGACTTTCCACTGATTAATCACTTCAGTAATAATAATTATTTTCATGTTTGTTTATACAGCAGTTGTTGTATTTCAACTGCTCCATTTATCTTGGAAGCCTAATGAGCCCTTGTGGTCTGGTGTGTGGCGAAATCTCAGCAGGGATACAGAAGGCTCGACCAGATTTTGCCAACTTGCGTCATTTATGGCGTAGGCGAGATATCCGCCTATCAACCAAAGGACGTGTTTACTGAGCAGCAGTTCGTTCCGTCCTACTTTATGGCAGTGAAACATGGCTGGTAAGAGTACTGGATATTCGTAGGTTACTAGTATTCAATCATAGGTGTCTTCGAAACATTGCTCGTATATCCTGAGACGACCATCGAGTAAGTAATGTGGTTGTTAGGAAACGGGTACTAGGTAAGGATGGCAAATCAATGGATGAATAGTGAAACTTGATCAGTTGAGATGGCTGGGACACGTGTTACGTATGCCCAACGACCGACTGCCTCGACGTGCGATATTTTATGGTGTAGGAGTAGGTTGGAAGAAAGCTAGAGGCAGCCAAACCAAAACATGGCACAAGTCCATGAAGTCATTGACAAGTAGACTGAGCCATGTTGATGTGTGTAGACTACCTGATTGCGATCCGCGAGATGATAGGAACCGATGTTAGAGACCCTGGATGACATGGCTCAAAATCGTTTGCAATGGCGCAGGTGCATCAATTTTTTGTGTTCTCCCAAATTCTAATCTTCTGAATTCTTCATGTCCCTTTCTTTTTTTCCCTTTCCAAATTTATTTCACTGTATTATACTCCCTGAATATCAACTTCAAACGCTAATCTTTCCGATTACTGCTTTTACTCTTACTACCTCTATCAGTACGGGATTTGAATCGACAACTGCATCGTTGTGCTAATGTGGTATAGTAACTCGAACTGATGTACGTACGTACAAAATTCTACGTTCTGACTGACTGATTGCTGTGTAGATTGCCTCGATATATTTTTTTAAAACAGAGTGACTTGATGTTGTGCATAATGATTATTTCCAATGAAAATTTATATCATTATTTATTCTCTAAGAACATTTATTTATTGTATATTGATTGTCTTTCGTTTTTACAGCGTCTAATATCTCGTACTAAACGTTTTATGTCCGATGATGAAAAAACAATTGCTCGTGCTAAACGATTCGGTTTGCCAATTAGTAATACTGTAAATACTGCATGTTCAAATGATGCCTCAAAATTGAATGAATTAGAAAAACTAAAAAGACGTGCTGAACGATTTGGTGTTACTACTAGTAAAACATTAGAAAAGGTTAGTGTATTAATGAATCTATTCTATTGATAAGTTTTGCAAATTGAATGCTATATTCGTTTCCTAAGCTGCTATTCTCGTAACCCCCAAGCTAGAACTACACAGCGACCTGAACACGAGAGAGAAGGCGCAAAATACGCGAGAAGCACTTTGCTCCAAGGTTCATTTCAATACAAAAAATACTGGGTTTTTATAATATTTTAAATGTCCTTGAGTTGCTCGAAGATTCTGGAATGCTACTAAACATAATAGCTGAGTAGTAATCAGCCAATCAAAACCTCTACATGTGACGTTTCACTTCCTTGATATTTCTGGCTAAAACTTTAAGTGAACGCTGACGGGATAAAATGCTTCTTTGTGTTTCCCTGAGCCTTTCTTGTCTTTTGCGAGAAGTTTTCTGGATCACCCCAACATCTATAATATATGTATTATAATATTAGAAATAAATTGATTCTATTAAATTTTATGTCAATGATAGATTCGTCTATTGAATGGTTACTTTATAATTCTAACTTCAATATCGATTAATGATATCCTCTTTCTTCTTATTCACTTACTCACAATGAGAAGTTAAGTCTATATAGTAGTAGTAGAAGAATTCATTTATCTGTTGATTAGGTGATTATTAACTAAAGAATGTTATCAAACTGAATAATTGTCACTGAACAGAAAATCACAATGAGTAAATACCCTTGTACGGCCGAGAGTGAGGAGAGTCAGCTTTCTCTCTCGAAATGCCCTCACATGGCCACGTGTATACAGTCACTCCAGGGGCAGTCCTACTCACTGCCTTCCACACTACGGGTGTTGTTTACGAAATCGATAGGACGAAAAGTGAATGTCCAGCGCTCTCACGGGGGCGGTGGATATGGGGGATTCACTTAAGAGAGTTAGAAAACCTAGATTTAAAACCAATGGTGCACATGGGCTGGGGGATCCTGAAGGAACAAATGGTTTATGAACCTATTGTTGGTAACCGGCTACCATGGGACTGCATCTCCTTACAATGCTCCACTGCCTTGTGGATCAGACCTTTAGGTCAAAGGCTCCGTCTGTGATTGATCGGCTATATACCTAAAACAATTATATGTCTACGTTTACTACAAGAGTTTATTCTAACCGCAAAATCATTGGTGTAGAGTATTGTGGTTGAAAGAGAAGCAAATTTTATTTATTGAATATTAGGAATTATCATCTCCTTGGATTATTTCTAAAAACTTTTAAAATAGGCTGAATATTTCTTCTACATGGAACCACCGAGTGGACAATAGTGAGGTTAGACCCGGGTCATTAGGTAGAGATGGCAAATCTTTTAATGCGGGAGTGAGCTTTCATCGACTAAGGTGTCTGGAACATGTGTTATGCATGCCCAACCACCGTCTCGACACAGTGTTTGGTAAAGTTGCAGTAGGTTGGAAAAATTTTAGAAGCGGCCAAATTAAGACATGGGATCAATCATTGAAGTCATTGATTGTTATTTTGACCCATGTGAGATCCAGACTGCCTGGCTGTGGGTGTTATGTGACACGGCTCGGAGTCGGTCTCATTGTGTCACATGTATTTACTCTTTGCCTTCTAGAACACTTCTAATACTCTGGCATTTGTCCTAGTAATTAGACTCACTTACACATTGTCAATGTAAACAGAGACACTCATGTGTCAGGTTCTACGTCGCTTGTGACTAACTGACTGATTCCTATAAATTAACCAGTCAACACTGAATGCGCTGTTCAAGTCACATACTCGTTTCTCTCTGTTCGATTTCTTTTTCTGCTTGGACTGTTGAATTTCTCGTGGAAATCATGAAATTCCAAGTTAACTTTCATCACGTATTTATCAACTGAAGGATGTATTGAAAAACAGCGAGTGTAGTTTCGAAAATTTCAAAAATGATTACTCTCAATCAAATATTATTTCCAAACTAACTGATACCAATCCATAATATTGGTCACAAGTGCATAAACATTTGAGATTTTTACATCATGATTAGTAAGGGTCTGAATAATCCTGTTGTTGATATTTAGGACTGCATTTTTAATCAGTCTTTGTTGCATACATGCATCCCGTGCAGATTACTTCAATCCGGCTAGATTATACAAATTTTATAGAGTTGAGGCAGTTCGTACAGGATCCACTTATACTAGCTGGGACTAGTCAGAAATCCAGCCTTAAATTTAGCAACGGAATGATTAAAACCCTTACTAATAGTGATATAAACACCATATCTGTCGGACAAGTTAGTGGCCATATGGTCTCAGTAGCCCAGTGGATATCGCGTTGGCATTTGGAATTAAAAGTGCTAGGTCCGAGTTTTAATGTAAACATTAACAAAAGTGTGCATGTACCACACTTAACTGGCTAGTCCCAAATAAGACTAAAAGGGAAGTTAGTTACACATATACCGAAAGTAGTGACTCTTAATTTGGATTGCTTAGGTTTATAGTGATCGGAAAAGTCTGATGTAATTTAATTTGATGAACCACCCGATTGTTATGTTACCAACACAGAAATTCGAAGTTTTTTTTGTTGTTGTAAAACTTTGTAGTTAACCGATTTGGAGCGTAAAGCTAAACGTTTGGAGAAATTCGGTAAACCTCTGTCATCAGTGAATACACAGATTAATGATGAATTAGCAAAGTCTGTTCGTGCACAAAAATTTGGTCTAGTTTTATCCAGTAACAACAGTATGTCAGATGCTGAAAAATTATCTAAACGTCAAGCACGATTTGGTTTAGTTGATAATAAAATTTAACACTGCATGAATTAGTTTGTAAAGTTTTATATTTTTTTTCCAAATATGATTTATCATTATACACATATTTTTGTATAGTTATTCTTTATTCATTACAAGATTGATAATTACATTGGACATTTATTAGTAATTAATTAGTATGGAATCTGTACAACAACTTATAGTTCAACAATTCAGTAATGTGCAATCATAGAACTGAACGACGAGATTGATTTGGATGTATTAAAGACCTACATGAACAATGATTTACAAATATCGAGTTTGAGGTGCCTGTACTTTGGTTAAACCAAAAACAAAGTGATTTCAATGTTAGACCTTCAAAAGTAGATCAACTTTTTAAAAATAAAAATTATTTACGCCTGTTACCCCTAACGGAGCATAGGACGTTGAACAGCATTGTCCAACCCACTCCTCTGTGCCTTCCTTTCTAGTTCAATCAAATTGTTCTATCCATTACTTGGCGTGATGTTTGCTTTGGTCTTCCTCTTCTTATTTGGCCTTGAAAATTCTATGTGAGGGCTTTCCTTGTGATGGAGTTAGGTGCTTTCCTCAATCTGTTTCCTATCCACTTCCAGCGCTTCCTGATTTATTCCTCCATTGGGATCTGGTTTGTTCTATCCCACAGTAGGTTGTCGCTGATAGTGTCTTGCCAACGGATCCGGAGTGTTTTGTGTAAATAACTTAATAAACACTCGGATCTTCTGGATGATGGCTTTCGTAGTTCTCCAGGTTACTATCCCATACAGTAGAACTGTCTTGACATTTGTATTAAAAATTCTGACTTTGGTGTTGGTTGACAGACAGTTGTTTTGAGTTCCGGATGTTCATCAGTTGTAGATGTGCTGCTCTTGCTTTGCCGATTCGTGCCTTCACATGTGCATCAGATCCACCGTGTTCATCAATGATGCTGCCCAGATATGTAAAGGTTTTTACATCATCGAAATCTTCTCCGTCAAGTGTGATCCGATTGGTGCGTGCTGTGTTGTATCAGAAAATCTTGCTTTTCCCTTTGTGTATGTTGGAACCTGCTGTTGTTACACTGTTAGTCTCTTGCATTTGTCGTTACGTGTGCGTTGGAAGAGCCAGATCATCTGTGAAGTTTGAATCGTTCAGCTGCGTCCTAGCTGCTACCTGTCGCGCTTCTCCCCAGGTGTTGACGTCTTCATGATCCAGTCGATCACCAGGAGAAAATAGAACTAGAAGTACAAATTTGGTTCATCCTGATAGGGGTGTGCACTCGCCATCATAGGGCTTTAAATGTGTATGGCACAGCACACAAGAATGACTCGTATTGTGATAGTAAAGATTTAAATTGAAAAAGAGATCCAACTGGTAGTGTCCCAACCTCATAATGATAGGGTTGCTTCTTTTCATCTAATCTGTGGTTTCGCAGTTCTACTTTCGTAGTGCGGGTTACACCAATCGCCGAATGACGCCCAGTGGATTGTTACGTGCACCACTATGGGGTCACCATCAAAGTCAGCGGACGATAGGCCATTATAAGCTCTAGTTTCTACGTCGTGGGAATAGACATATTCCCGGGTTCGGATCACAGGTGTGCGATAACTAGTAGTATCCGCTTATATACTTAGTTCCTGTCTAATTTGGGTTGCATTCGTTTATTCGGGATGACCCTGGATTTCGAGAAAACTTGAATACATTTAAGTTCAACTATGTGAAAAACTAGGTATCGATAGTGGAAAGTGTGTTGACAGCAACAGTGTAGGCGCAAATGAATTATCCAGTCATAGACGTACTCTACTCTGACTTCAGCAAGGCTTTTGATAAGGTTCCTCATAACTGGCTGTAATATAAGTCAAGTAATATTGGGATTGGAGGTAATTTACTAATGTCGATAAAAAATTCCTAGTGGGGCGCCAACAAAGAGTACGTATGAACTCAACTATGTTTAACTAGGGTATTATGCTTAGCGAAGTGCCTCAGGGTACAGTTTTGGGACTAGTGTTATTCCGTTTGTATGTACATGACCATCCTAGTCTGATATGGAGAGCGACAAAAAATGAGGGTGGCAATTTAGAGCTTCAGAATAATCTGCAGAAATTATCTGGCTGGTTTAAAATTTTTCAGTCTACGATGAATACTTCCAAGTGTATTGTAATGCATATTGGTCATCAAGGTACAGATACATACACGTTGAGCAATAGCAAGCTACCTTTTGTCCAGACATACGATGACTTGGAGGTCATTGTTAGCCGAAACTTCAAACTACTGCACATTGTCGTGGAACAGCCGCTAAAGATTTTAGAACTTTGTGATAAATAGGTAGGGTCTTAGCCATGTCTATGCCGAAACTTGTTTACTATGTATACTGTATTTGTTCGTCCTAAGACCGGGTACTGCATACAAGCGACTAGCCCCTGTGTAAGAAGAGACAGTGAACTGTTGCAAAAGCTTCACAGAACCGCGACTAAGCTGTTGTAGCGGTAAATAAATCCCCAAAATAAATAGCTCTAAGTTTTCGACATTGGATGCTGACCATATGTTTTAGTGGACTCATCTAGCTGAAGGCGCTCGGTCAGGCATCCGCACCAGATCACGTGTGGTAACGCCGTGCTCAACATCAACCGCAATCGCTAGCCAGATTAGATCAGAGAATTCCGATATATTGGTCATCGCCAAATATACTCTTCCGATCTCCTCGACTCTGTCTTTTGATTTCTCTTGGTGGGAACGAAATATATTAGAAGGTGTTACTGGTAGAAGCGTTGTCAAACACTGAATACCTGTGACATCATCATTGGTGAGACCGTCGTGATCTGGTACACCTTATTGCAACTGTGAGTCTGTTCCTTTTTGGGATTTTTATATATCATTGCCTTATTTTTTATTTTTTTTAAACATTGTGATTTTTTCCGTTTTTTTTTCTTGGATATATATATTTTTTCCCCTCGTTCATTATCGTACTTCATATTTCATCATGACTGAACAGACACCTAAAGTACTCAAGCTTAAGACCTTGTCCCCACCTTCGTTTCAACTGATGCCTTTCTGGCCCGACAACATCGAAGCCTGGTTTTGCTACGCAGAAGCCGACTTTTCCGAGCACGGCGTGATCGACACACGTGCACAATTCCTCGCAGTAGTCAAGGCACTACCGCGCGAATTCAACAGGTACGTAACACCTAGTATGTTTACTAGTGATGTTTCCGATCCTTACGAAATCTTAAAACGCTCGATTCTTAAACGAGGAGACCTAACCGATCGACAAAGGTTAGATCAACTCTTCAATAACATCGACCTGCAACACGGTTCTGCGACGGACATGTTGCAACGGATGAGAGAGGTTATAGGCCCAAGAACTTTCGACGAAGGTCTATTCAAACAACTCTTCTTGTCAAAACTTCCCCAACAGGTGCAAGCAGTTCTGGTCTCGTTCCAGAACAACGCCTTAGACGAGCTAGCTGCATCTGCCGACCGCATTCTAGAAATTACGAAACCTACTACCGAGGTATTTTCAGTCAAAGAAAAGCCTCACACGACTCAGAATGACATAACCGACTTATGTCACACACTCACGCGTTATCTTAGTCTTCGTACCGACCGTAAGAGATCGCGCACACCACGTAGAAGCATTTCTCGTAAGCGATCTGTCTCTAGACCACGAGAGACAGATAACCCCGACTGGTGCTGGTATCATAACCAGTATGGAAAGTTTTCCAGAAATTGCAGAAAACCCTGCAATTTTCCCAACACGAAACCGACTATCGAAAAACAATTCGGGAAACTTCCAAGCCGGCACGCGTTAACGGCAACCGTAGCCGGCGAACAAAGCCGTCTGTTATTCGTCACAGATGTGACAACGAGAGTTCGCTACCTCGTCGACACTGGCGCAGAAGTTAGCGTTCTCCCAGCAAATCCTAACGACCGACTTCACGAATCGACCCTAAACTTACAGGCGGCAAACGGAAAACCGATCGCTACGTATGGCAAAAGGTACGTTTACCTTAACGTGGGTTTACGCAAACCCATCCACTGGATTTTCGTCGTTGCAGATGTTTCTATGCCAATCATTGGTATGGACCTTCTACAACACCACAATCTGATCATCGACACTCGCAAACGGAGGCTAGTAGACGGAAACACTAATTTGTCCGTTTGCGTAACTTCTTTTACTGGTTGTAGAGTATCCCCAGTCACAGTTAAACATATGATAGACCCACTCTATCAACCACTACTCGATAAGTACCCTGGGATACAACAAACGCAACGAAACTACCGTGTGTAACCAGCAATGTTACACATCACATCACGACTACAGGACCACCTGTATTTTCTAAAGCACGACGACTAGCTCCTGAAAAGCTAAGGTTAGCGAAAAACGAATTCGATCACATGATGGACTTAGGAATCATACGACCGTCAAGTAGCCCATATGCATCTCCGTTGCACATGGTCCCTAAAAAGGACAGCAACGATTGGCGTCCAACTGGTGACTATCGGCGATTGAACGCGAAAACCATTCCCGATCGTTACCCGTTGCCTCACATTCACGATTTGACAGCTACCTTGAAAGGTACAACTGTCTTTTCGAAAATCGACTTGGTTAAAGCGTATAACCAAATCCCTATGGCTACTGACGACATACCGAAAACAGCTATCATAACTCCCTTCGGACTCTATGAATTTTTGCGAATGCCTTTCGGTCTAAGGAATGCTGCTCAAACATTCCAAAGATTCATAGACGACGTTTTTCGAGGTCTCAACTTCGTACACGCGTATGTTGACGACTGTCTAATCGCAAGTCCGGACAGAGAAACACATCTCAAGCATCTGGACCTTGTTTTCGAACGATTACAAAAACATGGCATAACTGTAAACGTTCAGAAATGCCAATTTGGAACCGACTCGTTAGACTTTCTGGGACACACTATCGATGCTCAAGGTATCCGACCCCTTAGAACCAAAGTGGCGGCCATTCTGGATTACCCAGAACCGACCACCGTCAAGCAATTACGCACGTTCAACGGCCTGGTAAGTTTCTATAGACGTTTCATACCGAAATGCGCATCACTTATGAAACCTCTGACCGACCAACTTCGTGGAAATGCGAAATCCATTAATTTGGACGACACCGCACGAAAAGCATTCTCCACAGTTAAGGAACTGATTGCTAAAGCAACAATGCTCGCACATCAGGACACCCGAGCACCCATTAGCATCGCAGTAGACGCATCCGACTCAGCAATCGGAGGAGTCTTACAACAATGGGTTAACAACTCCTGGCAACCCTTGGCATTTTTCTCTAGAAGGTTGCTAGACACCGAATCGAGGTACAGCACATTCGGTAGGGAACTCCTAGCTATGTATTGTGCTGTACGGCATTTCCAACACTATATCGAAGGCCGTGAATTCACTCTTTTCACGGACCATAAACCGCTCACTTTCTCGTTAAGCTCTCCTTCTGACAAGTACTCTCCCCGTGAGTCTCGACAACTGGACTACATTTCGCAGTTTACTTCAGATATTCAACATATTTCTGGCCAGAAGCAGTACCTATCAAGGACATCACTGCTGAAACAGTGGCCCGCGCCTTCGTCGAACGATGGGTAGCAAACTTCGGCTGCCCTTCAACCATCACTACAGATCGCGGACGTCAGTTTGAATCTGAACTTTTTCGTCGTCTGACCACACTTTTAGGAACCACTCGCTTCCGAACGGCTGCCTACCGCCCACAAGCAAACGGGTTGGTAGAACGCTTCCACCGACAACTAAAAGCTTCACTTTCAGCTGCAAACGTTTCACAGTGTACCGACGCTCTTCCACTCGTCTTACTAGGTATCCGCAATACAGTGAAAGCTGACATTGGATACACTGCGGCTCAACTCGTTTATGGAACGACACTTCGACTTCCAGGAGAATTCGTGGATCCTTCGTGCTCTTCGATGAACATGGATCTAACCTCCTACACGAACAGGCTTACAAACGCAATGCGTTCAGTTAAACGTGCTTCCACTCGACCTCAATCAACTGATGTTTTCGTTCAACCTGACTTACGATATAGTACACACGTTTTCGTTCGTCGAGACTCGCATCGACGACCATTCGAATCATCTATGAAGGACCCTTCAAAGTTCTTCAACGTGAATCTAAGTACTATATAGTCGATAAGAACGGAACAAACGATAGCATCAGCATCGATCGCTTAAAAGCAGCGTATTTAGAAGGAAATCCTATCTACGTGGATTTTCCTTCGGTACAATCGAACGACATGACTCCGACACTTATAATACCTCATCCGACAACCAACACTAGCGATGATACTGCGAATCTATCTGAAAATAAACCTAAAACGACGCGTTCTGGAAGAAGAGTAAGATTTCCAGAACATTTAAATGACTACTTCACGTAAGGCACTACTCGACATTTTATATTATCTCGATTTTTCTTTTTACGATATATAATATTTAAAAAAACAATTTTAATATGCCTATATATTTATATTTTTATTAAAAAAAGCAAAACAAAACATAAAAACATTTTTTTAACGTTATTACGTGTGCTTGAGTATATTTTCCATTTTTTCGCCGACATTGTGTTTTTGCGCACATACGAGTGTATTTCGACATGCATTTACACTTTCTTTTTTCTTTTCCAGGACGGCTGGAAAAGAACAATGCAGTTTACGAGGAGTCGAAATTTTCGTTGTAACTATGTTGTACCTCGGTCCCATATAGTAAGGAAAGACGACCAGACGCTGCTAATCCTAGCAAGCTATCAGAAGAGTGTTTACCAACGACAAACTCGTTGGGTTTAAACTTCTGGCTGGCCACGTCTTAGGGTCGTCACTGCCCAACTAGGGGGGAGTGATCTGTAGCGGTAAATAAATCCCCAAAATAAATAGCTCTAAGTTTTCGACATTGGATGCTGACCATATGCTTTAGTGGACTCATCTAGCTGAAGGCGCTCGGTCAGGCATCCGCACCAGATCACGTGTGGTAACGCCGTGCTCAACATCAACCGCAATCGCTAGCCAGATTAGATCAGAGAATTCCGATTTATTGGTAATCGCCAAATACACTCTTCCGATCTCCTCGACTCTGTCTTTTGATTTCTCTGGGTGGGAACGAATTATATTAGAAGGTGTTACTGGTAAAAGCGTTGTCAAACACTGAATACCTGTGACATCATCACTGTTTCGCAGAATAGGACAGCTCCGGTGTGATGCTCGACTGGCCAACCAAATCTATTTCCATGGTCATGTGAAGAATTAGAGGAGACTTGATCACGGTACCGGAATTACTTAATGAATAACTCGCCTCTTATACGTTTTTTTTGCTAGGACACTAAAAATGTTCACATGCCCAGAACAAAACACTCGTCATCTGACTGTCAACTTTCCTATTGGATAATCAACGAATGGAATTCACAAACTCATCAAGCGACAGAAGCTCCATCTGTCGACGCTCTCATGAGAAAGTTGGATCAACTGAATGACCACCATTGCCAGGACCAACGCACACCACCTGACAACCTGTGTTTTCCAAACTGAACCTATGTTTAACTAAAATCAAAGTTACGGAATGGTTCAGTATATGATTATCAACATTTAACTATCTGGTGGTAAAAGCTACCGTAGTTCTTGTAAACAGTTATCTGACCCAATCATGTAGGGAACATTTTTATTGGTTCTCAGGTATCAAACTCTATTAACTATTACTTTTACTGTTCAACACGTTACATTTTTCTAGAGAAAAATTTGAATGTATAGCCCAAACTATATCGTTTGAGGTATCTTGGGCTCTTGATATAATTTGCTTTCTTTCTCAAGTTAGAATCATTGAAGTTGAAAACAGAGTTTTTACTTCGATATAATTAAATTCAAGTCAATCTCTATGTTATACAAAAGAACGTGGTCTGGTCTAATCGAATAAACTAGGTTCCTCAGTTCAGGTTCTTTAGACCGAATATTGATATTATGGTCGTCAGATCGCCAGTAGCACAGCTTATTAGGCATGTACAACAAACAGGAGATAATTATCTTGGATGCCATAGATCTTCAAAACCAACAACTCAATGCTCCAACTAGATTTATATGACATTTTGGACCGCAGTGATGCAGAAATACCTAGATATCTATACGGGTCTATGTTAGGTCGGGACTGCACGTGGTTCCGATAAGTTTGATCAGTGATAAAATATTGTACCAGTATAATTAATAAAATAGAATTACAGATCACCTTTGAAAAGTACCGCATCGTTTACTACCATTATGCTCAATTCATCAAATACAGGCTCGACCAACACGTGATTACAGCGTTCGCGACCCAAACTCATACAACAAAAAATTACAGAATGATACCATTATCTTATCGTTTGTTAGCAATAAGGAGCAGTGGGTGGGTTTTGGAAGAGGAGTGGCAACATCATGACCCTCGAAACTTTAAAAATGGGAGGCAAAGAACTTTCACAAAACTTCCTGATTGTAATAACTGTCCCAGCTTACCAGAAAGTAGGCCAACCTGTAATGAAGAACAATCGGACAAATGCCGTGACATTCTCGGAAAGGGTACCACTTCAGGAAAAGTATGCCACCTGTATTAAGGTCGAAAGTCAGAAAAGAGTAAATCCGCTCCATTAAGGGAAACGGAAAATCCAGCACACTTCGCAGAAAAATCAACGGCTTTCCAGGGACCGTAGATTAAACGAGTTACGCACTACTAAAATATCGGCAAACACAATCCGACTAGTGTGGTGTCCCACCACATGTCTGAGCTGATTGGTGGTAGTCAGGACGAGGCTTACGTGAGCAATACCCGGAGTCGTCGTTGATTATCCGTAGCCTAGTTCTTCACATAACTATGGCAATTAGCATGTCGAAGCTACTTGGCCCATTACATCTAACAACCACTAGGTCCCTGCATCTGATGGCTGTAAACTTCAGAAACCCGGTGAAATTAACAGAGACGCAGTCCAAAATTGACCTTTCCAATCATATCTGATGTTGTCAGAGCCGACCTAGATCGGTAGGGTTGAGAACAGCATATAGACAAAACAAAACACGATGGGTATGTTCACTACACAGTCGTTCCATAAGCAACTTGCGACAGCCATTAGAAGTTCGTGACTTGGTGAACATGTGTATGATGCAACAAGTTGGTATAATGACGGAAAATCCCCATACTTGGATTATTTGGTCATAAGAGATAATCTTTTTTTTGAATAAGCATATGTCTACATACCAGTAGGAAGTAGTGACCATAGTACAGTGAAGTTAGGCGTGTTTACAAACGAGATACATAGTTTGAAAAAGGACGCTCACTACTTTAGGAACATTAAGACAGACTAGACGATAATGAGGCAGTATCTTCAAGTCACCTCATGTTCACGAGAGCGGTGGAGGCCAACAATGGATAACCACTGGGAGATAGTAGTGGACATTATTCCGGATTATATCTCAGACGATGTTCTTCAGGCAAAGCGCACATCTGAAAAGAGAAGATCCCGGGTTGCCTCGAACACAGTGCTCGTATTGCGGGCAAAAAAGAAGAGCCTGGGATAAGCGGAAATTCTACCTGAAGGATTCTGTCTCTATTACTATCAATTAACTGTAGCGTGGTGTCGAGTTGAGATTGACTATGAACACCGCTACCAAAAAACACGTGCCAAGTTAATCAGAAGGCGAAGGTTGGACGTAACCAAATAAATCCATAAAATCTCCGAGAAGCCAAATATCAGAAGACAGTTAATGGACCAAATCGAGATATATATATGCTGGCGATCTCGTGGTATCGAAAGGATACCGAGATCGTGCCAGGATACAAGCTTGGTTACAGAACGTAACCGAATCCGCGCGAAGTTACAATCAAAGTGTAAGTAAAAGAATGGAAGCACAAATAGCTGTCATTAGCACAGTCAAACAAAAGCACGTTAAAACAAGCACTGGTACAGTTGGTTATAATAATAATTGTTTCTATTAAACCAGTCGTGTTCTCGTGATAAATGTGAGTCACTACAGGAGCCCTCCGCTAGAAAGGGTTTACACTTTCGATAAATAGCGGTTTAAATCGTGGGACTGATCGGCTGACGAGCGATTGTAGGACGGAAGGATTGGCGAACAGGAAAGCGATCGTTGATCGTCGAGTTGCCAACGAAGGTCGTTTTCGGAGAACGGTACCAGGAGCGATGTGCTGTATTTGTTGCTTGAGTTGGCATGCTACACCAGAGTGGTTTGTATCCAGAATCTGAAGATGGCGTTCGTAGGGAATGTGGACCAGAAACGCTGCAGACGTAGGACGAAACCACGTTGAGCTGATGAACCAGAAGCGACCATAACGACCAAGTTCGAGACCAAGCGTATGCCAAACATTCGAAACGAAGATATCGACTGAGTACGTTGACAAGAGCGTGGGTGATCAGGCCAGCTTTCGCCAAAGTTGACTGAAGTCGACGGAACCAAACGGAGATGGTCGAAGGCGTGGGCTCAGGAAACAAAAAGAAAATCAAAAAAGATAAGAGTGTAGCATGCGTGTAGTATAGGAATAACCCTACACCGTATCGGTTGTTGATTGTGCGGATAAACGCGGAAGCGTACGGGCAACCGTACTCGGCGACCGGAACGTGAGACGATAGTCTCGTTCGTATCTCGTGAGCCTGCAATCTCATCCGAGGTCAGGGCGGCGTGGTCTGCTGATCTGGACGTGAGACTGTCGTCTCGTCCGTAGACGGTGCAGATGACGCGTGCTGTTGACCGGGACGTGAGAATGAGGTCTCAGATGTATCTAGCGTGGGACCTGAAGAAGATTTAAGGATCCCGCTAGTAGGTTTGCTAGGTCTAGCATTGAATCTCAGGGTATCAGATAGGGCACTGTCATCGACGTGTGCTGGTTTGAGACGATCAATGCTGACGATCTCGACGCGGCCATGTCGATCAACCTTGAAGGTCTTTTCGTGACGAGCGATCACGTGAAAAGGGCCTTCGTAAGGTTGTTGCCAAGGTTTGCGTACCGAATCTACTCGTATGAAAACATGTGAACAGGTAGATAACTCTCGAGGGAGAGCGACCTGTCGATGTTGTATTCGAGTTGACACCGGAGACAGCGTTCGCATAAATGCAGACAGTCGATGGACGTAGTCTGATTTACCGAAATTAGGTCTGCTCCGTGGTGTGAAGAATTCTCCGGGCAGACGCAATGTCGTGCCGTGTACCAGTTCAGCGGCGGAACATTGTATATCAGCCTTCAGGCCCGTTTGCATACCTAAGAGGACGAGCGATAAGGTTTCGTACCAGTTGTCGTTCTCGTGTGCTCGTAGAGCACTTTTAATTTGGCAATGAAACCGTTCAACTTAACCATTTGATGCTGGGAGGTAGACGTTAATGCGTATGCGAATGCATTCCGTACCAAGCAGCCGGGTCAGCGGGGAGAATAGTTAATAGGGGAAAATTTCTCGAATGAAGCGTGGAATTCATCGTCACGCGAATAAAAAGTGACAAGGATTCGGTACACATACATGTGAGTCTATTATATTAATACTATTCTTATCGTTATCCGTCATGTCGTGTATATTATATATTAAAAAATATGAAAATATACGACAGACGTGGATAGATAAATCATAGACTCACCGAATTGGCTTATTTGGAAGATTTGACCAGAGGTTGAGGCGTGTTCCAAAATACGGCTCACAAGTTGTAGCGTGGTGTTCATAGTTAGTCTCAACTCGACGCCACGCTACAAACCCATTTGTTATTCTTGAAGCAGTAACCTTCTCTAATTTCCACCCCTATCACTTTTTTACATTGAAACTAACCAGCCTTCTGAGTCGTAATATGGTAGCCACTATTATTCAGAAACCCTACTGTCCTGAGATAAACTTACTCAATCTACAAAATGTGAAAACCCATAAAAACTGTCAAGTTGGCTGGAACTAGTGCAATCGAATAGCTAGATACTACTTATTGAGTGCAAAAGAAAGTATGAACTGCAACATAATTAAAACGAAAGAGCTCAAAGAAATCGATAGGTTTGTGCATGCCCGTGTCAAACATTGGGTACTGCAAACGAACTTGTGTGTTTCAAATCATGACCTTGAGAGTTAACAGTTGAGGCAGTCTGTTAATTGTCGAACACTTAATACTGCGACAGCAAGTAGTTAGACACTAAAAAAATGTTTAATTGACGTGCATTGTTAAGATGTCGTTTAATGATATTCATAATAATAGTGTTATTAATAATAACGGTAATTAAATTGATAGTTCATCGAAAAATGTAAATACATGTATAAATCGTGTAAACAGTTAGTGATAAACTGAACGAGTCCAACGAAGTTGGATATCGTTACACAAATAATAATAGTAAACACCACATGAAACGCATACACATGTCGAGAAAAAAACATAATGAATTTATCAATATCAGTAGTACACACGAAATGTGTTTTTTAAGAAAAAAATTGCTTGCAAAAAATGTTATTATAATTGTGCTAATATATAGATATTTAGTCACATTATGGAAAATGACAGAATAAAGATTAAGTAATGAATTCAACATATGTTCGGGAAAATGTACCTGTCTTCCAGAACGAGTTGTTTTTGTAGAAGGTAAAGTAGCGGAACTAGGAGCTAAATTTGTGGGAGCTGTAACTTTAAAATCGTCTGTCTTACGAAGTATTGATTTCGTAGAAGTAGGTGAAGAATTATTTGAAAACACTGAAAGCTACGTTGTGCGACTGCTGCTGTCTTTAGGCAGTTTTCGGCTGTCATGTGTTTCGGTCTCTACAAAAGCAGATTTTATCCTGTCAGTTGAAACTATTTCTTTCTTTTTTATTGTGATCTTTCGATGTACAGCGGAGCGTTGGGTCGAGTTTTCACTATAATCCGTCTTCGTCATCTTGGGAAGTGTAGGTAAAACGCTGGCGAATATATCATTTACTTGGGTGTCAACTTTAATACTATGTATGTGATGGTCCGACTGAGTTCCCTTTACTTGAAGCTTCGTGCAGGAGTCGACAAGTTTTCTTCTTTTAACGTCAACTATTAAGTTGTAGAAGCTTAGAAAATCTGCACCTAAAATAGAGTGGCGGACATTAGCAATAATGAAAACCCAGGTTAAATATCGTTTAATTCCCAAGTTTGATGTCATGAGTTGTTCGCCAAATGTCCTTATTTTGGTTTTATTAGCTGCCTGTAGAGTAAATTTTTCACTTATCAATGGGTTTTTTGGCTAAGGTAAGTGGGACGACACTGACTTGAGCTCCGTTCCTTTCAAAAGAAACAATCTTTACCACGATAATGCTTAATTTATTGTTTAAGGGTGAAAACCTTAGGAATTGGCATGTCATATTATAGAAACAGGGGTAACAGTTCTATCGTCTAGTCAAATATCCATTCTCACTGGCGTATCTAAACCTTGCTACGAGAATCGTGATGGTGGGGTAAATTGTGTGACGCCATGCAATAACTGACTTTATTTATCTCAACAAACAGCATACAACCCACGTGGACTTTTGCATACGTCTGTCTGTTGGTTTTTTAGCATTACATGCTACCTTACTTAGTCTTTACATAATTTAAAAATTATTATGTTACTATAAAGTTTAGGAATCTATTATGAAATACTGTAAGGCTTACTAGTTTAAACTTTATGGAAAAAGAAGATCTGAGGTTTCATGAGTCCCTTGTTTAGTTGGGGATTGTGTGATCTCTCATCTGTCGAAGCCAATATCATCTATGGGTAGTGCTATTAAGGACCTTGAACAGATCTTATACAGACTATATAAAAGATTGACTTCTTAAACTCAACGGATAAACCTCTTCAACTCAAACTTAAATATAGTTCGTAAGAGTTGTATTTAGTGTAATACCAGATTTGTCTTACTAAAAAAGTTAAGATCACGCTGTCCATATTTATATTTCAAATTAATTTCCATTACGACAGTCTGTCTGTTCAAATTCCGTCGGGGATATATCTTACAAATTAAATAGCGTGGGTGTAGCTCTATATATTTGCTAACATCAACGAACTATGTAAGCCATGAAATTCGTACTCTTATTTGTGGTAAAATATCACCGTAAATTATGCATTGGGTTCACAATGTGTAATTCAGTAACAATAAAAATTTTTAAACTTCTTGAATACTACTGCATTAAGGAATAATATTCAGAAGTACTTTTGTGTAACTAAACACCACCTTTGATTCATTACGTCCTATTTGGGATGACTCATCTCATTTCACCTCAATATGGGTAAGATACCTTTAGCGACCAAAGCCAATTCTAGCACACACTCAATCTGCTAATGGCTACAACCGTTCATGTCAAGTCTCTTTATAGTACACAAAAAACGCATCAGATTATACCCTTCAATGTCTAACGTGGCACTTATTCATGTTCTATGAATCACGAAATAGAGCAGTGTGTTAGTAATTAAACTAATCAAAATTTAATCACTGAGTTGCCTATTTGATCTCTATTTTCCTGACTCTGATTTATCACTGTGACTAGTATCACCAGCTCACCACCAAAACTATAGGTTATGGTCGAAACTAAATACTTTTAGTTGGTTACATTTCTAACTCATTAGATTAAGTTAGAGGAGTAGAAGTCAGTTCTCGTAAAGATTATGTAGAATGCATTGAAATCAACCATGTTAATCTTATTATGTTCACCTCATATATTTTCACAAAATGTCAACGTTAACATTTTATATATTTCAAAGAGTTTTGGATTTCCAGATTTTAGAACAGATGAAAAAAGTAGACAAAAATGAATCAAAGCCCAAGGTTTCAGAATATTTGCCAAGATGTGGTGTTACTGTTGATTTATATTATCCAGAGCAAATGTCAATAGATCAACTACTAGAAATATTTGAACGTCGAGGTTTCAAATCTCTAGTGAGTTAATTGCTGTGTAATCTGGCTTTATATACTATTAGTTCAAATTTCCGTGTTTGGATTCTAAGCACTCATTCACAACTACCATAGGATATTCAAGCTTCCATTAGGTTGCATAAACCTAATATAGAAGACGACTGAAACCTGCGACAAAGTACTTAAAAGCTTGGTGCTTATTATCAGTATATCACAGAAAGTGTCAAAGGCAAATGAATCCCATGTATTTGGATGAGTAGCTCGTGAATGTTTTCAAAACTAATCCACCTTATACAAATCTGAGTACTTTTCTTCAAGTCACGTTAATTGTGAAGGCTGGTGTTGCTACCCTGTCCTGTAAACTGATGGAGATAGAGCGGGGTTCGGATCTCCAACTTAGTGGCTGAAAGTCGAATATCACTGCTCATGAATTAGAGCCGGATAAACTCCTTGTCTAACTTTTGCTATCGCTGCCAGTCAGTTTAAGTAGTGATTATTATCGCATATGCCCAAATTTACGGTCGCTAAGAGTTAATATTAATAAAGCCAACTATTTCGTCTCTTGATATCAAATAAGTATTAAATGAAACAAATTTTAAGACTAAAGTCTTAAATTTAAGAAGTGTGAAGAATCAAATATGTTCAAAATCCTTTCAAAAATATCGGGATCCTAGTCTCTTAGGATTATCTTTTACACGTTGAGTGTCCCCAGTTTCACACGTCGATGGTAAGTTTTTGATTAGTCTACGATGTAGTTCTATATAAATTGTGAGGCGTTATTTCCTAGAAGACAATTATCACTATCGGGTTACTCGGTTTCCTGTCTAGTTGACCTTTATTTTTAAATTAAAACCTTTTAAATTAATATCAATTTATAATTTCTCTTCTTTTTATAATCTTGAGAGCTTTATAAAACTGCATTAGTTTATATAATGCTCTTCTAGTAATTATTTGTCATTTTCTTCAAATGTTTACAAAGAATTAGGGTATTTAGGATCTATAACTGGTTTATAGCATTGTAATTTTACTTACATTATTTTTATTTATTTATTCGAACACATAGGGCACCAAATACATATGTGCCACACAAATCTCATTTGATTTGTGTGAGGTCTGTGATAGTGCCCGGGTGCCCAAACCGAATCAGGTGATTTTTTGGGGGGCCACACCTGGACGCTTCGACCCAAAGGTCTGATGCATAAGGCAGTGGAGCAACGTTAGGAGGTGCAGTCCCATGGAAGCCGGTGACCAACGATTGGTTCATATATTTGTTCTCTCAGGGTACTGGAGCCCATTTGCACCATTGGTTTAAAATGAAGGTTTTCCAACTCCCTTAGGTGAACTCTCCATGTCCACCAACCCCGTTAAAGCACCGAACATTTGCTTTGTGTCCTCTCAATTTCGTAAACAACACCCGTGGTGCGAGAAGGCAGTGAGTAGTCCTTTCCTTGGAGTGGCTGTATACGCCCGGCTATGTGAGAGCATTTCGAGAGGGAGAACTGACTCTCCCTACTCTCGGCCGTACTTACATTATACATTATAGTCTTATAGATGAAGTAATTGATGCTTTTGAACTCTTGCACATATAATCCTATGGTTTTCTTAAACTTCAACTAAGTTCTAAATGACTATGATTGGAATTTTTCTAAATTATTAATGAAACCAGAACTCATTATTTAACTTCTGATTATTTGATATGAATTATTTAACTTATTCTGTCTTTTATTTTGATGACTCCATATGGTATATAACCTAGAATTGTAACAATATGAACTTTATCCGATCGTCACTCAGTTTAGAAGAAAAAAAACCCGGGGGTATCAGGGAAAAATGGTAAATCAGTTGACGAGGTTGTGAATTTCCATCGACTGAGATGGTTGGGTCACGTGTTACGTATGCCTGAACACCGATTACCACGACGTGCAATGCTAACCGGTGTTGGAGATGAGTGTATGTTATATCCAATCCTTATTACTTATCAATAACATTTTACTTTGTTTGATTAGTAATTCCAAATTTCTCTATTTAACTAATTCGTTTCTTTATTTGAAAAAGTAGGTATCCAATGTAAATACATTAGAACATATTGTAAATCTTTATTATGATCATCTTATGCCAAAATGTCATCGAAACGAATGGATTGATGAATTCATTGAATCTACAACTATCCTTCCTTCTATTGATCATGGTGTTGTTGATGACGACGACGGTGATGATGAGGATGATAATAAGAGTAATTTATCAAAAGAAAAAGTGAACTTAAATGATAAAATCACTAAACCTAAACGAAATATAGATCATCATTTAAATCATTTAGTTATTACTTATGATGAAAAACGATTTACTCCTCCTTGTTCTATTCAAACTTTATCATCAAAAGAACATCATCAGTCCATATGTAAAACGTCGAATAGTTTACATCAAGATAATGATCATCATAGTATACTATCATCTTCTCATTCAATCAATAAGAACTCTTCAAATAATTCTAAATTAAATGATCATTCATTGAAATCAATGAAAAAACGACCTAAAATAAATCGTAATTTTGAAACCCTTACAAATAATCTTTAACTATTTGTATATGTAAATGATGTTGTACTACCTTATCCTAATAAATTTATTCTATCTTTTACAATGAATAAATTACTTTAAAAGAAACTAAACTGAAAAGGAAGAGTAACACATATGTTTGGTGAAGACGCTGATAAAATTCAGAGTCTTTTGGTAGCACTAAGCAACAATGCCAGAATGTTTGGAATGCGCTTCTCTTCCTCTAAATGCAAGTTGTTGCTTTAGGAGTGGTCTGCGTCAACACCCTGAACTAAGGATAGGGAGTGAAGTAGTCGAACACGTTGACAACTTCACTTATCTTGGAAGTCTGATCAGCCCTAATGAGTTGGTGTCTGACGAAATCTCAGCACGGATTTGAAAAGCTCGTTTGACTATTGCCAACTTACGTCATCTATGGCGAAGGCGAGATATCCATCTTTCAATTAAGGGACGAGTATACTGTGAGGCAGTTCGCTTTATTCTACTATACGGCTGCGAAACTTGGCCATTGAGAGTAGAAGATACTCGTAAGCTCCTAGTATTTGATCACATGTCTTAGAAATATTTCTCGCATCTGCTGGGATCAATGAGTAAGTAATAGTGAGGTTAGACACAGGGTATTAGGGAGTAATGGTGGAACATCAGTTGATGAGGTTGTGAATCTTCATCGACTGAGATGGTTGGGTCACGTGTTACGTATGCCCGAACACCGATTACTACGACGTGCAATGCTAACCGGTGTTGGAGATGGTTGGAAGATAGTTAGGGGCGGCCAAACCAAAACGTGGCATCATTGCTCGAAGTCACTAACTTCTAGCCTTAGTCATTTTGGTAGATGCAGAGTACTTTGTTGGGGTCCGCAAGACTATCGTAACCAATGGTTGGAGGCTCTAGGTGACATGGCTCAGAATCAATCACAATGGCGTAGGTGTATACACTCACTGTCTTCCCCTAAACTACGAGATTAAAATTGCTTCATATAGTTCTTTCGACGGACTAATTCTTTCTTCCTATACTATATCCTTATATGCAATCTTTTATATATTATCACCATTGAATTAACTACTTTACGAATCCGGTGTTCATTTTGTTGTGTTAATGAGGTATGGCAACTTGGACCGATGCACATATATGCGTGGTCTTACGTTGTAGCTGACTGAACACATATGTAAATATATACTTGAGGAATTCTTCCTGTGGCTCTTCTACAATTAGTATCGGTTTCAAGTTTGGGTAAACCGAGAGGGTTGGATATGGGAGGGGGGTTAGCGACCTCATCTCGTAGAAAACTAACTCGTTAAAAAAAACGCTAACCAGGGAAGTAATACTTGAAGTGTATTGAACAAGAACACTAGTGGGGATAATCGAATGTATTTGAGCACAAAATTACAGAGCATCTCAATAATATCTGAGAACCATATAGTAAATAGTTATATACTGCCGTTATATACTACCACAGAAGGATAAAAGAAAATTGAATATATAAAAGTTACTTACAATTATATCTAAGTAAATAGTGACCGAACAATTTGTCTTGGTTACTTCTAAATAAAGTGAATAACTGAATTTATTTCACTGTATTATACTCCTTGAATAACATCTTCAAATCCTAATCTTTCCGATTAATGTTTATACTTTTACTACCTCTATCAGTATGGGATTTGAATCGACAACTGCATCGTTGTGCTAATGTGGTATGACAACTCGAACTGATGTACGTACGTACGAACTTGTACGTTGTTACTAACTGACTGACTGACAAAGGATTAATACTGCAAAATAGAATACTACTCTACAAATCATTGAACCTGATTACATAAACCTATCTCTTCTCAAATGTATTAAAAGCATCAACAATTGAACTCGTATAAATAAAAAGTCTATCACTGTGGTTTTATGCTATATAAGAGGTCAATTACACTGAAGAGTACATTTAAGTACTAAATCGCAAATGCAGACTGAATTATCATTTTGAACGAGTAAAATCGAAGTTTAATAGTGTCTAGATTAAAACACAATATTCCATTACACTACCATTCACTTGGTATTGTTGTTGATGTTTAGCACTGCAATTGACTAGTCTCTTATAGACATACTGAGTACTAGGTGGATAATGCGATGATGCTTGAAGCGAACAGTACTGCGTTCAAGTTCTAGAGTGAACATCAACTCGGAGATGCAGGAACATCCAGCTGACGAGTCCAAAATAGGACAAAACTCGCTTCAAACTGGATTTCACTGCTTGCCACTATCCATCCTTGCTTAAAACAATGTATTATTCTAGTGTACAAGTATATTGGTTGCTATAACGATTATAGTACATTTGTTTTATTCTACTTTGTGAACAAATGTTGAACTTTCACAAATCATGTGTAGGAAGATGTATGTGTTTTTATACACACGAATGGATGAATTAAATATTTAGATTTATACTTATATTTATTTAGGGTTAGTTCCTTTGGATATATGTACTACTAATGATTAACATATATAACCTGGATGTATGAGAAGTAACAGTGTCGGAAGAAAGATTCTCTTTGCTGAGCTGTCTCAATATTCTGTTGACTACTATCTCTGGATAGATTAATTATTCTAGTCAGTAAAATTACTGCCGATGTCGAAAGCTATTATTTGTAGCTTCGTTGCATACATCCCTGAATACGTGTTTAAATGTTGAGAATTATACATTCTCGGTATTTGTTTGCATACTTCAAGATTGATTGAGCATATTCTACACACTTCTTATTGTTTTACCTTTCGTGACGTATTTAAGTTTTGACTGTCACTTGACATCCGATTAACACAAACATATATAATAACCAATTATTTATTTAAACAAATCAATATTGATATAAGAAGGCACTGAAAACATATACGCCATATTTCATCATCCGATTTGTGTGAGTTGTAATACGGCTAGGATATCCAGACCGGAACAGGTGCTTTTCTCAGGGGCCACTCCTCAAGCCTTTAACCCAAGAGGTCTAATCTACAAGGAACTGGAGCAACGTCGGGAAATGCAGTCCCATTGTATTTGGTGACCAACAATAGATTCGTCTACCATTTGCTTCCTCAGTATCCTGGAGCCCACGTGCACCGTTAATTTGGAATCATGGTTTTCCAACTCCTTTAGGTGGATCTTTCATATCCACCAACCTGGTTGAAGCGCGGGACATTTGCTTTTTGTCCTCTCAATTTCGTAAACAACACTCTCTTCGAAAGAAGTAATTGAGTAGGACTTTCAATAACTTCTTTATTTGGTATTTTTATAGTTTCGTCAGCTATTGTTGGGTTAGTAGTAAGGATATTGACCTGGGGATATATATATATATAGTTGGAAAGCGTGCTGCCAGTTGGGAGTCATATTCACGATAGAGTCATTTGTCCAAATTTATTTCACTAGATTATACTCCTTGAATAACAACTTCAAACCATAATCTTTCCGATTACTGCTTATATTCTTACTACTTCTACCACTACGGGATTTGAGTCGACGATTGTATCTCTCTGCTAATGTAGTATGGTAACTCGAACTGATGTACGTATGTACGAAGTTCTATGATACTGCTGACTGATTGACATTGATCCATTCTCACTAAAGAGTACTGGAAAGCATTAAAAGTAACTAATAAATGTATCAGAAGAGGTTTTGTGGATATAGTAGTAATTTCAATGGTTGAGATCATGAGTCAATTGAAGCTAGACCACTGTGGAAAACCTGGAAGCACTGAACGGCCATTTCGTCCTATTGTGGGACTCCTCAGCAGTGCGCATCCACGACCTAGTACCTATCAGTCTCGCGCGCGAGCGCTTAATCACTAGACCACTGAACTAACTGGCATCCGACGGTGTTAATGTCTAACTTTAACCAATCCACAAAATTGAGCGACACATCCACCACTGTCTTCAGTAAGTTAGTATCTCACAACAAACCTGATTGAACTCCACTGGTCACTGTTTCTCACTAGAACTTCAAGAAATACCTCTTGAAGCCAGTCACTAGTGAGCATATGTTAATTCATATCAGAAGAGGTTTTGTACAGATTGTAGTAATTTCAACGATTGAGATAAATGTATGTCTGCTCAATAACGAATGATGATGATGATCATCATCATCACCATATTTTGAATAGTTCATAGAAGGAAAATATTTTTTGTTGTTGTTTGTTTGATGTTTGATTCGAAGAATTTCAAATACCATAACTTAATATTGTTTATATACCAGAAAGATTGAATATTGAAAGGAGAAAAAAAGGAAGGAAAGAAATGTACAAGTAGTTAAGACGATCATTTATTGAATGAACCAATCAGATTTAAGATCACAGATCTTAGATATTGGGCACCAGTAAATTGACCTAATTACGTTTTGACATCTGAATTAATGTCAGTTCATCATGTAAATTCTATATCTAATTCATAATCCTCATTTGATCCTGATTATTAACTGGAAACTCTCTCTCTCTCTCAAGATCAGTTTAGCGTCACTCAAAGATTATCTCTATAAATTATAGTCCAATAGGTTTATATTAAGATGATGTTCAATTTGTACAAATCTCATCATCATGTGTGTGTTATGATTATCATCTTGTGAAATAAGCTTTGGCAGAGTCCCATTCTGAAATATTAAAACGTTGCTCAAAATTGAATCGTTCATCTGAAATAGAATAGAAAAACAAAACAAAACATACAATTGTATTTAACTAATATTGGATTAGTGGTCAAGGGTGAAGACAGTCTGCCCACTTCATTAAATGCTCTCATAAGATCACGTATATACAGCCACTTATCAGGGAAGTCCTATTGACTGCCTTCAGGCGGCTCAGATCAACAGTCAGTGACGTCATAGACTGGAGGAGTCATTTCTTGTTTTGACCATCTCTATCCTGCTTCAAACCTATTCTTATGCATTGTACATATAGGTAAGTGATAGGGTATTAGTAACGCATATGTCGATCACATTAGCTGACGAACAGACATACGTAAATAGATTGAAGGAGTAAATGAAGAATTACCTATATTGTATCGGGTTGGACCCTATATATATAAAGTACATTGACTAAAATCGTCAAATAATGACCAGGTTATGTATCCAAATTGCATACCGACTAACTGATAAACGAAGTTACTGATGACATTCATTCATTGAAAGGATTATTTCATAATTCTAAGTAGAGTTTTGAGGTACCATTCTACATTATTGCACAATAAGACAATATAATGAGCGTACTCAAAGTCGGAAAGCCATTATCCATAATAACGAGTTTCTTTCAAAACTGTTTACAGAATGTAATATCAATGGCAAACAACTGAAAAGAAAATAGGCGACTGAAAAATCCAATGGACGTCCAAGCCCATTTTATTGATTCAGAGCAACGACTAATATGGTCTTGTTATTCTACCTACGACGTTGTGATAAATAGAGTTTACAAAGTTTCATCCATTACTCAAGATAGTCAATATTTAACAAATAAATCTCAATGGATAGTCGCATCCTACAAATTGAAGATGAGTCTGATATCATAAAAGTATAATGATTGTTCACGTGCCATAATGTATGATCTACGATGGTAAAGTTAAATAATAAACGTGAGCTTCTGTACTTTGAGAAATCCTTGATCCATTCAGCCTATCAGAAAAATACACATATGAATTGGCTTATGTGATGTAGACATATTTACAAAAGCACTTTTTCGATTTTTGACCAAAATTCCTTCATTCATATGGCTACAAATTGTTCTTGTAGCATAGCTAAAATCAGTTCGGTATAAAAACCCTACGTGTAGTTCCCTAGTCTATTTCATCATTGGGAAACGACATGTTTGTTTTGATGTAGGCGCTGTGAATGTGAAACGATTTTTATGTTTATCATCAGCTCGCATTTATGGTTCAGCTTTACGATTATATATATATATATATATATATATCTGGCTTTCAAGTGACGATTTTGGCAATATGTAATAACTGTCGAAAATAGATGTAGATAGTGGAAGTATGGAGTGGTATTCAAGCCTGCTACTCAGTGGTTGGGACTACGTTCACCAGTAAACCACCGATCAGTTATATATCATTCTTATTTACTTACACCTGTTACCCGTTGTGGAGCATAGACCGCTGACCAGGATTCTTCAGCCCATTTCGCTATGACGCCTCATTTCCAACTATCCACATATGTTATTCATTTTTTCGATATCCGATTCCTGATCCAATGTATTATTTAGTCAACCTCGTTCCCTTTGCCTCAAAGATTTCAAGTTAGAGCTTGCCTCGTGATGCAGTTTGATGATTTCCTCAATATATATCCTATCCACCTCCACTATGTTTTTCTGATTTCCTCTTCATCCAGAAGCTGGTTTGTCTTCTCCCACAGTAGGTCATCGTTGATAGTATCTGGCCAACGGACATTGAGTATCATATATAGACAACTATTTATAAATATATGTACCTTTTGATGATGACTGTGGTAGTTCTCCAAGTCTCAGCTCCGTATAGTAGGACTGTCTTGACGTTCATATTAAAGATTGTGACATTGATATTGGTTGATAGTTATTTATTTATTTATTTTAACATATAGACATTGGTACAAGGAGGCACCAAACAGATATGCGCCACACAAATCTCATTTGATTTGTGTCAGGGATGTGATACTGCCCGGGTGACCAAACCGAAGCAGGTGGTTTTCTTAGGGGGCCACTCCCCAAGCCTTCGACCTGAAGGTCTGATCCACAAGGCAATGGAGCATCGTAAGGAGATGCATTCCCATGGTAGTCGGTGACCAACAATTGGTTCATACGCCATTTGTTCCCGCAGGATACTGGAGCCCATGTGTACCATTGATTTGGAATCCGGTTAAGGCGCCGGACATTCGCTTTTCGTCCTCTCAATTTCGTAAACAACACCCCCGCCACGAGAATGCAGTGAGTAGGACTTTTTTGGCAGAGGCTATATACGCGTGACCATGTGAGAGCATTTCGAGAGGGAGAGCGGACAGCTGTTATGAGTTCAATCTATTCTTTAACTGTAGGAATGCTATTCTTTCTCTTACGTCTGTATCAGATTCTCATTCTTTATCAGTGGTGTTACCCAGGTACGTAACAATTTTCACTTCATCCAGAGCTTCTCTATCAATTGTGATTTGATTAGTGCTCATTGTGTTACATTTTAGTATCTTGCTTTCTCCTTTATGTATGATGTTAAGGCTTACTGCTACAGAGACTGCTGATACATTGGTTATCTTCATCTGCTTTGTTACTATGTATGGAGTAAAAGACTTAAGTCATCTGTAATATTGAAAACTTGAACGAATAGAATAAATACAGAATGCATATGTTCAAGACAAATACTAACCTAGAAATTCATTGTTATTACATTTCTTCTCAATTTTTCTAAATGAATTCACCTTCTTCTCAAGTAAGCGTTCCTAAGAAAGGAAACAAGATAACTATACTAATTGAAGTTTATTGATAAATTTCAAAACTGTAATCGAAAATATATATAAGTTAACAGAAAAAAAAGATTACAGTTAGTCATACATAATGTAGAACCTGGTAACTATGTATGTGTGTATGTATCCGAGCAATTGGGACTAATTCTGTGTTATAATTATTAGTTATAATAATCATACGGGTGTCGATCTGGTAGTCTACACCTATCTACCTATATAGACTAATACCATGTCTTGATTTTCGCCATCTCGTAGATATCTTCCAATCTAACGCTACATTATCTGACTTGCGCGTCGAGGTAGGGAGTAGTTCGTCATAAGTAATGCATATCTCAAGAACTTCTGTACACTAAGATTCGAATGTTAGAACTGAGTGACTTTTTTTCACTTCCCAGTGGCTCATGTTGCTACGGTATATGCTCTATATGTCGACAGACATAACTAGTATGTATGAGTGGCTGGCAGCAAAATGCTAAGAAAATCGAATTGAAGAAGACAAAAAAGAACTGTGAATTAGAAGAATCAGACGGAATGTAAAGGATAATTGATAGCATATTTACACATGAAGCATCTAATGTATCTTTCTCATATTTTACCAAGACGTTCTGTAATTTTCTATGTGATACTAGATTGATCTTCTCCATTTGAATTCTTGTTCGTTACACTTCTGTGTATTTAAGCGCACAACCAAAATGTCCAAAGCAGAACTGTTTGATCCTGATCACATGCAGCATTATTGTGAGTATTGTCTTAGTCTATTATCTCTATCTATATATTTTAGATCTTATCACTGGCACTAGAAAGCCATCAGACAAAGTGAAGGTGCAATCTTTTCTAGTTCCTATCCATCATATAATTATAAATATTGGTTATATATGAGAAACATCTTACTGCTGTCATACACCTCAGTACAGTCGACAGTATTACTTGGAGTTGTGTATAGTAGGATCTAAATCAAACATTGTTAATATGATTGAATAACTTATTTAATATTACAGTTAACTGGAGAACTATAATCGATCATTTGATTGAAGTGAATATGATTGTTTACTACGGTGAGACTATAATTAATGAATGAATGATCTTTGAACGATATTAAAGTGACCTTGAGAATAATAATAAATAAGAACTTTCATCTAAATTTGAATGAATAGTTTCACAATATTTAGGCGCCAAGTTCATGTAAGACATTGAAGATGAAGAATGTATTTATGCAAATCTCAGCGAATGAATTTAAAGTAAATCCAACGTTTTGCTTGACAATCTGATCCAAGCTTTTTCTTCCTCTTTAACGACCTTAAGAATGTCTACCTACTTACCTTACAGTTAAATAAAGATTATAAACCAGTTTGAAGAATAAGGATTAGGAATCCAATTTAAAGTTTTCATCATAAATTAATATCAGTTTCAATGCCAAATCGCTATTTAACCGAATGGATGGATGGATGAATAAAATTTCACACCAAAATCCATGACTTATTATCTTAAATCTGATTGATTCGTCTATAAATTATGATTTCGCCTTAAACCATGAATCGATCGGCTTATCAACCAGATAAGCAGTGTGTCACGCGTCTCTATTCTTCTTCTTCTTCTTCTTCTTCTTCTTCTTCTTCTTCTTCTTCTTCTTCTTCTTCTTCTTCTTCTTCTTCTTCTTCTTCTTCTTCTTCTTCTTCTTCTTCTTCTTCTTCTTCTTCTTCTTCTTCTTCTTCTTCTTCTTCTTCTTCTTCTTCTTCTTCTTCTTCTTCTTCTTCTTCTTCTTCTTCTTCTTCTTCTTCTTCTTCTTCTTCTTCTTCTTCTTCTTCTTCTTCTTCTTCTTCTTCTTCTTCTTCTTCTTCTTCTTCTTCTTCTTCTTCTTCTTCTTCTTCTCTTCTTCTTCTTCTTCTTCTTCTTCTTCTTCTTCTTCTTCTTCTTCTTCTTCTTCTTCTTCTTCTTCTTCTTCTTCTTCTTCTCTTCTTCTTCTTCTTCTTCTTCTTCTTCTTCTTCTTCTTCTTCTTCTTCTTCTTCTTCTTCTTCTTCTTCTTCTTCTTCTTCTTCTTCTTCTTCTTCTTCTTCTTCTTCTTCTTCTTCTTCTTCTTCTTCTTCTTCTTCTTCTTCTTCTTCTTCTTCTTCTTCTTCTTCTTCTTCTTCTTCTTCTTCTTCTTCTTCTTCTTCTTCTTCTTCTTCTTCTTCTTCTTCTTCTTCTTCTTCTTCTTCTTCTTCTTCTTCTTCTTCTTCTTCTTCTTCTTCTTCTTCTTCTTCTTCTTCTTCTTCTTCTTCTTCTTCTTCTTCTTCTTCTTCTTCTTCTTCTTCTTATCGAACTAATTTCATTCAACTTCGTCATTAATGAGAGATCAGAATACGACTTGTAAGATGTGTAGCTTTTAAGAGACGATAGTGTTATATCCCGATAGTAACTTTTGGGATGCACTTATGGACAAATACGATATGTATATTTTTATTGTATAATTTTTAAGTAACTAAACTACTCATATTCGTGTTCCTCTTATTATAAGCTTTATTTTAATCTATGAACTATTATTATACGATTTACCGTTCCTGAGTTATGACCAGTCTATTGATTACGGTCTCACACATTCACAGCCACTCTTGGCTAAATCTTGTGGAAATGTTATTTCCTATTTTATGATACGATGTGGTCTGTCTGGTTGGTATGTAAACCCAGTATATTTGAAATACATGATTTATATCATGGAGGCTGAGGAGATTGGTGTTCTGAACTCAACAGGTAGGGGTTAGGCGGGAAGCAGGATCGATAAAGACTCTAGACTGTTCGTTCATACAGGTTTTATACGTCATTGGTCCGATCGATAATTCACTATTCTCTAATCGACGGTACCATTACGCTATACATACATATTGATAGGGAGATAGGGTACAAGTTATAACAGATAGATAATAAGGAATTAAACAGATAACAACACCACGAACAACAATAACAAAAAGTAAACCAAAATATATGTGATATAACTTACTTCAATATAATTTGCTAATATAGATGGACTTAATTCAGATTCTAATACACTAGTATTCAATGAATGTTTATAACAACAAGCAATTAATGTTGGATATAAAATATCTGTTAATGGACAATAACTAAAATATTCAAAAGGTAAGGATAATAAACGTTGAAGTAGATTTGGTGATGAACCACATTGTAAACTAGTTTGATTATCCGAATTTAATACACATAAATAACCAATACATAAGATAACTTCATGTAAAATATGACTGGTGATTTCATACATATAAGATGATTTTGTAAACCTTTATAAGAAAAAGAAAAAAGAAAACATACACGATCATTATGTAAGATCAGTGGGGGGTGAGGTAAGTGTTCAGTCAGTCAGTAACAACATAGAACTTCGTACGTACGTACATCAGTTCGAGTTGTCATACCAGATTAGGACAGAGATGCAGTTGTCGATTCAAATCCCATACTGATAGAGGCAATAAAAGTATAAGCAGTGATCGGAAACATTAGGGTTTGAAGTTGTTATTCAAGGAGTATAACCTAGTGAAATGAATTTGGAAAGAGAAAAAAAGAAAGGGACATGAAGAATTCAGAAGATTAGAATTTGGGAGAACACAAAGAGTGAATGCACTTGCGCCATTGCAAATGATTTTGAGCTATGTCATTCAGGTTCTCTAACCATCGGTTGCTATCATCTTGCGGTAAATACTACGACTTTTATGATTTTTGAGATGGTGGAGAAGATTTGTTCTCTGAGTTGAATGGTTTTCGTCGTGAAGATTTCATTGTCCTTCTGAACGACATCATCAGTACAAACTTCAGGTAGAAGGGAAGCGTTCAAATTTCTCCATATTTGACTCACAGCTTGTCTTGTCGACTGTGGTCTAGAGATACCTGTTATGACAGGTTAAAGGTCAAGAACAATTTAAAGTTTGTGCTGAGGACGTTATTCAGAAGAACAATGAAAGCTTCATGACTAAAATATCCAGTTCAAAGAAAAGAATTCCACCTACATCTAATTTGATTTGTAGTATTAATTCATGAAGTCATTGACAATTAGACGAAACAATGTTAAAAAGTGTATACTACTCCGCTGGGGTCTGACTGTTTATCATACCTGAAAATCATTCACAATGATACTAAAGTGTACTCATACTTTAGCTTGTTATTAGTACCTGAAACCCGTAATCTCCTTATACCTTTTTATTTGTCATGAAATAATTTTATAACTTGAAATGGTGCACATATGTGCAAGGTTCTACATCGTGCATGACTAACTGATTACTGGTTAAAACTCGGTTCTGATCACACTCCACTTAATTTCAATTTAGCATCTCAGCAGTAGCATTGTAATGTATGTTACTTATGCTGACAGATGTAAGTAGTATGTATGTAAGTTATGATTACAAAATTTATAACCGTGGTAAACAGATCTATTCACTGATTATCATACTCTAATGAGATAATAGGATAGGGAGTAAAGTAATCGAACGCGTTGACAACTTCACTTATCTTAGAAGTCTGATCAGCCCTAATGAGTTGGTGTCTGACGAAATCTCAGCACGGATTTGAAAAGCTCGTTTGACTATTGCCAACTTACGTCATCTATGGCGAAGGCGAGATATCCATCTTTCAATTAAGGGACGAGTATACTGTGAGGCAGTTCGCTTTATTCTACTATACGGCTGCGAAACTTGGCCATTGAGAGTAGAAGATACTCGTAAGCTCCTAGTATTTGATCACATGTCTCAGAAATATTTCTCGCATCTGCTGGGATCAATGAGTAAGTAATAGTGAGGTTAGACACAGGGTATTAGGGAGTAATGGTGGAAAATCAGTTGATGAGGTTGTGAATCTTCATCGACTGAGATGGTTGGGTCACGTGTTACGTATGCCTGAACACGGATTACCACGGCGTGTAATTTCGACTAGTGTTATGAATGGTTGGAAGATAGTTAGGGGCGGCCGAACCAAAACCTGGCATCATTGCTCGAAGTCACTAACTTCTAGCCTTAGTCATTTTGGTAGATGCAGAGTACTTGGTTGGGGTCCGCAAGACTATCGTAACCAATGGTTGGAGGCTCTAGGTGACATGGCTCAGAATCAATCACAATGGCGTAGGTGTATACACTCACTGTCTTCCCCTAAACTACGAGATTAAAATTGCTTCATATAGTTCTTTCGACGAACTAATTCTTTCTTCCTGTACTATATCCTTATATGCAATCTTTTATATATTATCACCATTGAATTAACTACTTTACGAATCCGGTGTTCATTTTGTTGTGTTAATGAGGTATGGCAACTTGGACCGATGCACATATATGCGTGGTCCTACGTTGTAGCTGATTGAATAACTGAATGAGACACTATAAAAAAGTAATTACGTCAGAGAGATAGAAAGTTGAAAGTTGAGAATTCTTTTCAAAGCTAAAATTATCAGTGAGTATAAATTACTAATAAACTTAAGAGAATTTGTTGAGATTGTTTGTTATCACTTCATGACATTAACTAACTACGAAATAGATAATCTTTTAATGCTATAATGATCTATTCACTTCAACCTGTTGTAGTTGATCTAGTAACTTAATCATTAAAAAGTAGTAACCAATCAAATAAAAGTGATTATGCTTTTGTTTCGTTTTAAAAGAGAGTTAATTCAAGCGTACACATCGATTGTTTATGTTTGGATGATTTTCAGAAAGCATGTACAAGCATCCAGAGGCTCAAAACTAAGCCAAAAAAGATTCCATTTAATCAGAATCATCTGGTATATCAATATGAGATACTATGATTGGACAATTCTGTAACTTCCATACTTCAGGATTAGCTGAATTGTAATGATGTTATAGCCAATTTAAAAAAAACTATAAATACCCATGTACTGATTTTTACCCAATAATTACATTCTCCTACTTCTTCCGTCTTCTGATTTGCAACTGCAAGGGTTCTACACGTTCAAGTGCCTTTATTTATGTACCTTATTCTGCCGTAATCAAGTAGAAGACGTTACAACATATATCTTAAACTCTACACAATTCGCAAGTATAACTCAATAATTATCCAATTCCATTATTGATTCTGCGTGCGAGATCATGGATGAGTACTGCCGAGGAGTCCCATACTAGGACAAAACAGCCGTTCAGTACTTCAGGTTTTCAATGATGATCTAGCTTAGATCGGCTCGTGAATTCAACTGTTAAAATGATCTTCGTTTGCAAAATGTCTGCATTTCATTAACGCTTATGACTCATCAATGAAACTCCAAGAATCAAGTGATAACAAAAAGTACATAACTACTGAATAATTGATTGATACGATTATCAAAATTAGTTCTATTTCCAAGAGAATTCTCTACAAATCCTTTTTTCCAAAAGGCGAAAGATTTATCCGCAAATGAGGAAACACCTGGTCGAGAGTGGTGAGGCAGCTCTCCCTCTCAAAATACTCTCACATGGCCACGCGTATACATCTACTCCAAAGGAAGTCCTACGAAATTAAGAGGACGAAAAGCGAATTTCCTGAGCTTTAACCGGGTTTGTGGACACGGAAGGTCCACCTAGAGGAGTTTTGGAAAACCCTCATTCCAAACCAATCGTGTACATGGGCTCTAGGATCGTGAGGGAACAAATGGAATATGAACCAATCGTTAATCAACGCCTACCATGGGACTGAGTCTCCTGGAGTTGCTCCACTGCCTTATGGATCAGACCTTTAAGTTGAAGGCTCCGGTCGTAGGCCTCTAAGAAAACTACCTGCTTCGGTTTGGGAACTCAGGCAGTATCACAGTCCAAACACAAATCGAATGATTTATATGGCGCATATCTGTTTGATGCCTCTTTATACACCAATGTTTATGTGTTCAAATAAATGAGAAAAAAAAATTTTTTTTCTAAAACAACATAACCTACTTGTTATCAATTGCTTGAGTATCACCATTATGTGAACTAGTCAACTTTGTTGTAGATTTAGTTGAATTTTTACATTTAACAATCTGAGTATGTTCATTATTTATCGATTTCAATGATTGTGAATATTTTGGTTTGACAATAATTTTTCGTGCACCACTTGGTAAAAGAAGAAGATCTGTCGCCATCATCATCATCATCATCAACATCATGATCATTATTTAATTGATATAGACGATTATTATTAATACTACTGTGATTAAATGTTTTCGATCTACATTCTGTTTGATAATGTTGTTGATGTTGTCGAGGAGTGGAAGGATGATTTATTGAAGTTTTATCAAAATTGTTTTGTTGAAGAGAACAAGTATTCGATTGAGGTATACAACGTGTCAGAAGATTTAACAATATATGTCTCATTAATAGACAAATAAGTTCACCGCCAAGAATTGACTGAAATATAATAAAATAAATTATATATTTGTCAATTTGTAGCGTATTTATCTTTCAAGGTTTAACCTTTCTTTCTTCTTGTACTATATCCTTATATGCAATCTTACCACTACTGACATAACTACTTCTATGAATCCGATATTCATCTTGCTGTGCTAATGCGGTCTGGTCCTTTATTTAAAACTGTCAAGTTCAACCTTGCAAACTATTGTATATTAATTAATAGTATATTGTTAGTCAGTTGGTCACAAAGTAAAATTTCGTACGTTCGTACATCAGTTTGAGTTACTATACCTCATTAGCACAGAGATTTAGTTATCGATTCGAATCCCGTATAGCTAGAGGTAGTTAAAGTATAAGCAGTGATCGGAAAGACTATGGTTTGAAGTTGTTATTCAAGGAGTATAATACAGTGAAATAAATTTGAAAAGAGAAAAAAAAGAAGGGACATGAAGAATTCAGAAGTTTAGAATTTGGGAGAACACAAAGAGTGGATGCACCTACGTACACCATTAAAAACGATTTCGAGCCATGTCATTCAGGGTCTCTAACCATCGGTTGCTATCATCTCGCGGGTCCCTACCACGTGGTCTACACCAGTCTACTTGTCAATGACTTTATGGACTTGTGCCATGTTTTGGTCTGATCGCTCCTACCTTTATTCCAACCTACTCCTATACCATAAAACATCGCACATCGAGGCAGTCAGTGGTTGGACATATGTAACATGTGTCTCAGACATCTCAACTGATAAAGTTTCACAATTCCATCAATTGATTAGCCATCCTTACCTAGCACTCGTTTCCTAACAACTGTATTGCTTACTCGGTAGTCCCAGGATATATGAGCAATGCTTCGAAAACACCTATGATCGAATACTAGTAATATACGAATATTCTCTACTCTTACTGACCATGTTTCATATCCATCAAGTTATCATATGATTTGTAATTTCATTTTTATAAATTTGTTTGTAAGACATACATCCTTATTGACTGTGACTTTGAATTGTTATTAACGTTATGGATATCGCATAATTTGAAGTTCGTAAAATTTATTGTATCGCGTTTAGTAGTACTGCTTTTCAAATGAATTCTGGTCTTTCATAATGATATTTTATGTCATCTGCTCGTCAGACTAGTTATCTTTAGAAGAATTTCCTGAATCGATCTAGTTACATTATCCAAGAACGTAAACTGTGTTAGGCAGAGGAGTAGTTTGAACATACAACCTAACTGGGTGAAAGTTGAATGCTTTTAACTACAGTATCACTGACAAAAATGATTCGAATATAAGTTTTCAACATGAAATTATATTTCCGAAAAATCTATTGACAATCAAGGAGTATGAAGTCAACCAATCCATATTATGTTATGAGACCTTTTAGCAAAATATATACTATCATGATGCCATACAGAATGAAACCAGGAACATTTGAACTGTTTCAACAAAATAGTCGCAACTATTTAAACGTTTGAATCAATTTGGAATGGATCGGATTATTCTAATGTTAATATTGTTGAATAAAATTTGAACACCACTAAACACATCTCACCTATTTATTGTGTACGAACTGGTGTTACAAGTGCTCTATAGAGACAATCATCATAGAGGTTACGCATGTATGTGCCAATCAAGACTGATCAAATTTTAGTCAACAATATTAACAACGGGATTATCTAAACAATGTCAAATTGAATTGAATCTTATGCCGGTTTTATAAGTGAATGCTTATCTGGACACAGTAGCTTTTAAGTGGATTATACGATTTCGTTTGAAGCAAACGATACTGAGTTCGAATCTGAATGTGAATATCAACTATGGAATGTTGAAAGTATATTCAAATAACCTGAGTCCTGGATCCAACCACTAGTTACATTCCATCTACTTGATATGAACTATTTAGACAGTCAGTTTAGAAAGAATAAAATTTTTACATGGAAAGATAAGAAAAAACATTTTTTTTTCTTACCTGCATAGTATTTTTATGAATTGAAGCTAGCGAATTAATTAACTTTAATGTATTCAAAGTAATCTGTGCTATAATTTCACTACTAAAAGGTAATGAATCATGACAGTTGGAATTACACACTGCAGATGATGATGATGATTTTGAATTGATTGAAGATTTTTTTGTTTGTGTCAACTTTTGACGATGATCTACGAGTTTGATGTGACAGGAAAATGAGAAAAGAATACAGAGGTAGAAAAAGAAGAGATAAATTCATACAAATTGTACACACTACAAGTGAATTTCATATATATATATCACTTATGTACATTAAAGTTTCACACTAACTACACTCTATATTAGTACTTTATTTGTAATATGAATAGCCCCCAAATGCCCTGGTACGGCGAGAGTGGGGAGAGTCCACTCTCACTCTCCAAATGCTCTCACATGGTCACGCGTATATAGCCTCTGCCAAAAAAGTCCTACTCACTGCATTCTCGTGGCGGGGGTGTTGTTTACGAAATTGAGAGGACGAAAAGCGAATGTCCGGCGCTTTAACCGGATTCCAAATCAATGGTACACATGGGCTCCAGTATCCTGCGGGAACAAATGGCGTATGAACCAATTGTTGGTCACTGGCTTCCATGGGACTGTATCTCCTCACGATGCTCCACTGCCTTGTGGATCAGACCTTCAGGTCGAAGGCTTGGGGAGTGGCCCCTAAGAAAACCACCTGCTTCGGTTTGGTCACCCGGGCAGTATCACATCCCTCACACAAATCAAATGAGATTTGTGTGGCGCATATCTGTTTGGTGCCTCCTTGTACCAATATCTATGTGTTAAAATAAATAAATGAATATCTGCCCTAGTATAATCAAGGGTGATGAGATTTCGCTCTCCTTCTCCAAATGCACTTTTACATGGCCACGCGTATACAGCCATTGTCAGGGAAGTACTATCAACTGCCTTCTCGCGGCATGAGTATTCTTTACGACACTGAGAGGACGAAAAGAGAATGTCCAGTAGAGGCTTAAACAGGGTCGGTGGGTATGGAGGATCCAATTAAGAGAGTTAGAAAACCCTGATTCCAAACCAATGGTTCACATAGGCTCCAGAATCCTGAGTGAACAAATGGTGTGTAAGGTGTGATCGATAAACGAACTCACCAATGATAAAGTGAAACGCCCACCACCACATTAACTTTCTTTGACCTTGTATCACTATGTCTTGTTTATTCACCAATCACAATTTGATGTTCATTATAAAACAATATTTGCCTTGTTGACTATTCTCTAGTTACTGTTCGATATGTTATGTCTCTGTTTTTCCCTGTGGTGATAGACTATATTGTTTATTTTGTATACTAACGGTGTTAATTTATATTTTAGTAACAGATAAAGTAGTTTATCAAGCCAAATAACTTACTTGTTCTGACTTTGGCTAAACCAAGACTCTATGCTCGACAGTCCAGAAAATAGCTTAGAGTTACACCTATAGGAAATTGCTTCCTACATGGTGTATGAACCTATTGTTGGTCATCGATTACCATAGAACTGAGTCTCCTAATGTCGCTCCACTTCCTAGTGGATTAGATCTCTAGGTTAAAGACTCTAGGAGTGGCGCTCTAAAAAAACCACTTGCTTAGATTCGAGCGCCTGAGCAGTATTCAAGCCCTCACACAAATCAAATGACGAAATGTAGCGCATATCAATTTGGTGCCTACCAATTTTTATGTGTTTAAATAAATAAATTGATAGATAAGCACATGCTTCCTTCAAATTTGTCAGGACTTGATGTAATTAATGAAGGAGTTGAGTTATAAGCGAAGTAGAATGTGAAATAAATATGCATCAACCTGCATCGTCTGTCATCAAATAATATCAGTACAATGAGATAAAACTAGCAGTTAGTCAGTCATATATAATGTAGAACCTGGCAACTATATGTATCGATACAATTCGTCAGACTACGTCAGGAAACAGGTATGATATCATGATAAACAACGAATTAACAGAAATAACAAAAGTATGGATAACAGTAAAAGTAATTACATATATTAACAGACATGGTGTGTTTTATTAATTCATTGACTAAGATGGTTGAAATATACGTTACATACGTTTAAAAACTACCTACCTCGATGTGATATTAGCTGATGTAGGGATGATTTAGAAGAAAGCTACATACAGCCAAACTAAGACTTGTCATCAATTCATTAAGTAAGTCACTAACTGTTGATTTAGGCTTTGTTATTAAGTGAAGACCGCCGCCTGATTGAGGTCTACGCAGTAAACACGACTAATGATTGGATGTCATAGTCCAGCATTATTTACAACAGTATAGATAGAATTCATCTTTATATGAGACATAAAAATTCTTAGAAAAAGTTTTGTTTCCTCTTTTCATCGTTCAAGTATCGTTGCATATAAGCTATTCAATCTGTTCCTCCGGTTTATATCCAAATTTTCGGACCACATGTATCGCATTCTCTCTTTTGTCAACCTTAATTTGCATACCAAGAATATACAAGAGTTTTATTAATCAACATACCTATATTATCGGAATATTCTGATGTTGGCATCATGCAATTCGTTGTTGTCTGATATGAATCATTATTCATATTAACTAATGTTGTCATTGTATCAACTGATCGACTATTTTTTGGATCCAATAAAAGACAATATAATAATGGCACTAAACCAAACACTTCAGTACTACTAATAGTTTCTAACAATTGTGTTGGATCTTTGAATTTTTTCTTTGAATCCAATTTATCAGATGAGTTCACTTTGACAGATGTGTTAGTGATTATTGTTGGATCATGACATGAGTTAATATTTTTACTATAAAACAAACAAACAAACATTACAATTATTAAAAGCAAAGATGCCAATAAGAAACTGATCAATTACAGTCCTAGACATCAATGGAAAGACTAGACAAACCAATACAAAAATGAATTAAACTTCATTTCATTGCACAAGCTAGAGGCTATCTGGAAACAGTAGATAGGTGAGTAACGTGATGGTGTTTGAAGCTAAAGGTATTGAGTTCGAGTCCCGGAGTTAAAATCACCTCCGGGATGTTACAGGTACATCCAGTCGACAAATCCCAAATAAGACGAAATGCGCGTCCTGGATTCCACTGCTAGCCACCATCCATCCAACACTGCTTATAATATGCTTGTGACTTAAGGCAATATCGTGCAATCCCCAAAGGATGTACGTATGCCAATAAGAAACTGATGAATTGCAGTCCTAAACATCAATGGAAAGATTCAAGCAACCAATCCAAAAATGAATTAGACATTACAATAATAGAATTCAATTAAAAAGTAATTATGGACATTTACTGAATTGACCTTCAGGTCAAAGGCTCCGGGTGTAGCTCCCTAAGAAAACCAACTACTTCGATTTGGGCATCCGGGCAGTATGTAGGTCCTCACAAAAAGTGAATGACTAATGTGGCGCATGTCTTCTTGGTTCCCCCTTGTACATATGTTTGTGTTTGAATAAATAAACAAATAAATATCTTTTAATTCTAACCATAAATTATTAGTTTTGAAACAAATACTAACCTGGTGAGATGATACTTTATGTAATTTACTTATTATTTATTCGAACACAAATATTGGTACAAGGGGGGCACCAGATATATATGCGCCACACAAAACAATGAGAATGGGAAGAAAAGAAGGTAAGGTGTGTATAGGAAAAAAGAAGAAGAAGAAGAAGAAGAAGAGGAACAATAACGACCACAGATCAGTGTGTGGTAGTGTAATGATAATAATAATGAGGGAAACAGAAACGTACAATCAGAAGAAATCTTTCAGTTAAGGAAGAAACAACCACTTTTTATGAAGAAAGTAAAAGAAGGTTACAGCAGGATTGCCATTGGCTTCTATTCTGAGCCATATCTGATAACGTCTCTAGCCACTGTGTAGCACCATCTCTCGGAACCCAGCCAGGGAGTCGAAAAGAATCAACACAAGCCAGCCCTTTGCAGCTTTCTTTCATACCATGACACTATGTCATACACTGACCACCTCTCCGCTTTTTCCAACCAGTCCCAGAGTCAGCAAATAATGCACGACGTGGAATTCTGTGGGATGACATTCGTAAAACATGTCCTAGCCACCGAAGTTGATGTTTCAAGATGATGACACCGAACACACGATGCCAAACCTCTGCATTACTGACATGGTGTTGCCACTGGATGTCAGCAATCCTTCGGAGACAACGATGATCAAACACAGAGAGTCGTCTAACATCCTGAACTCGGAGAGGCCAGGTTTCACAAGCATAGAGTAGAACTGCTCTCACCGACGCGTTGTAAACCCGACCTTTTACAGCCAGACTAACATCACGAAGGCGCCAAAGGTGGCCCAGATTGGCATAAGCCGCTCTGGCTTTCACTATTCGTGCATTGATCTCATCACTCACACCCCCACCAGCACTTATGCAGCTACCCAGATACACGAACTTCTCGACTACTTTTATCTGCTCACCATCCAGGGTGAGTACAGGATTAGGATCCTGCCAGTCTTGTAGAAGTACTTTGCTTTTCGAAGGTGCAAAGCACATACCATACCTACGGACACTGATTCCCAACTGATTAAGTGCGGATTGCATGCCTTGGGCATTATCGCACAGTAAGACAATATCATCCGCATACTCAAGGTCGAAAAGTCTTTCTCCAGGCAACAGATCCACACCGCCATTACTTACATCTATCAGAGCTGTTTCCAGAATGTCATCGATGGCAAAGTTGAGGAGGAATGGTGAGATTGGGCAACCCTGCCTAACCCCACTGCTTGAATTGAACTTTATGAAATGAACTAATCAGATAGCACCTTTTGTGTTTTTGAATAAAATATACCTGAACCTCAGTGTTGATGTTCGTACAGAGGCTAGAACCTAGAGTGTATCGTTTCACACATCAACGCGATATCTATTCATTAGATACAGATTAGTGTATATGGCTTCCAATCATACACTAAGAGTGAAGGCTTATGATAATGTCCGATTGCCTAAAACAAAGTAGTTGAAGTAAGGGGAATGAACCTGAGATTAAATAATTGAAAATCAATAGCGTCAAACACTAAACCATTGCTTAATCTTAATGGAGGATGATGAATGAGCAGATGGTTTAGAGCTTTTTACCGATCTCCTCTAATCACTTTAAATTATAGATAATATTTTAAATTTCAATCATCTCATAACAATGAACTTACCATTTTACAGTTAATACATTTACACAACTTTCTGAATCATTTTCTTCTTCAATTTCTGTTACTTGATCTTCTCCTACTGAATCAACAACAATTAATGACTTTGAAATTGAAGAACAACTAGATGTAGTAACAGTTGAATTGGAAGTTTGTTGATGATGATAATGTTCAACATTCAATTGATCATCATTACTTTGTTTAATTGATAAAACACCAAGTAAATGTGTAAGGCTTGTTAAAAATGCAATACTACTTAATACAAATTGTTGACAATATTCTGCATATTGTTTAGGTATTGAATTCGATTGTCCAACATCAGTATTATTATTATTATTTATTGATGATAACCAATTAGCTTGTTTTGGATTTGACAATCTGATCGATATTAAATCAACTAAACCGCTACTTACAATGTAGCTTAATAAATCCTAAATATTAAGAAATATGAAGGAATCATATTGTAATTATTCACTTGGTTTATATATAAAAAAAAGATAAACACAATGAAGTTCTCACCGTCAAAGATTGATATTGGTCAGTTTCATTAGTGGCATATAGTATATCCTGAGTGGATTGCTTAGGTATTCCGATTTTTAGTGATAGATTTCGTAATGGTTAGCAATGCAATTCAATGTGTGTGTTTCGTCCCACTTGAGACTCATAGGTTGGTTATCTACTTGTATCTTGGCGCGATTTGAATATCAAGTGCTTCTTGTTGTAAATTTATTAAATACTGACACAAATTGGTCTAAAGTTTTGTATGAAATATGACTAATTTATAACAAATAATAAAATTTATCATAATTCATCAGGTACTTGGATATGAACCATATTCTACGTGTAAAGAGTAGTGAAACTCCATGATAGCCTAAAGGTGAAATAGGAAGGATTAGGTTCAAAACCTAGTAACTACAGATCGAACGCTTTACCTACTAAGCCATCAAGTATAAGTTTATGTACATATTACCCTTGAGTAACACTGCTTTTCTAAGTTCAAGAGAACTCAGAACTGAAAATTAATGTAGGTAAGAGGGAATCGAACCTAGACTCTACCTTAATATAAACAGATTGAAAACAAAATGTCTTATAACAAATGAGCCATCAACTGAGTCTACAAACACACATAACTTTTTAACAGCTGCGAAATTTCGCGTAAAATTTACCGTAGGTATGAATGAATCAATGAAACTATGGTTTATTTTAAAACCGCTAATTCCCCTTCGTTAAATAGGTCAACAGTACACCGAGTAATTATTTAAAAACAACTAATTCCTGATTCACTTGGTGTTGTTTATTTGTATCTTCCCATTGTTATTTAGGACTGAAACTGATCAGTCTTTTGTTGGGAAGATACAAGTAAACAATACCAAGTGAATATGACTTCACTCCATTGCACAAGCAGGTGGCTATTAGGACTCAGTAGCTATGTGGATAATGCAATGGCATTTGAAACGAACGGTACTGGGTTCGAGTCCAGAAAGAATATCAACGTTGGGACGTGGCAGATAGATCCAACTGATGAGTGCCAAATAGGAAGAAACGCGCGTCGAAATGGATTCCATTGCTAGCCACTATCTATCTTTGCTTATAATTTCTGATTTATTTAAAGTAATTAAAAATTACCTCAAACCAATGGTTAGAGACTCTGAGTGATATGACTCAGAATCGATCACAATGGTGTAGATGTACTGATAAGTTTTGTTAATTTGAACGCTTTATTCGGTTCCTAAAGTATTCTGGTAGCCCGCAAACTGAACTACGCACCGTTTTGAACTCGAGAAAAAAGGCACAAAATAAGCGAAAAGCACTTTAGTCCAAAGGTTCATTTTTGTACAGAAAAACATGGATATTTATAGATGTCAACATTTGTTAAGTCAACATCATATTTTGACCAATCCGCTAAAAGACATATTGTGCTACTGACCAATAGTAGCTAGAAAGCTCCACCATGCTCTGATTGGCTCCTTTAGGGCCTCTGGAGGCTCCATTGCAGTTCTCGGAAAGCTGACTCAACATGTACACACTCTCTGTCTTCCCTCAAACCGTGTAATTAGAACAACTTTATACCTTTGTGTGTACCAACTAATTCTTTCTTCCTGTACTATGTTCTTATATGCAATCTTTCTTTTACACATTACTACCATTGAAATGACTACTTCTATGAATTTGGTGATCATTATGTTGTGCTAATCAGGTGTGACAACTTGAACTGATGTATATAGGTTTCTGATCCTACGTTGTAGCTGACTGACTCAAATATACTTAATTAAACATTATGAGTTGAAGTAAAACCTGCTTGATTGTTATCGCCTGTTAGTGAATCTTTGTTCCAATTTACTTCAATATATCATTTTTCTACGCTATGAAAATGAAGTGATTTTGTGAAATTTATTTTATTTTGTAAATGAGGGCATTCGTCATTAATTAATCTAAGTTAGGATATCATTAGAAACAAATTGTTTCATTATAGTATAAGACTCCTTGAAATCAGGAATTGAACCTAGAATTATCAAACCATTAAGTTGACAAGTAGTGTTTTGCATTACTAACCTAATTCAATAACTAATATTGAGTGATCGTGAAACCACATAAGAATTGCTTAGATCTTTCTCACATTCAACACGGTTGAACCCCATGATCATGACTTCTCATTGGATATCTGAAAACTACCAAGTAGTGTTGGTCACTAAATAAGCACATGATTATTGTTAATATAAGGGAGTTGTAAAAAGCTTTCCATTTTTTATTTACATCACAGAATATCTTTACTTAGACAACCATTGGAGCCCCCAAATGCCCTGGTACGGCCGAGAGAGGGGAGAGTTACATTACATTACATTTCTATACATCACTAACTACACTTCAATTTAATATTAATATTAAGAAACTGAAATATTACTTGAAGTCGTTGTGAATCAATTCTAACATGTTGTTGTTCATGGCAATCATTATCGAATAAAGTTTTTGCTGTTATCATTGAGGTTAATGATGTTGTCGATGATGAAGGTGTTGGTGTTGTTGTCGTTGTAGCAAATCCATTTATTCCTCCAGATATACTACTACTACGACTACTCATACTATGATTATTATTATTAGTAGTATTAGTAGTAGTATTGAATTCAGTAGAATAATAGTTCAATTTATAGAAACCATTTAATAGATTAGTTAAACAATTTAATAAATCCAAAGTAAAAGAATGATTAGATAAACAATTAAAAATTAATGGATCTTGATTGAATTGTTCAATGAATATCGAAGATGACGATTTCTGATCTGTTGTGCTTGATAGTGATGTTATTGTTGATGAACATGAATTACAGTGAATAATATGTCGATTATTTGGAATAGATGTCTATAAATAAGAATGAAAAGAAATCTCTGCATAATGTTAGCTAATTTGTTTGAAAAGCTTTAAGAAAGCAATAATAATCATAGTAATATGAACAAGTAAGAACGTAGTATTTTGTGCTAAACAGTGAGATACTACCTGGATAGTCATAATGAGAAGCGGGTAGTTAACTTAAAGGAACTAACCACTGAGTCCTTGACCTATAGGTTCAATCTATAAGATAGTTGAGAAACGTCAGGAGATTCACTCACAAGATGTTCATTAACCAAAATGAGTTCGGATGACCATTATTTACTACGAGAGTTTAAAGCTCACATAAGCTATTTGGTTCGAAATCAGGGTTTTGTGACTTTTTAAAACAATCTATAGCCATTAACCAGGTTAAAGTGAGGCAAATTGGATTTACGTCCTCACATTTTGGAAAAACATATTACCAGTCACATGAAAGCAGAAAGTAACAGTTTCATGACAGAGGTTATAAATAACCATCATTTGAGAGATTTAATGAACTCTCTCACCCATATCCTTACCAGGCACTTGCTACTGTGTATACAGAACCTTAAAGATGTTGAAAGAGCTAAAAAGATCAAATTTAGACCAAGTATTTGTTGTTAACAAAATTTTAGTTGTACATATGGGAAATGAAGGTAATATTTTTCCCTCTCCATATAATCCCATTATTCAATATAATGCAAAGAACGTCTGAATTCAAAGATATATTGATTGAACGAATACATGCAGAATAGATTTTATCTGAGGTCTAATTACTATTTGTCCGATAAGCAAATACAAAGCTTTGGTTAAAATATGTTTGAGTGATGTTAGTTATAATAAGCAGGAGTTCATCGGTTGGTACTATCTACATATGAGAAATAAAAGTCTGTGTTTCGTTCGACTTGACTACAACAGTTATAAAATAATTAGAAAGTTTGATTTTAATTTAAATGATATAGTGTATAGAACTTATCCACGGTCAAGTTATTTGCTTTATACTAAACAAATAACTTATTGAAATAAAGTTAAAACTGAATAAATTGCTAACATATACTACTTACAGTTTGCTTACGTCTGCATATGTACGTCAGAGAATAGAAAATTTTTTTAAAAAAGAAAATGAAAAATATCAGTATCAGAAGGGCTTTTCTGGATATTGTAGTAATTTCAATGGTTGAGATCATGAGTGAATTGAAGCTAGACCACCATGGAAAACCTGGAAACACTGGACGGCCGTTTCGTCTTATTATGGGACTCTTGAGCAATGCGCATCCACGATCCCACCTCTCGGGATTCAAACCCAGGACCTATCAGTCTCCAGCCAGGCGCCTAACCAACGGTATTAATGTCTAATTTGAATGCCGGCCCAGTGGTTTAGTGGTTAAGCACCTGACGCAAGACTGATAGGTGCTGGGTTCGAATCTCGCGAGGCGGGATCATGGATGTGCACTACCATGGGGGAGTCCCACAAAAGAACGAAACGGCTGTCCGGTACTTCCAGGTTTTCCATGCTAGTCTAGTTCCAATTCACTCATGATCTCAACTACTGAAAAGTATCAGTAATATTCACGTCTTCAAAAACATTCTACTGAAATTGAGTACCTTATTTCCCATGGAATAATAGCATATTACTTAATTTCTAGTGAATATACTTACTTACTTACGCCTGTTACTCCTCGTGAAGGAGCATAGGCCGCTCACCAGCATTCTCCATCCAACCCTGTACTGGGCAATCCCTTCTAGCTCCTTCCAGTTGTAATTCATCCTTTTCATATCTGCTTCTATTTCCCGACGTAATGTGTTCTTTGGCCTTCCTCTTTTCCGCTTCCCTTCAGGATTCCAAGTTAGGGCTTGACTCGTGATGCAGTTTGACGATTTGCGTAATGTATGTCCTATCCATTTCCATCGTCTTTTCCTAATTTCTTCTTCAGCTGGAAGCTGGTTTGTTCTCTCCCACAAAAGGCTGTTGCTGATGGTATCCGGCCAATGGATGTTGAGTATCCTGCGTAGACAGCTATTTATAAATACTTGTACTTCTTGATGGTGGTTGTTGTAGTTCTCTAGGTTTCAGCTCCATACAGTAGATCTGCCTTGACGTTGGTATTGAAGATTCTGACTTTGGTATTGGTTGAAAGTTGTTTTGAGTTCCATATGTTCTTCAATTGTAGGAATGCGATCCTTGCTTTGCCAATCCTTGCCTTTACGTCTGCATCTGAGCCTCCTTGTTCATCGATGATGCTTCCCAGGTATGTGAAGGATTCTACATCTTCCAGAGTTTCGCCATCAAGAGTGATTGCGTTGCTGTTCTCCGCTTTGAATTTGAGGACCTTGGTTTTCCCTTTGTGTATGCTGAGGCCTACTTCTAGTGAATATAATGCTGATAATTCAAACTAATCAAAATCAACTAATATATTGATAGATCTTTTCTGAAACCATCAGGATTTAAACCACATTTACATTTTCTAAACGACATTGTATTCAGTTAAATATGATCATTTGAAATATCGCTAGGAATGAAATCAATGTCATTCTGTTACAATCATCAATAACTTGTATAAATACTCGAATATTATTTATAAACCCGTTTAGATGACAATGATTCTACGAAAAATATGTGATCTACGATATTTGTTTTATTCTACTTGCATTTCATCAAGCGCATGAAATTGTTGCGATAACGGTTATGCAGTCTCATGGTAGTCAGTGATCAATAATCGGTTCATACACCATTTGTTCCCCCCCCGGATCATGGAGCCGATATATACCATTGGTTTGGAATGAGGGTTTTCTAACTTCCCTAGATGGATCCTTCGTATCCATCGAGCCGGTTGTAGTGTCAGACATTCGATTTTCGTCCTTTCGATTTCGTAAACAACTATCTGGTCGCTTAATTAGGAATGTCCTGGTAGTGGTTGTATGTACTTGGTCATGTGAGAGCATTTCGAGAAGGAGAGCTGACTCTCCTCACTCTTGGCCGTACCATGGCATTTGGCGGCTGAGAAAACGGTACATTTATCATAGTTAAATATAACGTTGAGGATAGATAATACTATACAACTAACTAACTAACTGCTCAAACTGAAATATATAAAGTGTAGTTTCAAACTGTTTTACTTACTTACACCTGTTACCTCTCGTAGAGGTGCATAGATCGCCCCGATCAGGAGTTTCTATCGAACTCTATCCTAGGCTAATAATCTTAAACACATATAGATTATTCAAAACTTAATTGATTTAACTAGTAATCCAACAATTTCTCATAAGATTGATAAGATAACGATTTAACTAACTGTAGTAAACATATTCGTACATTGTTTATGAAACATAATCCTTTTTCAACATTATCATAACAATGTGGTACAACACATCAAATGATAAGGACAAAAAAAAACGAGATAAACACAGATACACATCAAGAAACCTCTCATTAGGAGAAGGAATCATACCAATTAATATAGATAATTCAGATTAAGTAACAATACAATTAACATGTAACATTAATTATTTCATTTACAAAACAAACAATTAAGATATTAGTACACATTTGTCAATTAATTTTTCATCATGACTCTACACTCCAGAGGTTAAGTGTTCGAGCGCGAGACCGAAAATCCCAAATTCAAGTCCCACATACAGGATCGTGAATGCGTACTACTGAGGAATCCCACACTGAAACGAAATGGCTGTCCATTGCTTACAAGTTTTCAATAGTGGTCTAGCTTAGACTGACTCGTGAATCCAACTGTGAAAACACAACAATCTTCACAAATCCTCATACTGATACCACATACATATAGTTATGACTTACAACGATGAAATAATACTTATTGAGTAGTCACGTTACGTTAATGATCTTGAGTAATTGGAAGAGGACTATAATAATAAAAGTAATTATTCGACAAATTAGACAGTCTAACTTCATTAATCGTTCTAGTCATAGATCAGTTGTAAAACACAGTATTCAGTCTGGTTTCATTAAAGGTTTTCCGTACTATCTTTCTTAACCTTTGAGTCAGATCACCACTGAAAACCTGGAAGAACTGAACGACCATTTTATCCTAGTATAGGACTCCTTAATAGTGCTCACTCATGTTCTCGTATACAGGACATGAATCCAGGATCTTCGTTCTCGTGTGTGAAAAGAATATTTTATCGATCAATCCGTACATATATAAGTGTTAATGAAAAGAAAAACAAACAAAGTATTTAATATAAACTTACGGTAAATTGTATCACTAAACAATCAACAAGTATTGAAACATTATTTGATAATAACATATAAATAGAAGCAGCAATATTTGAAGTGCACATTGTATGAAGTAGACAACATGCTATTCTATATGTTCTATTTGAATAGAAAATGTAAAAAAGAAAAGACAGGAAAAGTAAAGTAAAGTAAATAGACGAAATGATGATAAAATGAAAAAGATATGAACTTGATACAAATGAACATAGATCATTATATTTCAATTCGCTTGGTATTGTTTCTCTGAATCTTCCCATTGTTGTTAAGGACTCCAATTAATCAATCTCTTATTGGGATATGTGCATACTGTGCACATTGCCTCTATATTGCATTAATTCATAAGTATTATAAGCAAAGATGGATAATAGCTAGCAGTGGAATCCAGTTTGATGAACGTTCATCCTATTGGAGACTCAGTAGCTAAGTGGATAATGAAATAGCGTTTGAAGCAAACGGTACTGGGTTGGAATCCTAGAGTGAACAACAACTTTGAGATGCAGGTACATCTATCTGACGAGTCCCAAACAGGATGAATTAAGGCAATATCGAGGCAATACCCACAGTATGCACATATACCAATAAGAGATTGATCAATTACAGTCCGAACCAATGGTGCATACGGGCTCCATGATCCTGAGGGAATAAATGGAGTATGAACCTATTGTTGGTCACCGGCTACCATGGAACTGTATCTCCTAACGTTGCTCCACTGCCTTGTGGGTTAGACCTTTAGGTCAAAGGCTCGGGGAGTGGCCCCCTAAGAAAACCACCTGCTTCGGTTTGGGCACCCGGGCAGTATCACAGCCCACACACAAACGATGAACTCTATGTAATTGGCAACTACTTTTATCGCTCCGAAAAACAATCAGTCGATTCAAATAATTATCATTACTATTATTGTCATTATTAATACTATTATTATTACTATTATTGTCGTTATTATTATTATTATTATTTCCCACATTATTCACCCTCTTTTATACTTATACAGCGGCTCGTCTTTGGTGGAAATCCGACTGTATCTAAACGTTCTCGAGTCACTGTCCGGTTGAAAATTGTATGTTACCACCGAATATGAGGACTGAAGCAGTTTTTCTGAAACCACGTGCACCATTCAAACTGGCTGCCTTCAACGTTCGCACATTTATGCAGGTCGGACAACAGATAGGGCTGGCTATGTCTTTGGAAAGTCTTAATATTGATGTTTGTTGTCTATCCGAGACCCGTATTCAAGACTCTGGCGAAGTACTACAAATTCGATCTCCATCTGTCGCTTCGAAAAGCTTGTTTTACGTGCGCTTATCCGGGGACCCTGTGGCATCTTCGTCTGGTCTTGCTGGCGTTGGTGTCGCACTAAGCGCTAGAGCTGAGGCAGCACTAGTCGATTGGATCCCCATTAACAGTCGGTTATGTGCTGTTAGATTAGAAAGTTCCATCAAAGTGAGAAGAAATCGGCGTGAGAAACGATGTCTTTTCGTCATCTCCGCCTATGCCCCGACAGATTGCAGCCCGGATGCAATCAAGGATGAGTTTTACCACCAGTTATCTGTTCTTCTCCAGAAAGTGCGTTCGACAGATATTGTAGTACTAGCCGGAGACTTGAATGCTCAGGTCGGGCGTCTAGGCACAGAAGAGAGTCGTTTAGGTGGCCGATGGGGACTCGTTGGTCGCAGGTCAGATAACGGGGACCGTCTACTGCAACTTGCACAGACCACAACCTGTTTCTGGCTAGCACTAACTTTCGGCACAGTCATCGCCGATGTGCCACCTGGCGTCCTCCCTCTGCATCTCAAGCCTGGACTCAGATTGATCACATCGCGATCAGCTACCGCTGGCGTGGTTGTGTAAAAGACTGCCGCTCCTTTTGGAGTACCTATCTGGACTCTGACCATGCCTTGGTCTGCGCCAATCTTGCCTTACTTTTCAGTGGACAACGAAGTGACCACCACCAACGGATTGATGTTAGCAAGCTGGTTGCAACTTCTGTTGCAAGTAAGTATCGAACCGAGCTAGCCTCTAGGCTAGCTACCACTCCACCGAAAAGTATAGATGAGCATTGGTTGCAATTGCATGACGCCATGAAAATGGCGGGAACAGTCAGTTGTGGGTTTGCGAAACGTCCCGCTTTTAAGCACTGGGTTTCTTCTGGTTCCTTACAACTCATTGAAGCCCGTCGGTCTACTCCGGGTGACCGTGAGTTTGACCATAAACGAAGGATGTTACGTAAGGAAATTGGGCAAAGCTTGCGTAAGGACCGAGAAGCCTGGTGGTCGAAGCGTGCTAATGAGCTGGAAGCAGCAGCTGCATCTGGTAACTACCGGAAGCTCTTCCAGCTCATCCGAGCCACTGGCAGCAAGAAGTCTGGTGTGAGTGAAACAATCTGCGAGGATGATGGGATGCCAATCACTAACATCCATCGACGTCTTGGACGATGGGCAGAATTTTTCGAAGGGCAGTTCAACTGGCCTGCTGCTCCGGCAACATCGGTCAGACTGTCCTGCCCTCCATGGCCGGTGACGACTGATCCACCAAACGAGGAGGAAGTCCGCAAGGAACTCCAACTCTTGAAGCGTTACAAATCACCTGGCCCAGATGACTTACCTCCGGCTCTTTTTAAAGATGGTGGTGACTTTTTGACTAAGGAATTGACGACGTTGTTTACAAAGGTTTGGGAACTAGAGAGTGTACCAACGTCATGGAATGAGTCGATAGTTGTCCCTATCTTTAAAAAGGGTTCACGTCGTTCCTGTAACAACTATCGGGGGATAAGTCTACTTCCGATTGCGTCCAAGCTATTGGCTTCCGTCATACTTCGTAGGTTGTTCAAAACCCGAGAAAGATTGACTCGCGAGGAGCAGGCTGGGTTTCGTTCTGGTCGAGGATGTATTGATCATATCTTCACCCTCCGCCAAATGTTAGAACACCGCCATACTTTTCAAAGGCCAACAATCGTAGTGTTTCTTGACATCAGGGCTGCCTTCGATTCGTTGGACAGGACTGTTCTCTGGGATTGTCTATTGAAGAAGGGTGTGCCTGAGAAGTTTATTAACATCCTAAAAGCCCTATATAAAAACACCTCAGGCAGAGTGAGGGCATACAACCACCTCTCTCCATTGTTCCATTCGAGCAGTGGGGTTAGGCAGGGTTGCCCAATCTCACCATTCCTCTTCAACTTTGCCATCGATGACATTCTGGAAACAGCTCTGATGAATGTAAGTAATGGTGGTGTGGATCTGTTGCCTGGAGAAAGACTTCTCGACCTTGAGTATGCGGACGATATTGTCTTACTGTGCGATAATGCCCAAGGCATGCAATCCGCACTTAATCAGTTGGCAATCAGTGTCCGTAGGTATGGTATGTGCTTTGCACCTTCGAAGTGCAAAGTACTTCTACAAGACTGGCAGGATTCTAATCCTGTACTCACCCTGGATGGTGAGCAGATAGACGTAGTCGAGAAGTTCGTGTATCTGGGTAGCTGCATAAGTGCTGGTGGGGGTGTGAGTGATGAGATCAATGCACGAATAGTGAAAGCCAGAGCGGCTTATGCCAATCTGGGCCACCTTTGGCGCCTTCGTGATGTTAGTCTGGCTGTAAAAGGTCGGATCTACAACGCGTCGGTGAGAGCAGTTTTGCTCTATGCTTGTGAAACCTGGCCTCTCCGAGTTGAGGACGTTAGACGACTCTCTGTGTTCGATCATCGCTGTCTCCGAAGGATTGCTGACATTCAGTGGCAACACCATGTCAGTAATGCAGAGGTTCGGCATCGTGTGTTCGGGCACAGAGATGATAATTCAATTGGTGTCACCATCTTGAAACACCGACTTCGGTGGCTTGGACATGTTCTCCGAATGTCGTCCCAGAGAATTCCACGTCGTGCATTATTTGCCGACTCTGGGACTGGTTGGAAGAAGCGGAGAGGTGGTCAGTGCATGACATGGTGTCGTGGCATGAAAGAAAGCTGCAAAGGACTGGCTTGTGTTGGTCCTTCACGACTCCCTGGTTGGGGTCTGAGAGATGGTGCTACACAGTGGCTAGAGACGTTATCAGATATGGCTCAGAATAGAAGCCAGTGGCGATCCTGCTGTAACCTTCTTTTACTTTCTTCATAAAAAGTGGTTCTGTCTCCCTTACCTGAAAGATTTCTTCCGATTGTACCTTTGCGTTCCCTGATTACTAGCACATTACCTTACACCAATCTCTTCGTTATTGTTCTCTCTTTTTTTGTTGCGCTCCTTAGCTTTTTTTTCTTTGTATTCCTCTCGAATTTTCATTGTTTTGTGTGGCGCATATATATTGGCGCTCTCTTGTACCAATATTCATGTGTCCAAATAAATAAATAAATAATAAACCTCCTTACACCAATGTTTGTGATCAGATAAATAAATAAATATCTTAAAGCTGAAAATATAAACCCATACTCGATAAACGTGTTATATACATTTATTCACCTAATTATAGCAGTGGAGATAACGACTTACTTCTCCGGGACTAATTGTTTTGAACTAGGCTTCTGTTCTCGAATTAAACCAATGAAATTCACCAGAATTGACAGCAAACCATTAGCGAGACAAATTTGTCGATCTGCTAAATTAACTGACTGACTTTGATTTTCATTATCTGGTAAAATGGAATGAGTCTGTGAAAAAAAATAAAATGAGTACATATGGTTAGGTGCACTATGCAACAGTCAGCTCTAATAAGCAATGTAGAACCTGAAAAACATGTACATCAGTTCAAAATTGACATACTATATCAGTACAGCTAGATTCAGAGATTCAAACAAACTATGAGCAACTATCTAACATCTTAGCAAAATGTATAATGATTTAGATTAGTGAGTATATTGGCCCCCAAATGCCCTGGTATGGCCGAGTGGGGAGAGTCCACTCTCCCTCTCCAAATGTTCTCACATGGCCACGCGTATATAGCCTCTGCCAAAAAAGTCCTACTCACTGCCTTCTCGTGATGGGGTGTTGTTTACGAAAATGAGAGGACGAAAAGCGAATGTCCGGCGCCTTAACCGGATTCCAAATCAATGGTGCACATGGGCTCCAGTATCCTGAAGGAAGAAATGGCGTATGAACCAATTGTTGGTCACCGACTACCATGGGAATGCATCTCCTTACGATGCTCCATTGCCTTGTGGATCAGACCTTCAGGTCGAAGGCTTGGGGAGTGGCCCCCTAAGAAAATAACCTGCTTCGGTTTTGGCACCCGGGCAGTATCACAGCCTTCACACATATCGAATGAGATTTGTGTGGTTCATATGTATTTGGTGCCTCTTTGTATCAGTATCTACGTGTTGAAATAAAATAAATAATATTGAAACTTTATCGATAGAATTTGGTCGATATAATAAGCTAGAAAAACATTACTGCTCATTGGTTAATCAACATAAATCTCTCAATTCGACAGAGGATCAGTTGTGATTAATAAGGTCTAAGACCTTGAAAATAAATAACCTGCAGTCAAACCCAACAGGGAATTCACAGGGTACACCCTATCAACTATCTTCAACTATTTAATATCAATTACAAATTGTGTATTTGCGAATATAGAAAATGAAGAAGAAAAAAAAAACGTTTTATTAGAATTGAACAAAGTTATGAATAATGAGAAGAGTCAATGAATAAACTCACTTTTGATTGATCATTAGAAATACATCGTAATAAACTATTTAAACATTTTTCCATAGCTTGAACTCGTGTAATTACCCATGGACCAGAATCAGGAAGATTGAGAAAACGACGAGCATTTTTGATTAATTTAATTAGACTAAATAGTGTAAATGTATAGCATTAATGAATATAATAGGAGTTATTTTTATTTGATTTAAATACATAAAAATCGGTACAACCAGGCACCATATAAATCATTCGATTTGTATGAGGGTTAAAATACTGCTCGGGTGCCCAAACCAAAGCAGGTGGTTTTCTTACGGGACCACACCCGGAGCCTTTGATATAAAGTTTAATCTACAAGGCAGTGGAGCAACGTTAGGAGATGCAGTTCCATGATAGCCGGTGACCAACAATAGGTTCATACGCCATTTGTTCCTTCAGGATCATGGAGCCCATGTACACTATTGGGTTGGAATGAGTGTTTTCCAATTCCCCAGGTGGACTCTCCGTCTCTACCAAGCCAGTTAAAGTACCGGTCATTCGCTTTTAGTCCTCTCAATTTCGTAAACAACAATACTGCCGCAAGAAGGCAGTGAGTAGAACTTCCCTGGCAATGTTTTCATGCACGTGGCCATGTGAGAGCATTTCGAGAGGGAGAGCTGACTCTCCCCGCTCTTGGCCGTACCAGGGCATTTGGGGGCTATAACATTTTCTTCAAGGACGTTTTTTTCTAAGTCATCATGGTAATGAAACACGAAGATTGTATAAAAGTAATAGCTACAACTGCAACAAACATAAATATATATGCTCATTTCTATTCTCACCAACTTTCTTTAAGCTGAAAAAAATCCTTTCTGGCTGGAGTTTCCCTTAACTGAACTGCTTCTATCATTAATTATTTACACTCGTTTTTTTTCACATTATACTCACCTTTCTTCCTTTATCTTTTCCCAATCTTATTTTTCTTACTGTATGACGTACATCGATTTTGGTACCCTTTTTGTATCAATATTCATATGTTTAAATATAGTAAGCTGCATTAACAGTGGGAATGCAGAAATTGACAGCAGTTCGTTCTGTTTTACTTTACAGCTGCGAAATGTGGCCATTAAGAGTAGAAGATATTCGTAAACTACTAGTATTTGACCACAAATATCTTAGAAATATTGCTCGCATCTGCTGGGATCATCGGGTAAGTAATAGTGAGGTTAGACACAGGGTATTAGGGAATAATAGTGGTAAATCAGTTGATGAGGTTGTGAATCTTCATCGACTGAGATGGTTGGGCCACGTGTTACGTATGCCTGAACACCGATTACCACGACGCGCAATGCTGACTAGTGTCATGGATGGTTAGAAGAAAATTAGGGGTGGCCAAACCAAAACGTTGCACCATTGCTCGAAGTCACTAACTTCTAGTCTGAGCCATGTTGGTAGATGCAGACTACTTGGTTGGGTTCCGCGTGACTATCGTAATCAATGGTTGGAGACTATTGGTGACATGGCTCACAATCGATCACAATGGCGTCGATATATACACTCACTGTCTTCCCTTAAACTATGAAATTAAAATCGCGTCATATGTTTCTACCAACTCGTTCTTTCTTCCTGTACTATATCCTTATATACAATCTTCCTTTTATATATTACTACCATAGAAGTAACTACTTCTATGAATTTGGTGTTCATCTTGTGTTAATGAGGTATGGCAACTTGGACCAATGCATATATGTTCCTGGTCCTACGTTGTAACTGACTAACCTAGTTGGATAATGCGATGAGAAGGCATCCAAAAAATGGGTCTATATTACCTTACCAAACAGGGTTGACTCAAATAGTCTCATGTTAAAACAAAGACTTAGATTAGCTATCAACAGGATAATTTATGCAGTCCAACTCCTCATCATCAAGAAGTCAAGGTTTATGTCACATCATATCTCATTACATCAATCAATTTATAAGTAAGTGCGGGAATATGTACAAAGAGAGGAGTAATCAGGATTGCAAGTAGGGACTAGCTCAACATGTTATGATTTTATGTCCGGCTTTTTATCACGTGATTTATCCACCAATCAAAATACGACTCATACAATCCCAGCACTGTGTCAAACCAATGACGTTCGAGCGGTATGAGCAGCCTAGCGTCCTTATTCGTCCTATGTCCGCCTAATCCGTCCACTTGAGTCCAGAACACCAATACCAGCTTCCAATATGCGAATCGAGTCATCATTTATTTCAGACATACTTGGTTTATATATCAACCAAACAGACCGCAACGCGGAGGTTGATTACGAATACAGTGGTCTTGAGTGCAGTTAAAGGTATGAGGGCGATTATCACTTCCCGGTTGCCCACACCGTGGAAGGGTTCTTCTGGAGGTACCTGAAAAGGAAATCGGATTAGAGGTGATCTTAGTGACCTGAGAACGTGACCCCAGTGCCCAAGGGACAACTGCTTGAGGTCGGTCACACACGACCTTTTTATGGGTAATTTTTGTGTTAGCTCCGTACTTGTTGAGACCTTATCGCCGGAGACGGATATCCGTGGGGTAAGGCGAGGTATGCATTTTTAGGGTCGACCTTTTCTAACCCCACTTCTCCTTGTGGGAAGGCAGCATCGCTGTCATGCTGGTAGTCTGGAGGAAACACCTTACTGCTGTCACACCTCTGTACAGTCAGCAATACAACTTCGCCTTCGGACCTTGGGTTTGTTGCTTTTGTTCTTACCGCTCTTCAACCGACCTGTCTGACATGGTAGGACCTTGAGGAACGGTTGTTACAGCCAGTATAGCTCGGTTGCTTCATCACGATGGGCAAGCCCGCCCACCACGTCAAGGTAGCAACAACGGTTGGGAGACCGCAACGCACCATAAAATAGGAAATAACATTTGTACACAATAAAGCCAAAAAGTGGCTGTGAACGTGGGAGGCAGTAGTCAATAGACTGGGAATAACTTAAGAACCGTAAATCGTACAATAATAAATTATAGGTCAAAATAAAGCATATAACAAGGGGAATATAGATATACATAATCTAGTTACCGAATATTTATACCATGAGAATATATAAATAATAATAGTCCATTAATAAGTCTCAGACGTTACTCGTAATGTAATCTTCACTAGGATATAACACAACACATACTTAAATAGCTGAAAAAACAAATGAATTCTTATAGTCAAAGAAGATGAGATGATAGACAAATATCTTCCTACATTGTGAAATATTTAGCTGAGATTGGTCATACTGTTGATATTAAGTCAGACTTTGTAGTGTGTTATACAAATGTGCTGAGGTGTATACTAAAGTTTATTGAACCTTTGAGTTCACCTTTTTATTAATAATATTAATGGTGGAATTCACAATGTTTGTTTGAAGTAGTCATATTAAGGTAAATTCATCAATTTACACATCAACAAGCCAAATAGAAAGAATACGGTAAGCCATTGACTAGAGACCATCAACAATAAACTACTATGGCATAGAACAAACCAGTTTACAGTTGAAGAAGAAATTAAGAAACGATGATGGAGATAGATAGGATAATACACTATGGAAATGATCAAATTGCATTACGAGGCAAGACCTAACTTGAACTTCTTACGACAAAAGAAAAAAAGATGAGGCAAAGAACATATTGGGTTGAGAATCGGAATACAACTTGAGAATGATTAGAAAGCAGAGAGCTGGATAGATTTCATTGAAGATTCATGATTTGAGGCATATGCCCTACCAGGGGTAACACAGGATTAAGTAAATAATATACGGTGAAAATCGACTTGTAAAATAATTACTTACTGTGACTTGTTGGATGAATCCAGAATTGGTGTCTTGTTGCTTTCCAGTTCTTTCAAAAACTGCAAACCTCTTTATAAAAAAGTTGGAAGTATGATATTAGTACAGAGTCTAATTCAATAAATTTAGATTATTAAAAAAGTGACTTTTGCATTAACGGAGATTAGTGTTAATTTACGTTTACGTTCAGATTTTCTTATTCACTACGGTCAACCTCCATCTTCTATCTTAACATAATGTACGAGATGTAGATACATTTAGACTAGTGACCACATTGCAGCTTGACTGGACAAGATTCAATCGGCACTAAGGACTAACAAAACATTATATTGATTACTTCACGTTAAGCAATCAACACGAATATCTGTTTTGTAGGGGGTTAGTTATATTTTGAATAGCTCTGTGGCGACATCTCTGGCCGTGAAGCTGGTCAACACGACGTCAAATCTGCTAGGGAGAATTACTGGCACACTATGTTGACAAATATCCAGTAGCACGAAACCTGGATCCAGGGTTCCCAGTTGACTATGTTCAACGACCATCTTACTAGTACTGATCTGTCATCAACACTAATCTTTCATCGACTAACATATATACAAATATAGGGATATGATTGAAGAATATGAATTCATTTGTGTTGGTTGCTTGAATCTTTCCGTTGACGTTTATGACAGCAATTGGTCTCTTTCAGCAATATGTGCATTCTCAGAGGATTGCCTAGACTTAATATAATCATCGTATTTATGTGTGGGTCGGAATACTATTCGGTAGACCAAATTGAGGTAGGTTGTTTTCACAGGAAAATAATCCCTCAATCTTCGAATCAGATGTCTGCTCTGCAAGGTAAGGAAGCAATGTCAAAAGATATGATCCCATAGTAACCAGTGACTGAAATGGGTTAATATACCAGGCATTCCATCAAAATCTTGGAACCCATTCACATTATTAGTTTGCAGTTGCAGTCTATCACCTCCTTTATAGGAAAAATCTGTATATCTACCAACAAGATTAGTACCGAATATTAGGTTTTCTAGAAACTCTCTTGAAATACATCAGAATTGCAACAGAGCCTAAAAACATGTAGTCATATAAAAGTATTTTCAATGAGGAGAGTACACTCTCAATTGTATCAGGAGATTTAAGGACGAAGATTAACCGTAGACACACAAGAACATAATGCCAGTCCATCAGGTCAGTGACAAATAACCTGAGCTTGGTCGGCCAGTACAGATGCGCCTAGTTAGAATCTGGGAGATAACAGTAATTGGTGATTGAAAACATTAAATGATATAACTATATATATATATATATATATATATATATATATATATATATATATATATATAAATCGTTTCAGATTAGACATATGTTAGTCAATGTCAAGTACTACATAGTAGCTCTTAATTGCTCTATAAACGTTGGAATAAAAGAAAGAAATCAGAATCATCCTAATTCTCCAAATAGTTAACATTTCTTGTTCATATGAATAGAAATATTAATCAAACTAACTTTTGATTCATTCGTTGTCTTAATTTTCTCGCTCGTTTTCTACGTAATTTTAAACGTTCCTGTTGTATATCATATTGAGAGTGTGGTAATTCATTTGGTGCATCAACAAGATGTGATAAATTGAACGCTTCCTAAGGGAAATTTAAAAGATAGAAAAAGTTATGAGTTAATTAAGTCAATAGCCTTTTTAGACAAGATCATTACGGAAATGACTAAAAGCATTTTCTAGTAATAGTAAAATTCAATTGAATGATGCTAACACTTGTAATGTTAATTTCTGGAAATTTCTTTTGATTTACCACCAAGTCATATATGTACAAATATATATAGAGGGGGCGGTGTGCTCCAATGGCTTTTGACCAAGAGGTCCAATCTAAAAAAAAACTATGGGGAGATGAAGTCTCATGGTTGTCAGTCAGTCAGTTAGGTACAACGTAGGACCAGGCACATATATGCATCGGTCCAAGTTGCCATACCTCATTAGCACAACAAGATGGACACCGGATTCATTAAAGTAGTTAATTCACAAGTTGTTGCTACCCCCGACCTTTGTTGCTACCTTGACGTGGTGGTCGGGCTTGCCTATCGTGATGAAGCAACCGAGCTATGTTGGCTGGAACAATCGTTCTACAAGGTCTTACCATGCCAGACAGGTCGGTTGAAGAGTGGTAAGAATAAAAGCAGCAAACCCAAGCCGACTGTACAGCAATGCTGGCTTCCCACAAGGAGGGTTGGGGGTAGAAAAGGTTGACCTTGAAAATGCACACGTTGCCTTATCTCACGAATGTTCGCCTCCGGCAGTAAGGTCTCAACAAGTACGGAGCTAACACAAAAATTACCCATAAAAAGATCGTGTGTTACCGACCTCAAGCAGTTGTCCCTTGGGCACTGGGGTCACGTTCTCAGGTCACTAAGATCACCTCTAATCCGATTTCCTTTTCAGGCACCTCGAGAAGAACCCTTCCACGGTGTGGGCAACCGGGAAGTGATAATCGCCCTCATACCTCTAACAGCACTCAAGACCACTGTATTCAGTCTCATGGTAACTAGTGACCAAAACAGGTTTATACTTCATTCGTTATGTCAGGATCGTACGGCCTATATTCTCCATTGAATTGGAATGGAAGTAAACGGATTCCTTTGGTGAGCTTCCAGTATCCAACAAGGTGATCTAAGTGTCAAACATCAAATTTTCATGGTTTTAATTGCGTATAAACACTTAAGTGGGGAGGAATTTTCTGATAGAGGTTAAAAGAAAGTGACCATATGAGAGTATTTCGAGAAGGAAAGTAAACTGTCACTTTCCTCGGCTGTATCCGAACCTTTTAGAGTATAGCATTATCGCTGAATTATGGTTGCTGGAATATATTGCTTTAAAACAATAAGCTAATATTATATATACATGTATATAAGACTTACTAATTCAGATCTACCAACAGGACGATTTTGTGCAGCTTCCATAATTGCATTCTGATGACGTTTACCGTGTAAATGACTTTTCAATTGAACTTCAGACATAATCTATTATACAAGCAGAAAATAGTCATAATAAAGAAGTACTTTACTAATCGACAATACAAAAGTGAAACAATGGATTTAACGATTAAATTAAATGATATTCAATAATTGAGGTTTACAGGTTTGTAGCCCAGGGTTCTAACCTTAAGGCAAGAACAGTATACAGCCATGAAAGTGAGATAAGATATGATTGTTATGATCGCATCTCAGGAGTAATGATACAGTGTTATAAACTAAATACACCTATGAATCATTTCTTGTTTTTACAAAATAACACACAACAATGAATTACTTGAGATGGTAATTAAAAAATGATCAAATCATTAAAGCTGAGATTTCAGGATGTTAGTCCGTTTATAACGACCGTTTTTGCTGTGCCTGGAAAGGCGCTGAATGATCTTGGGAATACTTACATGCCATTCTTAGGAGACAGTGATGGTCGAAAGCAGAAACCCCGGATACTTTCAGTTAGTAGTGTTGTAACGGCCTTCAAAAAAGCGCGTCGAAGCCTCCAAAGGCTCTAAATAAGCCCAAGAGATTCAATCCAGTTGCAACCTGACAGAACCCTCTAAAATATCAGAATGCCTTACTATGATTGTACGATTGTATAACTTCCCTATTTGCGAATTGGCTGAATTATAATTATGTAATAGCCAATACTAATAACCATAAATACCCCTGTTTTTCTGTACATCATTGACACTTACTCAATAACTGCTTCTCTTGCTTTCTTGCGTCTTTCGATATGCAATTACGAATTTCTTTGCGTTCGACTGCCGATAGACGTACACTGTATAAGCCATAATCAAATGGAGGACTTAATATGTAGAAGTCGGGTTTCTCAACTATTAGCCAAAGACGACATAGCTGTATATAATCTGGTTTAGATCTCACTATCCATAGACTGATCTCATCAGGCACATAGTTATCATATCAGCATTCACAGTCATTGAGATATACAGACTTTTTAATTGTTTACAGTGGCTTATCCCAAATGATAATTATGGATCCTATTATTTAACAAGTATGCAAAATCAGATGGTATGAAGATATTTATTTCTTTTGCTTGTTATTGGATGTTTAAAGTTGAACTGGTCAGTTTTTAAATATCCTATTTTATGGTAACGATTTCAATATTAAAAATGAAGTTACTTTCAGGTGTTTGGAAGTAGTTAGTGGGAAGCTCTGAACTTTAGTTCCGTGTTAGTTGGGATTTGTTAACAAGATGTACCTGCAATCCTGTTCTTTTTGAGATTCGAACTCTCGTCACCAAGTTCCACAATCTGATATTGATAGGATTCAATAATAGCAAACAACTATATGAACATAATACCGCTCACTATTCCGCAATTGATCAATTAGTTGTAAATATGGTTAATGTTTAAACAATTCAGTAACCCAGTGTATACTTTCCAAAAAAAATCACATTTTGAGTATTATATTGTAGTGAAAATTAAAAATAAAACCTGACTGTTTACATGGAATCATATGAACAGAGAAGTCAGTCAGTTATAAGCAAAATGGAATCTGACAAACATGTGTACAGATGCAAGTTGTAACATGATATTAGCATATCAAGATAAAATGGACATGATGAATACAAGAGTAGTAGAAGTATTCACAGTACCAGTGGTAGTAGAAAAGGTTTATGAATAGATAATATGACATCAGAAGAAAGAATGGATTCATAGAGTAAAACCTGTAAGATAATTTTAAAATTCAAGATCTAAAGGAATAGAAAGGATGAGTTCATCGATTTCACTGAGATTAACACTGAAACATTTAATCCAATGTCTCTAACTATTGATTAAGATAATCTACAGGAACTTAAACTGGTAGTCGCCAACTGTTAATAACTTCATGAACTGATACCACAATTATGGTATGAAGGTATAGAGAGGACCAAACTTATGATTGAATGATTACAATAATATAACGAAGGGTTGCTTAGACAAGAACAAAAGGTGTATCAAATCATTATTAGCGACTGTTCAGGGAAACTAACGACTGATGAAAAAAATTATTGAGGAACCTAGAAATAACAACAATAAAGAAAACTGTTCAACTGATTAATACACACATGATAGTATACATGGTGTCTGGTAGCTAATTAAGAAGTAATGTCATCGCCCTCCAAATCAATTATAAAATCATCCCTTGTTATCCATGATCGATCCAGTGTGCATGAAATATCAACGTGCACAGAGTATTCAGAACAATCAATCTTGTTGTTAGGTTGAACAGTAACCAAATCACCATTTTTCAAACATATACACTACATTTGTATTTATTGACTCATTTACCAAGTGTGTAAACTTGCATACTTGGTTTCGAGACAATATTCTACGTAGGATATCCAATGATTTTATCCAGTTGCCGAAGTCGAACTAGGTGTAGAAGGGTTTGAACCTGCTACTTACTGATTGAAAATCAGACATAATAACGACTAACCTACCGCTTCATCAAGGGACTAATCATGACAAATTTAATAATACAAAATCAATGAGGAATATAACGTGATAAACTTACCATTACTTGACATGCTTTACACCATTTTTGTACTGGATAAGGTTCAATGCCAGGAACAGTCAGTGAATCATCACCAGTATGAGTTAGTATTGACATTTCAAAAGCTTTTCTACTTATTTCTCTAAGTGACTCTTGATGACGTCTTTCAGATTCTTCTTGCTATGTAAAGTAGACATGATAGTAGAGAAGATTTGTAGCTCAAGTGGATGATTTTGATGGAGTCTTGTTCTCTGAGATGGAGTCTTAAAAATCGTTCTTCTGAACGATATCATCAGTACAAACTTCAGAGGAGAAGTGAAGTGTTCGAATTTCTCCACATATGGCTCACGATCAAACCATCCAGCTCAGAGAACAAAACTCTATCAAAAGTAGACATGATTTTAATTTAACAATTAAAAATCGAAAAAATATATAATGTTACATGTTTTAAATAGACGTAAGAATAGTTTCATAGATTGAAAGCTTTCCAATAATTGACTATTGTTTTTACATTACAAATTGACTTTGCCTAGACTATCACGTATAATCGTAGCATAGAACATCAACCATCTGATTGAGGATCAACGTTACAGTTGTCCAATAAACTTACTTCTTTCTTAATGACGCTCATAGTTAAAGTCAATTCATGATATAAACTAAAACAAGCTGAATAGTAGGGAAGTCTAAAAAAATGTAGTAATGATAATGAAAAAGACTAAATATTGAGAATATAAATTGTAAATATAGAATGACTGTGACTTATTATTTAGAGAAGGAAAAAGAGTGAATGCATTTGTGCTATTGTGACTGATTCTGACTAATATCACCCAATATCTTCTTCTTCAATTAATGATTACGGTTACCATATGGATTTCAACCAGATAGACTGTATTGACCAATATGGATGACTTCAAAATAACCGAAACTTGATAACCAAGATAAGTTTTATATACTCAGTTTACAATAATGGTGTTTGTACTGAAATCGATTAGATTGTCTTCAAGCTTATCACGTATTATTATTATTATTATTTAAAATATAAAAAAACATCTACGAGAATATTCTAATATCAATCGATTAAAGACATGTTTTCTCGGAGCTCTTTCATTGAACTAAACGATATGATAATAAATAGTCTTGATATGATGCACACACACACACACAAATAATCGAAACAACTTAAACAAATAACTTCGGTAGAAACAAGTAAATCGAATTATTACTCTTTAAGTCAGGTATAATCAACATGGAACAGGATAGAAATATGTGCCAGCCGAGGTTTCTATGTCATATACTATAGAAATGTGATAACATATGTAGCAATGTAGGTGAAATAACATTAGTATTATTAAAAGTGAAAACGCAATATCTGTGGGGGGGGTAATAAAGAAAGGGTGGATTTTAACCACTAAAACTAATTCTGAACAACATTAACTAACATTTCCAATCACTGATTGCAGTTATTACGCTACATCTTAAACAGATAGACCGCGTCTATTGAAATGACTGAGTTTAACAGAAAATAATTTAATAGACTACTATCTCGGTCATCATTGAGGATCGAAACTAATGGTACACGTATATGTACAACAAATATTTAACCAAATTTAGTCGGTAAAGATTTGGTCACATCAACCAATCATCATCTAGTATCATTTTTTAGTATCCTACGTTTAATAACAATACGCGTATACAGCCACTGCCAAGGAAGGCCTAATCACTGTCTTCTCGCGGCAATAATGTTGTTTACGAAATTGAAAAAAACGAAAAGCGAATGTCCGGCGCTTTGACCTCGTTGTTGGATACGGAGGGTCCACCTAGGGGAATTGGAAAACACTCATTCCAACCCAATGGGGTACATGGGCTCCATGATCCTGAAGGGACAAATGGCGTATGAACTAATTGTTGGTCACCGCCTACCATGGGACTACATTTGCTCAAGTTGCTCCACTGTCTTGTGGATTAGATCTTTAGGTCGAAGGCTTTGCGTGTGACCCCTTAAGAAAACCATATGCTTCGGTTTGGGCACCCGAGTAGTATTGTACAAAAATATATAACAGAAAATTTACTTTACGTTGAATCTTGCAACGTAACTGTTCAATATGTGTGCGTTGTTGTTCTTCTAAGGTAGCCATTTTAATTTCACGTGATTGTTTTTTAGCACGAGCTGCAGCTCGACGTGAATGTTCCAATAATTTAGCACGTGATGCTAACTGTTGTGCACGAATTTTCCATCTAGCTTGTAATGCATCTAATCTAGCTAAACGTGATGCTTCTAAAGCTCTTCGACGAATCTATAAACCAAAAACATAGAGGAAAACGAGAATGAAAAAAGAGTTATATCACAGATTCAAATCCCGCAGTGAATATTATTTCTCCTGAAATGGTTAAGAGATTTTCTTATTGAATAAGCAATATGCAAAAGATAAAGCTGTGTTTGGTGAAAAGGCTGATAGAATGCAAAGTGTATTGATCGTATTGAGGAACAATGTAAGCTCGACTGGGTTTTAACAAACTTGCGTTACTTGTGGCATACGTGAGAACATACCTCTGCCAACCAAAAAAAAACAAATATATTGCACAACAATTCGTTGTTATGAAACATGGTCTTTAAAAGCATAGAATATTCATAGGTCACTAGTATTTGATGACTTAAGAGTTGAGACGGTCGAGTGAGTAATGCTGAGATTAAACACAAGTTATAAAATAAGTCGGTTACTGAATCTCAAAGGATTGAGGTAGTTGAAACATGTGTTAAATGTGTCCAACCACCGTCGACTTCCGCACGCATTTACATCTCATTGTGTTGAAATTTCGTAGTAACTTGAACTGATGTATATATGTGCTAGATTCTAAGTTGTTTATGAATGATTTTTTCGACATTACATGCATTGGTGACCTAACGGAAACAAAGGTTTGAGATTGAATTGCTTAAAATAAAATATATTTCGTAAGATAAGAATATTATGATGAACTCATACTTCTATTTGAAAATCATAAGTCTGTAAAGCAATTAGAAGTAATCGCCAAAAAGTGCAGAGTTAGAAGACACTAGGATCATTAACTTTCATGTATGAGTAATTATTATTACAATTTCGCACAGGTTATATGCTCACTAGTAACTAGATTTGAGAAATTTCTGGATTTTTAGTGAGAAGCTGTGACAAGCGGAGTTAAACCATATCGGATATGATAAAGATATCTGCCGAAAACAATGAAAGATGGTTGTGTAACATCGCGAATTGATTGAAATTAGAATTATAGACTACTGGATCTCGGTTTAGTGGTATAGAGTTTAAAAGTTTGCGCGCGAGACCGAAGATCCTGGATTCCATCTACAGTAAGATGGAGTCATAGATGTGCACACATGAGGAGCTTCATATTTGAACAAAACGGGCGTCCAACGTCTTCAGATTTTCGATGGTTGTGAGTTCAATAACACTTAAACCATCCACATGGATTAGAGGAAGGACAAATTTTTGAAAAACAAAAGAAATACAACTAGTCCACTTACTTTAGCTGCTTCTTCTCGGCATAATTTCTCTTCGGTACGTCGTTGACGTTCAATTGCCAGTTCATTTAATCTTGCGCGACTCTCTTCATGTTTCGTTAATATACTATGTTGTTTTTGTTCCGCTTCAAGTGTCTAAATCCAACATACATACATACATAAATACATACATACATAAAGATACTACTTAATTTACACATAAGGTTATACATATTTAGAAATATGAACGTTTGATCAAAAATTGTAGTTTATATTATGATGTTTAGACAGAATTATTTAATTATTATCAAAAGGGGTTTTGTGGACATTTTAGCAATTTTATGGTTGAATTCATGAGTCAATTGAAGCTAAACCGCCACAGAAAATCTGGAAGCACTAGATGGCCGTTTCATCTTAGTATGGGACTCCTCATCAGTGTTACTGGGACAACAAACAAAAGTAAAACGATCACTGAAGATTATTTCGGTTACTGATAAGCAACTATTTCTTGGAGGATAACCAATTTGGTTAAAACATTGTTGTAGACATTGTTTAGATATTATAACATTAATTTTCTTGTATATATATGTATACTACACATGGTCAATCATCGTCCACTTTAATGCATAATGTTCATTAGTGTAGAAGTATGTTGGAAGAAAATTTATTGGATGTTGGAGGTGAGGTGTGTTGGTAGGCTCAGATTGGAGTCTGTGTGACTATCGTAACCAATAGTTAAAGATGTTAGGTGACATGGTTCAGAACCGATTGAAATGAAGCAGATGAATTCACTCTTTGTCTTCTTTTCTTATATCTTGAGTTTCAAAATTATCTTATGATTTTAATTACGCTAGTTTATTCTTTCACTCTAAATTATATTGTCTACGCTTAGACTTTTATACTACCACTGATACTGTAATCACCTCTACTGCTCTGCTATTTGTCTTGATAATTTCATATCGTTTTACTGTTACAGTATGACAAAATGAACCAATGAGTATACTTTCTAGGTCCTGTGTTATCAATGACCAAATGATTGACTTATAAGCATATTCACACACTTTCTATCATGGTATGATTAGAGTATATAAGTGGGTTAAAAGATAGATAATAGTGGCTAGACCATAAAATGGTAGTAGTTTACTGAGTATTTAGTCGGAACTTGCAGTCTACCCAGAGTTGGCATCTACAAGGCAACTGTACAACATATGGTTGGAGATATCAGACAACATAGTTTGGAACTGATTGTAATGGGCATAGATGTATTCATTCCATTACCATTCTTTATGTATTTTTTTTTCAGAACGTAACAAAACTTTATCCAATCCTATGTTATTTTGATGCTAATTGACTGAAAATAGTCGAAAAAAAAAACCATAGAACTAGGTTACGCGCTGGATGGCATTCATCAGTAAGGCACACTTGAAATCTTTAGAGGACTGATATTCTTTGTAGGATTCGAATCCACATCATTTAGCTTCTCACCTTGAGATGTTACCACTAAACCATTAGGCGTGTGATGAACTAACGAATTGTTAACCGTACAGATCAACCGATAGGCACACAATCAAGATGCATAAATGCTTGTAAAGGAAAATCACAATATTCCATGTTTTGCTGAGTTGTTATAGTACGTTATTCGAAGACTTACATGGTTATCATCAATGATAATTGTAAATAGCTAATCATAGATTGTTAGGTAACAAGATAATGACGATGTAAAGTTTACTAGAAAAAATAGTATTTATCGTCTCTGAAATAAGTAGAATTAAAAATCAAATTGATCTATGATTAGATAATATACTACTTAAATAGATATAAAAAAGCAGTCTGGAAAAGAGAAAGATTTTTACTTGTATAAATGCAATTTCTTTTCCTTTAGTCTCTTCATCATGTGCTTTAAGAACTCGACGTGTTAATTCAGCTTGACGTTTACGTTCAGCTGCATGCAAACGTCGTTCTAAGCATGAACGACGTTGATGTAATAAAATACGTTTTTGTAAATGTACTTCATCAACCTAGAAGAAAACAGTAATATATGACATATACATACAAAAATAAACAAATTCAAAATTATACAATTTTACCATGTAGGAACTTTGTTGGGTTTAAATAGTTCATTATTTGTGTGTGGGCTGTGATACTGCCCGGGTGGCCAGACCGAAGTAGGTGGTTATCTTAGCGGATCACACCCCGAGCCTTTGACCTAAAGGTCTAATCCACAAGGCAGTGGAGCATCGTAAGGAGATGCATTCCCATGGTAGTCGGTGACCAACAATTGGTTCATACGCCATTCGTTCCTTCAGGACACTGGAGCCCATGTGCACCATCGGTTCGGGATCCAGTTAAAGCACCGGAAATTCGCTTTTCGTCCTCTCATTTTCGTAAACAACACCCAAGCCACGAGAAGGCAGCGAGTAAGACTTCTCTGGCAGAGGCTGTATACGCATGGCCGTGTGAGAACATTTCGAGAGGGAGGGCGGGCCCACCCCACTCTCGGCCATACCAGGGCATATGGGTTTAAACATTTGACTAGGTATGTTTAATAATCTTTAAGAATTCACGTGTTAGGGGGGAGTTGAGTTGTAGCAATAAGTAGTTCCCGAGAAAAGAAATCGTTGGATATCCTTATTTTTAATGAAGTTTACTAGCTAATGATATACATTGAATTATGTGCGTTAATTTTGGTAACTCAATGTTGCTGTGAAGGATCTTTTTACTGTCTATATACCTTAAGGTTCTAGGTTTATCACCGGCTGAGCCAAGAACTCACAATTGTAGTGTCCCATGGATATAAATGGTAACCTATCTAAAATCAATTCTTGATGTTAAACAGAAAATTTAAGAGTCTCTGTAAACCCCTTTGTACTAAAAAAGTCATAAGCTCAAGAGCAAATAACTTTCAGAAGTAATTCAAGGAGTTCTTGTCAAAAGTTATAAAAAGTGAAGTCTAGGACGATCGTCTCAGAAACATTGCCATTTGCAATAGGTGATGATCGCGCGACATCATGAGTTAACTAAAGTCAATAATGTAAATCATTCGATATTAACTAAGTAATCTGGAGGTTAATAGCTCACCAGATGTGCTCAATCTGTGGAAAAATCATAGATACATATTGTTGAAGAGTAGCATACTAGAACAAAGCTGCCAGTTGTTTCTGGTTTGCAACCCGTGATGTAAGACTAAGAATTTAATAAACTATTAATTTTAAGTTGGATAATGGGTAACATTAGAACCTATGATGTGTGTTTCGTCCTATATAGAACTTATCAACTAAGTGTCCTAGTGTGAATATCGACACTGAAAGTGTAGGAACATCCAGATGATGATTCTTAAATAGGACGAAATGCCTATTCTAGATTCCACTACTAAACACTATCTAACTTTGCTTAAAATGATTGTGACTTAATGACAATACAATCCATAACATCAACGGGAAAATTTAAAACAGTCAAAATGAATGAATTAATAATTTTAAGATTATTTGTACGCTTTAAAGTATCATATACCATAGGTCAGTTATATCTTCACTAAAAATTCCAAACTCATGTAAGGTTTTCGTAAGTTTACTAAAAGTAACAATAAAATAGGGCTATTATTATTATTATTAAGACCAAAGAATACATTAAGCCGAGAAATGGAGACAGACATGAGAAAAATGAGCAAACATTGAATAGAACTAGGAAGGAAAGTCCAAGAGAGATTGGGTTGGAGAATGCTAGTCGGTGGCCTATGCTCCACCATTCCGAGTAACAGGCGTAAGTAAGTAAGTAATTATTATTATTATTAACAATCATATTACCTTTTTGCTTAATTCATGTACACGTTCTGTTCGTTCCAAAAGATGTTGCTGACGTAATACTCTAGCACGAGCTTGTTTCTCTTCAATTTCTTGGATAGAATTAGCTGACCTATACAAGTTTATTTTTTCGAATAAAATCAGCAGTTTAAAAAGTCACAATTTTACCAAAATGAAAGAACATCCCTTCATTTTCATTTAAAAAAAAGAATCAATGAAAGCATAGTATAGTATAGTACAGTACAGTATAGTATAGTGTAGGGCGGAAGTAATTAAAGTAAAAATGATACTATTAAGTGTATAATTCTTTCTCTGTTACCCAACCCTACTCTTTTATTCGAACTTAAAAACGATAGTAATTCTAGAAAGGCTCTAAGTGAAGTTGTATATAGGACAAACAAATCAAAAGCATTATTGTGGTGTTTGAATGAACTAATGATTCCTTTGTACTTGTTGAATACTTGATTTCGAATTCCAACTACATTACATTCGTTCGTGGTTATCTAGTACTTCTTGATCCAATTGCGTTATTTCTGAGATTCTTAGTTCGTACTATAATTCAAATACTCCTAATCATCATAATTATCCACAAATTCGAACCCTAAACCCTTATTATTGAAACGAACCATAAGCTATCGACATTATAGTTTCTTTATTTATTTGTTTACTTGAACACATAGATATTGGTACAAGGAGGCACCAAATACATATGAGCAACATATACCTCATTTGATATGTGTAAGGGCTGTGATACTGCCCGGGTGCCCAAACCGAATCAAGTGGTTTTCTCAGGGGACCACACCCGGAGGCTTCGCCCTAAAGGTCTGATCCACAAGGTAGTGCAACAACGTTAGGAGATGCATTCCCATGGTAGTCGGTGACCAACGATTCGCTCATACGCCATTCGTTCCTTCAGGACACTGGAGCCCATGTGCATCATTGCTTTCGAATCAGGGTTTTCCAACTCCTCTAGGTGGACACTCCATGTCCACCGACTCAGTCAAAGCGCCGGACATTCGCTTTTCGTCCTCTCATTTTCGTAAACAACACACCCGTCACGAGAAGGCAGTGAGTAGGACTTTTTTGGCAGAGGCTATATACGCGTGGCCATGTGAGAGCATTTCGAGAGGGAGAGCGGACTCTCCCCACTCTCGGGCGTACCAGGGCAGTGATGAAGATACATTCACCAGATCTTGAGTTCCAGTATTCTTTAATACATACCTTTTAATCTGATCTTCTTGAACTACCATTGGTACCACAATTATTTCGACCTGTTTGTCATTTATCTTGTCATGATAAAGTGATAGATAAAACTGAACTAATGTAAACTTGTTACAACTTCTACGTCAATTATGACTGATTGATGAAATAACAGATTCAATCCCATAAATACATGAACTGAATTCATTAATTGATTATTCAAAGTATGCTAATATGATTACCCCTTCAAAAAAATACATTTATTTTTAACATATTAAAAGTTCTAAAGACTATGCTAACAAAAAACAAAAAACAATAAAGAGTAGTTACCGTTTTTTTGAACGAGCTGAAAGTTTTTCATGCATATGTACACCATGACCTGGTATACGTGATTTCACCTCTGTTTTAGGAATAAACAATAATCCTTGTGGACAAATATTAACATCTGAAGTGATTAATGGTAATAATGAACAAAGAATACCTTGAGTAGCTGTTGCTGAAGTGGATAAAGACAACATAGTTTCATTTGAGTCCATATATTTTGACGATTTCTCCAACATTACAGTATTTTTTGATAATGATGATGATAATGATAAATTCGATTGAATTTGACTCACTTGAACAGGGACCTTTGAAATATCATCATTGTGTTTTGTTTCTAATGGTCTTGATAATGAATCTATAAAGTTATCACAGTGTTTCAATGTACCATCTTCAGAAGTTGGTTGTTCTATAACATAATTTTTTAAAGAAAATTCTAAGATATAAGGAATAAATGAATGCCCAATTTATACATAAAATCAAATTAAAGATCATTTTAGTTAGTCAGTCAGTCAGCTACAACGTAGGACCAGAAACATATATGAATTGGTCCAAGTTGCCATACCACAGTAGCAGTCAGTCAGTCACTAACAACGTAGAACTTCGTACGTACGTACATCAGTTCGAGTTGCCACACCACATTAGCACAGAGATGCAGTTGTCGATTCAAATCCCGTAGTGGTAGAGGTAATAAGAGTATGAGCACTAATCGGGAAGATTAGGGTTTGGAGATGTTATTTAAAGAGTATAATACAGTGAAATAAATTTGGAAAGAGAAGAAAATAAAGGGACATGAAGGATTCAGAAGATTAGAATTTGGGAGAACACTAAGAGTGAATGCACCTGCACCATTGCAAACGATTTTGAGCCATGTCATTCAAGGTCTCTAACCATCGTTTGCTATCATCTCGCGGTCCCCAACCAGGTAGTCTACACCTACCAACATGGCTCAGTCCACTTGTCAGTGACTTCATGGATTTGTGCCATGTTTTGGTCTGGTCGCCCCTAAATTTCTCCCAACCTACTCCTATACCACTGAACATAGCACGTTGAGGCAGTCGGTCGTTGGGCATACGTAACACATGTCCCAGCCATCTCAACTGACCAAGTTTCACTACTTCATCCTTTGATTTGCCATCCTTACCTAGTACCCGTTTCCTAACAACCACATTACTTACTCGATGGTCGTCTCAGGATATACGAGCAATGTTTCGAAGACACCTATGATTGAATACTAGTAACCTACGAATATCCAGTACTCTTACCAGCCATGTTTCACTGCCATAAAGTAGGACGGAACGAACTGCTGCGCAGTAAACACGTCCTTTGTTTGATAGACGGATATCTCGCCTACGCCATAAATGATGCAAGTTGGCAAAAGCTAGTCGAGCCTTCTGTATCCCTGCTGAGATTTCATCACACACCAAACCACAAGGGCTGATGAGACTTCCAAGATAAGTGAAGTGGTCGACACGCTCAACTATTTCACTCACTATCATTAGTTCGGATGTCGATGCAACCCAATCCTGAAGCAACATTTTGCATTTCGAGGGGAATAGTCGCATCCCGAACATGCTTGCATTGTTGCTTATAGAGGTCAGAAGACTCTACATTTTGTCAGTGTCTTCACCAAATAGAACTATGTCATCGGTATATTCTAAGTCAACAAGTGAGTCTCCTGGTAGAAGTTCAACCCTTGGAAATTTAGATGAGTAAAGTATTATCTCTAAAAGCACGTCTACGATATAGTTAAACAAGAATGTAGAGAGTGCACAGCCCTGACGAACACCACTTGAGGTAATCAATTCTGATTTAATAATAACACAATCAAAATTACAAAAGTGAAGAATAAGTAATATGTTCAGAATTTAAAGGAAGGTAAACAATGAATAGATCTGTACCAATATACAATTGATTTTAATTCATGTAACTTGAAATTTCCAACTACTGACTGCAAATATCTAAAGAGTTTTGACCACTAAGTCTTCATCTTTTAAAACATTCAATAAGCCTTACAAATAACAAATTGACAGTTAGGTTACAAGTCAAATTGTCAATGTTTAATATAAGTATTAGAGGATTTGTGTTTATTGTTGAATTTTAGGATGGACATCACGGACTGATCTTGATCAGATAAACAGTGAAAACTAGGAAGCATTGGACAAGTGTTTTATCCTACTGTGAGATTCCTCAATAGTAGTGTGTGCATGTATGACTCCACCAGAAGTCGAACCCAGGATCCTTGGACCATGGAGTCAGCATCTAATGGTTTCCATGTCTAGCTCGTTGCAACGACTGAAAGCACTAGGCTCCATCCGTGAATGCACAACACTGCTGAGTAGTCCTATACTAGGACGAGACAGCTATTATCCAAAGCTTCCTCATTTCTCGTGATTGTTTAACCGAGTGATGTAAACTATAAAACACTATATTACCTGATTGTTTTTGATCATAATATTGATCTACATTTGTTTCCACTGGATATTTGGTTTGGCAATTATTTCCAGTTTTTTCTAATAATACTGAATCAGAAGAACGTTGCGGGTGAGTATTTTGAGCTCGTTCAAAATTCTTCGATGGACTATCGATCTCATAACATTGAAAGTTAGTTGAAGAAGACGACTGATTAAATGCATAATTAGGTCCATGACAATGACAACTGCAACAATGGCAATGTTTCACGCTAGAATTATCTATGACTTTCCTATTTGATTCAATTCTATTCAAATTATCATTTAAACGATACTCCGAAAAGCAATGGATAGAATTCAACGGTGAATGAACTACCTTCATTCGTTGTTTGTTACTATTTTTTGCAATTTTTCTTGTGTCAGGAATTAATTTCTCACAACTATCGATATCATCTAATATAATACTATCCATATCAAGTAAATCGACATCTGTGTCGATTTCCACTTCGTCAGTTGTCGTCGTCGTAGTAGTAGTCGTAGCAGTACCACAAACATCAATCTCTTCGGTATTTTGACAATTTGTATGCATAGGATTCTTTAATCGAGAATTATACCAAAATTTATTATAACCACTAGTTGAACGTATAAAAGCGGCTTTCTCTTCTTTAATTAAACGTCTACGTAAAGAAGCTTCAGCAAGTTGTGCTTTGTCTAACTGATGCGTTAATACAAGTTCAGCTGTGGTAACATTTTCAATAGCCTATTTTTATGTTTTTTTTGAATAAATATAAAGAAAAATTAAATGAAATTATGTATATATCTAATGTTTATAGAAAGAGCACATCATAAACAATGTTTTATTTAATTTGAAAAACAAGTTGATAAGTGCGACTAGTCAATCAGTCGAAGATAATGCAGGTGATCCCACAAAGGTGTTCCGTCCACAATAGACTAGGTGAACTCGTAATCGCTTTAAACATAGCAGAAGGTAGCCCATCTCACTTATATTAGCATAGTAGGATAGAATATTAACAAAGTGAGAGTCAGAGAAGAGTGAATAATCAAGTCCACAACGGTGAAATGTTTAACATGAGAAATAGAGTCCAAGAGAAATGCACATATATAAATGAGAAAAATGAAATGATGTTAAGCTGAAAATTTTTTAAAAGAGAAGTAAGAAATTAATCCAATTATGATACATCAATCGATTTTAAATGATGTCCCCAAACATATGAAACCACCCAATACGATTATTGAGGAGGGGATATAACCAGGAAGTCAACATCTACCCTCCAAGTAGTTAATAACTTTATAGACTGATGTCATGTAAGATGGTCAGTTACCTGCCTCAACTGACAAGTCATCAACTTTTGAATACAAACAGTTTAAGAAATGTTTATTTATTTAAACAAATAAATATTGATAAAGTTAGGTACTAAAATAAATATGCACCACATAATAAGAAAATAAGATTATAAAGAGATAACGTAATAAAGAGAAGCATAATTAAATAAATAAATGAATAGAAATGAGTGAATGAAAATAGATTATAATGAAGGACAATTAGCCCCCAAATGAACTGGTACGGCCGAGAGTGGAGAGAGTCAGTTTTCCCTCTCCAAATGCTCTCACATGGTCACATGCATACAACCACTTCCAGAGAAGCCCTACTCACCACCTCGTAGCTAGACAGTTGTTTACAAAATTGAGAGGTCAAAAGGCGGATGTCTGGCGCTTTAACCGGGTTGGTGGATATAGAGGGTCCACCTAAAGGAGTAGGAAAATCCCTGATTGCAAACCAATGGTGCACATAGGCTCCAGGATCGTGAAGGAACAAATGGTGTATAAACCCGTTGTTGGTCACCGGCTACCATGGGACCGCATCTACTGATGTCGCTCCATTACCTTGTGGATTAGACCTTTGGGTCAACGGCTCTAGGTGTGGCCCCCTAATAATACCACCTATTTAGTTTTGAGCGCTCGGGCAGTATTCTAGCCCTCACATAAATCGAATGACAAAGTGCGGTACATATTATATTTGGTGCCTCCTTGTACCAATGTTTAGCCAGGAAGAATTCTCTCCATAAAAGAAGCTCTTCTTACATATAACATAAATGTAAAACTAAACTATACCACTATCACCAGTGATTTCTATTGTGAGCCATATCTGATGCTGTCTCAAGCCACTAGACTACATCACCGCTCAGACGACAATTGGGAAATCATGGTGGGTTGACAGATGCCGGTTTTATGCAACGGTGCCATGTCATAAACTGAACACCTCTCAACTTTTTTCCAATCGGTCCCCGAGTTAGCAAATAATCACAAACTTAAAAGTCAACGGGATGACTTTCGTAAAAAATGAGCAAGCCACCGGAACCGGTGTTTCAAGATTTTCATACCAAATGGACTATCGTCACTGCTCCAGAACATACATATAGGCTACACGAACCATATATATGATGTATAGGTTTAGTGCCAAACACTTTGGTTTTTATCTTGTCTAATCATTTTCATATTATTTATTTACTGTTTCTTGCGTGGTATTATTTTATTATTCATTTATTTAGACACATAAATATTGGTACAAGGAGGCACCAAGTAGATGTGCGCCATATAAATCATTCGATTTGTGTAAGGGCTGTGATACTGCCCGGGTGCCCAAGCCGAAGCGTGGTCTAGTCACTGATTCATTGTTGCATGACTACTCATTAACTGATGAATCGTATGTAAATATAACTTTAACAAAACGCGAAACACAGCACCTGAACAACCTGGCTTCTCAGGGATTCCTAAGAAGTTTAGGATAACGATGAGTATTGCAGGTAGGGATACGATAGATAAACGCCAACATTTTGTGAAAAGGAAAGTTTTCAAAACCTCTATTTGCATTTTTTAAAACCCAACTACACAGTAATGCAAAATGCAGGAATTCAGACTTACTTTATCTAATTTTGCCAAATCATGAGATAATGTATTATCCTCCCCCTCCTCCTCCTCTCGGTCAACGTAATCAGCATCATCATCAACCAAATATGTGAAGTTAGACATTTGTTGTCTTTTGTGATGACGATGACGATGATGTTCTACACTTTCGTCATCATCATAAATTTCAACTTCATCATCATCTTCGTCATTTGCATCAGATGGTTCGTTGTCAAGATTACACAAATTCGGTACCATCACTGAATTATTGGATGGTCGAGTACATGATTCATCATGATGATGGTGTTTATTATCATTAATTGCTATATTTAATTTGAGTTTGTTCAATGAATGGTTCCGATTACCAGATTTAGCACAACCAATATCAGAATCACTATCTGCAACCTCTATGACACTACTATCCGATTTCATGCTTAATGGGGTGGAAAGATAAGATTGTTGCGCAGATGTAACAACACCTGTTGAAGCTAATACTTGACACATAATTGGTTTTCCTGGCAGAATAGTACGTTCATCCCATGCAAGAGAGTTTGGTCTAAATGCAGAATAAAACTGGAATGAAATAAACTGGGAGAGAAGTTTACATAATAAAATAGTTTAAAAAAGATTCGATAAACAACATTTCCTACTATGTATCAAGCAATAGCTTAATGTTTAAAACACTAGGTTTTCAACTAATAGGTCTCATATTAAAACCCTGCTTCATATACTTTAGTTTGGACAGTTAGCTGGATAGTATCAAACCACGTAACTCAGATTTGAATATACGCTAAACCTGTGCTTGGTAAGTGATTTACAGGTGTGCAGCAAAAACCGTTTACAGTGAATTTATTTCAATAATTCAATTTTGATGAGATGAACTGAATAGGATATTTGTAACGGTTTCATGTAGGAATGTCAAAAGAATGAGATAATTCTAAAGAAATATATTACATACAACAGTTTCCGGTAGCAACTCACAGCATGTTCAAGGGAAAAAGGTCAGAAAAGGCTAAGACTAAAACTGTCACATCTTTTCTCGTTTCACGGGTTTCCATAACCGATAGCATAGTCTAAAAACCAAAGTCAAATCATCACAAACCATTCACAAAGAAGCCAAAAGTGACCGGCCTCAACCAAATGTCCCTTGGTTTCAATGGTCACGCTACAAGGTCGTCAAGATCAAAACTCAACTCAGTTTTTTTCTTCAGATCTTGCAAGAACAAGGATCATTTCTCGATATGAACAACCAGGAAGTGATAACCACTCTAAACATCACCAACATGTTCGAACACTACCAATAGTTGAATCATACGTACTAAAAGAATGAAGATACGTTTGTCAAAAATTACTCTTCAGTCAGTGCATGCAGTCAGAAGACTTCTTAGTCGGAAAAGTGTTTCAACTGACTTTCTGCTAAATGAAAGAGTTCTAAATGTAACGTCGCAACGTTCCAACTGTAGTATCGATTGTAACAGGCATAGTCAAATCTAGTATTACACTTTCCACAAACATTTCTGTGGTTAAAAATACCATTGACAGGTAATTCTTAAAATAGAATAATACTTTGTCTGCTTTACGAAAACCTACACATGGTCAATTGAGAAATTAATGACCAGTTAAGCACTTACCTATTATGTGCATCAGCCTGTTCATAATCACGTAGTAAGTTCATTTTTTCTATCAATGAAAAGAAGTCTTGCTTACTGTGTTCCAATATCATGATAACCTCCTAAACAAATTGATAATTGGGTAGTTTGTAATATGAATTGAAGTGGCAGAATCTATCTTTTTGATTGATAATACAAACATTATAAGGATAATAGGATGCAAAATATAGTGTTCCACTCGAAATGGAATATCATAAACTAATGGAGGGATCATATAATCAGTAAATACATGGATGAGGATAAAACTAGAACAAGACATCACAATTGAAAATACGAGTGAGAAAGATTTCATTTAGCTAGACAGGTTCGTCACGTGTTGAAGAACGTAGTAGAGAACTACAGTGAAATCGCTAGTAACTTCTATGAAGGGCGTTGTCTGATAACATTTCTCTGGAACGGTACGAAATGAGTTGTAAAAGGCCAACACGTGGTAGTTCTATACAGATTTCTCTCATAACACAGTAGTAAGACTACCTTGCCATCTTTTCCAATCAGTTTCAATGCTAGTAAATAGTATTCAGTGTGGATGCCACTCGAACGATATTTGTAGAACACGTTCGAGCTACTGAATTTATTGTTTCATGGTTGTAACACCAAATAATTTATCACCGCCGGATTTAAACACACATTAGCGGAGTTTACAATTACTAGTGGGGAGCTAACACATGATGAAAGCAATCCATCGGAAGCAAACATGGCCGAACACATGAATTCGCCAAACATCTTCAGCTCAGAAGAAATAGGTTACAAGAGTAGTATTTCAAAGAAGTGTCATTACCAAAACCCGATTTTATACAGCCGAATTAGTATCACAACGACATCACAGACGGTCCAAATCGGTATAAACCACTATGGTTTTCGCGATATGTAGGTTGGTCTGATCTGCCAAGCTACTACCGGGACTTATATGGCTGCCGAGATGCATAGCCATTTTAGTTATTTTACAACGGCTCACCGTGAAGTGTCAGTTTTGAAGAAAGGCTTTGCCTTGATTATATTACTGCTTCAAGTCACGGAAAATTCGTACGAAATATTACTGAGAATACCGAAATCATGTAGTTTAGAAGCTCACCTTACACTCCACTTCATTCTCATCTGTTTCACATGCTGAATATATTTCATCGATAGTTCGTCTTAAGGTATCCAACATTTGACCCCAATAACGTGCCTTATACTCACTTTCAGTTAGAGGTTTTCCACGATTAATACGCCTATAGGGAACTGTTGATACTGAGTCAAAATGACGATGTAGTTGTGAGCAAACGGTTCTTGAATTTGTCGATATCAGACTACCGGAACGTGTATTGGAAGCAGTTCGTTCTTTGCAAAAGTTGTTTGTGTTCAAACTACTACTTTCATGTGAGTTATTACAACTATCAACTTCAGAATATAGAGAGTTCTTGATGGTACTGTCACCATTCGCAATTTTGATTTTGTTTCTTTCCGAGTTCGTTATATCTTGCTCAAGTGTCGAGGAAGGCAGAGTGAAGTCGCATTTTGCAACATAACGTCTGGCTGTAAATGAAGTAAATGACAAGTTTAAGAATTCTGTCATACATAAACTGGATGAATTTGCTAATGTGGATGCAGAGACCAGCAATATTTACTTAGACTTTCACTAACATTTTATTAACAGAAAATTATAAAGGATGAATAGAACTTTGAGTACACTTTAATACCTATTAAGCAACTTTGATATTCTAATTCATTTATCCAACAGTTTAGTGTTCTAATCAAATATGCATAACGAAATTACTGAAGGAATAACTGAAATTGCTTGCCAAGTTACTTTTGACGTTAATATTGTGACAAATATTTTACTCTGAAACTTTTTATTCCCTCCTTATTGTTGGCGATAGTGACCTTAAATTTATTCTTCCCCATTATATTCCAGTTGGTCTAACATTCATCCTACAATGGAAGTGCATAGACTGTCATAAAATTAGTTTAAACAAGACCATTCAGTAATTAAGCCCTCAACTCTGACCTACATATCTTTGTGTTTAAGTGGCGATCCATGGTACTCTGAATGATAGAAGTAGTTGAAGAGTGTCCAAACTCATAATCCGAAGGTTAAAAGTTGATTACTTCGCCCATTAAACCACTGCTTTCACTACAATCAACCATAACTTTTTTGATTTGAATATCTCTACGTCGAAAATCGGTGTATCAACTAGGTTACGAAAGAAAACTAGAATCTATAAACAGAAACTAAAATGGCATTTTGAACATCCTAAAAGACGTCTGCATACAACTTACGAGAACTGGGATTATCGATGGGCACGCTATACTTGATTATATTTCGTGCTTGCACACCTTCATCTTCAATTTTATTCTTTATCCATGAGGAGACATTCCAACACTAGAAATACATATTTACGTAGGTCTACAAATATTAGCACACTAACCTTTGTTTTCTGACTAACAGCACCGAGACATCGCCCTTCTGACATTGACTATATGTAGTCAGAAACTTTTCCCGAAGACGTTAAGTAGAGGTTGTAAAATTAGAAACCAGACAATTTTAGGGTTACACGGTTCTGACCTGAAATATATTTGATGAAAAGAAAACAAACAACAATTAAGATCAGCGGCATAAGTAACTTATAAAAATACAAAACATACAGCCATAAAGACCAAATATATAGTTTTTGTTAGGTTCAGGGGAAATATGATGCCAATTTACAGGGCACTTATCCAGGTACCATGGCGTTTGGAACATTATGCAAAGCAATTTTTCATTTAAGGTCAGAAAAGCTTTTTAATGGGCTATTTCCATTTTTAGGTTGTTGGGCCATTTTTCTGGATTATAGAACCTAACGACTAAAACTGAAAGTTCAAAGCTCCACTTAAGGTCAATCAGACTTCAACTACAATATTTGAGATATATTGTCAACTGCATACTAAAACTACGCAATGAAAACAGAGTACCGACTGATTTATGATAAGGTTTTAACTTTTAATTAACAACCAAATGATTGAATATTATCTTCAGAAAACGTACTCTGTATACCAATCTACCAACTTCAGGGGAATACTCTAAATGTATTTTTTAAACTTTACGACAGGTCCTGAAAGAAAACTCGCAAAAAAAGACAACCAATTACAAGTTCTCTCACTTTCATGCAGCGTCTGACTTATCTAAGCATTTTATTAATAAATAACACTCAAAGTTTGGATCTAAGTAAATTTAGTGAAATCCCAATGTGCCGACTTAAAGTGCCCGATTCCCCAATTTTGGGAAAAATTTTACCCGTTCTAAGAAATTTTAGACAAGCTTCTATAGAAAATTTTGTGGAAATGACACCAGAATTGGAAGATCATATGAATTTAGAGACTTGTGGAAAAACCAGTCCTGAGAAAGCTTCTGATAAATTTATCTCTGAAGAAAGAATATAAGACAAAATATATGTGGAAAGGCTGGAACTAGTTTCCCCTACAACAAGAAGATTAGGTTCACTACGGAAATTGACATCATGTGGAAATTGACAAAGTGAATTGTTATAAACCACTCCATAATATACCTGGATGTCAGTGTACTTTAATCATCTCCACTAGTCCGTTGACTATGTGATCTTGTTGTGAGCAACAACAAACCAAAAATACAAACTTAAGGAACTTATAGTCAGCCGTAGCCAACACAAACAAATCTCACTTCAAGGGCGCGACTACAAAGTCACACATGTAACTCCATACAATATCCAATATCTTCATGACTAGCTATTATAAACCGGCTGATTTTTTACGATTCCTCCTTGACGTTACTTCATAGCTTTGTATCTTTGTTACCAACCAATAAGAGTAGTCAACAGACTCAATTCACCTAGCTATGGAATGTCCTAGTGGGGTCCCCCAGGGCTCAGTACTAGGGCCTCTTCTCTTCTTGATTTACATAAATGATCTTCCTCAACAGGTAACGTCAGACTTATTACTTTTTGCCGACGACGTGAAACTTTGGAGAGAGATACGCAACCAAGACGATATACAGGCTCTTCAAGAGGATCTGACTCGACTTCATAGTTGGGCAGACGATAACGGACTTACCTTTAACACTTCTAAGTGTAAAGTAGTCCATCTGCGACATGTCGCAAACTACAGTTACAACTTAGGAAACTCCTCTCTAGTAGTATCCCAAGTCGAAAAAGATTTAGGAGTCCTGGTGCCCCATGACTTAAAGTCTTACGCTAACTGTGACAAAAATGCCTTCCGAGCAAACCTTGCACTGGTAACGTTGAGGCGCATTTTTGGTCAGTTTGACGGAAGAACTTTCCACACAATCTTCAATAGTTTCATCCGTCCCCATTTAGAGTACGGAAACATAGTACTCCCCCCCTCACTCCAAAAGGATAAGGTCACTTTGGAGCGTATCCAACGGCGAGCCACGAAATCAGTTCGAGGACTCAAATCTAAGCCTTACGAAGAACGCCTCCGTTCACTAGACCTTTACCCACTAGAATATAGGCGTCTTAGAGGTGATTTATTAATGGCTTATAGTATTCTTAACACTTCTGGACATCCTCTTAAACACCTACTTAAGCTTAGTTCGAACAATAACCTAAGGGGTAACACCCAGAAACTGGAAACACAACATAGCAAGACGGAATGTAGACACAACTTCTACTCCTTAAGAGTTGTCAAAAGCTGGAATTCGCTGCCGGCCGAGCTAGTCCAAGCGACTTCTCAGGAGTCCTTCAAGAGGCAACTTGACCTATTCTTAAGGACCAAGGACAGCATCGCACTATGATTTACCAATTTCTTTTCCTCTTTTATTGTTAACATACCTAGGTTCCTGCCTGGAGGATTTGGTGATCCCCTGCTACTAGACACGGAAGCCTGTTAAGCGAAAGCTTCTTCTATTCCGTCCACAACCATTTGAACCATTTGAACCATTTGAACCTACTGGGTTTTACATTCGATTCCAAACACAATGGTCACGAACATGTATGAACTGATTGACTAATTTGAGCTCTCTTCGTGCAGGATCGGTATGGTTCCAAGTATTTGCTCATGTTCAATGGGTGGTAGTCTAACTACCCGAATTCACTAATTCTTGTCAGAGTTGTGGTTATTTGTGAATTTGAATATGTTGTATTTGAGTGACAAATCAAATGATGCAAGGGTCAAGAACAAAACAAAATTGGAACTGATTATCCCATTCATGAACTGTCGAAAATAAGCATAAAACATGAACGGAACGGGGTCTACAAACTCGATAAACCCTGTGTAGGTTGGTTGCCTCTCCTTTCACATAATTCTCATTCAGGCGAACAAGACAAGGATGTTGACGCGTTTCAAATCGAAAGCACTGATTATTTATATGTGAATGCTGCGGATTTTCCGAGTAACGTGGATTGATTGTGTGAACCATTAAATGCTAATATTGCACATCATACAGGAATATCTGAAACTTGGTTATCTCAAGTTACGGACCAGTTGCTGATAAGACCCGCCATTCGTTCGTTCCACAACGACCGAAAAAAAGGAACGGAGGTTGAGTAGCCCCGTGCCGACGATCTTATTTGATAGCACATCGAGTGAACACTCACGAGTTTACCAATGTTAGTGAATCTGTATGTTGTTTAAAACCAAGATACAAAAGGTATCCGTAGTTTTACAACACTTTTACACGTAATACCTTTATGATCAAATTATGTAAACGCATTCAAATAGGATGTCGGAAGTGCAAAGCTGTCGATGTGTCGAGAAGCGTTTGGTCTAAGCTGGCTAACAGTTGTAAGGTATGCGTAGCACAGCGTACCCACTGGCGATCTGTTGCGGATACCTGACCGAACACCCTCGGCAAGGTGTGTCTAGTAAAACTAATGTGATCAGCGCCAATGTTGAAGACCTACAGAACTATTGATTTTGAAGACTTACTTACCGTTACTGCCTCAAGATATCTGGTTGGAGTCATCTGTAGAAAGACTGTAGCTAACACCGAGTACGAAAGTCGTAAGCTGGAGGGATTATTCCGCTCTGTTCGTCTTAGATATACTCATATCCTGATACTGAGGACTTCAGTCTTCCTAAAGTCAACTTTCCGAACAAATGTGGAGTGCATGTGATGGTTCCACTGAAGTTAGGGGCGAGAGTCTAATTTAGGGACGAGCCAATCAGAAGCGTTCGAGCGATTTCAAGGTCACGGAGCCAAGTTCAACACGCGATGCTAACATACGACTGGTTCACAGTGGATTTTAGAGAGTAGGTGATTAACGAGAGGTTACAATAGATGGGACGGCGAGACTTTAATTTAGGGACGAGCCAATCAGAAGCGTTTGAGCAATTTCAATTACTAGTCAATAAAAAGACAGCATAAAGTAAAAATATATTAAAAGAAAGTAATGAATTACAGTGGATATTCTTCTTTTACATGATTCAAAAACTCGTATGTTAGCATCCTCACCCTAACCGTAAACCTTAACCCTAAACCCTAACCCTCAACTAACCCTCACCTTACCTGTAACCCTAACCCAATGGACGAGTTTCTATTCCATATGCATTGTGAATTCAGAACCTCTGAACCTTAATCAAACTTTAACAAGTTTTTAAATCAAGTAAAAGAAGAATATCCACTGTAATTCATTACTTTCATATAATATAATTTCACTTTATACTAACTTTCTTCTGATTGGCTAATAATTGTCAAGGTCATTTAAGATTCGTTCAAAGGTCGTCCTTAAATTAGAGTCTCGCCAAGTTAGGTTCTTCAGCTTCAATGAACAGTTGTGATTATTCGAAGTGAGTTTAGCAACTCGATGTGCGAATGCTCAGACGCTTTCATGCTTAGACTACGTCTTAGCCAACGGAGGATTCCTAATTGAGAACCTCTCAAACCTGGTTCTCCTAGTGACGATAGTATGTACATACAGTTCAAACAGGAAAGGAACTTGTAATATTTTGTTCTAATTCGGGGTAAGGTGCCCTTTGTAACTAAAACCATAGACCTAATTTGGAAATCACGAGTCAGCAATATGAAGTCTACTACTTTTGAGGATAGAATAATATATTTTAAGTTAAATAGAACAAATTACGCAAATGATCACATTTACATGGCCATGCCGTATCATACCGGTTAAGAGTTCTCAAATACACCATTTTTCTGACCTTATATGTGGTGTGAAATGTTGAATGTGAAACGTATTTTTCGCTTCAAGGGTCGTGTTGTAAAAAGCCCTGGACTTTACTTGCACTCATTCTCGATTACCAGTTTCCCATCACAACGCAATCAACACAAAGCGCGTCAACTCTTATATTGAACGTCAGAGTCTTACTAACATTCGCATTCTACAGCACAAAAATTTCTTCTTCTATTTCTATGACCAGTGGGTCTTATGACTTATCAACCTTACTAAGTAACTTATTACAGCAAACCCTGTAACATTTGTAACAATCAGAATCCGCTTGTAAACTGGCATACTTCGTGTAGCATATTGTTATTCAAGGATAAATCATTATGATTAGTACCTTTTAGGTAGACTCGTTGTGAAGTTCGGAAACGTCCAATGACTGGCACACAAATCTATACAATTCAAACGTCTGGTTAGGGACACACTCAGATGAATAAAGTCATAATACAGTAAGTTCGGTAAAATATCTGACATCAGTTTCATGTAGAACGAGTAAAAAAATTCAAATTACACATATATCCGAATAGTTTCGGGAAGCAAACTGTACAGTCAGTTGGCAGGACCGAACCATAAAAGTGTCAGTAACAAAAAATATTAGTGACTCCGAAGTTAGTCACTGGTCAGAAGATAGAGATTTTCATATAAAGCAATAAACGCGGTCACAATTTGCTCACAGATGAATAGCGAAAACTGTGAAATAATAAGTAAACAAAACATTAAGAATGATGATGGCTAGTTCCTCGTCATGAGAAATAGGCATTTATAACCAAAGCGAAGTGTAGTTCAACCTAACAGAGTGATCGGTGACATCAACAAACACAAGCAAATGAAATCAACAAATAATGAACTATTATGGAATCCGCCATAAGTGAAGGCAAATCAACGTTACTATTATCCAGGGATTGAAAAACTTCATAAAATGAAAGGATCACAAAATCAAAAGAACCTCGGCACTAACGTGTACCAGGTAAAAATATCAAACATGATTTACACAAATAAATGAATGAGACAGAAGTCAGTAGTCAAGAGTAAACAGAATAATGATGTCATATAGCATACAGATGAGAGTAAGTACCTGATTCTCATAGGCACATGTTAAGATACACTCAAAAAGAGGTCATATTGATATTTAAGCCTATGTTGAAGAACTTAAGATAGATGTCCGATCGAGTTCTATGTAATGAGACACAAGTTAGATAGGAGCCTATCTGGTTTAGCAACACAGACCTCCTTTTCCTTCAGAATTAACAAACTAACTCTAACACTTACGGTTCAAGCAAGCAAATCCAAGAAAAGAAAGGTGTAAACGCTACTGTTGAAAGTTATTATTATTATTATTATTATTATTCACAAACATCTTATGGGTACATAAGTGTTGTGAAGAAACCATTTCGGGTTTCTTCAAAAAATGCAATAATACACAATTTTCAATAATGTCAGCATTGTACTTGCCATATTTAACAATTTTTTTTAGAGTAAATGGAGAAAATAAGAGAATAGAAATAAAGGAGACATGAAATACGCAAACAGTTTAATTAGCGTGTTTATGAACACAGAACAAGAACAAACGACTATGTGTGTATCGTCAAATTAGTAAGAAAAAATAACTTATAATTGCAGTAAGATATGACGCTAGAATATAAATGTTTGTGCAGTCACATAGTTTGGAGTGATGCGATGAAAGTCTCAATTGAGTGAAAAGGACAATGAAGTATCAATATGTATGAGTAGTCATATATGCATAGTGAAGATAAAATGGGTCTGAGAAGTTAATTTAAGTGTAACACAAGTTATTGTCTTAATTACAAATTTCGTAATCTTAAGAGTAATATTCATTTAGAAGGAAAGAAGAGAAAGAAAAGAGGTAAACACCCAGTGAAAAGTTTCATCCATGATAGGAATAATAATTGCGTAATGAGTATCAACCTCAGAAATAAGCCAACAATTAGAAGAATAAAATAAAAACCCTTTAATGCACTCGGATGAATACATTTAGATTTATGTAATAGTATACAGAGTGAAACCCGGATATTAGTATAAATATTTGTGCAATAATAATTAAGAATGATGCCATGAAAGTCACAATTAATTTCAAAGGACAGTCAGGAATTAACATAAGAAGATATAAAAGGAATATCTAATATGTCGGGGAACAATAATGATATTAATAACAGTAATAATTATGGATACGAACATAAGCAGACTTCATATATCAAGATGAATAGAAATAAAATAAAATAGATGTGGAAGATTCAAAGGTTTTATTTTGCTTGTCAGGCAGTTAAATAGATGACGGACCTTGTTTGTATAAATCATTATTAAATACATTCATGTTCAATAGGTGACATAGTCCACTTTCGGAAAGAAAATCTTCAAGCAGAATTCTGAACCGGGTTGAAGTTTCACTGCAACGGAGGTTCATGAAGGCCAAGCCCTTGAATGTAGTGTCTTTATAATTTTCAAGATTTCTGGTTTCTTTCTAGACTCCAGTTTACACACAATTATTAAGAGACAAGTCCAGATATTTTCAGCAAAACCTGAACCATATGAAGAAGTTACAAAGGCGTTTCTCAGAGCAGCCATAAACGTAGTTATGATTCAGTCTGTCACCTGACCATAATATGGTCATGACAGTTTCAAGGGTTACTCAGAACTTGATAACGCTCCAGTTGCAATGCATAATACCCGTTAATTACATAAGTCTGAGAGGTAGCGCAACGGAGTCCAGGATCGATCTTGATCGGTTTAACCACTGTCTTGTATAAAAGCTGATGCATGACCAACATTAGAGAGAGACAATGAAACGATAATGATCCACAAATGCGTTCGCGTCAGTGTGCATAGATTTATGAATAACGTGCTAAATCACGGGATTTTTTGGTGAGACTATAGTTTATGGACGACCTATGAGCAACATTAAAAATACTGAGGATATTCACCTACTTACTAGGTTTAAAGATTAGTGCATGGAGTTAGCATTCGAATTTAGAGTTGGACGTTAAGGTTAGGACTCAGAGTTACAGTTTCATTGCGAACTAACATCAACTACAATTCCAAAACCCTATTTAGCCGTATGTATGAACGAATTTTGCGCCAAAATTGACTCGCCTCTACAGTGAGAAAAGCTAGATGGTGAGTAGAATATATCACACTTCGGGACATACAATTGCACAGGAGCGATTGATCGTGCAAGAGATCTCTTTTGTGCCACTCCAGAATACTAGGAAATAGAGCATTCAGACTATATTGTCCTACTTCTAAACTAATTACCAGACTATTGTTTGTCGAGCTTAGTGTTCTGCGGAATAGAGACGTTTTACTTGTAGGAAAGACAAAGATAGACTACTCACTGAGCAGCCTATGCCCAATTATCAATATCTGAATGCTCTTTCGTTATATAGGTTTCGCAATGATAGTGAGACTCATGACCTATAAACTTTAGACGTGGTTTTAAAATTACTTTCATGCAACAATTTTTTGCTCCTGACCGACATAGCCGCAAACTTCATAAACATTAAATGTTTTAAGATTCCATGTTTACAGGTGATATGAACCTGTAATGAATGGCCTAGATAGATATCAGTAGAGAATATTCACAGATTCTGTAGTACCTCACAATACTTGTATAGAAATTGTATTTTCGTGGTTGAATTCGCAAGTGGGTTTAAGATCAACCACCACTGAATACCTTAAAGCACTGGACGAATGAACGCTGTTTCATTAATCTGTGATACGTTCAAAAAACTAAGTGTTACCTAAATGGCAGTTTCATTTATCGAAGCTACGTTACGACATACAAACTTTGAATATAGCGAAATAGGATCCCTTATAATGAAACATCAGAATAGCTTACGGGTAGAACAATAATATAATTGCAATATACACACTTCATTAGGTTTGACTCTGGCGTAAATGGACGCTCTAGCAATTTCGTAAGCTGTTTGAAAAAGATACCTTAAACCTCTGTAGCTAATTTCAAAGTTTTACACCTGTAAACCCCTAAATTCTCGGTAGTACCGGAGAGTGGTTCAGTGAAGCAGTTCGATCCAAATGTGCCCCAAAACAATGACGGACAATGATTTTCCCATAGAAGAACATCGTAGAAAATAGTTAATGTGTGGTATCAAATAAATAAATATAATTACTGGTACAAGGTCATGGAGATTGCTGAGCTTCATTGAAGTGATGAACCGACCAATGTTTAACCAATACTGAAAACCTCCAAGCACTGGATGGTCATTTCATCCTGGTGTGGGACTCCTAATCAGTGCGTATCCAAACCTCGCAAGTGGGAGTCGAAAACAGAAACACTGGTCTCACGTGCGAACGGCTAACCTCTAGAACACTGAGCGGCAATCGGTGTTAATGTAATTATAAAATAGATAAAATATATCTTAAGAATATCTTCCTTCATCATGTATAGATATTAATTATATCAACACTTGATAAAACCCAGCTGCCATACCTTAAGCGAATAAAATCGGCAAAATTTTCACTGGTTACTAGTCACAATAGAGCGAATGTTCCTATCGATCAAGGAACAACATTATAACAAAAGAAAAAAGAATAGTGGCACAACGGGACGAAAAGGCGAATTCACATTTTCAACTCATTGTGATTCCTGTTCAACATCCGTTTTTCAACTCAATATGAGAATATTCAGAATAACATTTGTTTATCTAATGCGATATTTCCTTCGGTATAACGTTAACTTGTTTAAGTGTGGTGTTTACTTAAGATACGATATCTTTCTATTAAATTAATGTCAACTAAGCTCAGCATGATAGGCAGTAAGTAATTTTGTTGTAACGCTGAGTATTTTTCATATATGCGATTTTATTCTAATTGATAGTCCGAATAGGTGAACAATCAATATGTGAATGGGTACATTTTCGACTAGGGTCACTGTGCATTGGATTTAATAAATCTTCACTTGTACCAGTCTTAGTGTTCTTATTTCGCGTCATGGGAATAAGCGACGCGGATTAAACAAGTGAGTAATAAACTATAAAATAAGAATTACACATGAAATGCAAGGATTATAAAACTAATTGCCGATAACCAACAACAAGTGCTCCTAACAAACAGAGAACACGTTTCAGTATCAGAAATACTGAATAAAATCAACCCGTTCACAGAAGAGCAAGTAAAGGACAGTAATTTATTATGATGACGACCAAAAGGCAATACTAAGTAGGACAATATAGAAATAGTAAGCAAAATCCTTAACGACATCAAAGAGCTGATCACACATATAACGAAAATAATAATTACAAACAAAGCAAGGATAAACGAAATATACTCAAATACACAGAGAAACAGAGGTTATGGTGATTGAAGTTGAACAATAACACCGTTGGATGCCTGTTCAGAGGTTTGTAGATTAGGCGTTCGCGCGGGACCGAAGGTCCTATGTTTGATTCCAGTGTGTGGGGTTATGGGAGTGCACTAATGATAAGTTGCCTGCTAGGACGAAGCACCCACCCAGTACTTGATGTTCAATGGTGGACTGACTTAGATCAGTTCATGATTTCAAAGAAGTAACGTCATGTGTTGGAGAGCGTAACAAAGAAATTCTACTGCAAGGAACTTATTAGATTTGTAAATATATACACACTGGAAGGATCTTACAACATCGACTGGTGGGAGGTAAGTAGGCAAGTCGAAAATTAACTTGTAATAAACCTACTTCACTCATTAAAACACATAATCAACGGATTCTGACAACAACCAGCTTCAAGCACCGAACATTCGCTTTTCGTCCTTTCAGTTTCGTAAAAACACCTCCGTTGCAAGAAGACAGTGAGTAGAACTTCTCTGACAGTAGTTGTAAGCACGTGGCCATATGAGAGCATTTTGGGAAGGACAGCTGACTCTTCCCACTCTTGGCTGTACCAGGGCATTTGGGGGCTCACTAATTCCTAGTGACGTTCTAGATTGCAAACATATTTAAAACTATTCGCTCACAAAACCCTACCCCCTATTTACCCACTTAAATTCGGGAAGCGAATATTCTCATATTTAAAGATAGTCAAATGAATATCTGTGGATCCTACTATGAATGTATGAACTGAAACATGTAAGCAAACGTAATACATAACGATAACCAATTGAAAAGTCGATTTGTCAGTAGAAAATTCTGATGACCAACAACTGAAAGACAAACTTATACAAACAATATACAGTTGTTCAATGATACATTCATAACAAATGTACATTTCTTTGAAGATATTCATTTGAAATGGTTCTTTTACTATGCTCAAAAGTAGTTTAAGATCAAAGAAAGTGAAAGAGTACAAAGATTTATCAAAAAGAAGATATGTGAACTATGCGCAGATATTTAAAGATGATATAGAACCTTATACAGAAGAGTAGAATAGTATTGTGAACACAGGAAACCGGATCAAAGAGTTTACAAACGTCACAATCTATGTTTTATAAACATATGAAAAATGAATGGTTTACCAAATTGAAAAGTGATTTTGGCATATCATTTACAAGCTTACACATCATTGTCTGAGGAACTATCATCATGTGATGTAGAATTTTCAGAGTCATTTGAAGATAACATGCTTTGTTTTTCTGGTAGTAAACCTTCAAGATATTCCATACGTTCATTGGCATCAGTTAAACAGAGACGTCGTGATTTCACACCTTTAAGTTTTGTACTTGGTAATTTTCGTTGATTTTTTGGTAATCGAAGTTCTGCAGTTTCATTTTCAGCATGTTCAATAAATTTAGATGTATTCCAAAATTTGATTGAAGAACTAGCCGGAAATGTTGATGCAATAATATTCTCTGTTGGATGAATAGACAGTGTCATACAATCTGCTCCGCTAGTGTCATTATTCGCTGTGTCTATATGATATCCAACACATCCAAGCAAACGATTTGGTAGGATATGCATAGCACTAAATTATAAAAGGAGAATTATGTGAAAATTATTTGAAAGCAACTGAGATACATGGTATACATTTCAAAACTTTGTTAATGTCAGTTAGAAGGAACATAAAAACAGTCACATAAGCATCGGTATAGGTTACATCACATCAGCACAGTTGATGAGCACCAGAGTGACAAAAATAATAATATCAGTGATGATAGAAAGGATCAGATATAAACGATGTGATTCAAGAAGAGATAATAGATCCGTAGAATAAAAAGTGAATAACAATTTTGAAACAAAGCTAGAGGTAGATAGGGTTAACGGTCCTGAGCTTTCACCTAACGTCTTCTCTAACCCATAGTCACGATAATTGTGAACCTACTAACATGGATCAGATCAAGAGTCAATGACTTTATGATGTTACGCCTTGACTTAGCCATGTCTAGGTTTTTCCTTGAGACTATAATTTATGGACAACCTTTAAGAGACAATAAAACGACATTGAGAACCCACCTACTTACTAGGGGTCTGAAGGGGGTTATAGATTACTATAAGGAATTATAATTAAGATTGAAAGCTAAAAGTTAGGGTTCCCATCACGAATCGACATCAAATATGATGCAGCAATGCTATATAACCATAGGTATAAATGAATGTCACACTAAAATTCAGGGACTTATCATTTTTAAGTTCATTGATTTGTCCACCCCAATAATTGAGGATCAATAATCTCATTAAACGATTTGCTATCTATGGCTGGTACTCTGATTCTAATCCAAATATTGCTTACCAAGTGGCTTCAACACACGTGATCAATCCACTGAAGAAACCTATTATCGAATACGAATAACTTATGAATATTGTCTGTAGGAAGCGTAGATGTTTGCTTTTTTCCAAAAACATGTTGTCAATATGTATTTATGAGTAATAACTAATTGTCTTTTTATGAGTTTGACGACTCTGAGTATGAAGTTTCTCTTTTATCTCTTGGAGTTAAACACTGAACTGGTTGAAAGAGAAGGAAAAAAACGATACTAGATGGTTGAGAGTAATCCCTTGGGGTTTAATTTGAAATACGCTTTTTACCAACAATTTGTTCAGCTATGTTTCACTGAAGACAGGTACACATTCATACACAAATACACACAAACAAAATCTCACCTTACAACTCCATCATCAGTGGCTACTGCAACAATATCTTCTGTAATTTTGACTATTTTCTCCACAGAATTTCCACCAGAAACAGCTGTTCTAGCCTGACCTTGTTTAGATGGTCGAAGAGGATGTATAGGGAAACGATCGCATATATTTCCGAATTCATTCCAACTGAACACAGAAATCACACCTTCATCGGTGCCGACAAGAACTTTTGTATTATTCTAGGGGTATAAAAATGTGAACATTCCAAATTTAGAAACTGGCAAATATAATGAACATTGTATGATTGTGGATCAGTTAAACGTAGCGTAGAATATGACAAGACGCTGGAAATCCGCTTGTTCACGATTAAATCCCTGTAACACTTCTTGATATTCCTTTTATCGCCAATACCAACCCATCTCCTACGACTGTATCTCCATGGATCAATAACAGTTGCGAGTCATTGAAGCGCACTACTGGAGAGCTTCATACTAGCATGGAGCCCCAAATGAAATCAAGAAGTGACGAAGAGAACCTACAAAATAGACTGTTATATCTTGTAACTTGGGTATATGAGGGCCCAACATTATTTCGCGAGGGAGGATAAACTCGGAAAATTTAAAACCCGGATATCTAATGGTAACTTTTGGGATCCATTATGGACCAATACTATACGTATATTTTTATTGTACAGTTGTTATGTGTCCCACTTATTATGAGCTTTGTTTTGACCCATGATTTATTTATTTTAACACATAGATATTGGTAGAAGGAGGCACCAAATACATATGCGCCACACAGATCTCACTTGATATGTGTGAGGGCTGCGATACTGCCCGGCTGCCCAGACCGAAGCTATTATTATACCATTTACCATTCTTGAATTATGCCCTGTCTATTAATTACTACCCCTCATTCACAGCCACATCTGGCTAATTCTTGTACAAATGTTGTTTCCTCTTTTATTGGTGCGATGTGGTCTGTTTGATTGGTATATAACTCAGTATGTTTGAAATATGATGATTCATATCACAGAGGCTGAGATCGGTGTTCTGGACTTAACTTGCTGGGCTAGGCAGGAAGCAGGACCAATAAGGACTCTAGACTGCTCGTACGGGTTTACGCGTCATTGATCCGATCGATAAGTCACTGCTCCCTAATTGGTGATCACAAGATATGACATAGACCGATCTCAAAAAACTCTTCAACTAAAACCACAATGGTTAGCTCATTGGTGACTTGTTTTAAAATGTTTCTGAATTTTTAGTAAGATGTCATGACCAGTGTCTAGGAATATCTGTAGTGAAACAGTCATCACTAATTGGTACTAAATGATAGTTGTGCTATGTTGGAAATTGGTATGAGGTTGAAATTGTTCCACAGGGCCCAAAAGCCTAAGTGGTTCTAGTGGTTAAATATTCATTGTTAGACCTGAAGATGCCGAGTTCGATACCTGATGGAAATGTGGATGTGTACTGCCGAAGAGTCTCGTGATAAGAGAGAACAGCTATTCATTGCTCTCGCGTTTTCAATGGCACCCCAACTGAGACATATCGGTAAAGAATGAAGCCTAGAAACTTAAATACATACCCACAAAACTCCCTTCAAAAAGACTATTCTATCATTTCTTAAAATGTGTGCTGTAAAATTAAGTAAATAACAGCGTGTAATTGGTTCGAAGATCTTAATCTGACGGATCAAATTAAATGTAAAATCTTGAAACTAAAAGGCAATGAACAAATGTGTTGTATGTAATCAAAGGTTGAATGAAAAGTGAATTAAGAATGCAAACTGAATAATGAGCACTCTCTACAAACCTTCCAAACCAACCATGAGATCGTGTAGGCGCTGGTGACTAAAACCAAGAGGAAATTCTCGGAGCTGCAGTAAGGATCCACGACCAATAATTTTTAACTGTGTCGTGAGTGGGGGTGAGACACGTACCGTTAACGGCAAAGGATTATGGTTGGATAATATCGAAAAATAACTAAGGTTAATAATGCAAACATTTGGATAGCTACTCAGTGGACAAGGATAGGCGCTAGCCGCGAGGCTTGCAGGTCTAGAAATTTGATTTCTAGAGGAGTCAGTAATGAGCGCTTCTAAGGAGTCACATACTAGAACAAAAAAGCTACCTGGTACTCTATGATTCTACAATGGTGAACCAACTCCTACACAAAAGAAAGCAGTTATGACGTTGGATCGATCGTATAATATGGTAAAAACAAATTTTGAAAAACGGAACGCAATTACAAAGGGAATGAAAACGACAAAAATTTGTTTATCATACTGTTGAATTTGTAGCTCAAAATGTTTTAGGTGGGTCACATAGAAATGTCACCTGCTATGAAGAATGCAAGTCATAGAAAAGTAGTTACTGATAAGCACTAAGTAGTGTATTGTAACATGCATAAAAAAGACGAGGTAATAGAGGGATGAAAACAGGAAACAATGAACAAATTTAACAGACAATATTGAATTTCTACTTTGTCTTTATCTCTCAAAATTACGAAGGAATCTGTTAGAAGACATTAATAAATGGGGAAAACACCATAATACAACTTCATAAACTTTGACATAGTTTCTTAGTATGAGAATAGAAAGGTGTACTAGCAGTGAAGCGACATGAGACGTCAGTAATTATCAATTCGCGTAGACAACTATTGAAAAACGGGAAACATGTCAAAATTCCAGATTTATGAAATTCAAAGAATATCAGAGAATTTCTAGGAGTACGGGATTTAGACCGACTGGCAACCGAAAAACATGCCAGTTTGTCAACACATATGAATGATGTCAATCAGTCAAAAGGTCAGAGGTCGAGTTAATGACCATGTGCACTATTGGTTTGGAATCAGGGTTTTCCAAATTCTCTAGATAGATCCTCCATATCCATCAACCGAGTTAAAGCGCCCACCGGATATTCGCCTTCCGTCCTCTCGATTTCGGAAACAACACCCGCGCCACGAGAATGCAGTGATTAGGCCTTCCCTGGCAATGGCTGTATACGCGTGGCCATGTGAGAGCATTTGGAGAGGGAGAGCGGACTCTCCCCACCCTCGGTCGTACAAGGGCACTTGGGGGCCCTGATGGGACAAAAGGCGTATGAACCTATCGTTGATCACCGGCTACCATGGGACTGCATCTCCTAAAGTTGCGTCGCTGCCTTGTGGATTAGATCTTTAGGTCAAAGGCACAGGGTGTGGATCCCTAAGAAAACCACCTGTCTTGGTTTGGGCGCCCAGGCAGTATTTTAGCCCTCACATAAATCGAATAACGAAGTGTGGTGCATATATATTTGGTGCCTCCTTGTACCAGTGTTTATGTATTTAAATAAACAAATAAATGAACGGCTTAATTACTGAGATCACCACTTCATATTTCATACAAGAATAATTTTACAAATGTTCTGTAATAATTACTTACTTTAACAACAGTTAAGGTACGTGCACTAAATCCAAGTGTTTCTGAAGACATTTCAAAACGTCGACGTCGTATATTATACACTGCTAAAGTTCCATCATCAACTGCGGCTAACAAAGTTCCATGAGAATCATTCGATGATACAGCCATTTCATTGATAGAATTGAAAAAATCATCAAATTTATTTTCAAGATCTGGAGTCATGACTGAAACTGGACCTGACTTCCTTGCATCCCACATCTAATAATAGACAAACAATACATGCACACATATACATATAAATACATAATATCGTAAAACCATACATTATCAGTGCTACAACCTATTTCATTTGAAAACAGATAGATGCCTTGGTACGGCCGAGAGTGGGGAGAGTTAGCACTCCCTCTCAAATGCTCTCACATGCCCACACGTGTACAGTCATTACCAGAGAAGTCCTACTCACTGCCTTCTCGCACCACGGGTGCTGCTTACGAAATTGAGAGGACGGAAAGTGAATACTTGGCGCTTTAACCGGGTTGGTGGACATAGAAAGTCCATCTAGTGGGGTTGGAAAACCCTGATTTCAAACCAATGGTGCACATGGGATCCAGGATCCTGAGGGGACATATGGTGTATGAACCAATTGCTGGTAAACAGCTACCATGGAACTGCATCTTCTGACCCTGCTCCACTGCCTTGTGGATCAAACCTTTAGGCCGAAGGCTTGGGTTGGTGTCTGATGAAATCTCAGCACGGATTCGAAAAGCTCGCTTGGCTTTTGCCAACTTACGTCACCTATGGCGAAGACGAGATATCCGTCTATCAATAAAAGGACGAGTATACTGCGCGGCAATCCGTTCTGTTTTAATTTACGGCAGCGAAACATGGTCATTAAGAGTAGAAGACATTCGTAAGCTACTAGTATTTGACCACAGATGCCTTACAAATATTGCTGGCGTCTGCTGGGATCACCGGGTAAGTAATAGTGAGGTTAGACACAGGGTATTAGGGAATGATGGTAAATCAGTTGATGAGGTTGTGAATCTTCATCGACTGAGATGGTTGGGCCACGTGTTACGTATGCCCGAACACCGTTACCACGATGCGCAATGCTAACCGGTGTTCGGGATGGTTGGAAGAAAGTTAGGGGCGGCCAAACCAAGACGTGGCATCAGTGCTTGAAGTCACGAAATTCTAATCTGAGCCATGTTGGTAGATGCAGACTACTTGGTTGGGGCCCGCGTGACTATCGTAACCAATGGTTTGGGATTCTGTGTGACATGGCTGACAATCGATCACAATGGCGTCGGTGTATACACTCTCTGTCTTCCCTTAAACTAAGAGATTAAAATCGCTTCACATCTTTCTTTCTATGAACTAATTCTTTCTTCCTGTACTATATCCTTATATGCAATCTTTCTTTTATATATTACCACCATTGAATTAACTACTTTTATGAATCCGGTGTCCATCTTGTTGTGTTAATGAGGTACGGCAACTTGGATCGATGCATATATGTGCCTGACCCTACGTTGTAGCTGACTGACTGACTTGGGGTGTAACCCCCTGAGAAAACCACCTGATTCTGTTTGGGTGCCCGAGCAGTATCCCAGTGGTCACACAAATCAAGTGACTTGAATGTCGTATATGTATTCGGTGCCCCTTTGTACCAATATTTATGAGTTCAAATAAATAAATGTCTGATAACTGAAGCGACCAGGTTAAGACACATAGCTTAGTATACTAAGTTTTGAGTAAAATTTGTTGTTTGAAGGTTATATACACAATCCGAACTGGTTAAGCAACCGAATTTCTCGACCACTTTAGCTACAGGTGTTAGATAGTTGGATGGAATTAACAAGAGTCACTGAACATGTATATTGCGTTGATTTATACTTAGCAAAATGTATTTGGAATATATATACTGAGTGACACTGGTTTGAATCCCACGGAGGTTGATTTCCTACAAAACTGAATACGCACCTAGCTGGTGAGTGTCAATCAGTAAGAAATACATATTAAGGCTTTTTGATATTGTTTTCAATCACCTAATACCAACGTAGAGTGCAATATTAAGTCAACTGCGTTAGTGAATACACTAAAACGTGATTGGTAGAATTCGATCTGAAATAAGGGTGACTCTATAACATAGTGTAACTCATTTATTATTCATATATTTGACTTTGGACCGCATCTTAACTCCCACACCTCAATACTATTAACATGTTGTTGCCACGTTAGTCCCCAAACATTTTCAGTTCAGATGGGCCAGTTTTAATAAGTGTAAAGTAGAAACACGCTCGCCGACGCGTTGTACCCTCGATCTTAGGTAACCAGACGAACAATACGACGCTGTTTTACCCTGAACATGAACCTGTAAGTGATTATTGAGTAGCATTATAATAACTATTCTTTTGCCAAATTCTAACCGGTTGTATATATTATGTTTGATAAAACTTAATCACAGCAATCAAATAAAATCCAATCTACCAAGTTATGTAAGTAAAGTATACAAAAGACAACGAATTACTTTGATAATTCCATTTTCATCACCTGTAACCCACTGTCCGTGTTCTAGAACTAAAACACTAGATATTGGTGATTTTTCATGAGCTTGAAAACATGCCCAAGTTTGTTTTTCAGAAATCACATCGTGTACTTTTAAGCCACTTTGACTGGAAGCCGAAATTAATAAATTTTGAGTTTTAGGGAAAAAAGACAAGCATCGAATAGTTTTATGCCAACGTTTCTGAAGTAACGCCTTTGTTCGATCCACGTAATCAAATCTAAAATACTGTCAAGTATTACAATAAGAATTAACTTACATACGAATTCTTCCATTACATGTCCCGACTGCAAGGAGAATCTTATCACCAACAGTCGCGAAGTCAGTACAACTGATGCCATCCAGACCGATCTTGAGATCTAGTTGATTAGAAGGATCCATCATAAATTATAATCAAGATGACTGACACCAGGAAGAATAATATTCTTACAGCTTATAGTCGAGATATAAAAAAAATTGACTGCCGTTGTAGTCAGTGGTAAGTTAAGGAGCTTTAATGAATTAAATCAACAGCATGTAAGTAAGCGATGTTTATTATTTCATAGACGTAGCTTGTATTTGCTCTGCTCAGGAATATAGTTATTTCATAACATGCACTATCTGGACGTAGATCCAACCAACGAAGATCCAACAATCTAAAAGACAGAATAACAGAATCGAATGCACGATAATGATAGTAATAAGCGAAGCAACCACGTTACACTACACATACTTATTAAACAGGTAATAGATTTTGAGTCTGTCATTTTAAGAAGATACACGCAAACACAAATAGTGGCTAATATAAAACTGAATAGACGGCCTTTGATAGCACCTCGTGGTTTAACTGAGGAAATCATTATCGTTCAATTGGACTCTTTGTGGATAAACAAACTATTAGCACTCTCGATACACTGCAATCAGTCGAACTCTTTATTACTTACGGCTTATGCAATTTTACCTAACTCAACGATCACACTAAGCTTTATCTTTTCAAAAGCTACTAAGTTAATTTACTGGGTTTTCTTTATACTGCTTACTGGTCTTTTGACTGAGCTAAGTATAATTTTACTGTACTAAACGCATAGAATTACGTTTTCAGTATTGTGTGAAAAAATCAGTTAATTAGGTATTTCTTTACGTTCGAATGACGCTGCAATCCCAAGAAACATTACTAAATTCTCGTATTGTTTAGATTTTGTTTTAATTAGTTATCTATAAACAACGACGAAACTGAAGTGTTGGTCCAAGTTGTCACATTCCATATCATCGAAACGAGAAATCAAAAGGATGAATATCTGAACAATGAAAACAAAAGCCTTAATCAGAGAAAAACAAGACTAGGAGAAAGTGTGAACGGGGAAAAAAGAATAATATAGTGGAATATAGGCAAATTTTGAAATTTAAATGAAGGTTGAGTGTGAATATGTGTCACTGACATGGATTTTGAGACATGGCTACGCAGGCTTCTAAGCATTAATTGTGATACTGTCTAGTGTTTATTTCAGGCAAAAAAACTCATCCATTTTTTGTTTTTGGATTTTTAAGAGTGGAAAACTAAGTACATTAATCGTAAGAAAGTTATTTGACAAGCAGGATTGTTTGGTTGAGTTAAAAAAAATAGGTAATTAGTGAAAATACCATCGAAACTGTTAATACAAACCTGTTTGTGGAAAATCTAGGTGCCGAAAAGTTAAGGGAATGCTTTTTATCGAGGATATCAGTCTCAAGTATCTGAGATTTATTATGTTCAACTAGCCAGTCAGTCAGCTACAACGAAGGACCAGGCACATATATACAGTGGTTGAAGTTTCCATTACCTCATTAGCACAAGATGAACACTAAATCCATAGAAGCAGTTACTTCAATGGTAGTAATATACATAAATATTATTTTTATTTATTTGAACACATAAATATTGCTACAAAGGAGCACCGAATACATATACGACACACAAGCAACTTGATTTGTTTGTGGGCTGTGATACTCCCCGGGTGCCCAAAACCGATGCAGTTGATTTTCTTGAAGCCACTCCTCAGTCCTTTTACTAAGAAGTCTAATCCACAAGGAAGTGAGCAACGTTAGGTGATGAGGTCCCATGGTATTTGGTCACCAACAATAATTTCATGCACCATTTATTCTTCTAGAGTCTTGGAGCTCATATCAGAGTTTTCCAACAATCCCTAGGTAGACTCTCCGTATCCACCAACCCTGTTAAAGCGCCGGATATTCGCTTCCCGTCCTCTTCAATTTCGTAGACAACACCATCACTTCAAGAGGGCAGTGAGTAGAACTTCCATTGGAGTGGCTATATACGTGTGGCCATGTGAAAGCATTTGGAGAGGGAGAGCCGACTCTATCCTCCCTCGGCCGTACCAGGTTATTTGAAGGTCATATATGATACAGGGAGAAAGAATTAGTTCGAAAGTCCAACTAACTACAGAGTAGCTTTTACAGGATATTAGAGTTTCGATAAAGATACACTTTTCGAAATCTGTTCTATTCTTATTTGCACGGGGAAAAATTGAGGTCCTTGTCTTAACTATGAATTAGACATACTAAGGAAGATTCAGAGAAGTAGTAGCTAAAATCTCTAATATGCCTTTTGATCCAGCTTGCAAAGGGTCGTTCTGCTTCATACTTCCTTCAACTTTTGGAAGGTTAATATATACTGTTTTGTAAGCGTCTTGCATACTTAAAGATTTTGAAATTGATGTGTTTGGTTTTTACACTAAGTACTAATCATCTGAGGAGATAATTTCTGCAAAATCCAAACCTGAAAGTTGAACCACTAAGGCCTGGTTGTGTTTTACAAGGAGTTGCACACTAATCGAATTATATACCAGGACAGAGCCTTATTTGTGTAGCAACAAAAAGATAATACAGCAGTTAGTTAAACACGTTTGTCAGAATACAACATAGAAAAAACTGGCAGCCGAAAGTATGAACTAGTTTATGGAATTATGAAACGGGAAGATTGATTTTTAATGAAATTCCTTTTTCTCGTAACGGTTAGTCCGTTTCGACCATATGAGTAGACAAGAAACAGTAGACTTGTTTAGCAAGTATTTCAGGATTGTCCATATTCAGTAACACTGAGAATTCCAAGTATTTGTCAGTAGGTTACAAACTAATACAGTTTATGGGTGAAGTAAATTGCAAATCTAGTCGAGTACGTAAGCATAATTGTGAATTAATATCACGAACTAAGATACGTTTATTCAAAAACCTTACTAAGTGCATTGATTGTCCACCAGATTTCGGTTATTATTACTAGGTAGTCCACCAGTTTATCTAGACAAGCATTTTCCTAATCAATTTACTTTTCACACAGAATTTTGTTTACAATTTATTGATAAGTTTAGAGTGACAATTATCTGGCAAGACCGCAGACCTCATCGAAAAACAGCTAAGAGCAATTTGAATAAGCGTGGAAAGACACATGACAACTAAGAACTATACTAAACATACAAAAAGACAGTTGAATGCTGCATTTTTCGTGTTAGTAAGAGTTAATGATGGACGTCCCCTTTCTTCGCCTTTATTTCCCTTTTTGGGTTGTCTGGGACACTTTACTAGGTGCACCATGGTGACACCAATAACACCTCACTTCACATCTAATGCAACGCGTTCGTGCCAATAGACCTGTAAAAGCTCCTGGACATGAAATAAGGAAGAATTTAATCTGTGGTATGGGCAACGTTAAATGTCGATAACACGCCGCATCGCCAATTTTAAATGAACACCAAACAATTTCAAGGTCTCATGAAATCAAGTAATTACTGTGATAAATTTACGAAAATTTCAATCACTTTTTCTTGTTTTCGAAGGAGTCCCAGGCACTTCAAAATACGTCTTATGTTCCCGAAGGTTTATCTCAAGTCAACTTTGTTTTTTGCTTAGACGAATTGGTGGACAGTGTATTACTTGGTGCCTGAATCCTGTTGATCTGAGTTTTTCTTGATTATGGGAAAGTACAGCAACTAACACACTCACAATCGGTTCTCAGACTGCTTCCTTAGCTGAAATTCACCATGATTTCCCATAAGTAAATTGTATATAGACCGAAAACCCTAAAATATGGATTAATTACCCAAAAATAGTGATTTTATAGTTAATGATATACTTGTCCACGCACCGCTAGGAAATAGCGACCGTGATAAGGTCATGTTTAAAATGGTCAAAAACGACGTGCTTTGGAGGGATGAGTAAGCCTTCTACCTTAGCTACACAAGAGCAGACTACACGATGATGAGGGAGTGTCTTCAATACACCCATGGCCACGAGACTGGTAGAGGCTAACAACGAGTGACCACTAAGAGATAGTAAATGATTTAGTTCAGAATGAGATCCTACACAACATACCTTAGGCAAAATTACAACCCAGTAAAATATCCCGGGCTACAAGTAGCACAAAGCACTTGTAGGAAGCAAAATAAAGAGCCTTTATTTATTTATTTTATTTGGACACGCAAATATTGGTACAAGAATGCGCCAAATATATATGTACCACAGAAAACAATGAGAATTTAAAGAGAAGGGACAAGTGGAAAGTCTCCCTAGTTGATTCTGATTGTAGCACTCAACTGACATTGAAAAATAGATGCAACATGTAAGTCTGGCAATATAAGAAGTGTTTTCAGGCCGACATAGCAACCAAAATACGAACTAACCCTATATATTTCTGTAGGTTCATGACTAAAGGAAAACCTACAGTTCAGGGCATCTGTGCTCCTAAAGGGCCTGATGGTGAGGACTCTACCAGCCAAAAGATGGCAGAGAACTGTAAAGCAAACTTCATCGACCAGTTAAGTCAGGACTACGCAAGCGCGGAACACTTCTCAGTTCTAATGCCGTAGGTATGGTATGTGCTTTGCGCCTTCGAAGTGCAAAGTACTTGTACAAGACTGGCAGGACTTTGGCGCCTTCGTGATGTTAGTCTGGCTGCAAAAGGCCGGATCTACAATGCATCGGTGAGAGCAGTTTTGCTCTATGCTTGTGAAACCTGGCCTCTCCGAGTTGAGGACGTTAGACGACTCTCTGTGTTTGATCATCGTTGTCTCCGAAGGATTGCTGAGATCCAGTGGCAACACCATGTTAGTAATGCAGAGGTTTGCCATCGTGTTTGGGCGCAGAGACGATAATTCAATTGGTGTCACCATCTTGAAACATCAACTCCGCCTGTAGCTCTTATAGGGTTACTGCCGGTCCCAAGCCCGGGTAAAGGAGGAGGGTTGGGCATGGGGTTAGCGTCCCCAGCCCGTAGAAAACTAACTCGCTAAAAATCGCTTACCAGAAAAAATAATCCAAACCATTTAAACTCTGCTCTGGGAATTAGAAGGTCTTCAGTTAGAACAATTATGACGCTTCATGGTGAAAGCCAAGTTCCTTCGAAAGCCACGAGGCCGATGCCCCTTCTAACAACTAGAGCAAAAATTTTTATAGGTACATGGAACGTTCGAACAATGTGGGAAACTGGGAAGACCAGTCAAATAGCAATGGAAATGAGGAGATACAACTTAGCAGTACTGGGAATCAGCGAAACCCACTGGACCCAAGCTGGACAGAAAAGGCTAGCTACGGGAGAGATGCTGCTATACTCCGGTCACGAGGAGGAAAATGCTCCACACACTCAGGGAGTCACTCTTATGCTGTCCAAAGTAGCATGAAATGCACTTGTAGGATGGGAGTCTCACGGATCCAGAATCATCAAAGCATCATTCAAAACAAAGAAGGAGGGGATCACAATGAATATTATCCAATGTTATGCACCCACCAATGATAGCAACGACGACATCAAAGATCAGTTCTACGAGAGGCTGCAGTCAATCATTGAGAAATGCCCAAGAAAGGACCTAACTATTCTGATGGGAGATCTAAATGCCAAAGTCGGAATAGACAACACTGGATATGGAGATATTATGGGACGACATGGGCTGGGAGAAAGAAACGAAAATGGAGAAAGATTTGCAAATTTGTGTTCATTCAACAAATTAGTCATAGGAAGCACAATATTTCCACACAAGCGTATACACAAGGCTACATGGATCTCACCGGACCACACTACAGAGAACCAAATAGATCATATTTGCATCAACAAAAAATTCCGAAGGACAATAATAATAATAATAATATATTTCTGCATGTGCAGGTACACACCGTTTTTACAGGCATGATCTATAAATTACAACATTTGTTGGTTCGCAAAATGCTTCCCAACTTATTAAGTTTATAGTTGTTATAAAGTGAAATCGTAGAGCGCTTGCTGTAAACTATGACCTTGAGAGGACGCGTACGTCAAGTTTGCTCCAAACGTCAGAAGTTTCATAGCTGTGCTCTCAGAGCAAGATTCTGAAGGAGAAAAAAAAGAGAAACAGAAGAGCAGCAAGGCACTTGGATATGAACGCCAAAGGTTGCTTAACATTGTGTAGTAGAACGGACAGAGGTATAATAAATTAGAATAAATTCATATAATGTCTTGTTAGAGTGAAGTGAAGTCAGAGGCTCCATATTAGAGAATGTACTAATAAAGAACAACGAGTTGTGATGTTTAACAAGTTGGAGTAAGCTCACATGAAGGAAGGGAAGTCAAGGTTGGTACAAGGGAAGCGGTTTATTAGAAGGGTGTGTATATAGAGGGTGAAGTGTTAAGAATACTAGTGACTATATCTTTTATTGTCTTTTTTCTTTTCTTTTTTTGTCCATCCGATGTCAGCCACGCAATCCTAGTGTAAAAGTCCGAGTTAGCATGTTATAGGTTGTCTTAGTAGAATAGCTAATCCAGCATATTATTGGAAACATGAGTCTGAGTGGTGAGCGTAGGAAGACAATCTATATCTTAGATTGACTGTCTTATTCTCAATTATAAAGAGCCTGATACATACAAAATGTTCTGTCCCCACAAACACGGGTGGATTGAAGTTATCGCCCTCACCATCAATGCTTGCTGGTCAGTAACTCCACCCTCCCTCCTTTTGTGATGTTAGGCTCATTTAGGCTTATTTTTGTATATACGTCATACCTCACACAATCCTCTGTTTCACAACTTGTTGGAAAGCACTATTTCTATAAGTACCATTTTACAAGCTTATCAGGCAGTTACAAGCTATGGACTGTGGGTAAAGCATCGATGCAGTGCCTCTGTTGACTATAGTATAAAGTATAGTTTGCCAAACAGAGTATAAGCGTTAAGAAGGGTATATTGTAGGATAGTTGTTTATTTAAGCAGGCGGAAAAAGTATAGAAGTATATGAGTTGTGGATAAGGGAACGAGTGGAGAAATAATATTAATTGCTAGTCAACATAGTGTACAGAAGAGTAAAAAGTTAATACAGGATAAACAGGAAGGAACTCACAGTAACTTGGTGCTGATGTTATTTTCTGTTGTCTTAACCAGTTGATTGGTAACAGGTTCCATAGATGCAAGACCACTGGTAGTAGGCAGCCGATTGTGCGGTCCTCTTGACTTTTTAGGGTGGTAGTGAGTGTCCCTTATCGACCGAGTTTAGTTTAACAGTAATGATAGGTCCAGTGAGTTACCTGTCTACTTCAAGTGAAGAAATGGGGTGGAAAAAGTAATTAATACAACTGCAAAGTAGGAAAAATAAGGCAAACTGAACTTGAAGTCCATTTTGGTCTAGACATGGAGAGAGCCTATGATGTCTGAGTGGGGTGCAGATGTGTTCGTACGTGCAAGATCAGTGCGAGTGAGGGCTTGATCAAGCAGTTTCACAAACGTATGTAGTTCATCTGCCATGCGAGTCTCGGAGGGAAGACTGTTCCATATTATTGCATACTTGGTGAGGAAGAAGTTTTCCCGAGTTTTTGATCTGTATTTCTCAACTTTGACCGTAGATACTTTGTTTCGAAGTCCGTATTCATGTGAATCTCGGGCAAGAATTATCTGACATGTTGAGTAAGTAAGGTTTTTGAGTAGTTTGAAGTAGAGAATCAAATTAGACCTAAGCCTTCTCTCCCAAAGGGGTGCTATTCCTAAGATTTGGCATCGAGAACTGTAGTCAATGACCGAGTCAGTCTTAAGTACTTTGCGGGTGAAGTCTCGTTGTATTCCTTCCACCTTTAGTATATCAGATAGACGTAGGTTGGAAAATAAGAACGAGCAGTATTCAACGATAGGTCTTACACAAACTTTGTAAAGAAGGATTTTAGATTCATTTTGATAGAAATTACGGAGAATGAAGCCAAGCAATTTCCGCATTTTGGATGCTTTGGCTGAGATGTGTTCAGAGAAATTAAGACTGTGTGAGTAATGTACCCCTAGGTCAGTTACTGATGCCAGTCTGGGGAGTGTGTGATCGCTAAGTGTTAGTTTCATTTTAAGAGACGTGTCTCCTATACATAACCAGCCGCATTTCTCTATGTTGAGCTCTAACCTCCAGCGTTTGCACCAGTCATCTACCATGTTGAGTTCATGTTGGATTGTTTGCATAGTACTGCGTAAATCGCAAATGTCAGTTTTATAGATGACTTTTAAGTCATCGGCATAGAGGTAGGTCTTACCTGTGCTAAAACACCTGCATATATTGTTGATGTAGATTATAAAGAGCAATGGACCCAAGACACTACCCTGCACAACACCACTGGTTATCGGTCGAGGTGTAGATGTATTAGAGTTAATCTTGGTTATTTGATATCTGTTCGTAAGAAAAGACTTGATCCATTGCAAAAGGGGATTTATAATTCCAACTGACTTCAGTCTGTTGATTAGAAGATTATGAGGTACTTTATCAAAGGCTTTCTTAATATCGAAGTATAGTATAATAACTAGTTTCTTCTGGTCACGCATACGAGTAACCTCGTTAAAGAAGTCTATCAGGCATGTACTGCACGACCTTGTTCTAATGAAGCCGTGTTGTGACGGGTCTATTAGATCTTCCTTGAGTAGGTGATCAGATAGTTGATTTTGTATCACTTTTTCCATTATGCGTGATATGACTGGAGTGATATTTATAGGTCTGTAGTTTTCAACCAGGTTTCTCGGTCCGGATTTGTGTTTGGGAAGAACATACGTTACCTTCCAGGTTTCCGGATATGTACCTGTCTCTAAAGATAATGTGTATATTTTGAGTAGTAGCGTCTGTATGTCCGGCCCTGACATTTTATAAACGATTGAAGGGATGTCATCGGCACCAGAACTCGCATTTGGCTTAAGGGTTTTAATGGCGGTATGTATACTCCTAATGTCGAAGTTTATGGTACTAAGATAGTTTTTGCCGGTGCACTTTATGTCGATATCTGGAGCATCAGATGTATTCCCATTGTGAGAAAACCATTCACTTAATAGTTCACATATGACGGTTTGGTCATTATACGTTACTCCATCGTGCAGTAAGGAGTGAATGTTGTGGTCTGTGTTCTTTCTTATGCGTTTCGTGAGGAGACGACATAGGGCTTGGGCTTTAGATGCAGCAGCGAGCGCAGTACGTTCCTCTACCTGTTTATGCTTGTTGTGTTGACTTTGTACTCCGTCAAGTACAGAGTATATCTGGTGCAGGGCACTGAAGTCTTTTGATATATAGTACATCCTTTTCAGTTTTCTCAGTTTAGACCTAGTCTTTTGGTTTATATAGGGAGTAACTGTTTTAAAACCAATTTTAGAGGGTATAGTAGTGTCTAGTGCAGATTTGGTGGTGATATTGAATATTTCTAATGTTTCTAAGAGGTTATTACTGGTAAAGAAACTGCCCCAGTCAGAGTGCTTTATTAGAAATCGAAAGTTTTCCCAGTCAGCGTTTGCATAGTCTCTATATTGGAATCGCGTTTTTAATGTCTTTAATTTGTTGCATATGGCAAGAATCGGAAGGGTGCAGAGGACTATTTTATGATCGCTGTTGTGAAACTTTTCGCCAACCACCATTGATGTTGGTGTGACATTATGACAGAATATCAAGTCAAGAATGTTGTGATTTCGTGTAGGCAGGTGTACATGTTGTTGCCAGCCGTGTATGTCTAAGGACCTAAGTATGCTTTCAAAGCACAATGGGCCAGAATGTGTCTTCCAGTTGATGGTGGGAAGGTTGAAATCACCACATACAATTTTGTATGTGAAGTCAAGCGAGGCAGCCTGAGCAAATGACTCACTTATAATAGTGTCAGTTGAACTAGGAGTGTTAGGAGCTCGATATATGCATCCGATTAGTATTTTACATTCATGAGTGTGCACAGTAAGCCATATCGATTCAGGAAGTTTGCTGAGGACGTGGTCGCTATAGGTTTCCGCTCTCAAATTTTTTGATACATAAACGAGACAACCACCACCCTTCTTGGTGACTCGATCACAGCGGAAGAGCTCATAGGTGTCTATTTGTAGAAATGTGTCTGTGGTATCGGAGGACAGCCAACTTTCCGTTATCAAAACAAGTGAGGGGTTGTTTAGAAGTAATAGGGTGCGTAGGTAAGTCATCTTACTTTGTACAGATCGAGCGTTGATTAACATAAGTGTCAGGTACGGTGACTGTTTGTCAGGAGAGGTGTTTCTGTTTTGTATAGTTTTGTGTTGGTTCATGGGGCTTACAAGGTTGACACTATGTGACTTATGGGTATCACGTGTGGGTGTGGTTCTTGTCGAGTGTCGTTTCACATTAGGATGAGTGGGTGTTGCCAGTTCACTATGTTTGTTGTAGGGCATTCTATTACTATGAGAAGGTGCATGTTTTGGGTTAGGGTTGCTGGAGTATTGGTGGGTTTTTACGGAGAGTTTGGTATTATTTCGTACAGCGGTGTCTGAGAGTCTGTAGCTGTTAGCGCAATTCCTGGGAGGATCATTTTTAGGCATTTTATAGGGGCCGCTAGGGTAATACTTGGATGCTATTGAGGCGTAAGTGGTTTGGCATTTTGGGTAGCTGAGTGTCTGGGTTGAGGGTGAGTGGTAGTAGCTGCTTTATGTGCGGTCTTGTCCTTAGGACTAATGGCAGTGTCCGACGTGCCTCTGTTTTTTTTGGGGGGGGGCAGTGTATGATATTTTAGGATTTGTGCAGTGACAAGAGCTGTAGCTGCCCCTGCTACGTAAGCTGGGTTGATCAGTTTGTGTTCCATTGCAGATTCGACGCTGGATAGCGGTCCTGTCATGAATGATCCTAATCTTTTTAAATGTTGGAATACGCCTCAGTAATGACTGACTATTGAGGAGGTGATTAGCTTCAGTGGTGCTGCCAAACTGAAATAGAATGGGACAGGAGGCTTTAGTGTGTGCTTTACGTAATCTTCTTTTACACACCAAGATTGCGACAATCCACATTCTTGTAGCAGAGTATTTTTAGCAATCTTTATGTTCGTACTATCAGGTATATTATACACGATGACATTCTGCATACACTGAAGTCTTTTCAACACTTCGGATGATATATGGTCAATTACTTTTTCAGTGTTTTTTATAATTTCCAGATCGGGATTTTCTGGAACACTGATTAAATATTTGTACGGTAATAGGTCTTGAATAGTTTGGGTGAGGCTAAGTTCTGTTTGGCTGCTTTTAGGTCTACCAGTGGTGAGATTATTGGAGTTTATATCAAAGTTTTTAAGGTCGATATGGTTACATACAGGCCTGTTGCAGGTGTCTAGCAGATGTTCACTTTGTGCACACTTAGTTGGGGGATGGGGTATATGTCTGGGTGAGTAGTCAAGATCTACATCATCGGGCTGGCTACTGCAGGCAGGCCTACATGTACTCCGTTGGCTCCAAAACCACCTAAAGAACTAGATGTTCCGTACCAAAATTAATATAGTGCACACGAGTTGGATGGTTTCAACAAACAAGGATTTTAGGTCCACTCCTCTTCCTGACGTTTACCAAATGACCTGTTAGATACAATAAGCTCATCGTCACTAACTTATGCAGTCGATGCAAAGATTCGGAAGTTCATAACAGAGCGGAAAGGATTCACTTGAGCTTCGAAAGTACCTTACAACAGTGGGAAAAATGGCCAGAGGATACTGAGTCCAAACGTAACCTTTCAAGATGTCATGTCATGAAAATTCTGCCTCATCAAACACAAAGAACTTATATCGTTCACCAAAATCTACTCTCGACTGTCTCGTCAGTTTGAGTAGTATGTCTAGTGACCACGTAGAGCGTAGACACCAGCTCAAACCACATTGAGTATACAGACAAGACTCCCCACTTTGTGCGAGGACAGATTGGCGTAACCACCTCGGAGCTGTTCTTGAAATTGTTTAAAACGTACGCACGGCTCTACAGTTCCCACAGTATTGTTGCACGTCCTCTTTCCAAAATAGATATAAATATCTAAGACCATGTACAGGGACAAGCAAGCAAGGATAAAACATACATCTTACGAAGAAGGATTTCAACACCTAGGATTATTCTTGTTGAGCTACAGGGGAATAAAACGTGATTTATCAGTGGCACATAAAGTATTAAGTATGCCAAGTCGCCTCAACACGAGCATGTTGACAGGCCACCGCCACCACCGCGCTTCTCGAGGCAACCCTCAAAAATTGTACACCAAAGAGCAAACATCCATCACTGGATAGCTTTACGGAGAGACTTGACAAACACGTAATCACTCAAGGATTACTGTCTTTCTCTTAGAATATCTGTCTTTGATGTACCTTTCATATATGACCACTGTTATCATTATCCTATAGCAGTAACTACTTCCTATCACCCTCATCGTCATCTCAGTTTTTTCTCTTACTCTTTAAATCCCGTCATCCTACTCGTTACTAATCATTTAACCTGTTTAATTATCCTTGAAACAATTATCTTCTATTAGCACTTACATTTTCACGTGGTTGTTATCGCATTATAACTAACCAAACTCCTGCCTTGTGATGTGATAGCTGCTAGTATCCAGAAACCCTATTTCCTTGAAACAAACGCACTCACCCGAGTTGCAAGATAAGCAATATCACAAATAACTAACACATTAGCCAGGATTGGGGAAATCGACTGGCTAAATTACCAACCACTGAAGATTACCAAGTAGTTGAAACAGGATCGAAGCAAGAAGAGGCGAGAGCAAAGAAATCAATTGGTTTATACAGTCTCTGAAAAAGATTTTTGAGAATGGATATCAATGTACTGTCTGAAATCACTGTGTAAGGCGATTAAAAACTCCGAAGCTATCTAGGAATGGAATCTAGAGTCCTTCTTATATCTTGGAAAAAACAAACTATTTAATGAAGTACGGGCTACAAGTTATCTATTAGGTACAACTATCGGAAAAATGCTACGAATGCCCTTCACACTGAATAATAAGGTAGCCTGTGGACCTATCCCGATTAAGAAAACTGTGTGTTGTGAGGGAGGCGCACATATGAATCACATCACTACCACATAGAGCATCAAATCTTTCATTGAACAGTGGATGAAACTTATCAAGAGAAGGTTTACTGTCTTGAAATCTGCCAATCTAAGTTCCACAGAAAACCATTACACTTGAACTGTTATTTTGTAATAACCCTTCGGTTTTTAGAATTTTCAAACACAGCCCACCTACATTACTGTGGTGTCAGTAGGTGAAGAATGAAAAATCCCTGATCATGAAGGGTACAGGATGAGTTGTTCCAGCAAATCAAATAACTTCATTGAATTCTTTGAAGTAGTGAGGATTAATTGTAATATCTGATTTCTATGCTCATTTCAAATGATGTTATATCAGTTGTTCATTTAAATTGCCAATTATCGATTGTGATAACCAACCACATCACAGTTGCCAGTGTTTCATTTTACCTAAGCTTGCTTATTTTGTACCATATTTCTGTTTTACGTTTTGTTAAGAATGCTAGCTAGGTCAAATCCTTTAAGGTTTTGCACCACAGAAGAACGGTATTTAGTTGACTGTATTGTACAGTTTCAGCTCGAGTCGTCAGAAACAGCTACTTCACTATTTAAAATGTTGTGTTAACTTTACATCATTTAGTGTAACTGTTGCATTAAAAGTTGGTTTCAGCGCTGAAACTTAACACTGAAGGTTTGGATATTCGTCTTGCCCACTACTTTCGTTTTTTCAACCATTTTTTCCTGAAATCAGGTCGCTTCTTGAGACTAAAAATGTATAAATAAAACTTCATTGAACTATTATCCAAAATATCAGTGTCCAATCAGTGAAACCTGAATTCTATTACTTGCTGGGTACCTGGTCTTTAGAATGAACAGGGAAATCAGTAGTTTAAAACGAAGCGCGGTATATTTGAGGGACTTAGACTATTGTTTGAAAGTTCTCCTGTGTGTATGATTCAGAAGGCTCAAGGAAGGTTCAGTTACATAATTTGAGTCTATATGCTAGAACAGAAGTCATTAAATATAAGTCTAATTCAGACTCCTTCATAATCAGCCTCTCGATTAACAACTATGAGGTAGTGAAGGATCTCTTTTTGGAATCCTTGTATACTTTTTATATCAAGCGACTTTAAGGTCACTTTATTTAACCTAGGTATTGAAGATGAGGTAAGATTTACTGATCCGGAGCGTTTTAATAACTATTACTCTTATTTATCCTCAAATAACGGTCTGTTACATGAGGCATGCCAGTTTATAGACAAGATCGGATTGCTACAGAAGATACAGTCCTCACTGTGGTGAATTACTTGATTAGTTTGATATTTTATAAGGTACATTGATCATTAAAGTATGGGGGACAATTCTTCTCACATTTGAATGGAAATAATATTATTAAGATCGGTATTGTCGATATGAAAGTCGGCGCGCTTTATACAAGATGCCTAATTAGAGGTCGAGTGGGCAGAGAATTTATGAACCTACATATTTCATGCCACTGAAGTAGGTCGTGAACAAGACAGTTGAGCCCCATTCCCTGAACGTGAAAAAAACACGAGACTTCAGATCTGTGTCAGATCTGAATCGAGTTGTAGATGAGCAAACGTCCTGCGATCTGCCTTGAGTCTGCGTACGTTTTCACTCCGCAACTGGGTATTCATGAGTTTGAGGTTAGGTACCAGCTTTGAAGCTGCTTAAGAGCCTATTTATTATCGCAAGTAGCTTTTGTGATCTTTTAGTTCGGAATACAGGCGAACAAACAGCCAGACTTATGGATGTCACTTAGACGGGAACGTTTCACTTAGTTTCGACTTTTTACCACAGGATAAAAAATTTCTTCCATTGTCGGCGCTTTTTGTGGACATTCGGTCAACATTCGTTATTTCGTGGAAGGCAAGCTTATTGCCCGAGTACCATTACTTTCAACAGTAGCGTTTACACCTTTCTTTTCTTGGATTTGCTTGCTTGAACCGTAAGTGTTAGAGTTAGTTTGTTAATTCTGAAGGAAAAGGAGGTCTGTGTTGCTAAACCAGATAGGCTCCTATCTAACTTGTGTCTCATTACATAGAGCTCGATCGGACATCTATCTTAAGTTCTTCAAAATAGGCTTGAATATCAATATGACCTCTTTTTGAGTGTATCTTAACATGTGCCTGTGAGAATCAGGTACTTATGTAGTGGCACTGGACCATAACCACACAATCTTCAAAGCTGAACACTAGACTTCTCAGAAAACAGATATTCAATATTTAACGCGGAGAAATACCTAACAATGGAGAAGGCGCGAACAATGAGTTGAATGTACTGGAGTTGATCGGATGGCATGGTTCTATCATGCAGGCGTCGTCCCTCTGAATGTTACCTTATATCTTCTATTCATATTAAATATATTGTTCCTTCTCTAGCCTAACCTTGTTCTACATCATGTATTGGTAATTGATACGGTACAGTGAGTTGGTGTAATCGATGGTGTGACTTCCACGTAAGATCTTATTGATTAGGCAGTTATATCATGACAAATCTACAATTTTGGGATTAGGTCTATTATTAGAGCAGTGCTAATATCATAGTAGACCATAATTCTACACTTACTCTCGACTGTATGCTATATAATATCATTATTCTGTTTACTCTTGACTACTGACTTCTGTCTCATTCATTTATTTGTGTAAATCATGTTTGATATTTTTACCTGGTACAAGTTAGTGCCGAGGTTCTTTTGATTTTGTGATCCTTTCATTTTATGAAGTTTTTCAATCCTGGATAATAGTAACGTTGATTGCCTTCACTTATGACGGATTCCATAATAGTTCATTATTTGTTGATTTCACATGCTTGTGTTTGTTGATGTCACCGATCACTCTGTTAGGCTGAACTACACTTCGCTTTGGTTATAAATGCCTATTTCTCATGACAAGGAACTAGCCATCATCATTCTTAATGTTTTGTTTACTTATTATTTCACAGTTTCCGCTATTCATCTGTGAGCGAATTGGGACCGCGTTTATTGCTAAATGTGAAAATCTCTATTTTCTGACCAGTGACTAACTTCGGAGTCACTAATATTTTTTTGTTACTTACAGTTTTATGGTTCGGTCCTGCCAACTGACTGTACAGTTCGCTTCCCGAAACTATTCGGGTATATGTGTAATTTGAATCTTTTTACTTGCTCTACATGAAACTGATGTCAGATATTTTACCGAACTTACTGTATTATGACTTTATTCATCTGAGTGTGTCCCTAACCAGACGTTTGAATTGTATAGATTTGTGTGCCAGCCATTGGACGTTTCCGAACTTCACAACGAGTCTACCTAAAAGTACTAATCATAATGATTTATCCTTGAATAACAATATGCTACACGAAGTATGCCAGTTTACAAGCGGATTCTGATTGTTACAAATGTTACAGGGTTTGCTGTAATAAGTTACTTAGTAAGGTTGATAAGTTATAAGACCCACTGGTCATAGAAATAGAAGAAATTTTTGTGCTGTAGAATACGAATGTTAGTAAGACTCTGACGTTCAATATAAGAGTTGACGCGCTTTGTGTTGATTGCGTTGTGATGGGAAACTGGTAATCGAGTATGAGTGCAAGTAAAGTCCAGAGCTGTCTACAACAAGAAGTAACGCGGTAAATGCAAAACTAGTCAGTTGGAAGCGTCAAATCAAACGTATCACTTTATGCTTCTTGATAGTGCTCTCAGATAAGTATCGGAGGTGTTAATGAAGGCGTAGGACAAAGTCATATGTTACGTATATGCTCTTCATGGTATATCACGAGTGTGCTGAAAAAGACGGGGGAAGTAGAAGGAAGGAAAGTAGAACAGACGACTTGCATAGTCACCAAATTTGAGCCATTTGTGATGGAATATTTAAGATATGACTACTTAAAAAGATGACCTCTAGTTAAGTCAACACTCGGGCAAGTGCATTTCAACGGGATAAAAAAACCAAAAGTGTAGAAACGAATCGACGCAAGAAAGAAAGCTGAAGATTTGATATTCTCTGTTTGTGACGATTTCCATGGCACTATTATTATAACTTTTACATAGTTATGAGTGGTTTCATATTTATCTGAAGTAAAATTTTTCGGTAGAAAGTGAAATTATTCAAAGTTTCAAACGCGAGTCAGAGAGGTGTTTAGCATGGGAAATTGACATCGATACCATTGGCTAGTTACATCCAACTAGACTAAAAGGAGCCGCACGTTTACAAAATGTTCTACGCTGAAGACTTGGATATATTGAGGCTATCTCAACAATATCATGTCTGTTGGTCAGCGACGCCACTCTCCTTTTTTTGGTGTTTGGTTCTTTTACATTTGTGGCATGTTTGAAAATTTATTCATTTATGTTTCACACCTTTATCGTAACACAGCATCTCTACTAGTCCCGTGTTTCGTGTAAATCAGACGGCTGAGGCTTATATATTATGGATTAGGTATCCATTTATTATATCACAATGCTGTGAAGTTAACTAATAATATCAATTTTAAGGTACTGGTCAGATGATATGTAGTTAAGCGTTGGTAAGAATAGATTTATGGTTAAAGAATATGAAAGTAAAATTGTTTGGGGTCGTGAAATTTATGAGTAAGGCGGCAAATAAGCAAGAAAACAAAACAGATGAATGCTAATAGGTTTGAAATATTGATTTTTTGTGCTGAGAGAACATAAAAAAGGAAGAAATCACAATTTAGGTTAGTGTGAACTTACTATGTTCAACCGTAGTCGAGCAGCATTTAATAGAAAAAGAGACTGAAAATGGACATAGGACTTTGTAGGATTATGGTCTAGTTTGTTATTAGTACCGCTATAATGATAGACCTAAGTGTAAAAGTACAGATTTGTCATGATGTGAACATTTAATCTACAATGCCTTACGCGGAAGACGCATCATTGTCTATTGTGACTCGTTGTACTGTAACAATTAGCAATATAATGTTTGGCGTTTACAAAAAACACATCTAGACTCGAGATAAAACAGTATATTTAATATGAATAAAAGAGATAAGTTAGGCAAGAATGACCACGCCTGCAAAGCTGAGCCATGCCATCAGATTCAGTGAATGAATTGCTCCCACCTCGATTGTTGGCTTTCTATCATGAAAGAATTATGTGGCTCTAAACATTGGTGAAACATCGAGTATGAATTTAAGGAGTAGGAGCATAAGAGGATGACTAATAATGAATAATGAAAGGAGGGAAACCATGTGTTTCGTCATCCGGTCACACATATATGAATGAAAATGGGGTCTGTTATATTCACATTTGGTCTAGACAATAGGTGGTTCACAGAAAGTGCCTCAGGGTTGGGTAAAATTATGATAATAGTTGGTGAAGCCCTTTAGGGTTATTAGTCCTTAGAATTCGGGGATAGTGTTACGGATGCAGATAGGTATTGGTAGCCTGTTGCACAATAAACTATACCACATTGCAAAAACTTTCTACGCATTGGTTTCCGGTGTTTCAAAGTTAGTAGCGTATACCCATAGCCATTGAGTCTATAGGACGGGATATTATTTCGTTGAAAGATATAGGATTGTTCCTTAGCCAGCGGCGCCATAAAGGTTCCAAGGGGAGGTCCGTTCATATAGCTGTGTAGTCAAGAACGAAGTAACATCTTAGCGGTCTACTTGTGAAGCCTGTTTGAATATCCAATTGCATCTCGTCTAAGATATCCATGTTTGGAAACGCAGATAAGTAGTACTCAAGGAAAGTCGTATATGTATTTTGGAAAGGTTAAGGTTAGCCTCCATAGCGAAGCTGCAATATAGTCCACAACTTATTTCACGATTTTACGGTGTGGTTCATCCTCTTATAATGATTTTTCCGCGTCTAAAGTGATAAAGGCTTTTAGTATGCGGTCCATATTAAATACCACTGTGAGTAACCGATTACATGGCTTGTATTTGGGTCTAGTTTTATGTATGGAAAAGGTTCCTAGGTGAAAACTTTCCCGAAATAGTTCGCCATAGCCTGCTTTGTTTCGGTTTTCCTCTGTCATTTGTGACATACTTCCGCAACTAGGTTGGGAATCCAATAATTATTTTTTGTTACGTAATTTATGGCTCTTTGGTTGCTTGACCAGGGTTTAAGTTTAGTTAGGAGGGATTCATCTATAACACATTCTGGACTGTAGTAGACAACAGTTAATTAAATGTCTTGTTCTGTACATTACAGTCAACAGTGCACCGGTTGGCACGTCCCTTAGTCGTATGCCACTGTTTCAACAGCCCGTATGGTCAAGGGGCTTCTCGTGTGCAGAATAACCCTTTTGTGCTGAAGGGCAAACCTCGTTTTATCGATAGAAGAAATCAGACTGTTGTTGAATAAATTTTTATTTCGATCATGGAACAGAACAGTCAGGGCGTGGAGATATTTCTTTCAAACGCAAGAAGATTTTCCGCATTCACTATAAAATAGGATATATAATGCCTACACTGGATAAGGAGGTGTGTGAATACTTGGGTCATAATGTATTGACATTCTAAGATGTTTGATGCCTAATCTTAACTATTTATTTGTTGCGATTCCACCACTCACATGGTCTAGTCTGTCATCCCAACAAAGTTAGAAACCGAGCAATTGAACTTCATTTTCATACAGTTCCGATGTTAACCCTGTTTCTGAGATGGCAGTGACATTTAGGGTTTTCTGTGTCCACCATAGTTTGGAGGCCAGCCATTTTACTTGGTAGGCTGTTGGCATTTGTATAGCATACATTTATTTTTGCCAAAACGTTTCTGTACCGCTCAGAGTGGTCTCGGAATTGCTTTGCTCCAAACTTCTACGATGTGAAAACCCATAAATATAAGGTTCTTCCCTATTCCGGCGGTACTCATATATATTCCAGACCCACTCAATTTGCGTGAGTTTTCCAGTATTAGGTCTCATTCTTCAGCGGAAGTAAAAGTAACTTTTAAGATGCAATTTACTTGCGTACATTTGAAGTCCGCCTTCGTCTTATTTCACAAAGCTGCCACCTTCTACCGTTTCTAGAAGTAGCTTGCTAACCGAGGACCTAACGTAGCTTAGATTGATCCCTCTCTTAACTTATGAAAGTTGACTGGCCTATTTGGCAAAAAATGTGTGGGTCTCATCTTTTTGCTTTAACTGTCCAAGTGCTAATGTAAGCCAATCATTGATCTTATTTTGTTTATTGATTCGACCTTCTTCACCGCGTTCCTTCTGGATATTCTGTTTTGTGCTTATATTAAAATCTGCATCTGAAACTGTCAACTCATCTATTTTAGACTTCTCTGTACTTTGCTTCTCCTTAGCATACTTTTTCCTTTATCTTGTAACCGTGCTCACATCCATGTATTTATCGTCTACTACGCTTTGAGAGTCCGTCATAATAGTTTTATTCAGACCTAAAGGCAGGCTCATATTGACACACCGTGCTTCCTCTAAATCTGACATTTGCTCATCTGCTGGTTGCTTATCTGAGGACATCATTCTTTCTGTAGTTAGTTGCCCGACCGCCTCGGCAACCGGAAAAGACCTCGTACAGCAGCATCCGTTGCGCAACCAAAATTACAGTGGCTTGAAACGTGTTTTATATGCAGCTGATGTGAATTTGGTGTACACGTCGTAGCTGTCACAATCCATTCCATCTTTGGTCGAAAAGCAACATGAAGGTCTATTACAACTAGGTTTTTCTGAGCCATTAGGTGAGCCATAGAGAGCACAACGCAAAAGTCTCTTTACGCGCGAAGAAAACAGATTTTTAGAGTTATAGTTTTCGAAGCTCTTAAAATGATAGACAATAAACACAAAAAGCTGGAACTTCTGTATTACTGTAGCGAAAACCCAACTTAAGTAAGTAAAGAAGGCCTTTACACCTTAGTGCATGATCAAAACTAAAGGATTTACTCTACGAGGAAAAATACCACTACCCTTTTGGTATAGCGCGCCCAGTTACAATATTTTTGACCATGTATGACCAACTAAGCAGCTTTTAAGTAAGAAGACAAATGCTGGTTTAGCACTCATATTGAAAACCGTATTCAAAATGTTACATATCAGATTCACTGGAAACTTGGAAATATTGAGGCCAAATGTGTTTAACTTGTAAAAATGCCACAAGTATTTGAAGTTTGACAACAACTTAGCCAGTAACATCTTTTATAATCGGACCGTGCCAACTCAGTGAAATCGGAAGTCAGAAGCTAAGGCGCTTGATTATATATTCGATAGAACACCGATATGTTGAGAAGCGGATAACTTAAGCTGGCTAGTGGTTGTAGGAAACGTGAGGCACGGCGTACTCACTGATGGTCTGGTGCGGATGCATGACTGAGTTCCTTCAGCTAGGTCCATTAAAACTAATGCAGTCATCATCAATCATCGAGGACTTGCAGAGCTACTGATTTTAAGGATCACTTACCCACCCACTAGTGGGGTAGTAGTGACCCTAAGAAGTGGCCAGTCAGAAGTTTATTTATATACCGCTACACATTGAATAAAAAACATCTTAATCTGCTGATTAACATGAATACATGAATGCAACATAGACACTGGCCTATACTAGGTTGCAATTACTAACCAGTTAAAGTACCATCTGCACTCAAATACGATAGGACTTGACAATGTTGGTTTTTTGAGTATCTTATGGTAAAATACCTCAGTAGTGACATAAAAGAGCTAATGATAGTTGGTACGAACAGTGAAATTGTTTCGTATGTAGACGTGATGTTTTTATCTTCCTTAAATTTTGGCTGTATCTTTGACACTAAGTATATACTAATTAAAAATCTTATTTTCAATGGTTAAGATCATGATCGTATACCGTTGTATACGAGGGATGTAAGGATCACAAGGTCGTCCACTTTGCTGAAGGTGGATAGGGTGTTTGACTTTATATGTATTTGGGTTTAGTATAATGGTTTGTCATGCTAGTTTTACTTCGAACTTAACTGTGTTCGCGTAAACTAGATAATTTATGACTAAGAAGCGTCTCTGTTTGCCCTAAAATCCCAAGCTGCCAATTCTGGGGAAAATTCGGCTCATTTTGGGGAAGCCGCTATAGTAAATTTTGGGAAAATGAGACTCAAACCCCAAACTTTCCCTGAAATTCCATTCTAACCTTGATCATGGTCAATTGATTTTGGGGATTTCCCCAAACGTCGGTGAAGGTCATTTGACTTCGGCAGTTTCCCCAAAGTTCCCCAAAATTGGAAACTCGGGATTGGAACTAACTGTGGTGATTAATTCACGAATCAACCAACAAAGGGGAAATAAAGGCGAACAAAGGGGAAAATGCGTTGAAAAATACAGAGGATATAAGAGGGAAACGCGCTAAAATGTCTGTTTTTCCCCCTGTCCGGGGAAAATAATGCGGATTTTCCCCTTTTCGTTGCCCTGTCTCTCAAATGTCGCTGAATCGTCTACTTTTCGCTTAAATATATGCTGAATTGTCTATTTTTCGCCCAAATATACGCAGAATTCTCTACTTTTGCTTCGACGTTTAAAACGCCCCAAAGGTTTCCTATATTCGCCTTTATTCCCACAACACATCACACTGAAACTGCAACCCACGTGAAAAATAGTATATGTTTAAATAAGTTTATTGAAAAGAAAAAGCGTATTATTATAATACAATATTATGGCAGAAGCTTGAGCATCAATCGTTATGCATTTTAACTGTACTTGCCGATTCATTGTTATTTGAAAAGATCTACAAAAGAAGAAACAGGCGATGTATTATTAATAAGGCATGTATACTTAATTGAAAGTTCACTAAAAATCAAACAAACTTTCTAAACACTTGAATAAAGTTTACCATGAAAGTAAGAAAGTAAGCTCGTTTTCAAAAAAAATGTTTTTAAAAAATAAGTTGAATATAAGAAATATTCCACGGATTATTTCTTCTAGCCACGCCTGTCCGGCTACTGAAAATCAAAATGATCTTCTTGTGAATTCTGGAGTATAAAAAATGAAGTTACGATATCTGAGTGACATGCTTTGGCACAGCTAGCTACTTGAAGCTTCACTTATGTTCGTTAACACTGTCGACTGTACCTACAGAGCAGTAGGGGAGTTATCACTTTAAATTATTACATACCTGTCCTTGTTTCCTTCTATTACGCTTTATTAATTTGTCTCTGACAACGTGAAAATAATCTTGTGTCGCGATATCGTACAGTTCCGCAAGGTTTTTTTCGTTGACAGATGATGACAAAAAGCAATTGGTTAATGCACCTAAAGTTTAAATAATAGATATAGGTTACTTCGTATGCTCGTTTTGACGAAGTGCCAGGTAGCGTGAAATTACTGGCAACCTCAGGTGTCATGAGGTACGACAAAACATATCGCATTGAGGTTTTAGGATCATTATCCATTAACCTCGTTAACATGGCCATCTTTAATATGAACAAATCATAAAATTAATGTTTTTGACTTATAAATCTGTCCCTGGTTTCTTTCTGCTGCAAACCAGTGTCCAACATCTGCAGTTCCTCTTCAGATGACAAAGGGAACTGCTGACTTGATAGTCCGCAATCGAATTGATACGGATGTTCGCGGTCACCGAACTTCGATAGTAGCAACTTCATATTTGCATTTAAGTCAGTAATAGCTGACGACATCTTCTGCAGCACTGTATGCAACCTATCAAATCTGAAAAGCTTCACTTGATCGTACAGGTAACTTACTCGGCCGCTAAAGCACTGCCTACACGCTTAGATTCTGATGTTGACGGTGATGTATCTAACTGTGTCGAACTACTTAATTAACATCTAAATAGTGATGAGACGTACTTGGAAATCGGCGAGGTGACGCTGTCAAACAACCGAAATTTTGGATATTGTACGTGGCTATTTCCAGCCTGCATCTCGGCCACATCCATGTTTACTGAATTGTAAGGAAACCCTTCTTTACGCTTCAGTTCACTTCTACGGAATGTTGGCAAGTTAATTGTACTGACCTCTTGGACTTCTCAGTGTTCATTGGCAAGGTTTTTTCTTCCATTGAACTGATTTTACGGTAAAGACCCAGTATTTGGAAGGAAACTGACATGTCCTTTGCAGACCATCTATAGTAAATTATAGTCTCTATGTTTGTTACTCACCGAATTCGTGAATGGCTTTACATTTCAGAACTGACCAATTGTCATCTGGTCGGCCGCAGATTTGCAGCTGGATGTCGACAAGCTCCGCTGGTTAAAGGCAAAGTTCTTTGCCAACAATCCACTGCTATCATGAGTTGTTCCGTGCTAGGTACGTCGACAATGACGTATTTTTTGTTAGCGGGCTAAGCATAACACAAGAGGTAATGAAATGGTTTATTATACATTCACATAAAATTATGGAAGAATAACTAAATAATGGATACAATTAATGACTATACATTTGCAGTCAATGTCCTTAACCGCTTCCCATGTGTGTTCATGGCTAACTACGACGCACATAAATATTCCTATATTACTGGATGGGAAAGGATTTTCGAAGTAATTGCGTGGGTTAGTGAAAGACCTAAATTTTAGTAGTCCGTTCTCCCCTATATCAGTGACTAAACCAGGCTTTCCGTTTACTACTACAACATTATCAGGCTTAAATGAAGTTATTTTACTATTCTTAAACATGATTACTTGTTTATTTGAGTCCTCGTTAGCGGCTATTAGGGTAGTATTAGTTAAACTGATAACTTGAAGCCTATTGCAGAAGGACATTTTCTCTGCATAACACTGAGCTGCTTGCTTTGCAACAGTATACCCGCTATGCACAGATTTTTTGTCTCATATAAGACTCGAATAGAAAGGCTGAAAAACTATCTAGAGGTCCATGTGCATGAACACCGTCAGGGAGTTGCTGTAACAAATGAACAGACCCATAACACCATTCGTATTCTTTAAGAAAGTTCCCTAAATTCATTCTGACGGATTCTACAACGGTATTGTGTAATTTAGGATGTGCAGGCAGATAAACGGATAACGCTAAACGCTTGAAATTAAGATACATAGGTTGTGGCAGTGTTTTCTGCAGAATAACTGGGTCTAATTATAGAAGGAACAACCTACGTTCCGAAGCTTTCCATACCGATACGACGTCTAGTATACGGAAAGCCTGATACTTTAGCGCGTTTTCCCTTTATTTCTCTTGTATTTTTCAATGCATTTTCCCTTTTGTTCGCCTTTATTTCCCCTTTGATGGTTGATTGGGGAATTTCTCTAGCACGAACGTTACCAGGTATGGATAATTACCGTGGGTCTTTATTGATACGTTTTTATAGACATGTACATGCATCATGCAGACAGCTAAAGTTTGCAACACAACAAATGTTGTGTGAGGTAAAACTGTCATTTTTGATGTCTATTTTGCTCTAAAGTCAGTACAAACAAACCACAGTGGGTTATGATCTTAAAATCATCGCTTGTTATTGTTTAAATCCCTGTGAATAGGAATGGGGTCCGAAATGTTCCGCCATTAATGTAATTGTTGTTACTGCCTGTACGATATGTATGAAGATAGAATAAATTATGTATTTGGTGGTTGTATCTCAGAAATGCCGAGTAAAGTGCTGAGATCAACCAAAAAATGGTTAAATCATTCTCCTTTGCTTTTCACTATTATATCATCCTCTCAAGGTAAAATAAAAGACGTGATACCATGAAAGACTCATTTGAATGAAATAAACAACACTGGATGTGATATCGTGGTTTTTTTATATTTCACTGTGTACTGGTTTCTAGAAAAACCAAGTTCAAATTTACTATTGATCATTAAGGAACTCCTTCGTTCAATTAGATGGATAGCTTAGACTTCAGTCGAATATTGGCTCTCTAGTGACAATAGTTTTCTTTATTGTAATAGTCTAACATAACTGTTGCTTCACTAACTAAACCACAATTGTTAGCATTTCATTGCTAACATATTTAATACCAGGCAAACAAAATTATCACAAATGCACACAAAAAATTAACATTATGTTAATCGTGTGCTAAAAAAGAAACCAAGAAACTAGTTTGGGTCAACATATTCATCAGAGTAAACTTTTTGAAGTGTAAATATACTAAAAAGGCCCCCAAATGCCCTGGTACGGCCGAGAGTGGGGAGAGTTCGCTCTCCTTCTCGAAATGCTCTCACATGGCCACGCGTATATAGCCTCTGCCAGGGAAGTCCTACTCATTGCCTTCTCATGGCGGGGGTGTTGTTTACGAAATTGAAAGGACGAAAAGCGAATGTCCGGCGTTTTAACCGGGTTGGTGGACATGGAGAGTCCATCTAGGGGGAGTTGGAAAACCCTGATTCGAAAGCAGTGGTGCACATGGGCTCCAGTATCCTGAGGGAACGAATGGAATATGAACCAATCGTTGGTCACCGACTATCATGGGACTGCATCTCCTGATGTTGCTCCACTGCCTTGTGGATTAGACCTTCAGGTCGGAAGCTCCGGGTGTGGCCCCTCAAGAAAACTAAACAGAATTCTATTGAATCGATTTAAATATTAAAGTACCATTGGACTCATTAGCTGAGTGGATAACGCGATGGCGTTTGAACCGAATGGTACTGGGTTCGAGTCTCAGAGTGAACATCAACTCTGAGGTGCATGTACATCCAGCTGACGAATCCTAAATAGGACGAAACGCGCGTCCTGGATTTCACTACTAACCACTATTCATCTTTGCTTATAGTACCATTGTACGTTTAAAAAACAGACACGAACTTTTAATTTATGTATATACTATGCACAATCAAATTTCTCTATAACTAAATTCATTTTAGAGTTATCTGTTTATGGTTCAAAGTTTGTATTTATAATACTCAAGAAGGTCTATTTAAAACAAACGCATTATTTACCTTGGTATCATGACTAATAAGGTAGGTTCTTGATTAATGTTAACTAGTTCAATGAGTTATTACCATTCGATTCTCGTCAAATAATATGTGAGTTAAAAGAATATAATATTCAATTGAAATTATTATTTTTACAATTAAATGGTTGTCTGTTCGTTTGGTTAGGTAATGAAGAGAGCAAATTGTCCGGTAAATCATAAAATCTCTTTATTGATATATCTTAATAATTATTCTCTATATAGGTTTATCTGTATGTTTGCCTTCACAAATATCAACATTTGATCAACATAGTGCTACAATCTATTCAGTAACTGGTGCTTCACGAAATCCATTTAGTGAATATGAAGAAAATTTATCATGTAAAATATCTAAACGTTTTCATTGTCCTGTATTTGTTAGTATTAGTTTACCGCATGAATTTGCCTCTTTATGGAATCATTTCAATGTAATCACACAAAGTACACTTGGTCAAAAAGCAGAACATTGTATATTTGAAAATCTTTCCACTATTGTACTTTCATGATCACTTATGTTCTTTGGCTATGTATATCTATGACAAGTTATGTATGTATTCATTTGTATTTACTGTTCATATGTTGCATTTTGAATTTTATATTCTGTGTTATACAATAATAAGATTAGAATGGCACTGTTTAGTTGCTTAGTTCGGTTTTCAATCAGTTGGTCACAGGTTCGAGACCCATTGTGTTATGATTTAAGTATCAGTCAGATGTAGAAACTGGAACTTAACTACATCGGCCCATACCTTTACATCATATCGCTTCACAGTGGGATGTAATTGTTACGTTGAATACCGAAGTGGTAGTAAAAAGTGACTACGCATAAAAAATATGATTTTCAAGTAAAGAGTTAATTTGTAGAGTGAAACGCATCAAGTAACTTTCAAACTGTAGACCTACGGTTACATAGAGAATAAATTGATGTATGACATCCCGACTGGTTCTGAACTATATCACTTGATATCTCCAACCATTCGTCATGTTAATCTCGCAAACGTTAATCTCCATCTACCAAGTTGCCTCATACCAACAGTTGGTGGCTCCGTGAACTGATTACACGTTTTGGTATGACCACTCCTAGATTTCTTCCAATCTACTACCTCAGATAACATTGTACGTCAAGGTAGTTGGTGACAAAGCATACTTGAGACGTCGGAACCGTCTCAGTCAATAAATACTCACATTTTCATCAACCAGTTTTCTATCTGTGTCTGGTATCCTGGATATAACTTGAACACCATTCACTCAGGTGTCCTAAAATATGCGAGTAATGCCCCGGCGACATGTACAGTCAGATACTTGTAGCCTACGAATGGCCTCTACTTTTAAAGGGTAATTTTCATAGCAATAGACTAAAATAGTTAACTTCCGCATAATGTACTTACCTCTTCATTGACAAATGTACATCTTGCCTACGCCTCAGTTGACACAAGTCGTCAGAAGCTGACATAATTTCTTCTAGCCTATTCCGGGATGTTGTCGGGACTCAGTTCACTAAAGCTGATCAGACTCTGGAAATAAGTGAGGTGATTGATACACTCAATTACTACGACCTGGGCATCAAATCACTATCTCTGCCCCTCAGACACATGCAATAAATATAATTGAAAGTCATATATATGAAATCGATACACAGTAACTGGTTTACATTAGTTTATTTATTAAGTATTTACAGATCTACAAAGTATGGGGCTCGGTTAAATGCATGTTGAGGCAGAAATTCAGCCTTCAATATAAAAAACAGCTATAATTGTTTTTATGACATTTAATTTTGGCTATCCTACGTTCACTTTGATTTTTATAGAGTTTTAGGGCTTACTTAATTAGGTTGAGCAGAATTTTCGGGTTTCAGTAAGGTTATGAATAATTCCATGGAGTTCTGACACATGTATATAGGTTAGGCATGCACATCATTGGATATCGGCTTTAAATGCCCCTTATCTGACTCCAATTAGGCCGTATGTATGATTGTTATTCAGGTATACATGTCCAAATATATACCCTGGCTATCCTGGTATATAATTATCGACTTAATCCGCGTCATGAATAATGGAATTAAAATAAGTCAAATACGAGAAAAGATTTAGAATACGTATATTTTGTACAATCTTTAATTCAAACAAACGAGCGAAGGAACGAAGCGAAACAAAATGATGCGCGGCATGTGAGCCAACTTGATTTAACCAAGTGTTAATCAATATTTATAGTCATACAAAAAATAAGCTACAGATATGTGATGAGTAGGATAAGATGTACACACACACATACGCTCATATATAAAGTCAGGGTTGATAAGTGAATAATTTTATATCAGAACGGGTTTTTGTGGATATTATAGTAATTTCAATGATTGAGTTCATGAGTCGATTGAAGCTAGACCACCATTGAAAACCTGTAAGCATTGGACGGCCGCTTCGTCCTATTGTGCGACTCTTTAGCAGTACATACCAACGATCCCTCTCACGAGATCCGAACCTACAACCTGTCGATCGCGAACGCTGAACCAAAGTCAAAACGTAACTCAAAAAGAATAGGTAAATTGACCTGTCCAGAATAAGTCATATGGGTTTAACATAGTAACCGACACTACACGGCTAAGCGGTCTAGTGATTAGGCGTTCTTAAGCGAAACCGAAGGTCTTGTGTTCGATCCCCTACTGTGGGGTCTTAAACATGTGGGACTAACATTATTTTCACTGGTTGTTCAGTTAAAATTCCTATCATGTTTATACAATTATCAACATATATATAAGCTAAATGAATTTATCTCTTAGATAATAAACTGTTTAAATTCACACATCTGTTACCTCTATCAATTCTTTATGATCGTTTTACATACCACAGATTATTTCTCTTTTAGTTTATGTTAACCTGTACAACAACAATTCCTTAAATTCCTCCTAATGATTTGAAAAAGAAGTAAACTTTCAATAATCGAGTTAATGAAGTTAGCCAAGTTAATTAGTTTGCAATAAGAATAGGATATTTCAAATTGACTTGAAAGAATCCTAGAAACAAAGTTGGTTACTTCATATTTAAAAAGCAGTTAGTTATATAATATATCCTTGTGGGCCAGAGTAATTTTACGTTGGTCTTCAGGAGATTCACACTTTCACATGATAACCTGAGCAGTACAGCTCAATCCCGGGATTGAGTCAGACACCACCTAGGCTTAAAATTTGTAGCACAAATAATATGGCTCAATCCCGTTTCCAAGAGAACCAGACACCATCTCGGCTTAATAAACTTTATAAACCAAGCACTACAACTCAATCCTGCTTCATAGGAGAACCGGACACTATATAAGCTTTAACGCTACAATCTGAATAGTACAGCTTAATTCTGTGACGCAATCACACAGTTAACAAGCACCCCGGTGAACCAATATTAAAAAAGTACATGTTTTAATTAGTATGTTAGCAGGATAGAATCTTGAGAATTAGATACTTCGTACAAGTTCATATTGGGATCTATCGATTTATTCATTATCAATCAATCAAGGTTAACAGAAGAATCAAGAAGATACTAGAGATTTCTTATGTGAATTTTATACCAACTCTCATGTTTTTTTGTTTGTTTGTTGCTAAGATGCCTTCAACTGTTTCAGATTATTAGTATCTGGGTACATCATCTTCAACTTATTATTTTTCTATTTGTCAAGGAATGTTAAACAAAGAGAAGTTTACTTATTATATTTTTTAAGAAATATAATTTGTTTGTATAAAGAGAAAATCAAACTAAAACAGGATAAACTTAGGAAGTCATCAATTACTGAGCTGAACGATTTCGAACCCATATTTGGGATATACAGGATAATTGTAATCTATAGTTGAAGATCTTAGACGGTATATGGATCCAAAGTTGATCTGATTGATGTATATGTATACTTACTTACGCCGGTTACTCCTAATGGGGCATAGGCCGCTGACCAGCATTCTCAAACCCACTCTGTCCTGGGCCTTCATTTCTAGTTCCATCCTATTCTTGTTCATTGTTCTTATGTCTATCTCCATTTCCCGGCGTAATGTGTTCTTTGGTCTTCTTCTCCTTTGGCCTTTAGGATTCCATGTGGGGGCTTGTCTTGTGATGTGGTTGGGTGCTTTCCTCAATGTATGTCCTATCCACTTCCAGCACTTCTTCCTGATTTCTTCCTCCGCTGGGATCTGGTTTGTTCTTTCCCGCAGTAGGTTGTTGCTAATAGTGTCTGGCCAACGGATCCGAAGTATTTTGTATATATATATATTCATTCATTCATTCTATGTCTTCTACATTATTTCCTATTTCTTTCGATTTCATTTATTCTTTTCCAAATAAATTCTAGATTATTCGACATCTTAGATTCCACTGTTAACCGTTGGCCAAATCTACATAAAGATGTTTGTCACTTTTAAAGACAATCCGTTCAGAATTCACATTTACTAAAAAAAAACAAGACTGAATAGTTATAATCTTGAATATTAACAATGGGTGCATTAAAATCCTTACAACTAAATTATATTCTAAATGTTTACTGTCATTGGATTCAACATATTGGATGATCTGTCTGAGAATCAGTTCGTGATCTCGATCAAAAACTTAATAATCTCCACAACCCCTATACTATTAATCAACATGTGCTCACTAGTGACTAGCTTCGTGAGGGAATTCTCGGAGTTCTAGTGAGAAGCCGTGATCAGTGGAGCTAATCTATGTCGGGTAGAAACAGGTATCTGCCTCAGTAAAATGGAAGATGGTCGCGCAATTTCGTGGATTGGTTGAGGTTAGACACTAACATCATTGGATGCCGACTCAGCGGTCCAGTAGGTTAAGCATTCGCGCGTGAGACCGAAGGCCCTGGGTTCGAATCCCTCCGGTGGGGATCGTTGATGCACACTTCCGAGGAGTCCCACAATAGGACGAGATGGCCGTCCAGTGTTTCCAGGTTTCCAAAGGTGGTCTAACATCAATCAGTTCATGATCTCAATCAAAAACTTAATAATCTCCACAACCCTATATACTTATAATAATATGGTTGCATTCATTCTTTGTCTTCCCTTAGATTCATAGTTTCACAATTATTTTGGAATTAATTTACGGAATAAAAATGTATTTCTTTTGAAGTCATACTGTAGTGAACAAGAATAAAAGTGAGCATAATCGAATGTATTTGGATACAAAATTACAGAATATCTTAGTAAAATCTGTGAACCATACAAGAAATAATTCATTTGTAAAATGTCAATCAATTATCTCAGACTTGACTGTTCTTTCTGCAAATGTCAATCAATCGTCTGAAATTTCATTGTTCTTTTTGTTTCTAAGCCAATCATTCTTTGTTCTTTTTAACCTTCTGCCTCCAGACATTTCACTTTCGACTAACGATACTGTTGAGGTAATCCAGAAAACTTCTCGCAAAAGCTAAGAAAGTCTCAGCAAATACTAAGAAGCATTTTATCCAACCAGCGTTCACTACAAGTTTAGCCAGAGACATCAAGAAAGTGAAAAGTCACATGTATAGTTTCTGATTAGCTGATTACTATATTGCTACTATGTTTAGTAGCACTCCAGAATTTTCGGGAAACCCAAGGACACCTAAAATACTATAAAAACCTTATATTTCCTGTACTAAGACGAACCTTTGGAGTAAAGTGCTTCTTGTATATTTTGTGCCTTTTCTCTCGTGTTCAGGTCACTGTGTAGTTCTAACTTGGGGGTTATGAGAATAGCTTAGGAACCAAATATAGCGTTCAATTAGCAAGACTTATCAGATACATACTACTTATATTTGTCGAGATCACTAGCACACACCACAATGTTATCTAGATTTAATGTGTACTATTACCTCTGATACTACAACAGATACTCATACTGTTCTGTTATCTGTCTTGTTAGTTTAATCCTACTATGATAGTACAGTATGGCAACGTGGGTCGTTCCATATTTGTACCAGATTCCATATTGATCATGTCTGACTGGAGTAATGAACTATATTTTTTCTAGGTTGTAAGTAATTGTAAGGGAATTTACAAAGTATAGTCAGCTCATATACAAATAGACTGTATTTGTACCAGCTCCCCGGTTATTTTTTAATAATAAGTAACTGAATGAATCGAAATCTGTGCTATACTGTAATTAAAATAATGATCTTTGGTATATGATTGAGATTATGAACCGATTGGTCTTAGACCACCGTTGGCAACCTGGAAGCACTGGACGGTCGTTCCGTCCTATTGTGAGACTCCTCAGCAGTGCTCATCCACGATCCCGCACCAAAGGGATTCGAACCCATGGTCTTCGGTCTCGCGCGCGAACGCTTAACCTACTGGACCACTGAGTCGGCATCCAATAGTGTCGGTGTCTAACCTCAACCAATTTACGAAATTGCGCGACCATCTTCCATTGCACTGAGGTAGATACCTGTCTCTACCCGACACGGTTCATTATCTCAATAAAAAAACTTAATAATCTCCACAACCACTATACTGATTATCTTTCGTATAGTCTCATTTATCTCCTTCTGAAGCTCTTTTAGGGCCACTGCTGATCTCAAATCCGGGTAAGGGAGGAGGGTCGGGTGTGGGATCAACAACTCCAACTCGTAGAAAACAACCTTGGTAAAAAACCGCTATCTAGAGTTCTGTTTCATCAGTTACGATCAATCATTCTTCCATATTTTATCTGAAAGAAAAACGTCTATGATATTCTTTTGTTTATGTTACACTCATTCATAAAGTTTTTAATCCTGTAATAAGAAATAGATGCGGTTTTACGTGTTCAATATCGAAAAAACTATGCTTCACTCGATCGAAAAACACCTAACTAAAGCATACTGTGAAGAAACATTAATTCGCGTTTAGATGAATGATTACAAAGTGAAATAAAATATCATACTACTGAATAATGAATTATAGTAATCTGTATTAATATCAGATTTACGATAGACCATACATATCCTTAACTGCTTACTACCTTAATGCACAATACCGTCTGATGTAGAAGTAGATTGGAACAAAGTTAGCACTAGCTAAACCAATATAAGTTATTAGTCCATAAAGTCGTTGAATTGTACCGATAAGTTAAATTTATCAGTATTGACTATTGGATTAAAGATCTAGATGAATAATCATGGCCAATCAGTTAGAGATTTTAAGTGCTGTTTCAAAGATTACCTTCTTAATGCATATTTAGATTGAGAATACGTAACCCTGTAGTGTCGGTTATTACGTTAAGCCCATATACCTTATTCTAGCATTCGGACAGCCCATTCTATTCATCCTACTTGAGTCACATTCTGACCTTGTTATTTATCAATCTTGACTGTTTTTCTATGAGTGCGTTAGTGTGTGTACATTTCTTATCCCATTACTCATCACTTGTCTGTACCTTACTTTTGTGTAACTATAAATATTGATTAACGCTTGGTTAAATGAGAGTTGGCTTACCCGCCATCTCCACTGAGCGTCGTTTTGCTTCATTCTATTCCATTCACTTTATATACAAAATATATGTATTCAAAAGTCCATTCTCGTTAGTTGACTTATCTAAATCCGTTATTGACTAACGCGATTAAAGTCGATGATTACATACGAGAATAGGCGATATATATATTTCAACAACAATCATCAATACAATCTCCTTGGAGTCAAATCTCGGGCCACCAAGGTGGAGAGCTCTTTCGACAACATCGTCCGATCTAAACGACGACAAAAATAAAGGGACCCACAACCTGATGTTTGATCCTATCGTATGATTTTGTTATTATTGAAATTCTCACCTCATTTACAATGATTTTTGGGAAATGTATACTTTAGGAATGAGCCAATCAGGATCGAGGATGTAGCTATTCGATTCATGCTTAGAGTTCAAATCTCATATATGACGAGATGATCGTAGAAAATTCATCATTTGTTACCATTGAATAAAAAATAAGTGTTAAGTGTATGAAATGCTTAATTCCGTCTTTTTAGATTGTATATTACAGGGTAATCGATACTATCATTAGGTCCTGGTTACGAACAGTAATCTGGAACACACCTCAACCTTGTGGCATTACATTTTATGAATGAACTAATCAGATAGCATCTTTTGTATTTTTAAGCAGAATTCATCTATTCATTCATGCATATGGCTACAGCTACATATTAAATATTGAATAATATTTCAACCCTAGACCTTTGTTCCTTACCCATAATGCCTAACCCTTATTATTAATAACATATGAACTCTTAAAATCTGTTTGGGTGCTTTTAATGATTTCAGAATATAAACAATCTATATCAATTAAGTTAAGTGTATATGTTCTTGTTTTTCCAATCTATAAGCAGAGTAACCTATAGGAGTTATGAATAGATTTAATCGTTGAATTCATGAGAAACCTGGAAGTACTGGACAGCCGTTTCATTCTAGTATGGAATTGCTCAGCAATGGATATCTACGATCTCACATTCCGGATTGAAACCCGAGGACCTATCAATCTTGCTCATGAACGCCTAACGTTTAAACCACTGATCTGGTCGGTATCTAACGTTGTTCATGTCTAACTTCAACAAATCCACAAAATCAGTAGATTTATTAATTATATTAAATCTGTTACATATTGTAATCTTATTTTCTTATTGAATAAGAACAATCTAGAAATTGATTGCGATTGTTTTAAGCTCATCCTTAAAATCATGTAATTTTAATTTGGTTCAACTTTGGGAATATTTTATTCCCCCCCCCTTGTTTAAGGATCTTTCAGATGGTTCATGTTGTCTTTTTATTCTTTATTCTGATTTACGTATAAAAAAGTTACATTTCACGAATCTCCCCCCTTTCCCTTCCCCCACCTCGTAATATACTTGCAATAATAATAATAAACAGGTAAATAAATAAACATTTTGTTTACTTAATATACATAAAATATGATACAAATAAATATGAAACGTGGTTTCCTTACATTGTATTCTATTTCTTATATAAAATAGTGACTGACTTCAGGAGACGCTCCTGGAGTCCTAGTGAGAAGTCTTTACCAGTGGAGTTCAACCAGGTCTGTTGTGAGATAGGAACTCACTGAAGACAATGGTGTACGGTGGCGCAACTTCGTGAATTGGTTGAAGTTAGACATTAACACCGTTGGAAGCCGATCAGCTCAGTGGTCTAGTGGTCAAGTGATCGCGCACGAAGCCAGTAGGTCCTGGGTTCGAGCACCGCGTGGTGCGGGATCGTGGATGCGCACTGCTGAGGGCTGCCACACCGGGACGAAACGACCGTCCAGTGCTTCCAGGTTTTCCATGGTGGTCTGGCTTCAATCGACTCATGATTTCAACCTGTGAAATAGTGTATGATCATATTTATATATGATAAACATAATGGATAGAATGCATAATTTATGAATTATTGTATACGGCTTGACGCACGTTTCATCCTATTTTGGACTCGTCAGCTGAATGTACCTGTATCATCAACTCTAGTATGCAGGTTTATTCAGCTGACAAGTTCTAAATAGGATGAAACTCACGTCTTGGATTCCATTGTTAGCCACTGTCGATGTTTGCTGAAAAAGCTTGTGATTTAAGGCAATATCGAGGCAATCTGCACAGGATGTACATATGCCAATAAGAGAGAGACTGATTAATTGCAGTCCTAAATAATAATTGGAAGATACAAGTAAAACAATACTAAGGGAATATATGATTGGTATCGGGGATAGGGTGAGAGACTGAAAATTTCTCATTATTTCATATTTAGTCCAATGATATATGTTTTTAGGACAAATGAGTTATTTTTTTTGTTTTACTTCTTTACGACTTTTACCCTTTGTGGAGTATAAGCAGTTGGCCAGGAGTCTTCAACCTACTCAATTGATTGTTACCAAGTGTTATTGATTCTTTTGTTGCCTGCTTCAAACTTCATGCACAATGTGTTCCTGGGTCTTCTTTCAACTCTCGGGACAGAATTTAAATGGTTGAAGTGATAAGTTTTTTTGTTGGTGCTTTATTAGCAAGGTTATTTTATACGGATGGAGTTGCTAACCCCATGCCTAACTCTCCTTTTTTATCTAGGCTTGGGAGAGGCAATATCACTAGAAGAAGTTGTTGTTTGTTTTAGGTAACATTATTAAAATGTAGAATATGGAGATTTATTTGTACGTGATATTGGTTGCGGACTGATAATAATTTAGTTACCATCGAGTACTGGACAGCTCTTTCATTGTAGTATGGGGTTCCAAATAGAGGCCTCAACCGCTGGAGTTCACGAATATCTGAAATAAAACAATCACCACTAATTATATTGGGTAGCTATTGTGCTAAACAGTGGACTAGGAGAAGTTAGAAGTGAAGTGTACAACTAGATGATTGGATGCTTGCTGCGTGTTGGGGACGTTAGATCCCCAGAACTCACTTGGGAAAGGACCTAATTTTGTAATTTTATTTGGAAAATTCGAATTTCTTTGTTTTCGCGCGACAGGCGCTCTTGCCATTTTCATGTCGTATTTCCCACTGGGAAGTATCTTAAATGCTATTAGTCCGTTGCGTCTTTTAGTATGCTATTTGGTAACTCTCTCTAAGCACGGTTTCGCACTGTATATATACGTTTTGAATTGTGCTTGTTGTTATCGCTCGTTTCTGGCTGGTTTGCAGAATATACTTTCCCATTCCAAGCTTGGACTTTTCCCTCTAGTTAGCGGGGCTGGGAAGCATCAAATAGCTAGCTTACTGGTCCTTGGTCACCGAGTCTTGTTTCTCGTTCACCGATTAGGCGAGTTCGTGATAGCTTCAAACCTAGCAAGCCTATCGAGTCTCTGAATCCTTGATTCTTCGTTCCGTTCGGAGTAAGACGAATCAGTAGTAGCATTCAAGTTAACGAACATAACACTACGAGATATGGAGATTATGAATCATATCCTTGGTGGAGTTGTAGGTGTACATTACTAAACAGTAAACTACACTAGAACTAAAGTTTTCTTATTTTCTCTATTCTTGATTTCTATTCCAGCTGTGATCAATTATTGTGAAATATTACCCATATATTCATAAGTAATCACTATGATACTCATTCATATGAACAATCGTTAATTTTATTAAGAACAATTTTTTTATTTGTTGTAACATTAAAAGCAAGAAAGTGAAGATCTCACCAACTGTTGAATAAATTTGTATTTTAATTCACAAACCAAATTTAGTTAGACCATCTTCGGATATTTGTAAGCGATGGATATCCATTTCATCAAAATATGTCACTCTTCAGTATTCGGTAATCGATCCCATGACCTTCGATCTCACTCATTAATGTTTAATCTCTAGACCACTAAGATAGAATTCTGTAGTGTACATATCTAACTTCAATCAATCCAAGGTACATCACCATCTTCCATTATCTATGGTATATAAATATCATACACTTGATATGGTTGAACTCCATTGGTCACGGCTTCCCAATAGAACTCTAGAAATAACATCTTGAAACTAGTCATTAAAAAGATATTTCATGAAACTAACAGTTCGACCAAGATGATTGGTTTACTTTCTGTCAGTCACCTTCTATGGATTTTTCTAGAAAACAATGAAGTACTTTCAACCACTAATGTTATAATCACATAAACTGTATATGTTTTGAAAACGATGTTGTAAAACAAATAAAATTTACCCAGTAAAACAATTGTTTTAATATATCTTAATAGTTGAATTCATGAGTCGGTTAAAGCTAAACCACTATGAAAAACCTCGAATCCCTGGATGGCCGTTTCTTCCTAGTATGCGATACCTTAGTAGTGCGCATCCCCAATCCCACACGCGGATTTGACCTGTGACCTACCAGTCTCAAGCGCGAATATCGAACCTCTGAACCATTTAGCAAGAATCCAATGATGTTAATATCTAACTTCAACCAATTCACGAAATCGCTCCACTGTCTAATGAGTTACTATCTCACAAAAGATCTTATTGAACTCCACTGGTTCCAGTTTATTACTAGAACTTCAGGAATACTTCTTGAAGCCAGTCACCAGTGAGCAAATGATAATTGTTATCACAACAGGGTTTTATAGAGATTCTTGGAATTTAATTGTTCAATTCATGAGTGAATGGAAGCAAGATTGATAGCTCCTGATTTTGAATCCCGTTGGCGGGATCGTGGATACACACTGCCACTCAGGAGTCCCATACTAGGATGAAGCGATCGTCCAATACTTCCAGAATTTCTATGGTAGTTCAGCTTCAATTCACTTACGGATTGAACTATTAAATTACTATAATATCCACAGAACCTCACTTCTAATATCTTAATAAATTACAGGAATTTTACAATCAACATTTATATTGCTATGAAAAAAAACATAATATGAAAATTCTAAACAAACAAATTGTTTCACAGATTGAAATCATGAGTCAATTGAAGCTAGACCACCATGGAAAACCTGGAAGCATTGGACGGCCGTTTCGTCCCAGTACGGGACCCTCATCAGTGCGCACCCACGATCATGCAACTCGCGGGATTCGAACCCAGGGCCTATCTAAAATCTCCACAAACCCCTTCTGATACTAATTATCTGCACGCTAGTGACTGACTTCAGGAGATACTCCTGGAGTTCTAGTGAGAAGCCATTACCAGTGGAGTTCAAACAGGTCTGTTGTGAGATATCAATTCACTGAGGACAATGGTGTACAGTGGCGCAACTTCGTGAATTGGTTGAAGTTAGACATTAACACCGTTGGAAGCCGGCCAGCTCAGTGGTCTAGTCGGCTAAGCGCTTAGCGCGCGAGACTGGTATGTTCTGTGTTTAAATCTCGCAGGGTGTGGGATCGTGGATGCGCACTGCTGAGCGGTCCCATACTAGGACGAGACGGCCGTCCAGTGCTTCTAGGTTTTCCATGGTGGTCTAACTTCAATTTACTTATGATTTCAATCTGTGAAATTTCTAAAATCTCCACAAACCCCTTCTGAAACAAATTGTTTATCACAGAATATCATTTTTTAAATGGAAAAAAAAGTAAGTAGCCTAATTCAATTTAGTTTATCTATTATCATTTATTACTTCGCTGCCCCCCCCCTTCTTCTTACACCTTCGCCTTATTCTCTTCAAAAAGAGAATAAAAACAATTTACTATTTAAGATAATCTACTTTCAATCAAAGATTACATAACCTTTTAAGCGATAAAGAGAAGAGAGAGAGGGGGGGGGAGAGGGAAAGAGCCAAAAAAAACAAATCATTTGATTTCAGTTTTTTTTCTTTTCAAAAAAAATTTTTTTTTTGGTTTTTGAAAACACAGTTTATGGATAATAGAAGATGTTAAATAGTCACCAAGGTAAAAAAAGAACAGTAAATATAATCCATATTAAATAGGACACAGTTTTAGTAAACTATTTATCTATTTATAAAAAAAATCCCTGTTATTATTCTGGTATTACATATTTTTGAATTGTGTGTATGTGTGTGCGTGTGTACACACACAGAGACGCACGTGTGTGCGTAAACTTGTACACATGAAATTTTTACGTATCCATAGTAAGTATCCAAGGCATAGTTTGGGTCAGTTCTAGATTTTAGAAATATGTATAAAATTATGGAAGAATTTGTTTGTTTGTTTGTTATGTTTATGTTTGTATGCATGTGTGTGTGTGTAGTTTTAATAGTCATTCTCAATCCTACAAACATATTTTTGGCAATAAACTGTAAAAATTAAAGAAAATTTTATTGGGAGTGAACTAATTCTAAGGATATAACTTTTAGGAAAGTACTTTTGTTTTAATGAATCGTTTTCATGGATAAACAATCATTGATTATTACGTAATAATAAATCAATACTTGTTTATTTATTTATTTGTTTGTTTGTTTGTTTTTTCATATTGCTCATCATTATTTATGAGTAGGACGTAGACTTTATAGTTCACACAGTTAAATAATATACCCTTTTGGGCTAGAGTAATTTTAGATTGGTTTTCACGAGAACCGGACACCATCCGGACTTTCACGTGACAACCCAAACAGTACAGCTCAATCCTGTTTAACAGGAGAGCCAAACACTGCCCAGACTTAAATTTTATAATCCGAGCAGTACAGCTCAATCCCATTTCACAGGAGAACTAGACACCGTATAGACTTTAACGCTACAATCTGAATAGTACAGCTCAATCCTGTGGCTCAACCACACAGGTACCAAGCACCCTGGTGGACCAGACTTTATAGTACTAGTCTATTATTATTACTATTATTATTAATGACTTTATTCAATATTATAGTTTATGGTAGAATATAGAATCATCAGCATAAAGTATTTCAGTAAGTTTGCTTTTCTTAATTCTTGATCTATCCTGACGATAACATATTGAGTGATCACTAGTAAAATGGTAACAGTTCAGGAATTGATATTGATACATCACTAGTTACATCACCATTGAATTGTAGCTTCAAGAAAAGAGGTTTCTCACTAGCCATTGATGTCGCTATTTTCTTACTTGTTACACGTAAGTGTTTCTTCAGGAAACCCTGTGGATAACTTAATTCAATCAACATATTATAAAGGTGTTCTAATTCCTTATCAATTGTGTCAACTGAATATATCTATTTGCAAGATATTTGACTAAGTTTCTCTTATCATGAAGAGGCACAAAGCTTAAAAAATGTGTGTGTATTGACTTGAAGAAGAACTTTTTCTATACACACCTCTGCTGATAGAACCATTTTCTTTTCTATTTAACAAAACGTCAAGGAAATGTAGTTTATTATCTATTTCCTCTTCAGATGTAAATTTAATTGTAGGATGTTTGTTATTAAAATAGTTCTAGGAGTTGATCTTTTCTAATGTTCTGATTGGCACTGATGAAAGTGTCATCAACGTAATGACAATAGAAATCAAGCAACTGAACCAAAGAGTTAGTGAACACCTCTCTTTGTGGTTAGGAAAAGATAACGTCAAGACAATACGCAGTTCGGTTCTATCACACTTAATCGATAGCGATCATGTAGTGGACAGAAATAGTCATTTCAAGTAATAGGATATTATTGATTATTCCAGTCTGAGAATTTATTTCATTGTTTTATTTCAATCTGATAATTTGATTGGTTAATTAAAAAAAAATAACCAGTAGACTTTTATATGATTGGTTAATATTTGGCACACATGCACACACACACACACATATATATATATATATATGTAGCACCATAAGACATCTTTAAATGGACACAAATCTAATTAAAGGAAAATATTTATTTTTAGTAATCATATCTAAGCTAATTATGTATATAACTCTGCCTGTAGTTCTTCTAGAACTATTGCCGGTCTTAAATTCGTCTAAAAAAATGTGGTGTGGTGGGCATAAGGTCAGCAATTTCATCTTGTAGAAAACAATCTTGATATGAAAAAGACCTCTAACCAGTAATCATGTATGTGTGTATGTATGCGATTTTATATGGAGGTTTCATCTCAGTTATGTATGTATTCATTCATTTTTATATATAAAAAAAGGCACGCACGGGGCAGAGGGGGGGAGGGAGGACGATGTAATTCAAATTCTTACAATTACAATTGGTGTAATTTCACTATAGTGCACATTTTTTACTGTGTATTATCAGATTATTGTAATGTAGTTGTTGAACATGTCTAGATCACCAATCTAAAAAGTGTATTGTTATAATCAATTATAGGATATTATTGTTCCCTACATTAAAATATGTGCTTCTATGTGTAGTGTGTGTGTGTGTGTGCGCGCGGATATGTATGTCTGTATGTCTGTATGTATTAGTCTTAACGACAAATGTATAGGATCATTCATTTTAATCAAGTTTTAATTGTTTAACTATTTGATCTTGTGTTAGAATTTCACTTTTCAAGTTACTTTCTTCTATCATTATCATTGATCATCATTAATCCTCCTCCTCCTCATCATCATCATAATGGCTACTCGTATACAAGATTTTGGAATTGATGTAGCAATTTCTAGAAAGGTAAATTATTTTCTATCATTATTTATCATCACTTGGTATTGTTGTGTTTATTTGAATCATTCAATCGATGTGTTAAGATATTGGAATTGATCAGTGTTTCTCTCTTACTGACATATATGTGCCTTGAAATAGCGTTAATTCGCAAGCATGATAATGGATAGCAGTGGAATCCAGGCTACGTGACACTTTGTCCTATTTAGGACTTGTCAGCTGGATGTACCAGTATCTCAGAGTTGATGTTCACTCTGTTGTATTAACTTGAATTCAATACGGTTCGCTTCAGTTACCATCACGTTGATGTGCACTAACGGTATTGGGTTTCAGTTTCTAGAGTGAATATTACTCTAGGACATGATAAGTACATCCAATTGACAAGTCCAAAATGAAATGAAATGCGCATCCTGTATTCCACTGTTATCCACTATTCATTTTCTGTCTATAATTATTTGATGTAATATATATTCTTTGTGTATTTTATATTTCTTTTCTCGTTTATAATCAGTAATATATACGGATACCATAAACAAAAATAATCCTTGCTTATAGGGAAATGTAATGAAATGGATGATCATACATCGTGTACTCTCTCTATGTATATAGTTGTGTTTAATGGTTAAAGCCATTTGATTTCAGAGGTATTCAGTTATGGGTTTAAACATATGAATAGTGTAAATCAGTAAATCAGTTGATAAGGTTGTGAATCTTCATCGACTGAGGTAGTTGGGTCACGTGTTACGTATGCTTGAACTCCGATTACCATGACATGCAATGCTGATTAGTGTTGGAGATGGATGGAAGAAACTTAGGAGTGACCAAACCACAATATTGCATCAGTGATTGAAGTCACTAACTGCTAGTCTTAGACATGTTGATAAATGTCGACTACTTGGTTGAGGTCCGCGTGACTATTGTAATCAGTGGTTGGAGACTCTGTGTGACATGGCTCAGAATCAATCACAATGCTGTGGATGTACACACTTTCTGTCTTCCCTTAAACTATGAGATTAAAATTGCTTTATATCTTTCTTTCTACCAACTAAATCTTTCTTCCTGTACAATGTCCTTATATGCAATCTTTCTTTTATATATTACTGCCATTAAAGTTACTACTTCTATGAATTCGGTGATCATCTTCTTGTGCTAATGAGGTATGGCAACTTTGACCGATGCTAATTTGTCCCTGGTCCTACGTTGTAGCTGGCTGACTGACTGACTTAGGAAAAAAAACACATCTGAATTGTAGGAAATGGGTAGATTAATTAAATCACCATGTAATTCGAGTATTGATCTTCTTTACATTATTTAAATGGTTTCAATATTCTAATATGAACAATGATAGATTATGAACTCTATAGTATCTGAGTTCGATTCAATTATATGGAGTTATGGGCCCGTATTATTATAGAATCCAAAAATATTAAGGAAATCAGCTATTCAGTGTAATGAATGAACAAGTAAATGAAAATGGGATATTCTGAAATTTATCCTTCAACTAGTTAGTACAAATATGCTTCTAATATACAATTCGTGGATTGGTTGAAAGTTAGACATTAGCAACGACTCAGTGGTCTAGTGACTAGGCGCTCTCGCACGAGACCTGTAGGTCCTGAGTTCGAACCACGCGAGGCGGAATCGTGGATCCGCACTCCCATGGAGGAGTCCTATACTAAGACAAAGCAGCCATTCAGTGCTTTCAGGTTTTCCATAATGGTCTAGCCTCAATTGACTCATGAATTCAACTATTAAATTATAAATTACTTGATTTGTGCTATTTTGACATTGTTCTAAGTTGATACATCTACTTAACTGTTGTCATATCATTCTCTATCTGGAAATCCCTGTTAAATCTATTTCGTAAACTCTGTAACAAGAATATTTTAAATGTCAGAAGGGGTTTTGTGGAGATTTTAGAAAATTTCACTGATTGAAGTCAATTGAAGCTAGACCATTATGGCAAACTGGAAGCACTGCACGGCCGTTTCGTCCCAGTGTGGCACCCCTCAGCAGTGCGCATCCACGATTCCGCGGGATTCGAGCTCAGGACCTATCAGTCTCGCTCCAGGCGCTCAACCAACTAGACCATGAGCCGGTATCCAGCGGTGTTAATGTCTAGCTTCAACTAATCCACGAAGTTGCGCCACCGTATACCATTGTCTTCAGTGAGCTGATATCTCACAACAGACCTGGTTAAACTCCACTGGTAACGACTTCTCACTAGAACTCCAGGAGTATCTTTTGAAGTCAGTCACTAGTAGGCAGATGTGTATATAACGTGATATTCTTTATGTTGTACTATAAATTTATATAACATGGATCTAATCAAGTGAGTCTTAAGTTCAAGAAAGTACTCGACTGATTATCTTGGGTTCTAAAACAAGAAGATTGGTAATATCTGATAAGTATTGTATGGGTAGTTATTAATGTGATGTATGCTATTTATATTGATAGACGAAATCTATATTTTATTATTAACTATCTAGAAACTACTTAACACATTGAAATTGAGTAGTATTGAAGTTTGAATCTCATCAGGATGTGTATATGTCTAGTTGATGTATCAGAAAGATTGAATGATCATTTTCACTTATTCACTTAGTGATTGTTTAAAATGTCATCAACTTTTAAGTTCAGATTTTAATGAAACATCCATTTGACTGGGTAGTGTGATAACAGAGTATAATCTATACAGTTTGGAAATATGAATAATAAAGGAAAGTCAACGCTTTATCCAGTAAATCCACTCTTTCAGTAGAAGGTTATGTGAAGGTTGTTGAATTTGTAGTTGCAGATCATGGACTAACCTCATTTAAAAAAGGATTAGCGATCGTTTCGTTCTACTATAGAACTCCTCATTAGTGTAAACTTTGAAAGCCTCTACGGTCCGAGGTCTAAACTCTGGTTATGATATATGTGTGTTGAAATATGAGCAATCCCAAGTTATGACGTAATATTAAAGCATATTCAGGAATATGAATTCAAAGAAGGACTATAGGTCATCATTTATTACAAGATAGAAATTAACAGTAATTAACAAAGACCAAGAACTTGAAATCTTCCTGGTATATATATACATATATATTGTTTTTCTACGGCTGTTACCACTCGTGGAGGAGTATAGGTCACTCACCAGTATTCTCCATCCAACTCTGTCATGGACACTTCATTTCCAGTTGTTTCTAGTTGCTATTCATTCTTTTCTTGTCTGCTTACATTTCCCGACATAGTGTGTTCTTTGGCCTTCCTCTTTTCTGTTTCCATTCAGGATTCCAAGTTAATATTTGACTCGTGATGCAGTTTGATGATTTCCATAATGTATACCTTGTGCACTTTCAATACTTTTTTCCCAATTTCCTCCTCACCTGGAAGTTGATTTGTTCTCTCCCATAGTAGGCTGTTGCTGATAATGATATCCGACCAACCATGGTCTTTATATGTACAATATCTGGAACTTTTCATTTTCTGATTAGATACTGTATATAAGTGCATAATTTTCACTAGTAAATGTCAATTTTTCTCATTTTCATTTCGAAAGTTAAGTCACTACACAAATGTGTATTCATAGGGTATAAATGATTGAAATAGAGTTCTTAGTAAAAATTGCATAATCTTATATGCAGCAACTGATGTAGATGTGAAAGCGTGGATCGGTGAAGCAAGAGCAGCATATTTACAACTGAAGGACATCTGGAATTCAAAGCAACTGTCAACTAACACCAAGGTCAGGATTTTCAATACAAATGTCAAGACAGTTCTACTGTATGGGGCGGAAACCTGGATAATTACGATAGCAACCATCCAGAAGATACAGGTGTTTATTAACAGTTGTCTATTCAAAATACTTCGGATCCGTTGGCCGGACATTATTAGCAACAACCTACTGTGGGAGAGAACAAACCAGATCCCAGCGGAGGAAGAAATCAGGAAGAAGTGCTGGAAGTGGATAGGACACATTGAGGAAAGCACCCAACCACATCACAAGACAAGCCCCCACATGGAATCTTAAAGGCCAAAAGAAAAGAGTAAGACCAAAGGCCGAGAAATGGAGATAGACATGGAAAAATGAACAAGAATTGAATAGAACTAGAAAGGAAAGCCCAGGACAGAGTGTGTTGGAGAATGCTGGCCGGTGGCCTATGCTCCATTAAGAGTAACAGGCGTAAGTCAGTAAGTAAGTAGGTATATGCAGCGATGTAATACTAAACGAATGGTGTAAAATGTTTGAAAATGTTGAATATTTAATTTGTATTAAGCATTAAAAAAGAAATGATTGTTCTTATATACTGTGAACTAATGAACTAGTCATCTAAACAATTTCTAACTGACTCAATATTCCTTACTTTTGTTATCCCTCATGGAGTAGTATAGACATCTCACCATTACTCTCACATCTCACTATCGATATATATCGCCTGGCGCGAGACTGATAGGTCCTGATTTCGAATGTCGCGAGGTTCGAGATCGTGGATGTGCACTGCTGAGGAGTCCCATACTAGGACTTAACGGCCGTCCAGTGCTTCCAGGTTTTCCATGGTGGTCTAGCTTCAATTGACTCATGATTTCAACCAGTGAAATATCAGACATTAATTTATATTTTGTTTATTTACTTTGAAAAAGTGTAAAACTTTCAAAACTATAAATATAACAAATTTCATGGCAAATATCATTTACATTTGATAAAGAAACATTCTACGGCAACAGAACCGGGGAGACTCTAATTTATGGACGAGCCAATCAGAGGCGTCTTAGAGATTTCAGGGTTACGGCGCCAATTTCAGTGCTTAATGCTAACTTACGATCGGTTCACAGGGAATTCGTTCGTCGTCCATAAATTAGAGTCTCACCACAGAATGAATGGATCTATTTAACTCATTGAATTATTCAAAGAAATACATTTCAATATAGAATTAATACTGATGATGAAGATTTTATAATTCAATTATTCAACTTTAAGAATGTAACATTATCACAATACGATTTATTCAAGTTACAAATTTCCCTCAATTTTTGTTTGTATTTTTAATGTATCATGTTCCAGTTGAATAGTAGATATGATCCAGATGCAGAACGTCAAGTGATGGGATGGATACAACAATTAACTGGACAAAATATTCCTCTTGGACGTGAAAATGTTCAAAGAACATTAAAAAATGGTCAAATACTTGTTGAGTAAGGAAGAATGGGTTTATTGTTGTTATCACTGTATACTTATTAGGAATTACATCAAATTACTTATGATGTAACAGATAGACTGATAATTAAATTTAATTCCTTAATCATATATATATATATATTCAATTAGTTGACCTATTGTTCTTCTCTTAACAATAAAGATGTTATGATATTTGTCAATGTAAGGTCTTATAAATACAGTGATCTTGAGTGCTGTTAGAGATATGAGGGCGGTTATCACTTCACGGTTGCCCACACCGTGGAAGGGTTCTTCTGGAGGTACCTGAAAAGGAAATTCGACTAGAGGTTGTCTTAGTGACCTGAAAACGTGACCACAGTGCCCAAGGGACGACTGCTTGAGGTCGGTCACACACGACTCTTTTTGTGGGTAATTTTTATGTTAGCTCGGTACTTATTGAGACCTTATCACCGGAGACGGATATCCGTGGGACAAGGCGAGGTGTGCATTTTTAGGGTCGACCTTTTCTAACCCCACCCCTCCTTGTGGAAGGCAGCATCGCTGTCATGCTGGTTGTCTAAAGGAAACATCTTACTACTGTCACACCTCTGTACAGTCAGCAGTACGACTTCGTCTTCGGACCTTAGGTTTGTTGCTTTTAGTCATACCTCTCTTTGACCGACCTGTCTGACCTGGTAGGACCTTGAGGAACGGTTGTTCCAGCCAATATATCTCGGTTGCTTCATTACGATAGGGGAGACCGACCACCACGTCAAGGTAGCAACAACGGTCGGAAAGTACGTGGCCAACCGGGACTCGAACCTGGGACCACTCGCACGCGAAGCGAGTATCATACCACTAGTCAATAGGAATTCCCTAGACCCGAGTTTCGTTCTATTTGACACTTATTAACAAGATGTACATGTAATCTTGAGGGAACTGATGTTCCCTTACAGATTTGATCATATGTCACTCAGATTCACAGTAAGAGATGTTACCATTGAGTTGTCCAGATCGCGACTGACCTCCTTTAGGAGATGTATTCAGTGGGTGGTGTTTATCGTGGAATTTTTATATTATGTTTTTGTTCAATTAAGTGTTGTGATATTATCGTCCATATTAATGATCATTATTTCTGCCTGTTATTTAAACGATCAACTAATTCTATCAAACTTTAAGTGTTATTCTCAACACTATGAGTTGATCTGATCTTGGTTCCGCCTTACCTAATTGGATTGTTGTTACGAGTTGGAGTTTTACGAATTAATAGATGGCACTTAGTGGTATAATGTGACTGACTGACAGCTTCTGCTCAGCCGAAAGAATACTAGATGATGGAATACCTGTCAACAGAGTATATTTCTTCTCACAATAAGGATATATACTTCTATCTAAAAACAAACACGATTGGATGTTACAAGAGCTTTGAATATCGCCTGTGTTGGCAACTTATTCAAACTCAATCCTCATTCACGTGAAATAAGATCGAAATTTTGGTATCCTAATACAATTGAATAGTATAGCAATATGTGGTCAAATACAACATATATGTAAGCGATTGGAATCACTACGTTTGTTGTAGGTTAGTTCGTAGGAAACTGCCAGAAGTTCTAGTGAGAAATCGTGACTGGTGAAGTCCAGATATGTCTGGAATGAAATAGTCCTCACAAATGATCGTCACGCTATATCACAAACTAAGTGAACTTATGAAAATGATTCACTGGATTCTAACTCAGTAACTTTATTATTAAACGCCCGTACTGATAACTGAAGGTTTAAGATTCAGTGCTCTATATGATCATGGATATGCACTGTTGAGGGATACAGTGTTTCCCTCTCATCAATCGAGATCATTCTGTGACAAATATCACCTTATTTATTTTAGTGTACATGGTTTGTTTGGATGACTTATTTATTATGTGTTGACAACAAATTGACAACTATTGAAAAGCAATTGAATACTGCATAGTTACTTCGTTCTAGTATTCAGTTTAAATCATTGATACATGGATACAATCCTATATACGATTGAACTTAGAATTTTTAAGTCTCTAGGTTTGTATAATACCTTTATACAGTTGAATAAGAATGCAATGGTACAGTTGAAGTTGACCCAAAAATCGATATTATGAGCAGGTGAAGTTGTCAAAGAAACAATTATTTTTACTTCACTTCTATAATGATACATTAATATCATGTAAATGCAACCTGTTTCTACTGGTCATTTTGCTTTGTATAATACGATAGTTGCTAAGTTGTCATTACTTGTGACATAAAAACTGTCTTAAAAAGTCTTTGTGTTCTCTGTTCTTAGTCGTGTAATGTTGTCATCATTAAAGTGCCATTGTGCTAGAGTTGTCTAAATATAGTAGGTTATCGTCCGTAATTTAAATTCAACTAATTACACCAGGTGCACATTTTGACCTTCAGTCAAATGATAATATCTTTACTGATTATTGGGTTGTCAGTTTTTGTTGAATATACTAGAAAAGATTGGTAGAGGTAGATTCTATATAGAATATCATGATCTCTTTCAACAAAACTAAAGATGGTTCAGTCAGTCTACTAGTCACTTTAAGCAGTGATGGTTGGTGGGTAGCAGTGGAGTCCAGGTCACTGACGAGTCCCAAATAGGACGGAGCGCACGTCCTGGATATCACTGCTAACTACCATCTATCCATCACTGCTTTAATGCTTTTGATTTATTGGTAATATCAAGGCAGTCCGTACAGAATACACATATACCAAAAAGAGACTGATCAATCTCAATCTTAAACATTAATGGGAAGATCCAAACAACGAATATGAATGAAAAGTAGCCTGTCGGTCATTTTGTTAATTTTTTGACCAATAAAACATGTTACAGTTAAAATTAAATGAACTATGAATTTTTGATTGAGATTATGGACCGATTGATGTTAGAACACTATTGAAAACCAGGAAGCACTTGACGGCTATTTCGTCCTATTGTGAGACTCCTCAGCGGTACGCATCTACGATCCCGCCCCCTCGAAATTCGAATCCAGGACTTTCGGTCCCACGCTCGAACGCTTAATCTCTAGACCAATGAGCTGGTCGGCATCCAACGGTGTCAATGTCTAATTTCAACCGATCCATATTCCATTGTATTGAGGTAGATACCTGTCTCCATATCATTACATAGAGATTGTACTTTCACTACTACTATTATTATTATTACTTTCTCTTCTAAACATTCAATTTACAGACTTATCAATGCTGTATATGAACGTACACCGAATTTACCACCAAAAGCTCAAACAATACGTAGACCAATAAATGCAAACACAGGAACTGCACCATTTAAACAAGTGAGAAATTTTTCTGACTAGTATTGTTAATAGTTTAGTTTATTCACTGGAAAAAAGAAAAGGATTCATAGCATATAATTATCTGCTTTTTTCTATTTATGATTGTTAATAGATACATTTCATTTTACCAGCATAGGGTTATGGAGATTGTTGGATTTTGATTGATATTATGAATGGATCAATGTTTGATCATCATCGAAAACTTAGAAGCACTAGATGGCCGTTTAGTTCTAGTATGGGACTCCTCAGCAGTGCGCATTCATGATTCCACATGCGGGAATCGAACCCAGGACTTTCAGTCTCGCATGTGAATGCTTAATCTTTAGATCACTAATCCGGTGTCCAACGGTGATAATGTATAACTTTAACCGATCCAAATTCAACACCATTAGATGTCGGCTCAATGGTTTGGAGGTTAAGAGTTCATATGCGAGATAGAAGATCATTTGTTTGAGTCCCGCATGTGGGATTGGAGATGTGCACTGCCGAAGAGTCCCACACTAGGATGAAATGGCTACCCGGTGCTCTCATTTTTTTAAAATGGTGGTCTAGTTTAGATCGACCCATGAATTCAACTATTAAATTACTAGTTTAGGGGTTGTGTAGTTTGTTAAGTTTTTGGTTGAGATCGTGAACCGATTGATGTTAAACCACCATTGAAAACCTGGAGGCACTGGACGGCCATTTCGTCCTATCGTGGAACTCCTCAGCAGTGCGCACACACGGTCCCTCTCGGGGGATTCGAACCCAGAGCCTTCAGTCTCGCGCGCGAACACTTAACCTACTGGACCATTGGGCCGGGATACAGTGGTGTTAATGTCTAACATCAACCAATCCACGAAGTTGCGCGATCTCCACAATCTCCATAAAAACACCCAATTTGATGATATTCATATTATCATAAATTTAAATGTGGTTATGAAAATACATTCGTAAATTATCATTTTCAAAGTGAGTAAAATTTATTGATAAGACATTAAAATTTTTATTTCTCTAATCAGAATTCCTCTGAAGGTGGATAGTTTATTTTTAAAACTTATTTGTTTTGGATAACACTGTCATCATGTACTTCAAAGAGAAGTAAGCCGTCAGGACTTCTTTAAAAAACATTGAAATCATTCACTGATGAATATTAGATCACCACTGAAAGAAAGGAATCATTGACTGGCTGTTTTATCGTAGTGTGGAACTCTTAAGCGGTGCATACATACGATCCAACACTCAGGAATCGAACCTGGGACTTACGGTCCTCTATAATTGACTAATAGCTTGTTATGTTGACCTGCAATTTTATTTGGTTACTGATTATAATTGCTGTATTGTATATCTATTTTGATTGTTTTCTTTGCTGATATGATCTCTGATCTTATAAGGTGTTTTTCCTTCCCCTGATTAATTGCTTGATTAAGTCACTATCCATATGCCTACTGATTAATGCTTGACCTGAGTCTCAGACTTATAAATATTCTCTGTATTTATTTGTATTTCCTGTTCAACATTTTGATTGTTGCTCGCCAGAGCTTATGTTCCCAATCCTTCATGTCGCATTGATATAAGTGATGTGATACTATAGTGTTTAGCAGTTGACTAGTGTTCATGTAGATGTAAACAAAGCAGGCGGTTACTTTGTTCTTTGTATTCTTTAACCCAATTGCTTCAGTTTTTATCTTTTAGGTGATGTTTACTTTATCTTTGTTTGTTGTTATTACCTTTATTTTGCATAATACACCTAAATACATTATTACTGTATTATCAGTGTCCAAAATTATATGATGAAAAAGCATTAAACGTAATTTAAAATGCTATTTAAACAAACATTACATTCATATCAGAAGGGTTTTTGTGGATATTATGGTAATTTCAGTAGTTGAGATCATGAGTCAACTGAAGCTAGACCATTATGGAAAACCTGGACGTACTAAACGGCACATTGTTGAAGAGTCCCACATTAGGACGAAACGGCCGTCCTGTGTTTCCAGGTTTCCCATGGTGGTCTAGCTTCAATTGACTTATGATCTCAAACATTGAAACATTAGATTGGTAATGATATCATAAACTGAATAACCATTGAATAGACGGATGTACTTGACAGCTATTTTGTCCCAGTATGGGACTCCATAGAGACGATCAAGCTCAGGACCTTCGGTTTTACGTACGAACTCTTAACTATCAGGTCAAAAAGTTCCTCAAAAAAGAAATGATACTTTAAACATAATCTCACTAAAAGTGGCTAAAAGCGAAGCAAATATTACATAATTTCTTAGGAAGAATTAAGGAATAGTCAAACGTAATACAATAGTTAGTACGTTTGCTGGAATATAACAATGAGGTGAATATAGAAACACAATAATACAGCTATCTAATAATTATACAGTGAAACTAGTCTCAAGCCTTACACTTTCTTCAATATTTCTCTCTATCATAAAAGTTTTGAAGAATATTTAAAGTTTCATATCACAGATTAAATGTAACTAGATTTCATAGGGCAGTTGTATCATAGGTCGATTAGGTGCGTTCATCACGGATTCGATGAGCCAGTTGTTTGTCCTTTGGTATAATAGTGACATGTTTGACATGAATGACACAAAAGTTAGTGTCTTCGAAAAGGCCAACAAGGTAGGCTTAGCTTGCCTCCTGAAGGGCAGAGACTGTCGAGTTTTGGAAACGTAGGTTGGTCTTGAAATCTTGCGCAATATCCCAGACTAAACACTGGAAGGGTATTTTGCGTATGAGTAGCTCGGTGGATTTTTGTTAACGATGAATCTCACGTAGGGCAACTGTTCCCGGACGGTAACGATGATGTTTCTTAACATCACCAGTAGCTGGTGCACTTTTACATGCTGCTTTAGTAGCTAACTGTTTTGTGGGTGCCTTCTCACCAGTACTTTTACGAGCAGTCTGCATGCCATAAATGTGAACAACCTGAAAGGACTGAATGAATGTTTTATCATAGTAATAGGATATTTCAGTAACAGTGTACATTCACGATCCCACAAGGGATTGAATACAATAGTTTGTTGATAGATTATGAATTGACATTACCATTTGTTAACTTTTTGTAGTACTGTAATGAATAAGAACATAAAGCAGGGACAATCGAATGTATTTGAATACAACATTACAGAATCTCTTAGTAAAATCTGAGAACAATACAGTAAATCCTTCATTTGCAAAATGTCAATCAATCGTCTCAGACTTCACTGTTCCTTCATTTCCACAGCAATCATTCTGTGTTCTCGTTTGCTTTTCTTCAATCTTCTTAACCTTTTGCCTCCAGACGTTTCACATTCGATTGGTGATGTATACGACTTACATCTGTCAACATTAGTAGCAAACACTACAGTAACAATGTAAGAGCTAAAGTGTTGAGAGAAATAACCTAAGACTACTACTATATTAGAGAGAAACTTTACAGTGTGTTATTTTATTGTTAAGACTAGCGTCAGTTGTATACAGGTGAAGGATAAGGCTTAAAATGATAACTTTTAAGAAGATTACAATTTAACATATAACACTTACACACAAAATGGAGAGGAGAAATGACTGAAATCATCTAATTACGAAGTATTCAATGAAGGTTATCGATATCTTTAGTAAATTAGTTTTATTCTTAAATCTGTCACAGTAGATACCAGCTTGACAAGGCAATATAGAGTGTTCATTTTATATACCAATGTATTTTTGTCTTGTCAGTTCGAGTTGTCATACCACATTAGCATGGAGGTGCAGTTGTCGATTCAAATCCCATAGTGGTAGAAGTAGTAAAAGTATAAACAGTAATCGGAAAGATTAGGGTTTGAAGATGCTATTCAAGGAGTATAATATAGTGAAATAAATTTGGAAAGAGGAAAAACGGGACATGAAGAATTCAGAAGTTTAGAATTTGGGAGAACACAGAGAGTGGATGCACCTGCGGCATTGCAAACGATTTCGAGGCATTTTATTCAAGGTCTCTGACCATCGGTTGCTATCATCTCGCGGTCCCCAACTAAGTAGTCTACACCTACCAACATGGCTCAGTCCACTTGTCAGTGACTTCATGGATTTGTGCCATGTTTTGGTCTGGCCGCCCATAGCTTTTTTCCAACCTACTCCTATACCACTGAACATAGTACTTCGAGGCAGTCGGTCGTTGGGCATACGTAACACATGTCCCAGCCATCTCAACTGACCAAGTTTCACTACTTCATCCATTGATTTGCCATCCTTACCTAGTACCCGTTTCCTAACAACCACATTACTTACTCGATGGTCGTCTCAGAATATACGAGCAATGTTTCGAAGACACCTATGATTGAATACTAGTAACCTACGAATATCCAGTACTCTTACCAGCCATGTTTCACTGCCATAAAGTAGGACGGAACGAACTGCTATGCAGTAAACACGTCCTTTGGTTCGTAGACAGATATCTCGCCTACGCCATAAATGATGCAAGTTGGCAAAAGCTAGTCGAGCCTTCTGTATCCATGCTGAGATTTCATCACACACCAAACCACAAGGGCTGATGAGACTTCCAAGATAAGTGAAGAGTTCGACACGCTCAACTACTTCACTCTCTATCATTAGTTCGGGTGTCGATGCAACCCAATCCTGAAGCAACATTTTGCATTTCGAGGGGGTGAATCGCATTCCGAACATGCTTGGATTGTTGCTTAGAGTGGTCAGAAGACTCTGCATTTTGTCAGTGTCTTCATCAAATAGAACTATGTCATCAGTATATTCGAAGTCAATAAGTGAATCTCCTGGCAGAAGTTCAACCCTTGGAAATTTAGATGAGTAAAGTGTTATCTCTAAAAGCACATCAACGACAAAGTTAAACAAGAATGGAGAGATTGGCAAGTACGATCGGGCTTGAAACCAGTCACTATTGAGCATATGTTATTTAGTATCAGAACAGATTTTTAATGAGATTGAACAGGTCATCTATATATGTGAATGTTACATAACATAAATTCCAATTGTAATATCATTAATAATCAGACAAATTGAACATTCACTTATAACCTACATAGCAGTACAAATCCATGCTAAAATTTAGGTCAAATACATTTCCTTCAAATGATTCCTACAATTCTATATATGTAATGATAAGGATTGAATTACATTTATGTAATACCAGTTCACAGTATAGTTTAATACATACAACCAATCTATCATAAATGTACCTAAAAGACATATGGTATATGAAGAACTATAACTACCTATTCTAGTGTGCATTACTACAATATAATCATAACCTATCTAATTGAATGATACCAATGAAAGTAGGAAATCAATGAGTGTCATTATTGAATTTATCTTAGTTATTATTATCAGCTATTTAATACAGAATAATAGAATGAATGTATATCATGGTAACATCTATTCCACTTTCTCCCTCAATTCTGTTAGGGTGTAAAACTATAATAATGGAAATTAGTGCATAGAAGGTATACTTAGTCCTGTAAATAATCAAAAGTAATACTTTGTCTTATTATTATCATTATGGAAATGCATATAAATGTGTGTGTGTGTGTGTGTAGATATATGTCAGAAAATGCAGTTACATAATCATCCATACATACAAACACCTCTCCCCCCTCGCCCTCTCTCTCTCTCTCTATATATATATATATATGCACAATATATCCCTTGGTGTAAACGATAATTCATTTATTTTTCTCTTCATTCCAATACAAATCTCTTTTTGAAAAAAAAAGGAGATTTGTGTTGGCAACTAATATGAAAGTTAGGTAGATAATTTTACAAAAATTTTTTTGGTGCATTTTTGTTTTACTTTTTTTTATAGAAGAAAAATACTTTTAATCATAAACAAACTAAACATAGAAACCGAAAGAAAAAAAATTAATGTGAAAATCTCTCGAATCTTGGCTTCTTTTTTTTTATTATTTTGGATATATTTTTGTGTATTCACTTAGCAACCAGTTAGTAAATAAAATGATTTATTTAAGATTAGAAATTGTTGTTAGTTGAAGAGTTGTTTCGTATCCGTATGAGACACCCCTAAATGTTTTGGTACGGCCAAAGGTGGAGAGAGTCCACTCTTCCTTTCCAAATGCTCTAACATGGCCATGTATGAAGTGAAGTATTCAAATTTCTCCACTTCTACCTAAAGTTTGTTCTGTTGATGTTGTTCAGAAGGACGATGAAAGCTTCACCAACAAACCATAGAGCTCTGAGAACAGAACTCTATCAAAATCATCCATCTGAACTAAAAATTTTCCCACCATCTCAATTATCTCTTTTATTTATTAATTCTTATTTACAGATGGAGAATATTCAACGATTTCTTGATTTATCCGAAGCATATGGTGTACCACGTGAATGTTTATTTCAAACTGTTGATTTATTTGAAGCAAGAAACATGGCACAAGTATTAGCTACTCTATTACAATTAGGAACTGAAGTAGGTTTCCACTTTTTTTGGATTAGTTAATGCATTGAACATCATTGTCATTCTTATGTGCAACCTCTTAGAAGTATGTATTCATGATCTTTTCAGATAATGAACACCGAGGAACTTTATTCTTTTTCAGTTTAGGTGTTGTGGAGATTGATTGAAATCATGAGTCATTTGAAGCTAGACCACCATGGAAAACCTGGAAGCACTGGACGGCCGTTTCGTCCTATTGTGAGACTCCTCATCAGTGTGTATCCACGATCTCGCCCCCGAGAGATTCGAACCCAGGACCTATCAGTCTTTTTGATAAAACTTAATTTCTTTCAATATCTTTACTGTATTATCCTCAAATTTGATGTATATTGTTACAGATATCTTGTTGTGACTATACTTTATGGACAAACTAATCCGATTTGGAATAAGGGGTCTTGGATTTTGTCCAGAAATTCATCCATTTTATTTGGCTAAATAACGTTTTGGCAATCTAGTTGATGTCGGTTCATGATGAAACTTTGAAATTAATTCTTAACCTTAACCATGAACTGTGAATCATAATCCTAATTCCCCATACTGGTTTATAATCTTCATTTGGTTCTAGTTATGAGGTGGATATTCCATATACCTAAATTAGGGTTGCTCTGGTTGTCAGATGGGGCATCAACCTCGTGACTTTCAAAGGAACTCGACTTTCACTATGGGGTGTCATAACTCTTCTAAATGTAGATGTTTTAACACCCAGGGCAGAGTTTAAATGGTTTGAATTATTGTTCCTGGTTAGCGTTTTTTCAGCAAGTTAGTTTTCTACGGGATGTGGTCTCTAACCCCATGCCCAACCCTCCTCCTTTATCCGTGCTTGAGACCGACAGTAACTCTAGAAGATCTACAGGTGGAGTTTAACTATGTGTACTTACTTCAATAAAATGTATGCAATCTGTTACGAATCTAATTACAGTTAAGCACCACCACCACCACCACAATGGTTTTTTATATTTCCCCCCTCCCTACTATAATCTTTAAAGAAATGAGAGGGATTCACTATGTAATTCATATATAAAATATAATCACTAATTCATAGGGATATGATAGAAGGAAACAGTAATGATAAACACTTATTGATCAATATGAATGGTAACTAATTATTGTTAGAAAACAGGGAGTTTTGTTCTCTGAGCTGGTTGTTTTGGTTGTGAAGCTTTCAATGTTCTTCTGAACAACATCATCAATACAAACTTCAGATAGAAGACTTCTATCTTAAATTTTGTTTATAATTGAACTGAGAATCCTTTACTATAGACAATTATTTGTTATTTGTTTTTATGTATAGTGTCAACGTAATGGATTTCAAGGTCCTGTTTGTGGACCAAAACCTACTTATTCACAACCACGTCAATGGACAGAAGAGAAATTACGTGCTGGTGAAGGTATTATTGGTTTACAAGCTGGAACAAATAAATTAGCATCACAAAAAGGAATGTCATTTGGTGCTCAACGTCATATTGCTGATATACGATGTGATGATATGACACCAGAAGGTAATCAATTAAAATGTTACATTTAATTTATATTGTGAGTTCGGGGAAACTAAAATGTGATTGGTTACTAAGTGGAGACTGACAAGGGTAATCTTACTAATTTTTAGTGTGGTTACCTTTTCCATAATGGACTTTTACTTTGAACTTGTTTGTGTATAGTAACTGTGTAGAGGAGAGTATGTTCTAGCTCTCTATACTTGGTTATGAATCATGTATCTGATATAATATGATCTTGGCGTATGAGCAACGTCCTAATCAAATGATCCAGTTTAGTGGTAATCTAATTTCGAGCGTGTAGTGACCTACTTTTACCAAGAGAACGCGATTGATTTAATGGAAACAATCATCATTATAACCAATGGTACCAGTGTTTGTTTTACTGTGCTAAAGACAGCCATATTACTCCTCCTCCATTACTCTCCATTACTTTTTCCGCAGATTGTGACCTCGTATGTTCGTACTCCTGTCCGCTGATTCCACTTGTACTCCCCAACTGAAGCGTGGAGTCGAGTCGTGATTGACTATGAACACCACTACAAGAAGACTACGTGCCGGTTAACCGATAAAATCCCCCGTAAGCCAAATATCACAAGGCAGTTGATGGCTGTAGTCGAGATGTATTTGTTGGCGATCTCGTGGTATCGAAAGGATACCGAGATCGTGCCAAAGGAGTACAAGCGTGGTTACCGAGCGTAACAGAACCCGTGCAATGTCACAATCGAAAGATAATGGAGCAGTAATATGGCTGTCTTTAGCACAGTAAAACAAACACTGGTACAACTGGTTATAATGATGATTGTTTCCATTAAATCAATCGCGTTCTCTTGGTAAAAGTAGGTCACTACAAGCATATGATGCGTTATCATATTATAGTATCATATTACGGTAAATGAAAATATTTTCATCCTGTCGTTATATCATAACTAATAACGATTGTTACTAGTTGAATTCATGAGTCTATTAAAGCTAGACCACCATGAAAAACCTTCAAGCACCAGATAGACGTTTCGTCGTAGTATGGGGGACCTCAACAGTGCTAGTCTATGATCCCGCAACAAATGAACTCGAACACAGGACCCTCAGTCTTGTGTGAGAACGCGTAACTTGTAGACCACTAAACCAGCATTCAATCATGTTAATGTCTAACTTCAATTATTCTATAATCTTGTGAAACCGTTAATTTATTGTCTGAGTTAGATAACTGTCTCACTTTGGATACGGATTGGACTCTAATGATCACAACTTCTCAATCCATCTTGAAACTAGTCAATAGCTTAGATTGACACATGAATTCAACTATGAAAAATATCACCATCTCCATAAATCCTCTTACTGATAATAACACTTAATTTCACAATCATAGATTGTTCAGACTGTTCATACTAAACAATGGATCAATAAAATGAACACTAGATCAGTGGATCATATAACACACTCAGTTCAGTTGTCTGATCCGACTATGAAGAATCACGTATAGAACAGAACATGAGTTCATTAGAGTAAAATATATTAAAATCAGTTAGTAAACAAAATATCAATGGAATGTAATTGGAATGACTGTTATGCAATCTGATAATCTTTTGTACATAGTGTAATGCTATGTGTTTACCTTCACATTTATTGATCAGTTACAGCATTCACATTAAGCTAATCACAATATATACATATTGATTATATTGTGGATAGTTCAATGCAGTACGGCAGTGATCCAAATACTTTTAAATGAATAAGCAGTAATCCATTGAATGATGGTTCACTATCATAGTTAGATTTTCATTACACTACTCTAGAAGAGCTTCAAACTACAGTAAAATAACTGTTTAACGACTATTCATGTTACATGTGTGTTGGCTGAACTACTGATTGCATACTCAGACAAGACCATTCGTCAAGTCATTGACCCAGATGTTTAACCCACATGACACTGGAATAACTTCCGAAGAGGTAGTCTTATGGTAGCCGGTGACCAAAATTGGTTTAATTACTATTCATCCCTTCAGTATCTTGAGACTCATACATTATATGAGTTTAACATTAGGGTTTCTCAGCTTCCCTAGATGAACCATCTCTATCCATGAAACCAGTTCATTTTCTGCCCTCTCGCTTTTGTAGAAGTGATACCGTGGTAAAAGACTTCCCCAGTAAAAGCTATAAATACATAGCCATATATGAACATTTAAAAAGAGAGATAGCGGACAGTCCTTACCTTCGGCCGTACCAAGACATCTGAAAGTATGGTTTTCAATAATTTTCTAACTGATGCCAATACATAATAGAAGTTAAAATCACATTTTATGGTTTAACATCAAAGAATGACTTTAGTTAGACGATTATTAAGCACCAGGAAAGATTGCCGTTTGCTTCGTCCTACTATGGAATCTCTTAGTAGTACACATCCATGATCTTCAGGAATAGATAGGAGCACTTAACTTTCAGATCTCTGAGTTGATTTACATTTCTAACGTCAGTTAATTTGTCTTATTAAGCATAATTCGTATAATATAGCTTAAAGGAATCCTTCTATTTAACTGTAAGAAACATCCAAATGCCCTGGTACGGCTGAGAGTAGAGAGAGTCAGCTCTCCCTCTCCAAATGGCTACGCGCATGCAGACGATATCAGGGCAGACGTGCTCACTGCCTTCTCGCGCCACTACTGTTGCTTAGGAAATTGAGAGGACGGAAAGCGAATATCTGGCAGGAGCTTTAACCGGGTTGGTGGGAACAAAGAATTCACCTAGGGGAGTTGAAAAACCTGATTCCAAACCAATGGTGCACATGGGCTCTAGTATCCTGAAGGAATAAATGGAGTATGAACTTATTGTCGGTCACCGAATACCATGGGACTGCATCTTCTTACGTTGCTCTACTGCCTTGTGGATCAGACCCTTATGTAGAAGGCTCCGGGTGTGACCCCTTAAGAAAACCACCTCCTTCAATTTAGGCACCCGATCAGTATCCCAACCCTCACATACATTGAATGATTTATGTGGCGCATATTTATTTGGCGCCTTCTTGTACCAATATTTAAGAAACACCCGTTTTTTTGTCTTTTCATTCCTCCCTCTCTCCCTCCGAAAAATAATCGGAAACTATTTTTAGGTGCTGCTGTTTTAAGCTTACAAATGGGTACAAATAAATTTGCATCACAAAAAGGTATGAGTTTCAGTAATCAACGTCATATTGCCGATATAAAATGTGATGATTTATCACAAGAAGGTAAATCTGTAATAAATTTACAAATGGGCACAAATCAATTTGCTTCACAAAAGGTAATTTAATTTATTCACAATTATATGAATGAAATTTTATCAACATTGTTGTAATATTTAATAATTGAATTTATGAGTTGACCACCATGGAAAACCTGAAAGCATTCAATGACCGTTTGGTCTTAGTATAGGACTTCTTATTAGTGCACACCCACGATCGTGCATCAAAAGGACTCGAACCCAGGAACTTCAGTTTCGTGCTCGAACACTTAACCTGTAGACCACTGAACTGGCCGGCATCCAACGTTTTTTCATTTATCTATGATAATTACCATATGCTCACTAGTGACTAGCTTCATAAGGGAATTCTCAGAGTTCTAGTGAGAAGCCGTGATTGGTGGAACTAATCCTTGTCAAGTAGAGACAGGTGTCTACCTCAATACAACGGAAGATGGTTGCATAATTTAGTGGACTAGTTAAAGTTAGACATTAACACCGTTGGATACCAGTCGGTTCAGTGGTCTAGAGGTTAAGCGTTCACGCGCGAGACTGAAGGCCCTGGGTTCGAGTCCCGCGATGGTGTTGTGGATGCACACTACTGAGAGTTAAACAATAGGACAAAATGGCATTTCAGTACTTCCAAGTTTTCAATTGTGGTATAACATCAATCGGTTCTTGATCTCAATCAAAATACAGATGTATAACATCTATTAAAGAAGATTACTTTAGTACATATGAATAAGTTTCTTTACTTGTTGATTGTTAACTTTACAAAATGAACCGATTGTTGTTGTGAATAAAATGCTACGTTCTGATTAGCAGTTGAAATGTAGTTGAAGGTTGGTTCAAATTCAACAGTCATACACACATCTATTAATTTGATAGCTAACCAAATGAAATGTTCAGAAACATACATGATTGTAATTGTTTACTCAATCGTTACTCTTAATCAAGGTCAAATTTTTCATAAATATTTTGATTGAGATCGTGAACCGATTAATGTTAGACCACCATTGAAAACCTGGAAACACTGGACGACCATTTCGTCCTATTGTGGGACGTCTCAGCAGTGCTCATCCACGACCCCGCTCGCGGGACTCGAACCCAGGGCCTTCAGTCTTGCACATGAACGCTTAACCTACTGGACTATTGAGCCGGGATACAATGGTGCTAATGTCTAACCTCAACCAATTCACATCTGTATTTGTTAGAGTTAGAGTTTGGTTCCCTTCAGCTGTAGATGTTATGTTCATTGAATTAGATGATTCAGTCTTGATGTGTTCATTATATTTCTAGATAACATTATCAGCTCATGCTTATTCCATACAGAAAAAACACAACGTTAAATTCAAGTGAGAACAACCTAAAGTCAACTTAGAGAAACTGTAATAATTACACAGTAATCATATTTGTATCGATTTTTAAGCGACATTAGAACTGATTACAAGTTCTACATTAATTACAAGTTACATTCCATTCCATTTGGAATGTTGTATGGAAACCTAAAAGTAGCTAATCTGTTCCATAAACTGGTATCCGAATTAGAGAGTATGTCTTTTGACCCTGATACGATCGTCAGTTATCAGAACACCGACTTATTGGCCAGATCAATGATGTATAAACCAGTATGAACAGCCTAGAGTCACTCTGAGTTCTTATTGAACCTCCTAGATAGTAGCTTCTCACCTAACCCAGTCAGTTTAGTTCAGAGCGCCAATATCAGCCTCTACGATATAAATCATGTATTTCATTTATACAAGATTAAACCAAAAAGTGGCTATGAGTGTCAGAGACTGTATCTAACAAATTGGGAATAACTCAAGAATAGTAAAACGTATTACAGTAGGAAGCTGGTTTATAAGTAGTTTCAGCGACCAAGAAGAGTTGCGGGAGTGCGTAAAGGACAATACCTTGTTGCAGGTCACACATGATCCTTTTGCGAGTAGTTAGCTCCATAGTACAAATGTATTTTTAATGGTGATGGAAATCCGAGGAGTCAAACGAGATATCCTTACTTTAGGGTCAATCATTTCCAACCCCTCCATCTATTATGAGGAGGCACCATCACAGAAGATATTGGTTATCTGTAGGAAACACTTTACTACCATCACAATTCAGTACAGTTGGGTCTATACATCGTTTATTTACAGTTATTTGTATATTTGGATTAGGGTTATGAATTTAATCTAGGAAGTTCATCTTGTCAGGAGGATGTTTTCATTAGGTAATCAAAACTAGAATGAAGATACGTTCAATTGATGAATCACAAACTGGAAGAGACATGTATCCTGGATCCCACTTTTAGGTACAATTTAAAGTGATAAATAGTACTTTAGAAATGTATCAAAACTTTTGTTATTCTAGTCCAAATAAATTTTTGTCATCAATCGAAGCATTGTTTCAGAACTGTTAACACAGCAATCCTGGATTAAACATCAACTATAAGATAGATAAAGGTACAACTAGTTGACGAGTCTTAACTAGGATGCAATGACACTATTCTTGAAGCTCACTGCTGACTATATTCTATCTATTCTATATAATTACTCCTATTATTTAATGCACTATCGATAGGATGGCTGACTACACCGATGATTAATCACTGGATCAATGTCATGTATATCAGATCCTTCTTAAATCAGATCGAATTCTATCGATCAAGTTACAATATGACCACTAGTCTAAGCGTACACTATACTTAGATATAATGTGGTATTGTTGAAGGTAGTCGACTACCTCCATAAATTTTATTTTCGTTAAAATATGTACTGAATTTGTTATTGTTCCTTTTATCTTATTTATGGTTAGGGTATGCGAATTGGCAGTAGTCGTCATATTGCTGATATCCGTTGTGATGATATATCAAAAGAAGGTCAAAATGTTATCAGTTTACAATATGGTACTAATAAATTAGCTAGTCAAAAAGGTATGCGTATGGGTGGTCAACGTCATATTGCCGATATACGTTGTGATAATTTATCTGCAGATGGAGCATCTGTTATTGGTTTACAAATGGGTTTACCACAAAATCAAGTTGCATCACAAGCTGGTATGTCATTCGGTGCTCATCGACATATTAACGATTCACATTAAAAGAAGAAGAAGAGAATAATGAGGAGTATTCTCATGAATTAGTTTTATGGAACATCATCAACACATACGCTCCCACCCCCGTCGCCCTTTTCCCCTATCACCAAAATAAAATTTAAAAAAAAACTGCACATAATTATTTATTTTTCAAAGTGAATTATTGACAAAATTTCTTTATTCTCTTTTTTCTCGTTTAATTATTCAAACAATCACAAATTTGCTCTCATTTCGATAGAAAGAAAGAAAAAAAATAAAAAAAAAGAGAAAAACACCAAATTGATTTTTTCTTCAGTTGAATTCTACACATACGTTTATTTGTTTGTTTATTTACACTCTCTACTCATAAATAACCTTGAATAAATGACCTTCACGGGAATACATTCTCTATTTATCTATTTATTTATTCAAAGATTGTGTGTATGTGTGTGTGTGTGTGCGTGTTTGTGTGCTCAACATTGAATTTATTTATCCGGGAAACAAAATTTGATTATCAACAAGATTATTTTGCTTAGTTGCTTTATTCAATGAATATTAGTCAGAATTGTGTTATTAAGCTTCATTTAATGAATGATCATCTATATGCATATGTAATATAATAGTTATTATTTCAAATATGAAGTAAACAATAATGGAACATAATGAATCATTGAAAGACCGTTGAAACACAATGGTATACATACATCCATTACATTGCATACATACATATTTGATAAAACTTTTGTTTACTGAGGAAAATAATAATCATAATACTATTTATTATTTCTATTTGTGAAGCATGCAATTTAAATAAATGCTTTTAATGGTGTTCCGACTTGTACCCTTTACCCCTTATCAATATATATATGATGGAAAGATATTGTCAATTAGAGAATAATGAATTATCAATTGGATTAATGAAGCATGAAACAAGTACGAACAATCTAGAGTTCTTATCGGTCCTGCTTCCTTACTAACCCTGCCTGTCTGTTGAGTTCAGAGAATCAATCTCAGTCACTGCAATATCAATCATGCATTTCAAACATACTGAGTTTATATACAAACTAAATAGACCACATCGTACCATAAAATACACATTTGTACAAGATTTAGCCAAAAGAGTAGCTGTGTATGTGGAAGGTAGTAATTGATAGACCAGGCATAATTCAAGAATGGTAAATCGTATAATAATAGTTTATAAGTCAAAATAAAGCTTATGATAAGAGGAATACGAATATATATATATATACCATTTATAAGATAGATATATGCCTATAGTATTGGTCCATGAATGTCACCACCATCTTTAAAAGGAGCCGGGCCAGGTGATTTATAGCGCTTCAAGAGTTGGAGTTCCTTGCAGACTTCTGCCTCATTTGGTGTATCAGTCGTCACCGGCCATGGAGGGCAGGACAATCTGACTGATGTTGCCGGAGCAGCAGGCCAGTTGAACTGCCCTTCGAAGAATTCTGCCCATCGTCCAAGACGTCGATGGATGTTAGTGATTGGCATCCCATCATCCTCGCAGATTGTTTCACTCACACCAGACTTCTTGCTGCCAGTGGCTCGGATGAGCTGGAAGAGCTTCCGGTAGTTACCAGATGCAGCTGCTGCTTCCAGCTCATTAGCACGCTTCGACCACCAGGCTTCTCGGTCCTTACGCAAGCTTTGCCCAATTTCATTACGTAACATCCTTCGTTTATGGTCAAACTCACGGTCACCCGGAGTAGACCGACGGGCTACGAAGAGTTGTAAGGAACCAGAAGAAACCCAGTGCTTATAAGCGGGACGTTTCGCGAACCCACAACTGACTGTTCCCGCCATTTTGATGGCGTCATGCAATCGCAACCAATGCTCATCTATACTTTTCGGTGGAGTGGTAGCTAGCCTAGGGGCTAGCTCGGTTCGATACTTACTAGCAACAGAAGTTGCAACCAACTTGCTAACATCAATCCGTTGGTGGCGGTCACTTCGTTGTCCACTGAAAAGTAAGGTGAGATTGGCGCAGACCAAAGCATGGTCAGAGTCCATATAGGTACTCCAAAAGGAGCGGCAGTCTTGTACACAACCACGCCAGCGGTAGCTGATCGCGATGTGATCAATCTGAGTCCAGGCTTGGGTTGCAGAGGGAGGACGCCAGGTGACACATTGACGGTGTCTGTGCCGAAAGTTACTGCTAGCCAGAAACAGGTTGTGGTATGTGCACAGTTGCAGTAGATGGTCCCCGTTACCTGTCCTGCGACCAACACGAATATGAATGGTTTAGTTATATAACAATTATACGATAAACATATACCTATAGTATTGGTCCATGAATGCATCCCAAATGTTACGATTCATTATTCGCATCGAGATATAACAAAAGATGTGCATATCTCTTTGTAATATGTCATGAATTTTATATTCGAAATTAGTTTTAGTTAGATAATCAATGAAAATCGTGAACAGATGTTTCTTCCTAGTATAGTAGGATTCTTCAACAGTGTACCTAATCTACGATCCTATAGTGGATTGAATCTAGAACTATCACGCTATTGAGTTAGTACGTAACCGTTAGACTAGTAAGTTGATATCTTATAGGCAATTTATAGTTTTAGCTAAAATTAATGATATTTGCTTATATTCAACATAACGGAAATCTGTTGATTATAGCTTTCTGGTTTACTAATTGAAGTTGGTTAGTGTTGTAAAATAATGAAATTGAACAATTTCTATAATCTCCTATACAATTATAAAAAAAGTTTCAATAAGTGAGATGTAAATAATTGAAAAATCTAATCAGTAATCATTAATGTAGGATCTGACATGAATGTATACTGATTCAAATTACTACACGGGAACGAAATGAGGAGTTATGTCATGGTTATTGCTTTGATTCCGTTTGAGTAGTATGTGCTACCAACACAACTTAGACGGACATTCAATAGCTTGGTGAGTTATGCTCATCATGTGAAGTCATTTTCTCCAACCTACTGAAACGCCAGACATAGCTACATCTTGTGATTATTGGTAATCGAACATGAACTGAATAATACTTGTTTCAGACTTCTAAATCGATCAAAATTCAATGTCAACAAAGGAATCGGTACTTTTACCCAGTACTCTATGATCAAATACTTGAAAATATATTTCACCTTTATACTACAAGTTTCACGCTCACAAAGCAATATAGAGTGAAACTACTGAACAGTTGGATATATATAGCCTACAGTAAAAAAAGGATTAAGTGCGCAAACGATAGTTACTTTCATTGAATGGATTATGAGATGTTATCAACAACTGATTTGATTAACACAATTTCCAAGATGAATAACATAGTCCATGTATTGTGAAAACTAAGTATTTTTTTGTTCATTCATTCCAAATATCTTAATATGTACGGCTACAGATGTAACGGTGAGAAGATAACGCTACAAATTAATCGTTAACTGATATGAAACTACATAGAGTTGTCTTCAATGACAATTTATTTACCAAAGACGATTTTACATTCTCAGCTTAAGAGTTCACATATTACGTGTGTGTTTGAAGTCAGTCAGTAACAATGTAGAACTTCGTACGTACGTACATCAGTTCGAGTTGCCACGCCACATTAGCACAGAGATGCAGTTGTCGATTCAAATCCTCTAGTGTTTGAAGGCTACTAACTTGTTTAGATTAAATTAGATGAATTGGAATTTGAACGTGCAAATTATTGATTTGCATTATTGAGTACCTCTTATTTCTAAATTAAAAACAAATACTTAAAATTAAAAAAAAAGAATTTTTCCTTCTCAGAGAGCGTATTAGATCTGCTAGGAGTAGTTCAGAATGAAGAACATAGTTGTACTGCAACCTATGTACATGGGTCAACACTAAACATGTTTGTGGTGGTATAAGCGTGATGAGAACACATCGTCAAATGATGATTTTCAAGCCAATTCATTAATTCAGTATTGTTAAATAGTTCGGCTACACTTTGGGGTAAATCACATCTGTCTATTATAAAGTGTATAGACCTCAGTCTATACATTCTACATAGGTATGCAACGCATACTTGAGATGGTAACACATCCCATACTACTATATTCATTATAGCTTCAAACGCTTTTGATTGATTACAAAATTGATAAATGTGATAGAGAAGTGTATACTGTTAACGTGTTCATCTGTACAATATAATAAAGTATCATTGAATCAAAGTTTCTATTTGCATACAAAATATAACAAAGTAAACTGTTAACATGTTCCAATTGTGAACTCTTTGCAAAACCTTATTTCTTTTGTCAAACAGTCCGATTGGTTTCTTCTACTTAGTTGTATGGGGAAAAGGGGGGAACAGAGGGGTAGGATTAACTAACTAACTAACTACTAATCAACTAATTTAAAGAAACAATCCCGGCTACATATGCCCATATTCTTTATAATAAAAAAGAATTTTTTTCATTTATGATGAGAAATTTTATTTATACAAAATTAGAAATGAAGTTTTGCACATTTTCCCCCTCTCTCTCTCTCTCTTTCCTTCTTATTGTTAAGCAACAAACCAGTTCACACCTCCTTTTTTTCCTTTTCAATTTTGTATCATCGATTTTTCAGGTTTGTAAAAATGCCACTGGGAAAATTTCTTTATAATGTTGAACAAAATAAACTTGTAAATCATCTTTAATAAACGATGCTAAATCATCATAATCTTTACGATTTGCTTCTGGTAAAATGATACTTGTTATACCACCACGTTTAGCCTATTTATAAATAATAAAAGAAAAGAATAATGATACAGAATAGGATTCGAACTTATGGCTTATTTATTGAAAGTTGAATGTTTTAACAACTTATTGAATAAATGAGATATCGCTTTGTGTCATTTGTCTCCTGTAGAGATGAAGTACGATAGGTGATATATATATATATATATATATATATAATCAGAATGGGTTTTGTGAACATTTTAGAAATTTCACTGGTTGAAATCATGAGTCAATTGAAGATAGACCACCATGGAAAACCTGGAAGCACTGGATGGACGTCTCGTCCTAGTATGGTACTCCTCAGCAGTGCGCATTCACGATCCCGCCCCCCATGAGATTCGAACCCACGACCTATCATGATTTCAACCCTGAAAATTCTAAAAAATCTCCACAAAACCCATTCTGATAATGATAATCATCTGCTCACTAGTGACTGATTTTAGGAGATACTCCTGGAGTTCTAGTGCGAAGTCGTTAGCAGAGGAGTTCAACTAGGTCTGTTGTGAGATATCAACTCACTGAAGACAATGGTATATGGTGGCGCGACTTCGTGGATTGGTTGCAGTTAGACATTAACACTGTTGGATGCCAGCTCAGTGGTCCAGTTGGTTAAGCGCCTGGCGCGAGACTGATAGGTCATGGGTTCGAATCTCGCGGGGTGTGGGATCGTGGATGCGCACTGCTGAGGAGTCCCATGCTGGGACGGAACAGTCGTCCAGTGCTTCCAGGTTTTCCATGGTGGTCTAGCTTCAATTGAGCTTCAACCAGTGAAATATATATAATCATAAAGGCAGAAAACTGTGATCAATGGTTGTAAATGGTGGGTAATATGGTTCAGAATTAGTTACAGTGGTGTAGATTATATTGTATCATATTATTATATTCAATGTTAAGTTTTTCTTACTACCCTTGTTACTATAAATATTCCAGGTTTTTTGCCATAAATTTCGATAATCTAATGTCGATATGTTTTAACAGGTTGGAGGTTAACTATCACTACCTAACTACCGTTTGAAAATGCGACCGAGATAGTTTGATCAGCACTAAACAACCGTGAAAATAGTCACTACTCCAGTGATCAATCAATCAAAATAATTCACTTTTATAGCAGGTCAGTCGTGACTAATATAGCTTATTGATAAGGTTTCAGACTATGCCACTAGATGACAAGGATTCGAATTATACAGGCATAATAAATCCTTTCAAGAAGAATGCTGACGAGTTCCACCCGGGACGAAAACCAAGGTTAAAAGTGAGTCGATGTAGTAACCTTGTATGATGTAACACTACTTATTGCACAAAGATTAGTTCATTTTCATTGGACAACGCATGTGTCACATGAAATATTGGATAATCGTTTAGAAGAAATGATAAAACTGTCTTAACTTTGTGTTCGATTCTAATACTGTTAAACAAGCTTCTTATTAGCAAGCCTAAACGGCTACTTCAGTAACAAGAAATCTTTTTATTAACCAACCGAATCGAAAAACAATTGTACACTCATTCACACATACATATATATATTTGTCCCCTAAAAACGTAAGCTACATTTTACACTAATAAGGTGTTTTCTTCTTTTAAAGGGAGAACAACACCTTATTCATTTGCATGAGGTCAACTATTTGGTTGATAATCAAGTGACCATCATCCTTTGTGTTAGTTCGTTAACCGGTTTACAAACTTATGAAAGTTGTGAAAGTCGAATCAATACTTTTTATTTATTTAAACACATAAATATTGGTACAAGGAGGCACCAAATATACATGCACCACACAAATCATTCGGTTTGTGTGAGGGCTGGAATATTTCCCAGGTGCCCAAACCGAATGAAGTGGTTTTCTCACGGGCCACTACCCGGAACTTTGATCTATAGATCTAATCCACAAAGCAATGAAGCAACGTTAGGAGATGCGACACCGTGGTAACCGGTGACCGACAATAGGTTCATAGACCATTTGTCTCCTCATGATCCTAAGGCCAATATGCACAATTGGTTTGGAATCAGGGTTTTCCAACTCCCCTGGGTGGACACGGAGGGTCTACCAACCAACTTCCTTGGAGTGACTGTATACACGTGACCGTAAGAGCGTTCGTGGGTCAAATCAATACTACCATATATCGATTCAAATAAAATTTCAGAAATTATCATATTATGAGGAAGTATATAACTTACTGCGATAACTTTCTCCTTGATACCACCGACTGGTAGAACTTTACCAGTTAAACTTATTTCACCAGTCATAGCTAGATTAGGACGAACAGGTTTACCACATGCTAAACTTAACAAAGCCGTTACCATGGTTACTCCAGCAGATGGACCATCCTAGTAATAATGAATAGGAAAATTTACAAAGGATAATAACAATAACAAAAAGGTGTGAGCGGAAGAAGTATGATTGTAAACTGTACAAAATGCGAAACAATAAACGACTGCCTGTTATATTTTGCTCTTCAACCTAGTTTGATACGGACATACAAGCTTCTTATGTTCAAATCGGAACCAACTACTTGAGTGTAAAAAACTGTTAGAGTGAAGAGGAAGCTTTATGAACTGAAAACCGAATAAGGATTATATACCAGGTAGACACCAAGCTCCCATACCTGATTAGCCCGATGTTACGCAAGTGACAGAACAGATCGAAATAATGTAGTAGCAGCAATAAAAAAACTAAACCGTGGAAATTTGCTTTAGGAGGACGGAATGGGAAGGTACATATGAAAGAATACTAGAATTGAAAATCCAGGAGTGAATGATTGTGAATCACATTACTCAAAGTCTCTAACACCTGATCGCGGCTATCTAACAAACACCAACCAGGTGGTCTACAACTGTCAACATGGCTCAATACAACAAACGGTGACTCCATAGTTAGGCATACGTAACGAATGTCATAAACACCTCAACTGACGAAGATTCACTACCTTGTTAACCGATTCGTCACTTTATCCAAGTACCCCAATGTTAAACCTCAAGAATGCTTATTTCGTGAATCCATGAAACGCAAGCAGTGCTTCGAAAACACCCATGATCAAAAACTCCCAGTCTAAGCAAATCGCTAACTTTTATAGACCATGTTTCACAGCCATAGAGTAAAACACAGCTGACTGCTAAGCAGTATACATCCCCTTTCGTTGGTAGACGTTTATCTCACATGTAGCATAAGTGACGCAACTTGGGAAAAGCCAACGGAGCTTTTGTCACATACCAACCCACCAGGACTGAAACTTCTTACTTACTTACTTACGCCTGTTACTCCTCGTGAAGGAGCATAGGCCGCTCACCAGCATTCTCCATCCAACCCTGTCCTGGGCAACTCTTTCCAGCTCCTTCCAGTTGTTATTCATCTTTTTCATATCTGCTTCTATTATCGGACGTAATGTGTTAAAGTAGCTAACACACTCTACAACTTTACTACCTATCACTAGAATAGACGTTTATGTCGATCAGTCCTGAAGCAACATTTTGCATTTGGAAGAAGAGAAATGCATCACAAACGCGCTAGCACTGTTACTTAAGGTGATCAAAAGGTTTTATATTTTTTTCGGAGTCTTCACTAAATAGAATTATGTCGTTTGGACCAACAATACATGTTGGTAGATGCAGACTACTTGGTTGAGATCCATGTGACTATCGTAACCAATAGTTGGAGACTCTTGGTGACATGGCTCAGAATCGATCACGATGGCATAGGTGTATACACTCTCTGTCTTCTCTTAAACTTTGAGATTAAAATCACTTCATATGTTTCTTTCTACCAACTAATTCTTTCTTCCTGTGCTATATCCTTATACGCAATCTTTCTTTTATATATTACACCATTGAGTAAACTGCTTTTATGAATCCGGTGTTCGTTTTGTTGTGCTAATGAGGTGTGGCAACTTGGACCGATGCATGTATATGCCTGGTCCTACGTTGTTACTGACTGACTGAAATGTACACTCATAAATGTATATCCTACTCCCTCAGAAAATAAAGTCACACTTATCTTTGAGTGTATATCTGGTTGGTCAAACTCATCAGTTTTACTTTGAATACAATAGATAAATAAATAATAATATACAAACCTTAGGTGTAGCACCTTGAGGAACATGTAAGTGAATATCAGATTCTTGAAGGAATAAAGCTGCTTTTGAAGATTCTGTTGGATTAAGCATACACTGTTCTTGATTATTATTACTATCAGCACTATCATTATCAGTGACAGTAGTTGTAGAAAAGCATGGAGCACCGGAAGCAGCGAATTGTGTAGCAAATGTATGAGCGATAGATATGGACTCTTTCATAACTTTTCCTAAACTTCCAGTTATTTGTAAAATCCCTATGAAATATACACAATAAGATGTTTTACTATTAAAACCCAAATGGGAGAAGAGAGACTTGAAAAATTTAATGAAAGATCGAATTGATTAATAAACAAAATTGAAGCATACAGACTAAGCAAGACACACGGGTTCTATCCGGGACTCTTCGACTGAATTTACATACATTACAGTGTTGGTATTAACACTGAAACCGGCTGTAAGTCCCAAATAAATCGAAATGAGCTTCTTATATTCCACTACTAGCCACAACTCAACATTAATAAATACTACCGATTATTACCAGTTAAAAAGTAGGAAAACTCGCTAAACGTACCTTTTTTATTAGATACTTCCTCCGAATCACTACTACTATCACTATGTGAATCAGTAGTATTGGTAGATTGGTAGAAATATTTCGGTTTTTTATTAGTACATTCAATATATAGAACAGAACCACCCATTGATGTCCAAGCTAAACCCATAACAACCCCAGGTGGTGTGATAGAATCGTACAAACGATCTGATGTCCAAATTGGTTGACCAACATATGTGGTTAAGTTATCACTATTGACTAGAATTGGTGGATCTTTCTCTGCATTGACTAATTGATAAGCAACTTTACGAACAATCTGTGTAAGAATAATGAAAAATGAAGCAATAATAGGGCAGGTAAGCTATACACCTTCATGTAATACTTATAGAGATGTATTTCTTAATAGAACAAGTAATAAAAACTTCATTTTAATCGGCTCCAGACTCCATTTTGATGTCTGCCTATGATTGTCCCACTTTAAGCATGACAATTAGTGATTAAAACGTACCATTTTCAGCCGCTAAGTTCGAGGTTCGAGTCTCTCTCCACCTATTTAGGTTTTGGCAACCAGGTAGTAAAATTAGCCCTTACACTTCGCGAGTGGCTCACATCCAAGTGCCTAGGAAATAAGTTCAATTTTTTTTAGTGAGAATTAATCCTCAGTCATCAATAAAAAAGCGTAGAATTTTTCACAAAAATACACAATGACTCTGTTTGGCACATATCACATAGGTACACAAAAATTACGTCAGGAATCAGGGTATCGGAGTTAAAAAAGAGTTTCAAGGTAATGGAGTTGGTTAACTTGCTCGACTACTTCACGTTCCATGGTCTTCGAACGAGTCTAAAGCACAACGATTAGTTGCAATATTTGCCAAGTTAGAAAATGGAAGGCCCAGGCTTTGAACAGGCGCCAGAAGTTTGAAAAAATTTGAAGATTCCAACATACGCAATTAATTACTTGAAGACATATTTAAGATGAAGTAATGCAGAAACCTAAAACACACTCCCAGTCTTTAGATTTATATTAACAGTTATAGTACGCTAGTTTATTTCCAGTATTATATGATGGGGATTTGTCCTTTCCTGGTCACCCACTCATCTTATCGAGGTATCAGAAAAAGGAACTGGATTAGATGTGGTCTTGATTAACTGGAAGTGTAACCACAGAGATCACACATCGTCTTTGACAGATGTTTTACATGTATTCCTTCCCTACTTTAAAGATCACACTATTATCGACTAAAATTCATAAGACAAGGCAGTGTCCTATATTTCATAGGATCGATCTCTCCTAACCATTTCACTATATTATGAAAAGTTATTGCTTTTAGTCTAACTGTTCTTCAACCTATCTGTCTAGCATAATAAAACCTGAAGGAACGAATATTCCGGCAAATATAAACTGAATTAGTTATCATAATATATATATGCAAAGCTCGATCATCGAGTTAAGGTAGTCAACTACGTGACTAACAATAATTCATTACTGTAATATGTGTGTAAATTCGTGTATGCACAAACACACATACATACATACACACACACATGTAGAAACTACCATTAGAAACCAAAAAACAAATGCATAAAACTTTGGGAAAACAAAGAAAAAGTAGTGACTAGAACAACAGAAATCATGGAATAAAACAAATAATGTTGGCTAAACAACGTAGATGTATGAGAACAAACCTATATGATGTAATAATGATAAACGTATTATTATTACGTGATCAAATGCAAGTAAATTAAAGGTGGATATGCCATTTGTTATGATTGAACTTATTCAATCAGACACATGTATATATATATATATATATAACATTATAGGGTAAACTCTTTTGCTAGTTCTTATATTGAGATATTCATTAGACTAATAAGGTTTTCAAAGAAGTTAGTTAAACTGACTAAGATATCCAGTTAGAGTTATAGTTTATTTGATTCTATCTGATATGTTTCAATCGCTGATTGTCCCAGTTTTATGAGGAAGGATGAACATATTCCATGATAACCATACAGGAATCAGTTTGACTAACATATATAATATCTAAATTATTAACTTCAGTACTTATGTGATACTTGTTTGGGAATGAGGAAACAGAAAACTAGGGAAAACCAGGCTGTTTTCACATATGACCTTGTATGTACTGACTCTCTGTCAGATGTTTGAAAATAAGCATATTTAAGAGTCCGCTCTCCCTCTCTAAAATGCTCTTATATGACCACGCGTATATAGCTATTGAAAAACAAGTTCTACACATTGCTTTCCGCAGAAGTGCTGTTATTTATGAAATTGAGAGGGTGAAAAGCGAATGTCTGGTGGGGGCTTAAACCAGGTCAATGGATACGAAGCATTCAATAAGGGAAGTTGGAAAACCCTGATTGCAGAACAATAGTGCACATAGGCTTTATGATCCTGAGGGAATGCATGACGTATGAACCTATTGTTGTTCACCGGCTACCATAGAACTGCATCTCCTAACGTTGCTCCACTGTCTTGTAGATTAGACCTTTGAGTCAAAGGCTTGGGGAGTGGCTCTCTACCAACTACTTCGATTTGGACGCTGTTGGGGTTCCTTTCATTGGAGTATCTGTAATTATATCTAGCGGAAGCCTCACTCGACTATCTACCGTGTTTAGATTCCTTTTCCCTGTGTATTTCATTCCCACGCACTTTGTATAAAACATTTCCTATTCTCTTCTCAGTGACTCCCGGTTACCAACGATTTTTCCCTATGTATGATTTGACGAGCACTTTATCACCGACGTTAAAACTACGGATATTCTGATTTTGTCTGCATCCATCCATTGGTTTATGTGGTAACATGACGTCGAATATAGTTCCGATGCTTCACCCGAACATCGCTTCAGCAGGGGATTTACCATCTAGGACGATAGGGTTAAGCGTAGTTCTGTAAGCCGTTAAGAATTTCATAATTAACTGACTTGTCCCCTCTCCTTCCCCTTTTAGTAGTGCTCTTTTGAATGTGTCCACGAAGCGCTCTGCCTGGTCATTTGATTGAGGGTGATAGGGTGGAAATCGTATATATACAATCCCATTAATATTGCAGAAGTGCTTGAATGATTCTGGAGTGAATTGTGAGCCGTTATCGGTCAATAAAGTCTCCGGAACTCCAAAGCAGCTAAAGAGTTCGGATAACTTGTTGATTGTTTCACTGGCTAAACTTCAAGTGAACGCTGACTGGATAAATGCATCTTAATGTTTTCCTGATCCTTTCTTGTCTTTTCCGAGGAGTTTTCAGGATCACAACAACAAATACAATTGAAACTAATTTCAGTAACTGACGATATTGTGGTTGAAGGCTGATATTCTATATTTGATATTTAGAGAATCAAGTGAACAGAGTGTTATAAACAGTTAACTTGTAGTCATTTAATTGCGAAAGTGATTGTTGTCGACTACTCATTAGTCATCACAATCAATAGATTTACTAGGTGTCAGTCAGTCAGTCACCTACAACGTAGAATAAGGCACATATATGCATCGGTCCAACTTGCCATACCTCATTAACACAACAAGATGAACACCGGATTCATAAAAGTAGTTAATTCAGAGGTGGTAATATATAAAAGAAAGATTGCAATAAGGATATAATACAGGAGGAAAGAATTAGTTGGTAGAAGGAAAGATATGAAGCGATTTTAATCTCATAGTTTAAGAGAAGACAGAGAGTGTGTACACCGACGCCATTGTGATCGATTCTGAACCATGTCACCAAGAGTCTCCAACCATTGATTACGATAGTCACGTGGACCAAGTAGTCTGCATCTCCCAAAATAGCTCATACTAGAAGTTAGTAACTTCAAGCACTGATGCCACGTTTTGGTTTGGCCGCCCCTAACTTTTTTCCAACCATCTCTAACACCAGTTAGCATTGCACGACGTAGTAATCAGTGTTCAGCCATACGTAACACGTGACCCAACCAACTCAGTCGATGAAGATTCACAACCTCATCAACTGATTTACCATCATTTCCTAATACCCTGCGTCTAACCTCACTATTACTTACCCGGTGATCTCAGCAGATGCGAGCAATATTTCTAAGATATGTATGACCAAATGCTAGTAACTTACGAGTGTCTTCTACTCTTAATGGCCATGTTTCTCTGCCGTAAAGTAAAACAGAACGGACTGCCGCGCAGTATACTCGTCCTTTTATTTATAGACGGATATCTCGCCTTCACCAAAGGTGACGTAAGTTGGCAAAAGCCAAGCGAGCTTTTCGAATCCGTGCTGAGATCTCGTCAGACACCAACCCATTAGGGCTGATCAGACTTCCAAGACAAGTGAAGTTGTCAAAGCGTTCGACTACTTCACTCCCTATCCTTAGTTCAGGTGTTGACGCAAACCAGTCCTAAAGCAACAACTTGCATTTAGAGGGAGATAAACGCATTCCAAACACCTATTTACTAGGTGTAAATCTATATGAGATGGTGGAGAAGATTTGTAGTTCAGGTGGATGATTTTGATGGAGTTTTGTTCTCTGAGCTGGATGGTTTGGTCGTGGAGCTTTCATCGTTCCATTCCATTGTAAATCTATATACTTAACTTCTAGTCACATTTCAAATTTAATAACTAATAATACTACCACTTAAAGTAGATGAAACAAGTAGGATTCGAACTTGGGACTCAATATAACTATAAATTACAATTAAACTATTTATTATATATCGATTAGACTTACTTTTTCAATATGCTTTTGTAGATTACGTACACCACTTTCACGACAATATTGTTTAATTAAACGTTTGATTGCATTATCATCAATTAAAAGACGATTATCATCTAGACCACAATTTCGAGTAGCCAATGGAAGAAGATAACGCTGTGTAGACATAAATAAAGAAAAAAGAAAGTTTTAAAATGATGAAGTTCTAGCGGTGTCTTGTAAACAGTGATTACATTACGCGATATTGTCCAGAACTATACACTAAGGTTTCATATTTAAACGATTCAACTTAGAGATCATGAAAGTAATAAAAGACTTGTTATTTGCATAACAATAATGATGTTCTTATATTACTATAGAGAAGTAACCTTAGACCGATACAGTTGGATATAATGTAATGTCAGTTCACTTACTACGTATAATACATTTTATTATTTATTTACTTTTTATTTATTTTAACACATAGATATTGGTACAAGGAGGCACCAAATACATATGCACCACACAAATCTCATTCGATATGTGTGAGGGCTATAGTACTGCCCGGGTGCCCAAACCGAAGCAGGTGGTTTTCTTACGGGGCCACACCCAGAGGCTTCGACCTGAAGGTCTGATCCATAAGGCAGTGGAGCATCGTAAGGAGATGCAGTCTCATGGAAGCCGGTGACCAACGATTGGTTCATACGCCATTTGTTCCCGCAGGATACTGGAGCCCATGTGCACCATTGGTTTGGGATCCGGTTAAAGCGCCGGATATTCGCTTTCTGTCCTCTCGATTTCGTAAACAACACCCCCGCCACGAGAAGGCAGTGAGTAGGACTTCCCTGGCAGAGGCTATATATGTGTGGCCGTGTGCGAGCATTTCGAGAGGGAGAACGGATTCTCCCCACTCTCGGCCGTACCAGGGCATTTGGGGGCATAATACATTTTAAGAATAAACATATCCCCCCCCATTTTTCATGTATTCTAAAGTGAACTTGATCAAAAGTCTGTTGATATATTAGATTCTGGGAATAGACAAATGGATCGAGTATCTTCTACTTTGGTCGGTAACAAATTATTCATTATAGCATTAAGGCTACCTGTTATAATTGGAGTGATCACTTCTGAGTATAATTGTCCATAGAAACTACACACACAGGGATGAACATATTACATGATAGATTATATCTTACTATAAGTTACTACTTAAAAGGTTAGCAAAATGTTTCTAAATACAATCGAATATTTAATTAATTTGAACATATGGGTCGAGTTCCAGATTTCATTAATATATTCAATGGACAAAAGTATTTCAGCGTAAATCCCCATCTACAATTACTGACTCTTTATATTAAAATGCCTAATTTACAAGAATTGTAACCAAACAAACATCATTTCAACGAAAAGCAATATTATTGGAATATAATCATGAATAGGATCAACGGGAAGATACAAGCCAAATAATACCAAGTGAATTGAAATTCACCCCATTGCACAAGCAAGTGGCTATCAGGATTCAGTAGCTAAGTAGATAAAGCGATGTTGTTTGAAGCGAACGGTACTGGGTTGGAGTCCCAGAGTGAACATCAAATCTGATATGCAGGTACATCCAACTGACGAGTCCCAAATAGGACGAAACGCGCGTCAAACTGGATTCCACTGCTAGCCACTATCCATCATTGCTTACAAAAGCTTGTGAATTAAGGCAATATCGACGCATACGCACAGTATGCACATATGTCAATAACAGACTGATCATTTGCAGTCTTAAACCTCAATGGGAAGATACAAGCCAAATAATACCAAGGGTCAAGAGTTGCTGATTAAACACAAACCAAATTTAAGTATAGGAATGTAGAAATTGTTGAATTTTATTGAAATCATGCGCCGATCTAAATTAGACTACCACAGAAAACTTCCAAGCAATGAGTAGGATTCCTCAACAGTACATTTCCACGATCCAGTGATTGGAAGTTGAATTTAGGACCTTCAGTCTCGTGCAAGAACACTTAACCTCCAGATCACTGAACCGATATCCAGTGGAGCTAATATGTGTCCAGTGTAACGCAGTTACCTACCGAAGACAAGGGGAGATGGTCGTGGATTGATTGAAGTTAGGTAGGTACACCGTTGGATGCCGATTCAGTGGTCTAGAGGTTGTTGAGCGTTTGCATATGAAAATGGAAGTATTGGATTCGAGTCCGCAAGCAGGATCATGGATGCACATTACTGAGGAATCTCATATAGAACAAAGAGGCCGTCTAGTGCTTCAAGGTTTTCAACGGTGATCAGTTCATGATTTCAGTGACAAATCAAATTGTTGAAACCATAGTCCTTCTATAGACTTAAACATTTACCAGATAAGTCTAAATACGAATGTAAAGCTTAAGTAAATAACTTCGTTGAGAAGAAAATCCTCTTCACTGAATCCTGATTAGTTTTATTTTTTCATAGTCATCTGTTTTCCAAAAAAATCAATCCGAATAAATTATTGTCACTTGATTGAGAAACTCATTGTTTGTAACTGGATGCAAACATATGGGTAGAGTTCTATGTTCCGTATAACTAAACGACTACTTAGTATCATTTAGTAAACTGTTCTGTCATCTACTTGTTCAACACAGTACTTCACACCCTTACCATTTAAACAAAAAAGTCAACCAATTTAAAGTACTAGTTTGTTCAATCTATGAAATTTTCTCATAAAAGCTTTGTTTGAATATATCGATTGTATCCCCTTCACATAGTGCTCACCACCCGTCCTCGTTTGCGACACTACAATAGTATCCTTATAGTTAAAGATATTACTGGATAGTTGCATAAGTCAACTCCATTTAACTTCATCGTTTTATATTTCATTATCTTTGTATTGTGCCGTTGCAGGTATTCCCACAATACTATTTTGAATTTTCGTAACGAAAGGATATCAAATGAGGGTACGTGTTTGAAGATCAGAGAGGATAATACTAGATGTTGACTGGAAACACATGGACAATCATTGTTGATTGTATAGGAACATTTTCGTGATCTAGTAGTCATCTATTAGCTTTAAGTAAGGCGGTTGCTTAGTGGTTAGGAAGAACCACTTTCCGTCATTAATTCTCAAACTCGAACCCCGATCTACTTACTTCAAGTTCAGCAACTAGTTGACTCCCACGCTTAGAGTTTAGCTTACAATCAAGTCTAATTATTTATTAGTTAAAATCGGACCAATTAAGAAAGGTGTATAGTTCAAGTACAATATGATGTGTCACTTGTTATATATATGACTAACTACCATATTAATTTAGTTTATGCATTTTATGAATTACTGTATTATAATTTTAAATGATTTTTGTAATGAATAAAAGAACTTACTTTTGCAATGGCTAATTTTTCTTCTTCAATATAACCGGATACTTCAATCACTTCCATACGATCTCTTAATGGTTCTGGAATTGTATCTAATTGATTTGCTGTTGTAATGAATAATACACGACTTAAATCTACTGTAACATCAAGATAATGATCAAGGAAATTAACATTTTGTTCTGGATCAAGTAGTTCTAATAAAGCACTAGCTGGATCACCTTGCCATCCACGACCTAATTTATCGATCTATAAAATGTATAGAAATACAATAGACATGAAACGATGACAATAATTAAAATGATAGAAAAATCAAACCTAAACTAATTTATTGTGGAAGTTGTACGTATCGTACGGTATTCAATTTTGATGCTGATATACAATCTTTTTATACACAACCCTAATTGGTTACTTGAAAGAAAAGACTGAGAATGGGAGAAAAAGTTGATTGATTAAATAAAATCGAAATGAATATATACTCATTTATATAAATATGTTTGTCCCTTTCGAAAATTAAAGCACCAATGTTGTTTATTTTTTTATTTGGACACATAAATATTGGTACAGTGGGGCACTGAATACATATGCGTCACACAAGTCACAGATTTGCGTGTGGGCTGCACTGACCGAAGCAGGTTGTTTTCTCAGGGGGCCACATCCGGAGCTTCCGAACTAAAGGTCTGATTCACAAAGCAGTGGAGCAACTTTAGATGTAGTCCCATGATAACCGGTGACCAATAGTCGGTTCGTACTCCATTTGTTCCTTCAGGATCCTGGAGCCCATGTGCATCATTGGTTTAGAATCAGGGTTTTTCAACCCCACTAGGCGAATCCTATGTATCCACCAACCCGGTTAAATCGCCGGACATTCGCTTTTCGTCCTCTCAATTTCGTAAACAATACCCGTAGTGTGAGAAGGCAGTGAGTACGACTTCCCTGGCAGTGGGTGTATACGCGTGGCCATGTGAGAGCATTTCGAAAGAGAGAGAGAGAGCTAACTCTCTCCACCCTCGGCCGTACCAGGGCATTTTGGGGGTAATGATGTATGCCTTATCGCTTAAAAATATGAGTTATTCCCTAGTCAATCACAAGCACTTATCATATAATCGATCTTTGATTGTCACAATACATCAGAATATTTCCCAGAAAATCAAAGGAAAACGTATTGTTTTTATTATTGGTTTTTTCTAGTAAATTTTTAAATCACACGAAAGCTTTTTTCGACGAATTGAAGTTTGGAAATTAAGTGTCTAATTCTCAAGAACAGAGCAATATATTTCCATACATACTTATCCATTATTCCAAATGGTATCATCGTTGATAGGGAGTACAATGAAATGTCTTTTTTATTGTGACGACGGACCACGGGTGAACTTGAGGAAACTGTAGGAGGTTCAGAAGGAGCCGGAGATATTCTATCCAATCACGTTTTGGAAGAATATTCTAGAATTCCTACGTGTAGCTTCCCGATTGGACAATGCTAATAATCCCCTGTTTGCGGATTGGAGGACTGTAAAGATGATTTCGTTCTTACTAAGAACTATAAATACCTGACAATTTTGTACTATAATTGACACTGTCTGGAAATAATATCCCTTTCATTAGTCTACTGTCTTCTCATTGAGACTTGGAAGGGTTCTAGCGTTCTAATGCTCACGTTATACGCAGTACATCAAGAACAACATTCTAGATATAACATTTATCATATTCATAATTGCTAGGAGGCTAGGTAGAAATGTTACTTTAATGAAGGTGTATATAATTATTGATGTAAAGTCTTTGTGAAGATTTGTATATGTAGGTGATATTCATCACGGATTGGTCTTAGATGAAATATCACTGAAGATTAGAGAGTATTAGTGTTATGTCCCGATAAGCATAATGAATGGTAACATTTGGGATACATTCATGGACCAAAGCTATGCGTATATGTCTATCGTATAATTGGTATATAACTAAACTATTCATATTCGTATTCCTCTTATCATAAGCTTCATTTTGACCTATAAATTATTATTATACGTTTTACTATTCTTGAATTATGCCTGGTCTATCAATTACTACCTTCCACATTCACAGCCACTCTTTTGGCTAGATCTTGCACAAATGTGTATCTTCTGTATTTTATGGTACGATGTGGTCTGTTTGGTTGGTATATAAACCAGTATATTTGAAATATATGATTGATATCACATTGACTGAGATTGATGTTCTGAACTCAAGAGACAGGCAGGGTTAGTCAGGACCAATAAGGATTCTAGACTGTTCGTACTTGTTTTATGCCTCATTGGTCCAGTCGATAATTCATTGATCGCTAATTGATGATATCATTATGTATACATTAATAGGGCACACAGGTCACAAGTTATAACAATTAGACAGGTAATTAAACCGAGTATGGTACTGCAGACTAGTGCGAAATCACTATACACCAACAATTATAATAAACCAGGTATTTTCTTTTCGAAAATTTCTACAAAAAAAAAGAGTTATATCCAACCGACCCACCCCCGTTCAAGATATTTTGAAATCATTTCATGTTTTTTTTTGCCCACTCCCATGTATATCTCGAAATAATTCTATTCACCATAGTTTGCCCATAATCATTAATTAGATACGTAGAATATTCGTTACCAAGTATGCATATGTATAAATAGTATTATATGTACATGTATATATATGTATATAGATATACAAAACATGAATGAAAAAACGAAAACATACTTCATCGATTAAAATGAGTGGATTTTCAGTTTTAGTTTTTTTAAGACATTGAATAATTTTACCAGGCATAGCACCAACATAAGTACGTCTATGACCTTTGATTTCAGATACATCAGACATTCCACCGACAGAAAAACGAAAATACTATAGAAAGAAAAACAATGGAGAGAGAGAGATAATATTTTATGTTAGTGAACAGATAATGAATACAGTGGGAGGGGAATAATGACAAATTAGTTTTGGAGGCTATAAACTTTCATCGGCTGTAGTAATAGGAATATATGTATAAATACCGAACCTGCCAATATGTTGACGCATAATGATGAGTTGAGTAGGACAAGAATGAAGGAGTGAACAGACCAAGATATGGCATTAGCAACTAATATCAGCCTAAGGCATCCTTAATGATGCAGACTTATTTGGTTGGGGTCCGTGAGGTTATCCTAAATCACAAGTACTTGGTCATAAATGTCTTCGAATGATTCCTCGCATGTGTTGGAACAAGTGGGTGGTAATGTTGAGTTAGATTCAAGTTACTAGACAGAAGTAGCAGATCGATTAAATTTCTAACAATTTACATGGTTGAGACAGATACTATTCATGATAAACCACCCATCAACCGCAAAACATGGAGTAGGTTGAAAGAAAATTATAAGTAGGCAAACGATAGCTCCTTTTATCTGTTTGTTTTCTTTGTTTTAACACATCATCATTTCAATTAAACACATAACTTATTCAAGTGCGTTTATGAAGAAAAAAACTCATGACATTTCGGTGTACAAGTTCCAAAAAAGTACAACCATTAGAGACATCCTGGTGGCTGACAATATGCATTGAAAAAGAATGACCACTATTCAGATGTCGATTTCTGAAACTGCTAATACCTAACACTGACGACCACTCAATATGTTATCGTCAGGATTGATCAAGAAATAAAAAATGGGAACTTGTTAAAGTACTTTGTGATGAGGATTCTATATTCTACCAAAAATACATGATATTGAATAAAGCTAATAATAATTAATAATAATAATAATAATAATAATAATAATAATAATAAACCAAGAAAAGAATAAGACAAACTTTTCTATTTAATGCACGAGCTATTGAATTAGCAATACTGGTTTTACCAACTCCAGGTGGACCACAAAAACATAAAATTTTGCCTTGTGTTGAACCTTTCAATTGACTAACAGCAATGAATTCCTATAAAAGAAAACAAAATACCGAAGAAGAGGTCATTTCCGGAGAAAACAAAAATAAAACAAGACAACGATAGATAAGGAATAATCTTCGATAATAAACAGAAGAAAATAAGAGAACACGAGAGAACAGTCAAATATGTGTGTGATTTATTCACAAGAATGATTTTATCAATAAGTATTTTAAGTCAAAGAATCTAAAGTTAGTCAGCTACAACGTAGGATCAGGCACATATATGCATCGATTCAAGTTGCCATACCTCAATGATTAGCACAACAAGATGAACATCGGATTCATAAAAGTAGTTAATTCAATGATGGTAATATATAGAAGAAAAATTGCACATAAAGATATAGTATGGCAACACGAACTGATGTATCTACGTACGAAGTTCTATGTTGTCACTGACTGACAGGAAGAAAGAAAGATATAAAGCAATTTTAATCTCATAGTTTAAGGGAAGACACAGAGTGTATACACCGACGCCATTGTGATCGATTCTGAGCCATGTCACCAAGTCTCCAACCATTGATTACAATAATCACGCGGACCTTAATCAAGTAGTCTACATTTATCAACATGTCTAAGACTAGCAGTTAGTGACTTCAATCACTGATGCCACATTGTGGTTTGGCCACTCCTAACTTTCTTCCATCCATCTCCAATACTAATCAGTATTGCACGTCATGGTAATCGAAGTTCAGGCATACGCAGCACGTGGGCCAACTATCTCAGTCGATGAAGATTCACAACCCATCAACTGATTTACCATCATCATTCCTAATACTCTGCGTCTAACCTCACTATTACTTACGCGGTGCTCCCAGCAGATGTGAGCAATATTTCTAAGGCATCTGTGGTCAAGTACTAGCAAACTACGAATATCTCCAACTCTTAATGGCCATGTTTTGGAGCCGTAAAAGAGAACGGAAAGAAGTATTGCGCAGTATACTCGTCACTTAATTGATAGATGAATATTTCGCCTTCACCACAGATGACGTAAGTTGGCTAAGAATCCAAAACAACACAACAAGTTACTTGTTAAACTTTGACTCAAATAGGATGATGTTAATATGCATAGAAATAACTATTAACTAGCAATTCGTGACTTAACGTAAGCCACTTCTTCAGAATAAACAAATAACTGATCATTCATTTACTCTGAAGAAGTGGCTCACGAAATGTTATCCGACTTACAATTTTTCTACTCATTGGGACATAAAAAAAAAAAATATATTTATTATTAACTTTCTATCCAATGCACAACCTATTTGATACTATCAAGTCCAACCATGGTATTGATACATAACGACTAGCGGTTAGAATTGTGTTGTGACTAATAAGAATGGTAATTTAATTATCACATTATATGCAACAAAAAAATCCTAATCAACAAGTTGAATATAAGTAGACAAAAGATGCCAACTAGTTACCACCACCTCCAGGGTGGTTGTCACTTATTCACCTGTGAACCTATAGCATCATCTATGCTACAAAAATACCAGGATTGTATTATGATTTAGGAAAAGATCGGAGCATAAACGAAAGAATTTGATAATGAGTGACTTTATATAAAAAGACGTATCATAGATAAGAGTCAATTAATAAATCCTGGTACGGTTTTTTTAAGTAATAAATTGATAGAATAATATTACACAATATAAATCCCTTATTGAAATGTTTGATTGCCTTATTAGTTTAACCATCTAAATAATAAAGTCTCTTTATACCATTTTAATGACCATTATTATTATTGCTATTACGTAATTGTTGCCTTTTCTTTTTACCAGTTATAACAATTTGCATTTTCTTGCACTCAATTACGTCATGATCCTTCACTCTTTCACTTCATTTCGCTGGCCCGAAAACTTAAATTTTTTTTTACTAGTGAACTAAATAACTTTATACATGTTCGGCCAACAAATGTAGATTAATATCAACTACAGTAAATATATCCTGAGCTTCAAAGTGTGCATCTACAACGCCTCATGCAATAATCAAACTGTTATAATCTCTTTTCTTACGGTTATGACCCAGCTATTCTGAATGCTTAGTATTCTCGGACACCGATTCACTCGACAAGTCCCCAAATCAGAACACGGTTGAACAGGAAAGAGATTATAATCCAAATAACAAGGTTAGATGGAAGTAAGAAGCAAGTCAGAAGCACAATAGAGAAAACGTCAGTATATTTATAGTTTTTTACATGAGAAGATTCTAGAGTATTCTCCAACTATCGACTAGTGCTGATTGGACAAGAATTAGCCAATCAGCGTGCACCAAAGCAATCGTGAATTGAGCATGCTTTAATCCGATCAATGTCCCGCTAACACAAACCAAGGACCTTCAACCTCCTGCGCGAACACTTAACCTCCACACAACTAAACCCAAAAAAATGAAATTTATCAATTTATCCGGAACCCCATACCGACAATTATCATGTGCACACTAGTGACTAGCTTCGAGAGAGAAGCCGTGATCAGTGGAGCTAAAGTGTGTCGAGTGTGAGGCAGTTACCCACCGAAAACAATACAAGACGGTTGCGAAATGAATTGATTAACGTTAGACATGAACACTACAGAATTTAGGCCTAGTGGTCTAGAGGTTAGGGAATCGCACGCAACAACGTAGGTCATGAGTTCAATTCCCGCATGGAGAATCGTAGGTGGGCTCTGCTGAGGAGTTCAATACTGAGATGAGACGACCGTCCAGTGCATTCAGGTTTTAAATAGTTGTATAATTTAAATCGGCTCTTGATTTTAATGTAACTCTCCGTTGCTTGATCAAGTTCAGGAAACGAAGTGTTATCTTCCAAATTACGTGTTTATTATTATTTATAAATTGACCAGATAATCAGTTTTGAACAAGAGCTTTTCTGAAAGGACCGATTTTTTCATCAACCAGGATTTCCAACAATGTCACCTTTTCACAATAGAAGCAAATAGTTGGAAAAGTTTGTATCTAAAAATAACACACCTTACGTTGGTCCATTGATTTCCGTTACCGGTCGGAAGGTCTAAAAAGTTCAGAGCTAACACATAAAAGCCAATTAAGAAAAGGTTCTGAAATTGATATCAGGGAGTTGGTCCTTGAAATTTCCGGTCACTTAACTTAGTTTATTTTAGAGGTCCATCATGAAGTAATCTTCTACAACGTGGACAACTACGAAGTGACAACCAACCTTATACCCTTATTAACATCTGCGGAATAAGCTAAAAGGAATTATATATATATATATATATATATATATATATATATATATATATATATATATATATATAGTCTATCATATAATGAAAGATAGGAATGAATATGTTAAAATCAAAAGAATTACCAGAATACGTTTTTTCACATCATCCATTCCATAATGATCTTCATCTAAAATTTTCTTTGCTTGTCCAATATCTAAATGTTCTTCACTTGTTACACCCCAAGGTAGTGCAGTTAACCAATCCAAATAATTACGTGTTACACTGAAGAACGTATCATGTATATTCCCCCGACCAGCGAAAGAAAAATAAAAGGAAAATAGTTAAAGTAGGAATAACACATGATATATTTATTATATTAGTGGAGTTTCGCTTATTAAGCTGACTAGTTTCGCCGTGAAACATTCATTGTTCTTCTGAACAACATCATCGACACAAACTTCAGGTAGAAGTGAAGCATCTGAATTTCTCTACATATGATTAATAGCTTGTCCTGTCAACCTTGGTCTCGATGGATTACTATTGACTCATAATCTGTCATTATCTGCATTTGATTCTTGGGAGATATAATTAATATAAAGATGCAGATAATAAAAGGGTTAAAGGTCGACAATAATCAATCGAGATCGAGGGGAAAAATTCGAATATCTTATCGAATCTAAAGACTCTGACTTGAGACTAGTGATGTAAATGGGCTTCACGGTCCTTGGATATGAGCCGACTCCAGTAGATGGCTATGATGAGACTACATTTCATAATATTGCTACAATGACTTATGCATGAGACATTTAGGCGAGAAGATAGATAAGCGCTCCTTAAAACATAACCTGTTTGGTTTGGGGACCTGAGTAGTACTATATTTTCCAAGGAACACAGAAAGCGTGCATATCAGTATCAACATCAAACAATATCTTCTAAAGAAAAAAGGAAAATTAAAGGTCTATAGACTTAATTAGTGTTAATTATGGTTTATTATGTTAAAATGTTAATATTATAGTTTGAGAGATCCGTCTATCAATTAAGGGACGAGTATACTGCGCAGCAGTCCGTTCTGTCTTACATTACGGCTGCGAAACGTGACCATCAAGAGTTGAAGATACTCGTAAGTTACTAGCATTTGATCACAGATATCTTAGAAATATTGCTCGCATCTGCTGGGATCACCGGGTAAGTGATAGTGAGGTTAGACGCAGAGTATTAGAGAATGGTGATAGTAAATCAGTTGATGGGGTTGTGAATCTTCATCGACTGAGATAATTGTGCCACATGTTACGTATGCCTGAACACCGATTACCACAACGCACAATGTTGAATAGTGTAGGGGATGGTTGGAAAATTGTTATGGGTGGCCAAACCAAAACATGGAATCAGTCATTGAAGTCACTAACTTCTGGTGTGAGCCATGTTGGTGGTAGATGCAGATTGCTTGGTTGAGGTCCACGTGACTGTCGTAACCAACGTTGGCGTATGTGTATACACTCTCTGTCTTCCCTTAAACTATGACATTAAAATCATTTTATATTTTCCTTTCTACCAATTAATTTTTCTTCCTATACAATGTCCTTATATGCAATCTTTCATTTATACATTACTATCATTGAAGCAACTACTACTTATAGACAAATCATTCAGATTTCGACGCAAAATTCACTCATTCATTTGATTAAACAACGCTTTGGCATTTTAGCTGATGTCATTTAGTGATGCAAACCTTTAAATCTAACCATCTTTATATGCAATCTTTCTTTTATATATTACCACCACCGCCGAATTAATTACTTCTGTGAATCCGGTGTTCATCTTGTTGTGCTAATGCGGTATGGCAACTTTGACCGATGTATATATATGCTTGATTCTACGTTGTAGCTGACTGACTGACTGATTATAGTTTGAAAATGATTTTTTTTTTAAAAGAAAAACTAATTCACAATAAAATTACTGACTTGAATTCTGAAGAGTGATTATCTAAAACGCTTAATTTATTCAATTCTTCATCGATCACTTCCATAACACCAGATGGAACAGTTAAATCCTGAAGGAAACAAGAAGAAACAAACAAAAATTAACTGGTTGTAACAGAGTTCTATGTGTGTGTGTGTGTGCAGACTATCGCTACTATATCCGTCGATAGTGATAAGAAGTAATGGAAAATTTAGAAGATCTATGAATTGTGATGATTGATGCAATCGAGATAAATGAGATTAGTTGCAATACGTCATAGAACGAAAAGACAATTGTATCTCATCAACTGGTAACGTTAAGTATGAATTACGTTAGATTGTTTTTTTTGAGAGTCACCAAATAATCCTTGCCCATTGTGCACTGCGGTCACGCTCTCAGATCATATAAACTAACTCTAACCCAATTTTTTTTCAGGTACTTCTAGAAGAACCCTTCCACGGTGTAGGCAACCGGGAAGTGATGACCACCCTTGTACTTCTAACAGCACTGAAGACTGACTGAAAGGATTATAAGTCACACTTTGATTAGATAATTACTTATTTTGCTACCATATTTATTATGTTTCCACAACTGTCATCTCAAAACTCATATATAAACTCCATTTTCTGTGCATAGATCAACTTTAGCATAAAGCTTTTACTCATAATTCGCATCTTTTCTCTATTGTTCAGGCTTAGGTGTAAGAGTTGTTTAAGGGGATAAAGGAAGAGGTTAGTGAGGTTAACAACGAATGTTTATATACCAGACGTATCAAGTTTTAGTGAGAAGTTGACAGATTGGAGTTATTCTCAACTATCTGTTATGGAATTGTTCAGTGCAGTGAATGCAGCTCAATATCTCAAATGAAAAACATAAATTAAGGCTTAAAGTGAAATCTCTAATAAAAGCTAAGTTCTGATATAAAGCATTCATCTACTGAATGATCAAAAGTGCTGAATACAATATATGTAATAAACATTGTAGATGTTATGAATAGTTAGTCAGAAAATTGTATATCGATTTTACAGAATGGCCTTAAATAACGTTCATTTAAGCATCATTGGAATAGCAAACTGATCTAAGTTAGACAATTATTGAAAACCTGGAAGTACTAGATAACCATTTCAGCCTAGCATGATACTCTACAGCAGTGAGCATCGACGATCTCCAAAAATGCAAATTGAACCGATAAACTTCAGTCTCACACTCAAAGAGATGAATTTTGGCTGGTAATGGCATTCAAGAAATATTTCTCACTTAATCAACGACTCGTCAGCTGTATTTCCTTGAATCTTAGTGTTGTTTTTCCGATTGAGAATGAAATCCTTTAGCTTTAAATATGCAACGTGTTATCCATTGAACTACTGAGTCCAGATAAACATTAAATTGTCCAGTGTATGATGTCTAAATGATTATTAGTAAGATTTTGAATTAGCCTGTTGAATCCCAAAGAGGATGAAACGCGCATTCTGGACTCCACAAGTAGCTCAAGTTCATTTATTGTAAAATAATGGTCATATTATTGAGGCAATTCACACAAGATGCCAACGAACACCAACTGAACTCAGTCCTGAATATCAATACTAATGATAAAAATAGAAAAAAATGTTCTGCTTAACCATTCACTCACCTTTAAACGCATACGAAACTTTTCAACAATTGTATCTTTATCATCTTTCTCTAAACCTAGTTCTTTTTTAATTACTTTCAATTGTTCTGAAAGCATATAACGTCTGTGTTGTTGTTTAACTTTCTCTTCAACTTCACGACCTATTTGTTGTTGAAGTCGACCTAATTCATATTCTTTTTTAACTAAATTTAATGATAATCGAAGACGTTTATGAATATTCATTTCTTCTAAAACTGCTTGTAATTCTTCTGTATCACCGGCACTACACATTGCGGCTCCTATTCAATTGAAAAAAAAATCGATAAGTAAAAGGTACACGGGTGAATTATTGTAAGGTATTTTAGAGATGGTCAGATCTGAATTGGTTAAACAATTATTCAAACCTAAAGGGCACTGGGCAGTTATTTTGTTTATGCATGGGAATCCTCAGGAGTTCACGACCACAACGCAGTCGAGGATTGAAACCAGGACCTTTAAGCTTTACCATAAGATTAACTCCCGACCAATGGGTTGATGTGCGGTGTTTTGAATTTATAAATGCAGTCAATTAGCGATATTTTAAGCAAAGTCAGTTCGTGTTGTGAAATCAGTTTTTAATTACGGATTAAAAAAGAAAATATATTGCCTCTAGGATGTATCAAGGTTGCTAGATACGTAGCCTACCATAGCACTTAAAAGCACGACAAATGAAGGTTACAAAAATTTATTTTACGGAACTAAGAGCGTGTAAGCCTGCTTCAAATTTGTGCTTATACACTTGTCTCGTGTCCGTCTCCTTTGTTAAAAATGACCTCTGAAGGTGTCCTCAGTAGTCAGGATTTAAAGCTGCTCTCGTTTATAATTCGCACAAGTTTCACCTGGTCCTCCCAGAAGATAAATTTGTATTTCACGAATAAAAATAGGCTACTACAATCGACTAAATCTAGTGCGCGCCCCCAAATGCTTTCAAATGACCACGTATATATAGCCTCTACCAGGGAAGTCCTATTCAATGCCTTCTAGCACCACGGGTGTTGTTTACAAAATCAAGAGGGCGAAAAGCGAATGTCCAGAGCTTTAACTGGGTTGGTGGACATGTGGACTTCACCTAGGGGAGTTGGAAAACCCTCATTCCAAACCAATGGTGCACATGGACTCCAGTGCTCTGAGGGAACAAATGGCATATGAACTAATCGTTGGTCACTGGCTACCATGGGACTGCATCTCCTTACGATGCTCCACTGCCTTGTGGATCAGACCTTCAGGTCGAAGCCTCTGGGTGTGGCCCCGTAAGAAAACCACCTGCTTCTGTTTGGGCACTCTGAGAGAATTCCACCAATCAAACAAATCGAATGATTTATGTGGCGCATATCTATTTGGTGCCTTCTTGTACCTATGTTTATGTATTTAAATAAATAAATAAACAAAAAGTGAGCAAAACAGGATAAATTAGAGTCGTGTTCGAATTGAGAAATAGAAAAACTAGAAGACAGTCACTATTAAATGTACAGCCATATTTCAGTCATGCAATATTGTCTTTGTTTGAATCAATCTTCCTAGATCATTACCGATACATCTTCAGAGTGAGCATTTTTATAATTAAAATTATGCTTAAATTGATTGTAAACAGGTAATTGTTGAATCAATGCGCCATATATCAAGGAATAAACCAATGAATACTGCTAGATAATACATATATATACACTTACCTAAATCGCTGAGGTATACAGGATTATCAGCAACACGTTGTCCAGCTTGGAGCATCGCAAGAACATTTTCTCTGTTTAATTGGAAAAATGAAAAGAAAAATTTTTTATAACAAAATAACAGTGAGCCAAATGACACAAAATCTATGCAGTTTATATATTCGAACTGATTTTTAATGTAAGGGCTGACCAAATCGAAACCGGTTAAGCAAGGTGTAAACTTCCCGTATTACGACTATACTATTTACAAGTAATTAATGCTGCTGAGAGGTCCTATGCAAGGACAAAACGGTCGTCCAGTTTTCTCAGGTTTGTAATGGTGATCCAACATTAGTCAGTTCGTCGTCTCAATAATTAGTGTTTATTCTTTGTTCAGCAAACGTCAAGTATAAAACCGAAGCCATACTTTGTTTAGTCAATCAGGAAACAGAAATATATGATGGCTTACTTTTCACGTTAAAAAATAGAATTTAGGATATGTATTTTAGGATCCTTGAATTACAGCCGACGTCAGTTCGTGATGAATACTCAAATCTTTATTGCTAAGACGAATTCCTAAGCTTATTTTGATATTTGTTCTGTGAACCGGACGGGGGTTTCTGGTCTTTTATTATTGTGAGCTTAACTTAAACTAACCATGAGTAATTGTAGAACCATCAATTATTCATTTGTTTCTGCACACAAATAATTCGCAGACAGTCAGTCAGCTACAACTTAGGATCAGGCACATATATACATCGGTCAAAGTTCTCACAACAAGATGAACACCGGATTCATAGAAGTAATTAATTTAGTAGTGGTAATGTGTAAAAGAAAAAATCGTATATGAGGAAATGGTACAGGAAGAAAAATTAGTTGGTAGAAAGAAACATATGAAGTGATTTTAATCTCATAGTTTAAGGGAAGACAGAGAGTGTATACACATATGCCATTGTGATCGCTTCTGAACCATGTCAGATATAGTCGCCAACCGTTGGTTACGACAGTCACGTGGACCTCAACCAAGCAATCTGCATCTACCACCAACATGGCTCAGACTAGAAGTTAGTGACTTTAATGACTGATGCCATGTTTTGGTTTGGCCGCCCCTAACTATCTTCCAACCATCCGCAACACTATTCAGCATTGCGCGTTGTGGTAATCGGTGTTCAGGCATATGCAGCGCGTGGTCCAACCAAAAACTTTAAGGATGAAATATCAACTATATTAGAACTTACCGATACACAGGATTAAGACTAATTATATCTCGGATTGTCTTTACAATTTCAGCGCTTAAAGCCTAAATAAATAAATGAACACATAAAGAAAAGATGGAATTTAAAATGTGACTGAAGTTTGATGACTTTCACAAATGAATATATTAATTAATTCATAAAGTGTACATAGACTAACCTTGAAGTAAAGCGTTCGTTTCACACTTTGTACTTTTACTCTTGTGTTCAAGTTGTCGTGTAGATTTAGCCTAGGGTTACTAGAAGAACATAGGAAACCAATTCGAGAATTCCATCAGACGATTTGTCAGTAGCGACGGAGAAAACTACAATGAACATTTCTTTTGAAAAACTAGAAGCCTATATAGAGCGTCAGGAGAAAAGGTTTGAACAGTCTCAAATAAGATTCATGGAAGCTCTTATGCAGAAAATGTATAGGTTCCTCGCTTCTAGTAACACATACTGATTCAGTCATGAATGTCAACCATGAATTTAACTTTGATGACCTAGTAGATTTTACTTTTGAGTCATGGTTCAAGAACTATAAAGATCTGTCCATATTGATCTCTGGAGACTGGGTGACGCTTCAAAAGTCAGAATAATTTTAAGAAACTTGGAACTACAGAACATGAACACTATAGTAACTTCATTCTTCTAAAGAACCTACTGGACTTTAGTTTTGATGAAACAATTAAAACCATGTCTCAAATCTTTGGAGAACAGTCATCTCTTTTTAATATCCGTTACCAAGGCTTGGAGATAACGAGCAGATAACCAGCAGATGGCAGGGTGAGAGATTCGAGTTGTCTTCCATGACAAGACGAGATGGAGTGTCTTGTATTTTTCTATAGCCTGTATTGATCCGAGAATGCGGATATCCGAACAAGTACCATAAGCAAACTTGAACATTGTCCCAGCATGACCCTACAGAAATTAAATACTGAATTTGAAGCATGATATCTCTATGGTAGAGAAGGATAACGGGTTTCTTCAGGTCAATACAGTCGACAGAAAAGTCTTACAAGGTTTTAGCGAGCAGAATTATCGCAATGACAGTTACGAGCCATCATCCCCATGCTGCTCCGTGGAGGTTGGCATTTCAAAGGGTTTTGTACGTTTAAAAATCATCGTTGTACTACATGTTCTAGAAAAGGGCATAAAGAAAGTCATCGTAAGATCCGAAAATGCCTTCAACAACCGAAAGAATATTCTAAAGGATTTATTCTGCGAACAGCCAAAGTAACAATAGCTCTTAACACGGCCGGCTCACATAACTGAAGAAAATGTGCTTACAGCTGGGCATGGCTCTCGATACAATACATGATAAGATATTAAAGAAGTTAGGGGTTATCTTCTCACCACGTGACCAAACCGTCATTTTCAAGGAGAACTGCCACAACATCTTCACCGGCTGGACTTATGATTGTCGACTGATGTGTTACTTTCGGTGATAGAACTGTTCCAAAAACATTCGCCAAAAGGTTCCGGAACAATTACACAGCGGCCATCCGGGCATTAACTGGATAAAATCATTGGCTCAAAACTACGCTTACTGACTTACAATGGGTCACGATACCGAAACTAGATGCCACAATTGTTCATCGTGCTTACAAGCAACCAAAAATCGACCTTTGGTCGTACCACGGTATTTGGCGGTTGACTATATTACTGATTAAATATTACCCTAGATGGAGTGTTTTAAGTTGAAATTTCACATCTCGATTCATTAAATCAAACGCTAGGCGTATATATCACAAATCACAACGACAACAACATGGAAAAATTAGGAAAAAAGAACAATGTAATGTTAATCCTATCATTGACATTACCTTAATTTCTTGTGTATTTTCATACAGATCATGATAGAGATTAATTGTTTCACCAATTAAAACTGGTGAAGAAGCACCAAGTTCAACGTTATCCAATAATGTGGAAGCACTGGAACTACCACTACTACTACTCCCATTAGTGTTGCTATCTGACTGATTTTCACCTTTTATAGATGTTGTATCTTCCGAAGATGGTGATGATGATGATGTTTGATTATTTGATGGTTTAGAATTTAAAGATTCTGTGATTTTGACCGCTGCACGCTTAGCGCGTCGAACTAAACTGTTACGTTTCCCAACTGCTTCATAAAATGCATATAAAGTAGAATAATTACAGATTAAAATAAACATAGAGAAGAATGAATACAAAAATTCACACCAATTGGTCACTGGGTGAAAAATAATTTCATGTTTAAAATGTATTGAAAACAGCTCCTTAGAGCTCTAGCAATTATCACTTTAAATTAGTCACTAGAAAGTATAAAATAGATTTTAAGTATAGAGAGTTATGGAAATTGTTGCATTTTATAGTTTTACATTGTGGGTTGACCCCAATTAGAATATCATCTGGAACCCGGTAAAAATTGGTAATCATTTTATCTCAGTATGAAACTATCCACAAAGGTTAGCATCCACAACCGCCTCAAGGGTCGAACCCAGGGATTTAAGGTCTTGAAGCAAGTGCTTAACCTTTATACCGCTAAGTTTTATTTCAATGGTTTACATTTCTAACTTCAGTCAATATGCGATAGTGAGTAACCATTGTCCGCTCTTATTGGTGATGCTTTTCCCATCCCTGACATGGTTGAGCAGTCGTAACCGATAGAGTTTGGCCATGTTAGGTGTTAGATTAACATCATCAGTAGTAATTGCGTATTTCTCAAATTACTAATGCTAACAGAATTCTATCGACCAAATGGATAATGTGGCCTCTAATCAAAGGACAGTATAAAACAAAGTGTATTAACATATCTGGTTCAATGCTGAAAATAGTTGTCAATATCCATGGATATATCGATTATTTGGATATACCACGTGTTCCTATGACAATATTCATACAGTATAAATCTCTTATACAGTGATACAATCGATAATAACTAAATCATGCTGATTGAACCGTAATCTGACCGATTTCTCACTAATCATTTTTTGCTATCACACCATTTTGAAGAGTATTATCATTGTTATTTGGCTATTTAAACAGAAGTAGATGATTCGAAGCAGAACAAACAATCTTGTGGTTAAACATCGAATTCATTGTTCTAACATTAAACAATGAATTTGAGCCTAAGTTCAGCTTTGTTAATTCGGTTTAATGTATGTACCATATATTTCCTATTCAGTTTTTTGAATTATATTATGCTACTTATTAATATTAAGTAGCTTATACACGATTATCCATTATTTTTGAGCATGTAGCGCTTAATGTTCTAGTATTGCTGTGACATTTAATTCATCAATTATTGTAACCATATTCTCTTGACATTCTCAACAATTCCTTTCACTGAAAATTTATTTATTTGTGACAATAAAGATACTTTGCGTGAATAATTTGGAATTGTTGAATGAACACAACTACTACTAGGTGTTACTTCTTCGATCATACCTTGACGCGTATAAATGCTGAAGACAACTCAAGAATTGAGTTCTGTAGAATTTATCATTAATACAATCATTTTAATAAAAAAATATCGAGTCTTGGATACAAATTACTGTTACTTCCAGTGGAGGATAGGCCGCTAACCGATGTATACAAATACATTGGTTTTATTTGAGATTTTATGGGTTACTCCGTCAGTCAGTTTGAATATCCAAATGGATTTAAAGACGCTACGTTAGTTCACATAACCATTTCATTTTATATTAATGCTAACGAAAAGATAGTAGGGTTTGAGAATCATATACTCCAACATGTATTTGGTTATTGAGTAATTTTAAATTATATCAAACAGACAACTTCAACGTAGAGTATGACATAGATGTATGTTAGCCCAAGTTCTCATATCTGATTAACACGATGAGATGATAATGACAAAATAGATCGAAATAATGTAGTGGCAATAATAAAACGAAAGACTAAACATTGTGAATATAGTTTGAGCGGACAGAGTGGAAAAGTTTGTATGAAGGGGATTCTGAAAATCAAGATTCAGGAGAAGATAAGGAGTGAATGTATTTACATCATTGTGAACGATTCTCAGTCATAAAGATTATTACTGTATACTAACCTGGCAAGCTGATCTCTTCTTCTACATTATCCTCTACAACTGGACGAATCAGTTCAATGCTAAACACAATATACATCATATATAAGAAAGGTAATTAGAATTAGTTTACAATAAAGGAAAATAAGAATGAAGAAAAAATTATAATGAGAAAACTTAACAATTACATTTAATCAGTTATATGCGACATAGAAACTGATACATATGTGCATCGATTCAAATTGTTATACAACATTAACACAACGAAATAAAATTATTACAAGACAAATACCAGAGTTTTAGGAGTAATAACAATATCAGAAGTAGTAGAAAAGATTGGTATAGTAAAGAAAAGGTACAAGGTTTTGGGACTTAGATTCTAAAGGAAGAAAGTCAGTGTGCTGTTACGGGTATGAGGACTGGTGTCACTTCCCAGCTGCCCACACCGTGAAAAGGTATTTCTTGAGGAACCTGAAAAGGAAGTTGGATTAGTGTTGGCCTTAGCGACCTGGGAGCGTGACCGCAGAGCCCAAGGGACAACTGCTTGAAGCCGGTCGCACACGGCCTCTTTGTGGGAGGTTTTTAATGTGTTAGCTCCGTTCTTCAAAGGGCCTTACCGCCAGAGACGGAAGTCCGTGAGGTAAGGTGAGGTGTGACATTTTTAAGGTTGACCTTTTCCAACCTCTTCCTTCCTTGTGAGAAGGCAGCATCGCTGCAAACTACATCAATAGTTATGGACTTTATTTATTCATCCATTATAATAGTGTTGAGGCTAGTTATACACACAACAGTTTTGTGAATAGTAGCAGTAGCTTTGCACTTGTTGGACCTTACTTTTGGAGACAAAAATCTATGAAATATCGTATGATTTATTTTTGGTCCATAGTCTTTTTAATCGCCTTCTTTTGTTGTGGAAAAACCAGTACCGTTAGAAATGCTAGTTGTTTAAGGGAAACACTTTACTATCCCCGTACATGTACATTCGGTAGTATGACTTTACCCTTGGATCTTAGATTTGTTACTTCTAATTTCACCGTTTTACAGATCATCTATCAGAAACGGTGGGACTTTAAGAAACAACCGTTTCAGTTAATATAAATCAACTTGGTCATCATGACATGCAAAATCGACATCTACATCAGGGTACCTAGCTACTAACAACTAACGACACTGTACATAGGAGCATAGTATTGTAGATATGACACTTGAAATATAATACTAGTACAAATGATAGGTGATAGAAGACTTCAAATATATGTTAAGTGTACACGGATGTAGTGAATAACAAACATACAGTGTCAGGGGTAATATAAAAGATCAGACATAAAAGATATGCTTCAAGAAAATACAAATTGGTGAAATGCGAATACAAAAAGATTATGAGGTATTTGGAAGTTCAGAATTTGAGGGGAGACAAGAATGGATACACCTATGCCATTGAAAATGGTTTTGAGCTGTGTAATTCAAACTCTCAAACCACTGGTTACCATAATCAATGCAGACCCCAACCAAGTAACAAACACTTATTAACATGCCTTAGTTCAATTGTCAATGACTGATGCCATATTCGATCTACCCCCCTTTGCTTTCTCCGAACCAACTCCTACGCCAGAAAACGTCACCCGTCAAGGTAGGCGGTAGTTGGGGACACGTACTGGCAGCCTGCCTGAGTATCTGGGCTACCTGTTCCTGTCATTTAAATATTTTAAAAAGTTATCTGTTTGTTTTATTTGTTTTAACACATCATCATTTCAGTTAAACACATAACTTATTCAAGTGCGTTTATGAAGAAAAAAACTCATGACATTTCGGTGTACACGTTTCAAAAAAGTACAACCATTAGAGACATCCTGGTGGCTGACAATATGCATTGAAAAAGAATGACCACCATTCAGATGTCGATTCCTGAAACTGCTAATACCTAACACTGACGACCACTCAACATGTTATCGTCAGGATTGATCAAGAAATAAAAAATGGGAACTTGTTAAAGTACTTTGTGATGAGAATTCTATATTCTACCCAAAATACATGATAGTGAATAAAGCTGCTGCTGCTAATAATAATAATAATAATAATAATAATAATAATAATAATAATAATAATAATATGTGCCAACCCATCTCGGTTGATGAAGATTTACTACCACTTCAATCGATTTGCCATCCTTACACAGTATTCTATTCCAAATACGGAGATTCCTTAATCAGTGGTCCCAAAATACATGAGCAATGCTTTGAAGACACCTATGATTAAATACTAGCAGCATACGAATATCCTCTGTTCTTAATGGCCATGTTCCATACCCAAAAAGTAGAACGGACAGAATCGCTGCGCAGTAAACTCGTTCTTTGGTTGACAGACGGGTATCTCACCTGCGCCACAACTGACAGAAATGGACAAAAACCAATCGAGCCTTCTGAACTCGCGTCAAAAAATCGTCAGATGCCAGACCATCAGGACTGATGAGACTCCTAAGATAAAAGAAGAGGTCGATGAGTTCGACTACTTCACTTCCTATCGATAAATTAGGCAACGACGCAAGTCAATCCTGAAGTAACATTTTGGATTTGGAAGGAAAGAACCGCATCCCGAACATTGTTGCTTAAGGTGGTCAGAAAATTGTATTGTCAGTGCCTTCACCAAACAGAAATACACCGTCTGTGTATTCTAAATCAACAAGTGAATCTGCCGGTGGAAGATCAACCCCTGAAAAGTCAGACAATAAAAGTGTTATCGCTAAAAGCATGGCAAATCCCCCCCCCCTCAAATGACTAATCATCATAAAACAAAAGTTCTAACAGTGTAAACATCGAGAAAAGACAAGGACGACAAGGGAAACACATTTGCTGAACAAAAGACTCACCGACGATGTCCAATAACTAGTAGTCGAATTTTCGAGCCTAAATCATCCCATTCAGGAATGTGTACAAATGTGCCAACTCGATGCAATTCATCCATACTGTTTGCGACATCTGACTGTCTACAAGAAGTATCAGAATCAAACGGGTGAATTATAAACAAGAAATGGATGATGCTAAGATAAATAGTCATTTAAAAACAGAATGTCTATGTGTTATATCCAAACGAATAATAAATGAGTGGTAACTGATAGGATCTACTTATGGACTTATATTATACGAATATTCTTCTTGTATAACTATTTAGTAACTTTATTACATATATATTCATATTCCTCTTTTTATAAGTCTCAGTTTGACCTACTGACGACTTTCATACGACTTACTGTTCTTAAGTTATTCCCAATTTATTAGTTATAGTCTCTCACACTCACAGCTACTTTTAGCTTAATCTTGTATAATCATTGGTTTTTATTTTATGATATGATGTGATCTCGTCTGTCTGTATGGAAACTACGTATGTCTGAACCATACGATTAATACAGTGGAGGCTGATGTTTGCGTTCTGAAGTGAACGGGCCGAGCAGGCGAAAAGTTACTATACGGAGGACCAATAAGGACTCAGGGTTGACTCAAGGCTTCTCGTTCTGGTTAACACACCATTAGTTTAGTACAGGGACAAGGTCATAAAAATCGGTATTCTGATTGCCGATTTTGTCACGTGATATTTAACGAGCCATAGGACAAGAAATTGTGTACTTGGCTTTGAGTTACATCCTATGTAAGTGATACTACTGCCCGATGGATCATATCAGAATTAGATGGAGAGCAAGGTTTCGATCTGTAACATGGTGTCTAAAAATCAAATCACTAGAAAATGGAAATACACTTTAGTAATTCAGAATTTGAAGATGAAAGTAGGGAAACAAGTAGTAATTTACCATACAAATATCTTTATATAAAAATTTAAGACATAAATCTCCAACTGTGATGATAATGAATCTTATCATTTGAAGTACTATGAAACAGGAATAGTGCATAGACTACTTGATCATTTACAGATATATCTAAATGTAATTAGGAACAACAAAAACAAATTACAAGAGGAGAATTCATTCATACATATGTAATTTGTTTGTATGCATTTATGGAGTGAGCTACATCGGTTTTGAATTTAAATGAATCGTGTAAACATTCCAACTAATTATGTATGCAATTAAATGCTTTCATATATTAAGAAATTATTTATTTTGTATGACGTGGTACGGCCGAGAGTGGGGAGAGTTAGCTCTCCCTTTCCAAATGCTCTCACATGACCACGCGTATATAGCCTCTGCCAAAAAAGTCCTAATCAATGCCTTCTAGCACCACGGGTGTTGTTTACGAAATTGAGAGGACGGAAAGCGAATGTCTGGCGTTTTAACTGGGTTGGTGGACACGGAGAGTCCAACTAAGGGGGTCGGGAAACCCTCATTCCAAACCAATGGTGCACATCGGCCCCAGTATCCTGAAGGAACAAATGGCGTATGAACCAATCGTTGGTCACCGGCTAACATGGGACTACATCTTACGTTGTTCCACTGCCTTTTGGATCAGACCTTCAGGTCGAAGGCTCCAGGTGTTGCTCCCTAAGAAAACCACCTGCTTCAGTTTGGGCACCCAGGCATTATCACAGCCCTCACACAAATCAAATGAGATTTGTGTGTCGCATATGTATCTGCTGCCCCCTTGTACCAGTATTTATGTTTTCAAATAAATAAATAAAATGCTTAATGAATTATCATCCAGTTGACGTTTAGAGATTTTTGTTTTTGCAAGTTACTAACCGGTTTTTGCAGGAGTCAGCAATTTATTGTGTTAAAACAGAGATAATGACTAGTATCGGAATCCAAAACCTAAAGTTTTATTTTCTATTTAGGACTTGTTTGTTGAATCCACCTTCATTCCAGTGTTTGATGTTCACTTTGGGACTCGAACCCAGTAGCGGAGTGAAGCGCAGGTGTATTCAGTTAATGATCACTAGTTTTTTTTTTTAAAAAAAAAGAGGTGATAGAAACTATGACTTACTCTGTATTTGGTTTCTTTAAAAATATTCCCGCATATGGAGCATTCAATTTGATTTTTCGACGAATAAGACTTATCAGACGTGAATCAGTGATCTTATAAATTTTTTTGTTGGAAAAGAAACGAAAAAATCACAATGAAATGATCATGATCACAAAAGTGGTAGGATTATAATTTATGAACGAATCAATCAGATTTAGGACAACAGATCTTGGCTTTTGGCGCCAAATTCATATATCCGTTTGATTAAATAGCGTTTTGGTATTTTAGCTTATGTCAGTTTGTGTTGAGAACGATAAATCTAATTCCTAACCCTAACCATTAACTGTGAACCATAATTTTTATTCTTCACACTGGTTTATAACTTTCATTTAGCCTTAGCAAATAAGATTAACATTCTCAAAGTCACTTTAATGTCGCCTAAAGATGGTCCATAAATTACAGTCTCACCAAAGAAGTTATTTTTAATTAGATAGAGATGATGTGAATATATGTCAAGTAAAGCTTTTTCCAAGAACTCTTGAATCGACCAGCCCCACTGAAGCAACCCAATATCAAAGCAGCACCCATGGACCTCCTAATCAATGTTGGCCCACCAACAGTTGAAGAAATCACCATGGCCATCAGACAAATCAAGAGTGGCAAAGCAGCAGAACCAGACAACATTCCAGCAGAGGCATTGAAAGTAGATGTAGCGGTAACTGTAACCTACTATGGGAGCGAACAAAACAGATCCCAGCGGAGGAAGAAATCAGTGAGAAGCACTGGAAGTGGATAGCACACATTGAGGAAAGCACCCAACTGTGTCACAAGACAAGCCTCATTTGGAATCCTTAAGACTAAAGGAAAGGAGGAAGACCAAAGAACACATTACGTTGGGAAATGGAGATAGACATGAGAAAAATGAACAAGAATTGGATGGAACTAGAAAAGAAGGCCCAGGACAGAGTGGGTTGGAGAATGCTGGTCGGCGGCCTATGCTCCATTAGGAGTAACAGGTGTAAGTAAAGCCTTTCCCAAATTATCTATTAAGTTCATATCAACTTAACTGTGTATAAACCTGTTGGATAAGTTGTGCATCAGATATTATGTAATACTACTCATAACAACAATAACAAAAAAACCCTGTTTTGTGATGAAATAATTCCTAAAATGTGTAGTTATGAGATGTCAAGAGACAGATTGGCCGTTGGAATAAAATATTCGTGTGGAATAGACAGATCAAGTAATCTATCAAGATCTGGATATAAATTTAATACCTATTAATGCATTAAGACTCAATAGTAGTTGAGTCCTATCAGTTAATTCTGATCAGTAACACCGAGATAACTATTTGGGGTGGTACAGATATTCATGTTTTCCTCAACCTTTCGTACAAAGAAATGTGGTTGGAGCAAATTTTGTAGCTATTTTCTTACGTATTGTGTTGGTGTCAGTTATAGATAACATGGTAAACATTTCGATTGATTGAAGCTGCCTCGAAGTGATCTAAAAAAACAAACGTCTACAACTGAGAATAAAATTCGAGAGAAACAAGTAGAAAGCATAACATAATTTTGAAACTCAAAATCCAGGAGAACACAATGAATCTATACATGTGAGAACCACGTCCCACAATGTCTCCAACTATTCGTCAAAATAATTTCATATACCCCGACTAGATAGTTGAGATCTATCAACACGGTTATTCAGCAGTCAACAGTTTCATGGTCTGATAGTGTGGCTTGGTATGGCTATCTTAGCTTTCGCCAAACTCTTACTTCAGATATCTCATTAGACTTCGAGGTATGTGGTAGCTGGATGTATGAAATACAAGTCAATGAAGTTTCATAATCTTATCCAACTGATTTACTTATTGTCTCGTACCTAATCTCGACACTGCTTACTTAGGAGTCTCGATAAACCCAAACGATGTTTCGAAGACATGTATTACCAAATGCTAATAAACTAGGTGTCACGTAGGGATAGGCACATGTAGACAGTCAACAGAAGAAAAGGAACGTAGGATATGACACAACCGTTTATTTCCCCTACTTGGGATGGCGAATTAATAAAATGAATAGCAAAAACTTGAACAGCAGGAACGGTGATAGTAAGAAAGAATGAATTTTAAGAATGAGGCTTGAGAAGAAGGAATTTCAGGATCACAAATGTAAATTACGAAGAAAGATTACGGATAAAAATTCTACCTGTGTCAATACAGTCAATCTTGTGTCATGTCAATCGTTACTACCGTCTGTACACTATAGTTATTTTATGGACCAGGATCGTGAATCATATATTTTTTTATATGACCTAATATATGTTCCTTTAATAATTGATCCCATGTGCTGGTCTAGTCACATTTAGTCTTTTTCAACTTATTTATGTGTTGACCACTATAACACATCACGATAGCGTTATGACTTGTTACGAGTAACAACACATGATCCAATCACCAAAGACAATACGTTAAATGGAGAACTTTTTGTTTGAATATACATCGCTCTCCCACTATCTTTTGTACAACCATTTGCTTAATATATATCCTACATAGTAGAAATATGATTCAGTAAGGCTCAATTCTTTGAGCTAGGTGACAATTTATTGAGGCTTTTTTTGTTTTCTAGATAATAGTCATAATATTAAATGTAACCATCCACCAGGTGGTCGGGTATGAGCCATACTCGAAGTGTGAAGACTAATGACACTATCCGGATGCTCAAGTCAAAGTAGGTGAAGCGGTGCTAGGACGCGGGACGTAGTTGCTAATGCCTAAACGAGTTAACTAATGAGCCATCGTTTTAGACAAAATCATTGGTATTTCTCCAACAGGTGAAACGATAGCTTATTCTGTCGAGATATGCCTAAGAACCATTTAGATTAATCTCATCAGACCTAGTGGATTAGTATCTGAGGGAATCTAGGTACGGATAAAGAAAGCCCGGTTGGTATTTGCCAACTTTTGTCAATTATGGTGTAGATAAGGTGTCTGTCTATTAACCAAAGTGTGTATATTGTGCAGAGGTCTGTCCTATTATATAGTTGTGAAACAGTCTATTAAAGTAGAAGACATGTGTGAGGTGAGGGCTTTTGATCACACATGTCTTTGAAGGATTGCGCACTTTCCGTGAAACGACTGGGTGAGCCATGTTGAGGTCACACATAGAGTACTTGGCAAAGTGGCGAATCAGTTGATGAGGTAGTTAATCCTCATCAACTGTGTTAGTCAGGACATGTTTTATGTAAGCCTAACCACTGCGTAGCACGAACAGCGACGCTTGCTAGTGCAGGAGTCATTGTGCCATGTTAGTAGGTGCAAACTACCTGGTTAGGGTCTGAGATAACCACCATCACTGTCTAGAAACTTTAAATGAAGTAGTTCAGAACTGTTCACAATGGTGAGGAGTCATTTACTCTTTCTCTGAATTTTAAATCCCAGTGTCTTTTTACACATACCTTTTAACTTTGTCCACTCAAAGCACATTCTCAAGGTCTAATCTTTCAACGCATGTATCTCAATAGATAAACACGTAATGTTCATTTGAAATGGTACCTATTGATGACTTTATGCGTATACCATACATACGTACATACATACATACCTCAATCATTTTAACAAATTTTGGGAATAACGGTGAACCAGATATTGCAATCACGGTACAATAGGGAAATTCTCTGGGATATTTTGTGGAGACAATGCTAATGGTGGAACTGCAGGAGGAAGTGGCGTAGATGATGGATCAGATTCATGTGCATTTGAAGTAGGTAAGCCATCTGGATCAATACCACTATCATCGTCTGATGAACCTTTTCCCGATGAAGTTGAAAATGCATATTTTGGTATGAATTGGATCTATAGATTGTTTTTTTTTAAAGTAATGAACAAAATATTTGAACAAATACGACGAGGGTTAGATAGTTTCATTACTAAACAATAAACGCAAATTTACAAATCGTAAATTTCATAATCACTGAAACTTAATAAAAACAACAGCTACAACAACTGTAAAAGTATAACCCCAATATTATAATGGATACATGAAACTCATTTATCTAATAGAAACTTATGTACTCGGCTTTGAAACATACTATCTAGTTATCCGGACCAACGTAGATAAGATTAGATTTAAACATAGGGGCCCATTAGAGTCTAGTGCTTAAACAGCTGAATTACTACCTCATAACAATGGACATAGGACAAACTGCAATAATTGTCTGGAATGGATAACTTTTCGAGGAAGAAATCAAATTTAATATGTACAGATGTGTTAAGTAGTGTTCAGATAATTTTGTTGGCTTTTGTCACTATTTGTTGTTCTCAAAATGTATATATCATGACTATGAAATCGATTACAGACACAAGAGAAATTAAGCAGGGTCATTTACCGAACTTAGCATCCTCGAAAGTAATTTTCTAACTTTGTGATCTCTTAATATACATAATCAGTTATCAGGATATAGTCTATCAGACCTCGTTAGACCCCATTTTGTCACTGCAGTGCGCTCGGATTAGACCACAAAAGGTGGTTCAGCTACGTATGCGAGGAAGTTATAGGTTAACAGATTATCCAGCTGATGCCCAGGGTAGTGTCTCAACAATAAACTAAGCATAAAAAGATTAATAACTGAAATTAAGTACTTGCTAATTGTGATTATCCTTAAGTTTAATTTTAGACATTGAATAAAGCATAAGAACTTTAGAAGAGTGAAATAAACCTCCACAATTTATGTAAATTAGAAGTGCTCTATTATATATTTAAATCAAAATAGAAGTGAGATGACTACATGATAACGAAGAACATTTTATGTAATACTGTAGTGAACGAAGACTTAGTAGGGAAAATCAAGTTATTGTTTGAAGGAAAATTATACGGCGCCTTCGTAAAACATGTAAACCATACATTACATACATTATTTGTACACCTTCCTTCAGTTATCCATTACGTACTTCATGATTCCTTGAATTCTGTTGTTATCTAGATTGCTCTCCGTCTCCCATCCTCTTCTTTTTAATTTATTCTTATGCTAGCCGGCATTTCACTTCCGACTGCTGCTAGATACTACTTACATCTGTCAGCATAAGTAGCGTACACCACAACAGTAAAGAATTGTAAGTTGTTCTCAAGTTTAATTTATTATGAGTTAACGAGAAGATAATCCAATAATGTAAGTCCTAATGATCTGTACACTGATGCACGTATGTGTATTATGAGATGGTAAAATGTGAACGTAAGTAAAGTGACTATTATACAACTCTTCCTACCTTAGGTTGTGACCATTACTCTCCGGATATTCTTATTAACGGGTAAGTCTATAACAAAACAGAGGATTTAAATGCTGTACAACAGTGATACGGCAAACGATCACAGCTGGATTATAAAAATCGTCATTAGATTATTAAAACTACACTTTCTTGATAATACGAATAAAGTATTACTACAAAGCATAAATTTGTGTGTGGTGTCTTCAATCTAAATATTGGAATCAAATATTGTCCTAAAGCACAGACCAAAGGCTATAGTATTAATTTCGAAGTTACACAGGTAACTACTATTTACAGGTTTAGTTGAGGAAACTTTGATGTTAAAATCTGAAGGATATTAAAGATTTCTAATGATCACATCAAATATGAGCAAAGGTAAGAGAAACCATACTCTTGAGAAACAACTAAATAATTCGACTGATTTAGAAGTAAACGAAGATATCTAGAAATACGAAATACATCAGTCTTACCTGAGACGATGGCAATTTCAACATTGACGCGTCCAAAAACTGACTGCGCTGTCCTCCAAAGTAAGCAATACAAGGTGCACAAGTAAACTTCGAATGATGAATATAGCAAACTTTTCCAAGTTTAAGGGCCCGCAAGCCATTTGTACAACCTTTTATTAACATTTTCTTTCTAACTAACTAGTTGAATTTTCAAGCAAGGGATACCGATCCTCCAAGAGTCAGTCTATAAAGTAACAAGTAAGGAGAATTCAGTTTAAGAAACAACATCTATCGTCTGAAATGGTTAATTCAGATGAAGTCTATTCATAGAGAACTAGCATATATTTCTGACCCTTTAAACAAACCTAGTATTCATAGTCTCCAGGCTTGGTGTGACAATTGAATACAATAATCAAAATTTGGGTAACTTTCAATCAACCTTTTGTTTTATATATTCTAATGTTAGGTAGTTAGAGGCAATCACTGAAATGTGGAGAACTCGGGTCTCGTGTAATATGGTGATTGTAGTTACGAGATATCTTAAATTTGCAAAGAAAACGCTAAAAGGATAGGATTACTTGATAAGAAGTGGTGGCGTTTGCTAAGATATATTTATACACTACTTGATTGGTTGAGGTTGTAAACAACATCCCTGACCCAAAATTTTTGATGAGGGTTGATCAAAAGTTTCGGATAACGAACAATAGCTTTTCGAGGAGTATACGCCATACAGCATTTTAAGGCCAATAATCACAACGAATATTTAAAAAATTATCATGTAAGAAAAGGCACACCAACCTTGAAGATACAAGCCTCCCACATTCAGTTATCAGTGTCCAATACACAATATCTCTGTGATTCAATCGGTTCCAAATAGTTTTAAACTATTCTGAACGGAATAGAAGACTTTTTGCTCGACAAGCCTCCTTATCTGGTAGAATTTGATCACTGATGTCTACAGGTAAAAACTCAAGCATATTTAACGATAAAAGATTTTAAAAAATGGTAAATCATAGTGGTATACTGTCCTTAGTCCTGAACAGTATGTTAAGTTTCTTCTTGAAGTGCCTCTGAAAAATCGCTTGGACTAGTTTAAGTAGCTGCTAATTCTAGCATTTGACTACTCGTAAAGAGTGAATGATGTGTTAACCGTCCTATGTTTTATCTCTAATTTCTGGGTGTCACACCTAAAGTCTGTGTTGAAGCTGGGAATAAGTAGTCGTTTAAGAGAACGCTCAAGAGTCTTCAGGATTTTGTAAGTCATTGGGAGATCACCTCCGAGAAGCCTATATTGAAATGAGGAAAAGTTCGATTACTTGAAGCGCTCTTCATAATTCTTGAATTTTGGTCCCCGAACTGATTTTGTGACTCACCCTTGGATATGTTCAATGTTTTGTTATCCTTCTGGAGTAATAGAGGAGGAACTATGTCCCCATATTCCAACTTAGATACCTCTGTACGAAAGTTACCTTATGTTAGGTTTGAAACTTCACGAGTTCACTTATTCTGCGAACGAGAACAAGACTCAGTGACCAAAGACCAGTAATCTACCTATTGATGCGTTCCATCCCCGCTATCTAGAAGGAAAAGTCAAAGCTTGGTATGGGAAATACATTCTCCAAACAGCCAGAAAACGAGCAAGCACCACAAACACAGTTTAAAACATATATATACAAAATATATATATATATATATATATATATATATATATATACCGATATTGCCATGGAGATTTTAAACATTTAATCGATAAGTTCGTCAATCGACTATGTGCGTCGGTGTTAAGGAATGCCCACGCATACATCTGCATACAAGCTCCACAAAGATAAAATTACAAACTATGAGTTTGTAGTGTCAGTCATTATTTTAAGCCCATATATCTTATATTCTAGTTTTCGGACATTCCATTTTATTCATTCTACTTGAGTCATATTTTGACCTTGTCAATTATTCACTTATCAGTCTTGACTGTTTTTATATATGAGCGTATATGTGTGTACAGTTCATATCCCATGACTCATCACATGTTTGTAGTTTATTTTTGTCTGACTATAAATATTGAGTAACGCTCGAATAAAATGGAGTTGGCTTCCCAGCCATCTTCCCTGCGTGTCATTTTTGCTTTGCTGTGCTTCATTCACTTCATGTACGAAATATATGTATTCTCAAATCAATTCTCGCTATTCGACTTATTTAATTCCGTTATTGGATAACGCGATCTAAGTCGACGATGATATACGAGAATAGGTGGTAGCAAACATTTATACGATCAAAATGGAGTCGAGAACTACGGGCCACCAAAAGTTTTGGGGATATATCGTCTACAACACCCTAGTTCTATTTATAGTCTGTAATATTTCTCAGATGAACTAATTTGCATTTTGAAGTTTTAGAGGTAAGTTCGTTGTTATCTACCCAACTTTGAAGTCGAGTGAGATTTTCCAGAAGTGCCATTTCATCATCTCGATTGAAAATGTCTCCCCGAAGTTTCAGATTGTCAGCGAAATGTAATAAATTGGATGATACTTGCTGAGGACCGTCTGTAGTGGCATTGGACCATAACCACACAATCTTCAAAGCAGAACACAAGACTACTCTTAAAAAAGATATTCAATATTTAACGCGGAGAAATACCTAAAGATGGAAAAGGCGGGAAAAAGGAGTTGAATGAATTGGTGTTGATCGAATGGCTTGGCTCGGCCGTGCGGGCATGGTCCATTTTATCTTATATCTTTTGACCATATTAAATATACTGTCCTTTCTCAGCCTAAGCTTGTTCTCCATCATGTATTGGTAATTGTTATGATGCAATGAGCTGGTGTAGACGATGATGTAACTTCCACGTAAGATCTTATAGATTAGGCAGTTATATCATGAAAAATCTACAATTTTAGGATCAGGTCTATCATTAGAGCAGTACTAATATCATAGTAGACCATAGTTCCACAGGTCATTTGTGTAAATTATAAGAGGGGTTCGAGTGCTAAACCCTAAGGGACCACAAAAGAACATTTCGAAACCCGAGAAAAAATGAATAAAAAGGTGACTTTGGTCGATGGCATTCGATCTGAGCTTAGAAGGACTTGACCCATATGATATTGATCATCTCCCAGTGATCAACCAATTGTGATTACATCTCAGTCCTACAGGAGGTTAGTCACGGCTCGGATAGCTCAGTGGTAACGTCTCTGACTGTGAAGCTGGGTGACACAAGATCGAATCCGCCAGGGAGCACCAGTTCCCTCAAGATTACAGGTACCCCTTGCTGACGAGTGCCAAGTAGCACGAACCCCGGGTCCGTGGTTTCCTGTAGAGTACGTCCAACCACCATCTAATCTCAACATAGTGCACGCAATGTCGAGTCATCCAGACTAGTGGTCACATTATGACTTGGTCGATAGCATTCGATCTGCACTAAGAAGGACTTGACATACATGACATTGATCACCACCGAGTGATCAATCAATCGTGAAAAACGACTTTTACATATCGATTATTCAGAAACGATATTAAGCAATCAATTAACGGTTACTTGGTACCTTGCTTATTGATGATGTATATATGATTGATTTCACTATGAGGATTTGTGGACGTTGTAGTATTTTCACAATTGAATTCACGAAACTGGCGTTTAGTGCTTTCAGGCTTCAATAGTGGTTTAGATTAGATCGACTCATGAATGCAATCATGAAAATTTATGAGTTACCTCATTAAAAGCCTTCGATAAGTCCAGGTTTGTGACATCAAACTTTTCCTTGCGACCAAGGATGGTTGTCCACCTGTCCAACGCATTCAGCAAGTTGATTTTACAAGTGACTTTTTCCAAAACTAAGCTGCTGGGATGAAAAAGAGTTCATGGTAGTAAGCAGTCGCACAGACCGTCATATAGTAGGGATCTTATAGTTTAGATTATTGTGGTAGGTGCTACTGGCTCGTAGCATGAAGGTTAGCTACGTTGACCTTCTCCGAAAGCCGGTGTAATGTGTGCCAACTTCCAATTTTCCCATACAGTAATTAGATGTAGCGAACACACGAACACCACACTGGGTATTTTTCCAATAGAGAAGCTTCTTCCCTCATTGTTACAAAATGAACCGTGTACGGGCCAAAAGAATTGTCCATGTTTGGACGCTACGGTTTCTGATACACCAAGTCAGGTTCACGTCTGATGGCCCTGTTGAGTTGCAGAAAGGGTTCTCATCGATGCAGTTAGTAAGGTACAGTTGAAATGCCTAAGGTTCATTTCCGCCCATAGGTCGGCGGCGTCACCGTCGTTTTTGGTTGGGCCATCAGGATCTGACATTTGAGAGGCTTTTCTTTTGTATTGCTGAAGGGAGGCTACATGACAGAATAAGGTTTGAGGAATGAAGACAACTTTATAGATTGGCTTTATTTGATAGTAAAGCCCGACTTCCCTTATTGGATTAGTGCATTGATCCTTTGCTTGTTTGAACTGCTCATATGTACTGTTTTCAAGATTCCATTTATATTATTCCTAGTAGTGCTTCTCGCGTCTTAGCTTTCAAAGAGTGAGATTCTTCATGAATTTATGTTACCTTTAAATTTGTGAACTTTTCTGAACAGACGGTTTTGTAGCACATAAGATCGTGTTAAGTAAAAATTCCAAATAAGTGTCCACATCAGTTCAGGGTGGGCTTATCAGTCCACCTACTGTAGATTCGCCTGTAAAGTGGACACATCTAATAGTTTGCAATTCTGTTGCCTGTCGCTATTCGGATGTCTTAGCTCAGTTCTGTTGATAAAATTAAAAGCTATGATAGCATGATCAATTTAACACAATGGAACTAGGATTGCGAGATTGTGAATTAGGAATTCTGTGTTGGTAAATATAAGTCTTAGCGTGACAGTGTCCGGCTATTTCTCCAGACAGTTGATAAATTTACATCTTCAAATAATCCGAGATCCTCGAGAACCAAACTTCAGTAGAGTTGTCATCTTCAATGTACGTAATGAGATTAGATGGTGGTTGGACGTACTCTACAGGAAACCACGGACCCGGGGTTCGTGCTACTTGACACTCGTCAGCAAGGTGTACCTGTAATCTTGAGGGAACTGGTGCTCCCTGACGGATTCGATCTTGTGTCACCCAGCTTCACAGTCAGAGACGTTACCACTGAGCTATCCGAGCCGTGACTAACCTCCTGTAGGACTAATATGGACTAGACAAGCATGAGATTGATCACCACCCAGTGATCAATCAATTGTGATTACATCTCAGTCCTACAGGAGGTTAGTCACGGCTCGGATAGCTCAGTGGTAACGTCTCTGACTGTGAAGCTGGGTGACACGAGATCGAATCCGCCAGGGAGCACCAGTTCCCTCAAGATTACAGGTACACCTTGCTGACGAGTGCCAAGTAGCACGAAACCCGGGTCCAGGGTTTCCTGTTGACTACCTCCAACCACCATCTAATCTCAATACATAGTGCCCGCAGTGTCGAGTCACCTAGACTGGTGGCCACATTGCAACATGATCGATAGCATTCGATCTGCACTAATAAGGACTAGACAAGCATGAGATTGATCACCACCCAGTGATCAATCAATTGTGATTACATCTCAGTCCTACAGGAGGTTAGTCACGGCTCGGATAGCTCAGTGGTAACGTCTCTGACTGTGAAGCTGGGTGACACGAGATCGAATCCGCCAGGGAGCACCAGTTCCCTCAAGATTACAGGTACACCTTGCTGACGAGTGCCAAGTAGCACGAAACCCGGGTCCAGGGTTTCCTGTTGACTACCTCCAACCACCATCTAATCTCAATACATAGTGCCCGCAGTGTCGAGTCACCTAGACTGGTGGCCACATTGCAACATGATCGATAGCATTCGATCTGCACTAATAAGGACTAGACAAGCATGAGATTGATCACCACCCAGTGATCAATCAATTGTGATCATTGTACGTGTGTTCAGCGAAGTTGACTTTAGGAAGATTGAAGTCCTCTAGAATCAGGATTCGGTGTATTCAAGACGATTACAGCGGGATAAGATTTTTAGTTCATTAGACTTTATAAAGTGACAGTGTCAGTCTGTGTAGACAGCGTTTTTAAATATATATGTGCATTTGTTCAAGACTTATATTTACGTTATTGTTAAATATGAGGAAAGCAGGTGGAGCGTCTTAAGTTTATGGTTAGACATGGTTAAATGACATCTAACTGATGTAGCTAAAATATTACTTACCTATAATAGAACCAATGTTAAGGGTATTACTCGCATAATTTTTATTCCGTTACATATTAGTTTGTTAATTCTATCACTTCGAAAAAGTATAACAATATGAAGAAGTTCAAATTTTTTAGCAATTTCCATATTGTTTATATCTGTTTGTCTTCTTAGATAATATGTACAGTTGACATAAGTATATGTTAGTCAACGCTGAATTTGTCATTGCGATCACTAACTGACTATATTTAGACAATCACTGAACACCTTGAAACACTTGACAGCTTACACGCTCAAGTATAGAACCTTCGGTAGTATAAATCCACAACTTATATATCAATGGTCAAACCAAGAATCTTCTGTCCTGCGCTCACACACAACATCCACATCACTGAACCGGGATCCAAAGGTTTACAAGTTTAACTCCAATAAGTCATGGAAAACGTCAGTTTACTTAAAATTACTCAAGGTGGGTACCTTCCACATATTCAACACGACTGAAGTCCACTAGTTACAACTGCATAATAGTATCTTAGTAATTTCTTTCCGAAACTAAACAACTCATAAAGAAATATTTTATAAGATGAATACATTTACATATAAAACACAAATACTACTAGAACAAAATCTATTCTCAAATCTGACAGATTAACAAATTTTAACAAATATCACATCTACCATGGTACTAATCAACTTTCATTACTGTATTCATTGATGTTCCGCTTTTTTTAATCTAATCAACGAATTAAAATAATAATGATAGCAACTATTTTATTTATGATTAATTACAACTTAAAATAGACGATCTCAACTGTCTCCCATCTGCATTCCTAATGATAAATTGTAATTAATGAAATTTTATTAGGATACTATCGTTAGATTAATATTCATCTGCTCATTAGATGTCAAAAAATAGAAGCTCTTCTTCCTGATTTCTTCCTTCGCGTTATCTCATTAAGTTTTTGACAAATCACATCAAAACTTGTTAACAAAATTGTCACTGAACAATCAACACCATAGTTGTTACGACAACAAAAACACATCACGTTTGAATGTTTCAGTGATTTTATTTGAAATTAGACGTAGAAAAGCTCCAAATAGTTTGACAAAGGCACTCTGTATTATGTTGAAATCTTTTTCGTAGTATAGTATTGTGAGGTGTGCTACTGTTGTCGACAGATATCAGTAGTATGTATCATCAGTCGAATGTGAAACGCCTGGTGGTAGAGAAGGTTAAGAAGATTGAAGAAAAGAGAATGAGAACAAAAAATGATTGGCGTGGAAACAAAGAGACAATGAAGTCTGAGATGATTGATCAACATTTTGTAATTGGTTCTCAGATTTTACTGAGACATGTAGCGTGGCGTCGAGTCGCGGTTGACTATGAACACCACTACAAAGGAACGCCGGCCAGGATATCCATAAAATCCCCCGGAAGTCAAATATCGGAAGGCAATTAATGGACCAAGTCGAGATATATTTGCTGGCGATCTCGTGGTATCGAAGGAATACCGAGATCGTTCCAGGATATGCTTAGTCTATTTCTCATTTGCCTATTTAATGAAATTATGTAACTAGATATAAGTTTATTGTTGCGTTGGAGACTAACAGTTGTATTTGTTTTAGCCTTTTCAATATTGGCAATGGTGTTATATAAATGATTATACAGTCGTAAATTCTTCCTCTTGTCTATACAATGAATGTACTGGGATATTTCGAAAAAAGTTAATCATATTTACTGTCTACTTGTATCAATTATTGGCTTGGTAATCAATCTCAAAAATGTATATTCTGAATTAGAGGACGTAATTCCGAAATACGTCATATACTAACATCATTATGAAGTACCATTAGGAGTTGTAGAACATTAAACGTTGGTTTCAATCTAACATTAGACTTATCGGCAGTATATACATCCATGATCCAACTAAATAATAAACCTTGATCTTGTGAAAAGCAGATTACCTTAAAATCTTTCATTAAAAGTATACAGTGTACAGTTTATAATCTACACTGTTTAATAGTTTAGGATAATGACCATTTAAAGTCAATGATAATGACCATCTCAATTTAAACATAATTGAACTATATCGATCATAACATTCCGATTCATTTGAATCTATAATGAATATCAATCAAGCTATGATAATTATTAGTGAGGTTGATAGAACAATATGAAAAGGGTGTTTTTTGTGGATATTATAATAATTTAATAGCTTGACCACAATGGAAAATCTGGAAGCACTGAACAACCGTTTCGTTCTATTGTAGGACTACCTAACATTGCTCATCCACCATCCCTTCCCACAAGATTCGAACTTAAGACCTACCGATCTGATGCGCGAATACTTAACCTCTAGACCACTGAAATGATCGGCATCCAGCGGTATCACATAATCCATAACATTGAGCGATATTCACCTATATCATCAGTGAATTACTATCTTACAACAGACCTAGTTGAACTCTACTGGTCACCACTTGAAACCAGTCACTAATGAGTATATATGGATTCATATCAGAAGGATTGTTTTGTTCTTGTTGTTGTTGTGGATATTATAATAATATGATATATTTGTACAAAATTAAAATTGATTTTTAGCTAAAGCAGTTTTAACTTAAGCAAAAAAAAAAAGAAAAAATGAAGAAGAACATGGTGTTTTGTCTTGTTTTTAAGTACATAGATACGTATTATATCTCATGCTTGATAAAGTTCATTTATAGTTTAAGTGTTTCAGCTTTCATGTTATTGATTGTGTGTGTATATGTGTGCGCGCGTGCATGTGCGTGTTTGTTTGTTTGTGTATGTGTGTGTGTGTGTATGTGAATGACAAAACGTAATAGAGAGAGAGAGAGAGAAAGAGAGAACATTATGAATGCTTTATAAATAAATAAGTAGTCAAAAGGCATTTTGATAAATATTTGTTCATTTAAACCAATAACCCAAATGGTAGAGATTAAACATACATGTATATATATATAACTATTACTTAAGCAACACATATCTATATGTATATAGTCTTCAGAAAAAAAAAAGATTTATAGGCTTCTATATAACATCATTACGTAATTGAACTCATTATTTCCCATTGAAATTAATAAATATATATCAATCAAGTTTATTGATAGAATACACTAGTCATTTTAATTAATATTTATCATTTAGAAAGAAAAATGAAAAAAGAAAGAGAGAAAAGAAAAAGAAAAAGAAGAAAGTAACCTGTAAAATAAATAAAAGTTTTGAAAAGCCCGGTTCTTTTTTTTTTTTTTTTTTAAAAAAAAACAGTAAACTAACACTACTCAAGGTCAACTGAATACATTTAAACAAACAAACAAACAAACAGACGAACAATCGTCATTATTTATGTTAAATAAGAAACATTGAATATTGAACACGCCATGTTTTGTTTTATTTGTTTTTTTTCCAAATATAATTTCAATTAAACATAGACGAATTCAAGTTGGAAACGATTATTTGTAAACAAGTAAATAAATAAATAAACAAATAAATAAATCGATAATTGAGTAATTAGAAGCAGATATATAGAATAAATAGTATAGTATTGTATATAAGTAGTATAGTTAGTAGTAGTAGTATTGTTAACAGTATCGTCGGAAGTCGTCGTCATAGTAGTGGTGGTGGTGGCGGTAGTTTAAAAATGAAACAGATCAACATTGATTGTATCATGTATATATATATAGATGTGTGTGTGTGTGTGTTATAAATGTGAAATTAAGAAAAAAGTTTAGAAAAAAAACCCGAAAATGTTTTCTCTTTTCTTTTTTTAAAAAAAAAACAAAAACAAAAAATTCCTTCGAAATCATTAATTGATTCATTATGAATTGAATTTAGTTAAAATAAAGAAAAGTCAATTAACGAAAGTGGCAAAAGAAAAAAAGAAAAAGAGAAAAAAAAAGAAAGAAATATCAATCATGAATAAATTGTGTAAACATTATCTTAATGGATTGCCTCATTCATTCATTCCCCATCAACAACAGCATCATTATCAATAAGACAAAATGATGATCCAGATTGTTTTCAATGTTAAATAGAATAAAATGATCAATTAAAAAACAAACAAACAATTCATATTAGGTGAAAGGAACTTTATTGAGAATGATTGAAATAGAAGATCCTTCATGAACATACATATATATAGAAATATATAGAACATATATTCATTTATATATGAAAGAAATATCATTCAATTAATCCCTTAAACCAGGAAAGATAGAATTAATAAAACGTACTAATTGAATAGCTGAATGATTATGATCAATTTCACAAAATACATAAACTACATTATCATGTAACCAGAAACGTTGTTTACGTGCAACTAATGCAAATATTCTATAATGTAAATAACAAAAAACGAAACAGAAGATGAGAACAAATAAATAAGTAAATAAACAGACAAATGTAGTTAATAGACAACGTGTCAATTGTGTATATTTATCATCCTATATGCAATCGGGATTCGAACTTAGGACCTATTGACTTTCACTTAGATTCTATATGATGATTATTCGTGAAATATAAATCTTGACTAATCTTGTATTTAATCATTGAAATTAAATAAGTCAACTATGAGGAGAAGGGATTTTATCCAATCGTTGACGTATATAGATGATTAGAGAAACGTGATCAAACAAGATGACGCTTAGTGGAGAAGTTAAGTGAGCCAAATTGATTTGATCAAGCGTTACTCAATACTTATAAATGATCCTATTAAAATAGTCAGAGTTAATAAGTGAAAAGCTTAAAATCTGGCTTGAGAAGAATGAATAAATTGGCCTGTCCAATGATTACACTAACTTATATATCGGATTGATATAATGCTAGTCACTACAACCTGTTTCTTTTATTATTCTCAACTCTTTACTACAATGCACATGTATACACAACATAGTTAATCGATTTAATTATAAGGCTTTCGTCATCATTCATGAAAACTTCATCATATGAAATGGGTTTCCTATTTAACATTCATAAGATTCATAATAATTTTAATGAAATGTTAGTGTTACATTACTGATATAATTCGATTTAAGCATCATAAAAATTCTAATCGAGTAACTTTTATTTAGAAGAAGCGATTGTTTATAGTTGGTGGTGACAACTAATAACAGTGGAATCCAGTTTGACGCGCGTTTCGTCCTATTTGCGACTCATCAAATGGATGTATCTACATCTCAGAGTTGATATTCACTTTGGAACTGGAACTCAGTACTGTTCGCTTCAAACGACATCGTGTTATACACTTAACTACTGAGTCTTCATAAAAATTATTATTTTATATGAAACGAATTCATTTGATAAATAGATCAAATAATTGATCAATTTGTTATTAAGATGACTTTTGTTTATAAATATGGAATGTGAATATTTGGGCCACGTGTTACGTATGCCCGAACACCGATTACCACGACGTGCAATGCTAACCGGTGTTCGGGATGGTTGGAAGAAAGTTAGGGGCGGCCAAACCAAAACGTGGCATCAGTGCTTGAAGTCACTAACTTCTAGTATGAGCCATGTTGGTAGATGCAGACTACTTGGTTGTGGTCCATGTGACTATCGTAACCAATGGTTGGAGACTCTTGGCGACATGGTTCAGAATCGATCACAATGGCGTCGGTGTATACACTTTCTGTCTTCTCTTAAACGATGAGATTGAAATCGATTCATATCTTTCTTTCTACCAACTAATTCTTTCTTCCTGTACTATGTCCTTATTCCAATCTTTCTTTTATATATTACCACCATTGAATTAACTACTTTTATGAATCCGGTGTCCATCTTGTTGTGTTAATGAGGTATGTCAACTTGGACCGATGCATATATGTGCCTGGTCCTACTTTGTAGCCGACTGACTGACTGAATGTGAATAGTTGAGTTCATAAGTCGATCTAAGCTAGAACACCATTAGACAACCATTTTGTCCTAGGATAGAAATTCTCAACAATGTGTGTCCGCAATCTCTTACACAGGACTCGAATCCAGGATCTTCGGTCTCACATGTGAACGCCTAACTTCTAAACCACTGAGCCAGTATTTAACACTATTAATGTGGAACTTCAATTCATCTATGATCTTGTGCAACCTTTCTTCCATTATCTGAGGTAGATAACTATCTCACAACTGACACGGATTAAACTCCACCACTCATGTCTTCTTCTTAGAACTCCAAAGAAATCCATCTTGAAGCTAACCACTAATGAACACATGACTGTTATCAGAATAGAGATCTCCATATATTCCTATTCTTATAATTTGTTACTTATTTTTATATGATCTAACTTATTGAGAGATCAATTAAACTGAACAAGGTATTATGTAATTAGTATGATTTGTTCTAAGTCTATACGGAGTTGTAGAAGTCGACTTGAATATTACATCAGTCTTATGATGTAATTCAAAATATGTAATTAACAATATTATTTCACGTATAGAGTCACGTAATGTCTGTATAAATAATAAGTTATCCGTTTAGTGGTTGTGGATTGATTGAAATCATGAACCAATTGATCTTGCGAGCGGGATCGTGGATGCGCATTGCGGAGGAATCCAACAATAAGACGAAACAGCCGTCCAGTGCTTCCAGGTTTTCAGTGGTGGTCTAACATCAATCGGTTGATGATTTCAATAAAAAAATGATGAATTACTGTGATAAACATTAACTGGTATATGATTTCAAGTCAAACTTAATGTAATAACCGTATTACATAATACAAATGATTATTCTACTTACAAGTATTATAATAAGACGAAATGAGATGTTCAGTCGTTTCTTGTTTTAATTGGTGGTTTAATCCAAGTTAGTCCATGACTTTTATTTATTTAGTGCAAAAGGGTTACATACAAGTCACTTGATTTGTCTGTGGACTGCGATACTGCCTGGGTGCCCGAACCAAGGCAGGTGGTTTTCTTATGGGATCACTCACCGAGCCTCTGATCTAAAGGTCTAATCCACAAGGCAATGGAGCAACATTAAGAGATACAATCCCATGGTAGCCAGTAACCGACAATAGGTTCACATACCATTTGTTCTTTCATGATTCTGAAGCTCATATACATGACTGGTTTGGAATGAGGGTTATCCAACTCCCCTAGGTGGACTCTCTGTGCCTACCAACTTGGTTACAACTCCGGTCATTTGGTTTTCGTCCTCGTAATTTCGTAAATAACACTTACAACTCGAGACGGCATTAAGTAGGACTTCCCTGGTACTCGTTGTATAAGCTAGGCCATGTGAGAGTATAGCATTTAGAGTCTGTCCATGATCTAGACTTTCATATTCAACAGTCTCCACAAAAGTCACTGGTAACATCTACCATTTATTTTCATTTTAAAAACAAATTCAATATTTAGTGAATGATTATTAGCCATATTTTATAAGTAAACAGATTAATTATGAAAAAAAATGACTTACTTTGAACCATACATTCCTTTAGATCGTAATTCCGCATCATTAAATCTATAAGGAAAATTCATAGAAGTAAAATACAATTAAGAGTAGTATATTAAACAATATTAGTCAATTCATTTTAGAGGGCTAATTTTGATGATGATGATAATAATAATGACACAACATAGGCTTATTCGTCAGTATAGAGTTGGGGAGATTGTTGAGTTTAGATTGATATCATGAATCGATCAGTGTTAGACGATCATGAAAAACTTGGAAGCACTTGACGGTGGAATGCAATTCATGTCGGATGTGAGACAGTTATCTACCTCAGACAATGGGTGAAGAGTTGTGCAAGATCATGAATCGATTGAAGTTAGATATTAACACAGTAGGATGTCAATTCACCGGTCTAGAGGTTAAGCGTTTACGTGCGAGATCATCAATGCGTACTGCTGAAGAGTTTCATACTAGGACGAGATGACTGTCTAGCGCTTTTAGGTTTTCAATGATGATCTAACATCGATCCATTTATGAACGTATTCTATAGTAATTTCAACTATAACAAATGACATTATTAGAGCTTCATGCTTATATCACTGAAAAAGAATACGCTAGTTATGATAAGATTGTTATTTGAAAGTGAGTAAGTAGATAATGTAATTCATCAGTTTAGATACATAATCCGATGGACGTTTAACGTGAAAGCTATTCGGTTTAAATACTCATGTGAATTTCGACATTAAAATCCTAAAAAAACGTCCCGTTGATAAGACCTATACAGAACGAAACGTGGAGAAGATTTGTAGCTAAAGTGGATGATTTTAATAGAGTATTGTTCTTTGAGTTAGATGATTTGGTTGTGGAGCTTTCATCATTCTTCTTTATTTTTCATGCTACTAGTGTGTTGCAGTGTGTTTTTGCCCTCTTGGACAAAGTTTATACACAGTTGATTTTATGAGCTCTTGTTAATACTGTAATTGAGATCACAATTGATTGCATGTCTAGTCCTTATTAGTGCAGATCTAATGCTATCGACCAAGTTGCAATGTGGCCACCGGCCTAGGTGACTCGACACTGCGTGCACTATATATTGAGATTAGATGGTGGTTGGACGTACTCGAAAGGAAACCCTGGACCCGGGTTTCGTGCTACTTGACACTCGTCAGCAAGGTGTACCTGTAATCTTGAGGGAACTGGTGCTCCCTGACGGATTCGATCTCGTGTCACTTTGTATTCCACAATTAACCATTTAACTAACTCTGATCAATTAACTTTGTAATTGATTGAGATCATGAATTGATTGATATTAAGACCACCATTGAATACCTGAAAGCATTTGACAACCGTTTCGTCTTATTGTGGTATTCCTCAGTAGTGCGTATCGACAATGCCAATTTCAAGATCTTGAACATTTTAAGAAATAAAAACTAATTTTAGAAAACTTACTCTCGATTTTCTGGATCTAAACCACACCAAAGTAAATTATTAGGTTTAATAGTTTTTCTCCAAACAGCACGTCTATATTTTTCCGTAAACGTAATTCCTTCATGTGGTATAACTTTAATTTGAACTTCACAACGTTTTGGTAAACCATCTGTATATGATTGTGCTAAACTTATTATTTTTCCAATTCCACGAATTGCTGCATTCATATTTTCAAGACGATCTACTTCAACAGAACCAAGATAAAGCATATCCGTACCTGAAATGATATAAAGATTTACTTGTTTTCATCTGATGAAACGGATATTCTGCTAGTTAATCTAAATGTAACTTTAGTTATGTAACATGACAAATTCAAACAGAAATATCATTTGGCAGTAACTTGCTTTGAAATCAGTTCTCAAAGTTCCATTGAGAATATCTGACCAACTGAGTTGAACTATCATTAAAGAATGAGATAGAGATCATAGACAGTATTAGATAGTGGTGGAGAAGATTTGTAGCTCAGGTAGATGATTTTGATGGAGTTTTGTTCTATGAGTTGGATGGTTTGTTCGTGGAGTTATCATCGTTCTTCTGAACAACATCATCAACACAAACTTCAGATAGAGGTGAAGTGTTCGAATTTTTCCACATGGGGTTCACAGCTTGTCCTGTAGACCTCAATCATGATTGGCTACTGTTGACCTTTAACCTATCATTGTCTACTTCTTTGTTTTGGTTGTATACCCCATTGGTTTGATTCTTGGTCCCATATTTGTTCATATTTTTTTTGATTGGTTGATAAATTGAATCGATTTCAATGTGTTCGTTAATTGCTGATTGACCTGAGTACCGAGTTTCTAAGAATTCTCTGGTGTTTTTACAATTGCTTCTATCCAAGATCTGAACATTTTGTCAGTCGAATATGTGTTCGCAGTTGTCTACGTGCACGTGGACAGTCGTTGGGCTACATCATGAACTCATTGAAGTGTGTGCAAACCATTGTAATCTAGCTTAGCAATTTAAATGTATTACGTTGATTAGGGGATATGAACACCCCCGAATGCCCTGGTACGGCCGAGAGTGGAAGAGTTAGCTCTCCCCCACTAAATGCTCTCACATGACCACGCGTATATAGCCTCTGCCAGAGAAGTCCTACTCACTGCCTTCTCGCACCACGGGTGTTGTTTACAAAATTGAGAGGACGAAAAACGAATGTCCAGCGCTTTAACTGGGTTGGTGGACATGGAGAGTCCACCCAGGGGAGTTGGAAAACCCTCATTCCAAACCAATGGTGCACATGGGCTCCAGTATCCTGAAAGAACAAATGGTGTATGAACCTATTGTTGGTCACCGGCTACCATGGGATTGCATCTCCTTACGATGCTCCACTGCATCGTGGATCAGACCTTTAGGTTGAAGGATCCAGGTGTGGCCCCCTAAGAAAACTTACTGCTTCGGTTTGGGCACCCGGGTAGTATTACAGGCTTCACACTATCAAATGAGATCTGTGTGGCGCATATGTATTTGGTGCCTTTTTGTATCAATATCTATGTGTTAAAATAAAATAAAGATATGAACACTTTGGTTTTGACTAGTGGTAGAGTTGTGTTAGTCTATGCTTACGTTGAGCTACATTACTTATTTAATTACGCCTGTTACCCATCGTGAAGGAGCAAAGGCCTCCCCCTGGGCAATCATTTCTAGTTACTATTCATCCTATTCATGTCTGATTTCAATTCTCGACGCTGTGTGTTCAGGATTCAAAGTTAGCGCTTGAATCGTGGTGCAGTTTGATGATTTCCTTAGTGTGTGACCTATCCACTTCCATCGTTTTTTCGTAATTTCCTTTTCAACTGGAAACTGATTTGTTTTCTACTATAGTAAACTCTTTCTGGTGGTATCCAACCAACGGACATTCAGTATGTTGCATAGACAATTGTTTATAAATACCTAATTCTCGAAGCTTCAGCTTCGTATGGTGGAACTGTTTTGACGCTTGTATTGAAGATTGTGACATTGATATTGGTTGACAGACAGTCTTTTTGAGTTGCATATGTTCTTCAACTGTAGGAATGCTATTCTTGTTTTTTTGCAATTCTCACTTCTACGTCTGTATCGGATCCTCCACGTTCATCGATGGTGCTACCCAGATATGTGAAACTTTCCACCTCCTTGAGAGTTTCACTATCAAGTGTGATTACTTTGGTGTTCTCTGTGTTGTATTAGCATTCGTTGATGTGTATGGGATAGGAAGGCTAGGTGATCTGCGAAGTTCAAATAGTCTAGTTGTATCCAACGTGTCCATCGTACTCCGTGTTTCCTCTCAGATGTAGAGGTCTTCATAATCCAATCGAACACCAGAAGAAAGAGAACGGGAGAGAGTAAGCAGCTTTGTCTGGTGATAGTGCTACATTAGAATGATATATCTTAAAGTGAAACTGATTATCAATACATTTAAACAAATATTCATAATACATACATTTAAAGACTCAATATAACTAAAAACAAAGAATTCTTACTCATTGTATTAGTAGTTGGTAATATTGTCTGTAATGAAGGTTCTAATCCATAAACTGTTTGTTCATTAATAGTAGTTCTTTGTTGATTATATAATGTTTGATTATTAAATATTGGAAGACGAAGTGTACATGGTAATGCACCTTGTTTATGAATATGATAATGAACAAATGCTGCTAAACTTGGAAATGTTGGATCACTAGAGAAACCACGTAAATGTACTCCATTACCACGACCATCATGCATAGGTACTGTACCAATTAGAAAATGACGTACCCATTCAGACTGAATATCCTCTGTTAATTAGTAAAGAAAAATATAGTTTAGTATATAATTCCAAGTTTTAACATAGTGGTTATACCATATTAGTAATGCAGAGGTTCGATTTTGTGTGTTTGGGCACAATGATGATAACTCAACTAGTGTCACTGTCTTGAAGCATCGACTTCAATGGCTCGGACATATTCTACGAATATCATTACAGAGAATTCTACGCCGTGCACTGTTTGCCAACGTTAAGACTGGTTAGAAAAAGCGGAGATATAATCAGTGTATGACATAGTGTCGTGATATAAAAGAAAACTGTACAAGACTGGATACTGTTGGTCCTTCACAACTCCCTAGTTGGTTTTCCAGAGATGGTACGACACAATGACTTGAGAACTTATTATATATGAATAAATGAATCTTTTGAATATTCTAAATCTCAAGTTATCATAACTAACTTGGTCTATGGTAATAGACTGTTGTAGGTAATTAGCAGGAAACTTTTATAACTTGTGGCCTATGTGCCCTGTCAATATATGATGTAATGATACCACCAATTAGAGACCAAGGAATTATCGACCGAACCAATGACGCATAAACCCGTACGAGTAGTCTAGGGTCATTATCCGTTTTTCTACCCGTCTTGTTGAGTCCAGAACACCAATCTTAGCCTCTGCGATATGAATCGTTTATTTCAAACATACTAAGTTTATATATCAACCAGACAGACTACATCACACCATAAAATAGGAAACAACATTTGTACAAGATTTGGGTAAAGGTGGCTGTGAATCTGGGAGGCAGTGACTAATAGGCAGGGCATAATTCAAGAATGGTAAAACGTATAATAATGGTTCATAGGTCAAAATAAAGTTTATGATAAGGGGAACACGAATATGTATAGTTTAGTTATTGAAGAATTATACGATAAAAATATACATATAGTATTGTTGCATAAATGGATCCCAATAGTTACCATTCATTATTCTTATCGGAACATAACAGAAACCTTCTTTAAACTGGATTTGTCACTCTTTAATACACATCAATAGTAAGGTTCATTTATAATCTCAAAGAAATGGATTCTACTTTTGAGATTCAATACCATTTTAGTTAATTTAACAGTTTGGAACTCAATTAGACACTGATCTATGACATAATAACCTGGACGATCTAGACTTCGCAGAGGATCTGGCTCTTCTATCACACACGCAACAACAAATGCAGGAGAAGACGACTAGTGTAGCAGTAGGTCACAGCATACACAAAGGGAAAAGCAAGATTCTACGATACAATACAAGATGCAACAATCGGAACACAATTGACGGGGAAGATTTGGAACATGTAAAAACCTTTACATATCTGGGCAGCATCATTGATGAACACGGTGGATCGGATACAGATGTGAAGGCACGGATCGGCAAAGCAAGAGCGATTTATCTACAACTGAAGAACATCTAGAGCTCAAAACAACTTTCAACCAAAACAGAGGTCAGAATTTTTAATACGATTGCCAAGACAGTTCTACTATATGGGGTGAAAGCTTGGAAGATACAATTGTTTATTAACAGTTGTCTTCGCAAAAATACTTCGGATCCGTTGGTCAGACACTATCAACAACAACCTACTATGGGAGAAAAAACCAGATCCCAGCGGAAGAACACTGGAAGTGGATAAGGCAAGTTCTCACATGGAATCCTCAAGGCCAAAGAGAAATAGGAAAACCGAAGAACACATTACGCCGAGAAACGTAGACAGACATCAGAAGAATGAACAACAATTGTATAGAAGTAGAGAGGCAGGCCGAAAACATAGTGGGTTGGAGAATGCTGGTCGGCGGCCCACGCTTCATTGGGAGTAATAGGTGTAAGTAAGTAAGTAAGTAATTACATAATAACATATAACATAAATAAGTTTATTACATCAAAGGAAACTATGTATATAGAAATGAATAACTAACCTTTATTCGATATAACTCTAGGTGAATTTGGAGGAATTTTTAATGCTAAACCAAAACTATCAGCATATGTATTACTATTACGTATAACAAAAGTTCCAGGTTCTTTATCACGTAATAATGCAATAACTAAAATAAAGTAAACAATTTTAATGTAACTAATATATAAGCAAGATTATAATTTATGAATGAACCAATCAGAAGTGTTTTTGAGAGATTTCAAGGTCATGGCGCCAATTTCGAAACCTGATGATTACGTACAATCGGTTCATAGGGAATTTTACAGAAAATGGGATAATTGAGCGGCTATAATAAATGAGACTATTTAGAAGTTTGTTTATTTGTAATTGTGATAATCAGATGAGTTGTAGACTTTGTGTAGACTATTGTGATGATGGCCCTCAAATGCCCTAGTACGGCCCTCACATGACCATGCGTATAAAGCATCTGTCAGGGAAGTCCTACTCATTGCCTTCTAGCACCACGAGTGTTGTTTACGAAATTGAGAGGACGAAAAGTGAATGTCCGGCGCTTTAACTGGGTTGGTGGACATGGAGAGTCTGTTAGAATAGGAACTTTTTTCTCTCAATCCAGATTGAGATCAAGGCAAATTATGATAATTGTTGCAAAGTGGATAATAAAAGCATCAGTAATACTGGCTACAGCCGAGTAATACAATATATGCGGATGATCAAAGAGCGTACAGATGCCTACATAGGCTTGGTTATGTGCATCGTGTCGTTGTCCGTAAATGGCATTTTGTGAGTCGAACAATCGAAATGCACACAAACATTATGAAAGCTATGTGGTCGAGACTGAAGGAGTTTTCTCAACCTTATCCTAGTCATGGAGTCATTTGGATGACTTCTTCTACCGTATGCGTTACGATTTGAGAATCTCTGAACTAATTTCTAATCTTGATAAGTTTTTGAGCCATGTAAAAGAAGTATATCCATTTTAATTCTTGGGTGTTGCATAATCAATATTTACTCTACACTAACTGTTTGCTGATTGGCTAATCTTTCTCAAGGTCACTTGAGGTTCTTTCAAACGTGGTTCATCCATTATGGTCTCACCTCATTATCTTAACCAATTACCCTGTCCCTAGAAATATTCTACTTTTAAAACTAAATAGGAAAACAGGAATCTGGATGATCTTGAAGATCATTTCAAGAAGTTTGACTAATCGAATTATTCATCATAGTTCCTTGGATCCTGATGATAGTTTCATGGGATTAATTACAGCTTCCAATAAGTATACACATTGGTTGTAGGCTTGTTTTAAAAACGAATAGTATAAGTAACCAATTCAATACAGTTTTCTAAGTGATATGAAATAAAACTAAAGTTATATCTTATTTTAGTGAATGAGAATATCAAGTGTTAATTGCCATGGCAACAACAGACTTATATCTAGTTACATTACTTCATTAAATAGGCAAATGCGAAATAGACCAAGCATAACGAAGGGGTCGTATATTTACAACATCATAGATTAACAAATATTGTAGTGAACGAGAACATAAGAGTGGGCAGTCGAATGTATTTTTAAACACAAAATTACAGAGCATCTTAATAAAATCTGAGAACCATACATAGTTAATACTTCATTCTGAAAAATGTCAATCACTCGTCTCAGACTTGATTGTTCCTGCGTTTCCACACCCATCATTCTTTGTCTTATTTCTCTTTTGTTCGAACTATTTAACCTTTTCTACCACCAGGTATTTCACATTCGATCGATGATACATACTACTGATATCTACTTTGGTATACTGATTTAAAAACTATCGATTCCTGTAACAATAATCTATTGTTTCATTCCAACAAGGTGTTGAAGAAGAGTTACACATTGTCACTAAACCTTTTTCACTGTAATCATTAATGAATTTCTGGAAACAGATGATTATGTTAACATGAATCTGGTACCTAACGGAAGATTTCGATAGAATTTTGTTCTCTGAGTTGAATGGTTTGGTAGTGGAGCTTTCATTGTTTTTTTAAACGAAATCATCAGCACAAACTTCGAAATCTCTGCCAGAAGGAAGAATTTACAACCCTACGTATACGGATGACATTGTCCTACAGTGGAATCTACAGACTATCCAATTTTTAGCTAATCAATTATTAATCATTATCCATTAGTGTGGTATACACTTTAGACTTTTAAATACAAAGAATGGAAGAAAGTAATACGTTTTACACTTTTGAATTAGTCGCTAAAGAAGTATCCACTGTTAACGGTACAACATAACTTATAATCTAAATAGTCAGTTCAAAAAAGTGATTATTGTAAAATTGTACTGGACTATTGAAGTACACGGAATTGATCTAAATTAACACATTTACAATTCATCGGAGGAAGAAATCGTAAAAAACCGCTGGATGTGGGTAGGACACACATTGAGGAAGCACCCAACTACGTCATAAGACAAGCCCTCACACGAATCCTCAAGGCCAAAGGAAAAGAGGAAGACGAAAGAACACATTACGCTGAGAAATGGAGACAGACATGAGAAGAATGAACAAGAATTGGATAGAAGTAGAAAGTTAGGCGGAAGATAGAGTGGGTTGGAGAATGCTGGTCAGCGGCCTATGCTCAATTGGGAGTAACAGGCGTCAGTAAGTAAGTAACACATTCACAATATATAGGATCATTTTATTGTGAGAAGAATATACAGGAGAGACAAATCAATATTTATTTATGTAATCAAACTATACCATCGACATCTGATCGATGATGAATCCCGATGAATGGCCTATTTTCTTTCATGAGAGATAACAGGTATAAGTAAACAAGTAACTGATATCAATTGCTAATAATTCAAAACACAGTGAAATACAAATAAACATACCATCAGGACGTGAGATTCCTGGTAAATACCAATATTTAGATGTATCAAGAACTTGACGCATTCCTACTGTATCACCATCGACAATATCAACACCAATATTCGTTCCAGATAAACTTCCATTTGGTGAAACTGAAATTTTATGCAGATAAAATATCAACATAATAATGATAATGATAATAAGGATAGATTCGATGGAAATTATTTATTACAAATTGATTGAAGTAGGAAATGTGTATGGTTGGCTGAGAACTTAGCGGTTTGATGTTTAAACACTAATTGCTAGATCAGAAAGATCTTGAGATTGATCTGATCAAGAGTGTTCTTCTAGGATGAATTACTTTCAAAGTGTTCTATCTGATATCAATTAGTACCATAAATGAAATCAGTATGTGAAGAGTACCATCCCCCCCCTACATAGTTAAAGATGCTTTTACTACTAAACCAAAAGCTCAGGATTCTAGTCAGTCAGTCAGCTACAACGTAGGACCAGACACATATATATGCATCGGTCTAAGTTGCTACACCTCATTAGCACAACAACATGAACACCAAATTCATACATGTAGTTACTTCAATGGTAGTAATATATAGAAGAGAGATTATGTATAAGGTTGTAGTACAAGTAGAAAGAATAAGTTCCTAGAAATAAAAGTATAAAGCAATTTTAATTTAACGGTTTAAAAGAGAACAGAAAGTGTATGCACTGACGCCATTATGATTGATTCTGAGCCATGTCACTCAGGGTTTTAGTAAGAAGCTGTAACTAACAGTTTTTGAAACAGACAAAGTTAGTGAGATTAATGAGAATCGCACAATATCATAAAGTGATCACTATTGGATGCCAACTAAGTCATTTAAAGATTAAGTGTTTCACAGGTTGAAATCATGAGTCATTTGAAGCTAGACCACCATTGAAAACCTGGAAGCACTGGACGGCCGTTTCGTCCTAGTATGGGACTCCTCAGCAGTGCGCATCCACGATCCCGCACCACGCGGTGCTCGAACCCAGGACCTACTGGCTTCGCGTGCGAGCACTTAACCATTAGACCACTGAGCCGGCATTCAACGGTGTTAATGTCTAACTTGAACCAATCCACGAAGTTGCGCCACCATACACCATTGTCTTCAGTGAGTTGTTATCTCACAACAGACCGGTTGAACTCCACTGGTAACGGCTTCTCACTAGAACTCCAGGAGTTTTTCCTGAAGTCAGTCACTAGTGAGCAGTTGATTATTATCAGAATGGGTTTTGTGGAGAGTTTTAGAAATTTCACAGGTTGAAATCATGAGTCAGTTGAAACTAGACCACCATTGAAAACCTGGAAACACCTGTGAAATTTCTAAAACTCTCCACAAAACCCATTCTGATTAAGTGTTTATTGACAATCTTGAATGTGATTGATTCGATTAACTGAAATCATTCCATCATACTAACCTATCAATCTTATATCATCTTAGAGAATGATAACAATATAACTGAAAGGATTCAGTTATCTTACATGTTACTACTGATAAAAATAGGATTATGAAAATGAAAAACAAACTATTAAATCAATCTTAGAAGGGATTTTTTGTGGATATTATAATAATTTCAATAGTTGAGATCATGAGTTAGTTGAAGCTAGATCACCATAGAAAACCTAGAAGCATTGGATGGCTGTTACAAATCTCGCCAGGCAGGATCGTGGATGAGCACTCACACTGAGGAGTCCCACAATTGGACGAAACAGCCGTCCAGTACTTCCATGGTTTTCCATGGTGATCTAGCTTCAATTGATTCATGATCCCAACTATTATTATTAATATTAAATGAATCATTATGTTCATTTTCTTGTAAATATAATTGTTTTACTTCTATACAATATACATACATGGTATAACAGATTGTTGAACTACTGATCGATTCACTATTGGTGTTGCTTCATATTGTGAATTATGTCTGATTGTCCCACTAAATATTGATTTGAAAACAAAAAGAAAAACAGAAAAAAAAGACAATTTATCAACTTGATATCATTTTAACATCAAATTGTATCATAAAGCAACTGTTAACCTGGAATCCTGAAGGGGAACAGAAAAGAAGAAAGCCGAAAAAATATATACTATGTCAGGAATGGGAAGCAGATATGAAAAGGATGAATAACAACTGGAAAGAACTTGAAAGGATTGTTGAGGACAGAGTTGGACGGAGAATGCTTGGATCGGTCCGACCGTTGCTGCTACCTTGATGTGATGGTCAGGCTTGCCTATCGTAATGAAGTAATCAAGCTATACTGGATTGGAAAATCGTTACTCAAGGTCCTACTATCGCCAGACAGGTCGGTTGAAGAACGGTAAGACTAAAAGCAACAAACCTAAGGTCCAAAGGCGAAGTCGTATTGCTGACTGTACAGAGGTGTAACGGCAGTAAGGTGTTTCACTCTGACAACCAGCATAACAGCAATGCTGCCTTCCCACAAGGAGGGGTGGGTTTAGAATAGGTCGACCCTAAAAATGCACACCTAGCCTTGTCCCACGGATATCCGTCTCCTATAGTAAAGTTCCAACAACTACGAAGCTTAAACGAAAACTACTCTTAAGAAGGTCTTATGTAACCGATCTCAAGCAGTTGTCCCTTGGGCACTGTAGTCACGCTCTCAGGTCACTAAGACCACCTCTCATCCAATTTCCTTTACAGATACCTCCAAAAGAACCCTTTCACAATGAAAGTTATAAATCAGTTTGAAGAATAAGGATTATGATTCACAGTTGGTGATTAGGGTTAGAAATTGAATCTAAGATTTTCATCACGAACTGACATCAGTTAAAATGCCAAGACGCTATTTGGTCAAATGATTAAATGAATTTCGTGCCAAAATCAACACTTGTTAGCCTAATTTGATTGATTCGTTCATAAATTATAACCACATTGTGAGAACAATTTTACTCCTTCTCATTCACTATCTTACAATTAGTAATATGCAAACTAAGTGACATCATGTCACTTCAGTAAAACAGTGTATAAGCATGATGAGAATAAAAGAAGTGAATAACTTACAGATATGGTGATTGTGGCCCAGATGTATGCATTTCACGATGATAATTTGTTGTTGCAATTGTACGGAAACCATCTTGTTGTTCTAATCCAGGAGCGTATGATCTATTCGCTAGTTGAAAAATATTATATCATTAATTGAAATCATTAATGTTAATTACCAGAATGGGATTTTTGTGGATATTTAATGGTTGAATTAATAAGTCAATTGAAGCTAGACCACCATGAAAAACCTGAAAGCATTGGACGGTATTTTCGTTTTATTGTAGGACTCCTCATCAGTGAGCATCCATGATCCCACTCGCAAACTTCAAACCTAAGAACATCTAAGCTACTGAGCTGTTCAACATTCAATGGTGTCAGTGTCTAACTTGACGATATTGCACCGCCGTCCACGAACGTCATCAATGAGTAACTGCCTATACAACAAACATGGTTGGACTCCATTAGTCACAGCTTCTCACTAGAACTCCACCAAATACCTCTGAGAGTCCATCACAAGTGAGCACATGTAGATCATTATGACAATGGGATTTTTATGGATTTTCTAATATTTTTTTAATGATCCTCGGTTCGAATCCCTCGAAGCAGGATCTTAGATGCGTACTGCTGACGAGTCCCATACTAGGACGAAACGGCCGTCCAGTACTTATAGTTCTTCCTTAGTGGTCTAACTTCAATTCGCCCATGAGTTCAACTATCAAAACTGTTAAGTTCAAAACATTTATATATATGTATAACCTATAAACACAGTCATCATGTTCACAGTTACACTATACACCAGATATAATCTAAGGTAACTAAGAGAATGAAAATAAAATACAAGCAATATAAGCAATACAAATGATTGAACTAATCAACTTGGTAATTGACTACTGAACATAGAACTCTATGAATTATCTCTGTTATAATGAAATGGTATAATTTAGCTTGATAGTTAAACGTTTGTTAAATGTTATGATTGTAAATAAGTAGTATATATAGTTAACTGTTAAATTATATGTTAATGAAACGAATAACCATGATTAATATGTAATCTATAACAAGCATTTCTTCTTAAATGACCATCACTTAAATTCATTTATAACTCTATAATATATTATATTAATAATTGGAATAAATGGCATCATTGTGACGTGTACTACTGATATTGATAGATATAAGTAGTATATATATCATCCTTTGAAAGTGAAATGCCTAGAGGTTGAAGGTTAAGAAGATTGAAGAAGAAAAGAACAAGAACACAGAATGGTTGGTGTGGAAATGTAGGAACAATAAAGTTTGAAGTGATTGATAGACATTTTGCAAATGAAGTATTTACTGTTTGGTTCTCAGATACTACACTAAGTGATTCTGTCATTTTGTATTCAAATATATTCGATTGTGAAATAGTGGAGAAGATGTGTAGCTCAGGTGGATGATTCTGATGAAGTTTTGTTCTCTGAGCTGGATGGTTTGATCGTGGAGCATTCATCGTTCTTTTGAACGACCAAACCATCCAGCTCAGAGAACAAAACTCCATGAAAATATTCGATAGTTCTCATTTTTGTTCTCGTTCACTACACTCTTAGCCAGATACATCAATAACTATGAATAGTCTTTTAAACATATAGTTTAATGATTATATCAGGGACTGATCTTGATCAAACAATCATTGAATACTATAAAGGATTGAGTCATTGATTTTTAGTACAAGATTCAATAGTGTTCATTAACCATGTCATCGGGAATAGAATCAAATACTTTCAAGTGCGGTAGCGATGGTTTTCTCTTCAGACGATTGAGTTAAAATCTGGTGACTTATATTTCAAACTTCATTCAATTAGGTTGTCCGATTATGATAAGTTAGAGATGTACATTCGAACATTGAACAATCTCCTGAAGCTTCAAATGTTAACGTGATTTTCAGTTAAGCAGAATTGTACACATAAACATCTTTTAACCTTCTCTATTTTCGGTTTCCAATGGACTTATTCAGTGTAATTATTGTATAAGATGTAGATTTACCTAGACTCGTGATGTTAGTCAGTTGACCGGCAAATAATACAACCAATTGAGTACAAACTAATCACTTTAAAGTCATAATAGTATTCAAGATATAGTTCTAATCTCTATTAGATTGTATTGTAAACTACTGTTCTTATCACGTATGATTTGCCAACTGTCTATTACGTAACATTTCTGAAGGTATATTATGTCCCCTGAACTGTATGAAGATTTCTAGACAAAATCATCATCAGTATCAACATACACTTTAGAAAGAAGTAAACAATTAGAATTTCTCCACCAAAATGACTACCAGCTTGTTCTACTGACTTAAGATTTGATTGATTGATTGATTGTTGTCCTAGTTCTATTGTATTCTATAAATATTCAATGAATCTGTAGTGTCGGTTGCTATGTTAAGCCCATATAACTTATTCTAGCTTCTGAGCAGACCATTCTTCTGAAGTCACATATGCCTTCTCTACTGCGCGTCATTTCTTTTCGCTCTCTTCTCGTCATTTGGATAGAACTAGAAGGGAAGGCATAGGACAGAGTGAGTTGGAGAATGCTGCTCCGCGGCCTATGCTCCATTGCGGGTAACAGGCGTAAATAATATAGATATATAGAGATTGATAAAATATTTCTTGATGAAGTAAGTTACTACTTTTTAAGTACAATAGTAATATCTCAAATAAACGATTGAATTAAATTGATCGATTTCAATGATTTAAAGAAAAGTTTTGTATATTCTAGAACTGTTATGATTATTATATGAATGACAGAGATAATGGTATTTTGATATTTGCTACTTATGTTTACAGGCATAAGTAGTATGTAACAGTGAGATGGTGGTTGGAGGTAGTCGACAGGAAACTCTGGACCCGGGTTTCGGGCCACTTGGCACTCGTCAGCATGGTGTACCTGCACTAATAAGGACTAGACACGCACGACTTTGATCGCCACCCAGTGATCAATCAATTGTGATTACATCTCGGTCCTACAGGAGGTCGGTCGCGGCTCGGATAGCTCAGTGGTAACGTCTCTGTGAAGCTGGGTGACACGACATCGAATCCGTCAGGGAGCACCAGTTCCCTCAAGATTACAGGTACACCTTGCTGACGAGTACCAAGTAGCACGAAACCCGGGTCCAGGGTTTCCTTTCGAGTACGTCCAACCACCATCTAATCTCAAACATAGTGCCCGCAGTGTCGAGTCATCTAGGCTGGTGGCACATTGCAACTTGGTCAATAGCATTAGATCTTCACTAATAAGGACTAGACACGCATGACATTGATCACCACCCGGTGACCAATCAATTGTGAGTATGTAAAAGTGTTCAGTAGTGGAATGTCTGCGATCAGAAAGTTGAGATGATTGTAATAAAATGACGAAAGAAGAAACTGAAAGCAAGCAAGATAATAAGATGAATCAAGGAATAATGAAGCTTGTACGAGACAATACGATGTATTTACATTTTACTAAACTGCTATTAGGAATGTCGTTAATTTACTTATAGCTCATTTACATTCACTTAACGGTACGTTTGATGAAATGTCGGTCACTGATACATGTCTTAAACATTTACAATGAATATTCGATAGCTACAACGTTTAAAAATATCTTAGACTTCTAAGAATAGTGGTTGGAGATAGTTAACAAGTAAACCTGAACTTAGGTTTCGTGCTGTTTTGCACTCATCAGAAAGATGTACCTATAATCTTAAGGAAACTGATACTTTCTGACGGATTCGATCACATATCATCCAGTTTTACAGTCAGAGATATTACCAGGTTGATAGGATTGGATCTATACTGAGTAGAATTTGACATAGATGACATTGATCCTTCCCTAGTGATCAATCAATTGATATATTGACATATATATATATATATATATCATCTGTGTTAGAAGTGAAATGAACTGTTATACACTAAACACTATTATCAATTATTGATCTAGTTAATGTGATATTCATGTCAATATCCATACAGAATGAAATGAACCCTTGGAAATAAAAAAAAAAGGGATAAACATAAACAGAACATCACTCAAATGATAGATTTTGGTTAAGATGAATCAATAAAAACAAGGAACATCTAAATGAATTATGTCATCATCAGAGTAGTGGTGGTGGTGGTGGATTAGCATCAATAGGATACCATAATTTGCGTTACATTATCAATGATAAATAAGCTTTATTAGATGATTGTTATTATTAGTTATATGAAGCGAATTTAAGAAGCGATGGATTTCATTTACCTAACTTATTATTATGACTAGATATTGGATAATATTGTTGATTAGATGATGATGATAATAATAATAATCGTTGTTTCTGTGTCATTTCTTGAATATTCTGTGTAAGAGTTTGCCTGGCATATGAATTCCTATTCATAGATGTTTGATTTAATAATTCCAATGATTGATGATCCATAGAATTCCATTTATTATTATTATTATTACCATGACTACTATTATACACTAGATTATTATGATGAGGATGATGATCATGATGATGAATGATAGGTAGTACAGTTTTATTGATACTTGAAATTCGTGATGAATGACCAGTATTAGTGAAACCAACTAAACGTCGATTGATAGATGGACTTAATAATGCTTGTGTAGTTTGACTATATGGTATATCAATAGTACTACGTTGCATTCTTATTGGACTATAATAATCTTTACTAATAGATCGTTTTATTCCTGATATTGATAGATCTATTCTTCCAGCGGATGAATGAGGTCGATTAAACAATGTTGGAAATGTTGATAAACCTGAAAGAAAGGTGATTGATTTATAAAAGAGTAGTAGAATGATTTGGTATAGAATTATTTGTCGTTTTTCTTTTGTACATTAATGCTTATTTACTTACTTACGCCTGTTACTCCTCGTGTAGGAGTATAGACCGATCACCAGCATTCTCCATCAAACCCTCTCCTCAACAATCCTTTCCAGCTCCTTTCAGTTCCCATTGATGCTTTTCATATCTGCTTCTATTTCCCGATGTAATGTGTTCTTTGGCCTTCTTTTTTCCGCTTCCCTTTAGGATTCCAAGTTACGGCTTGTCTCGTGATGCAGTTTGATTATTTGTGTAATGTATTTCCTATTCATTTCCATCGTCTTTTCCTAATTTCCTGTTCATCTGGAAGCTGGTTTGTTCTCTTCTAGAGAAGACTGTTGTTGATGGTATCCGGCCAATGGATGTTGAGTATCTTGCGTAGATAGCTACTTATAAGTACTTGTACTTTATTGATAGTGGTTATTGTAGATCTCCATGTTTCAGCTCCGTATTGAATATTCTCACTTTGATATTGGTTGACAGACAGTTGTTTTGAGTTCCATATGTTCATCAATTGTAGGAATAAGGCCCTTGCTTTGCCAATCCTCGCCTTTAGGTCTACATCTGAAACTCCTTGTTCATCGATGATGCTTCCCACGTATGTGAAGGATTCTACATCTTCCAGAGTTTCACCATCAATGTACATTAATAATTGGTTGGTAAATGTCAATATACTCTGATCATTGAACAGTTATATAATGTATTTGTTATGAAGTATTTATCATTGGTAACTATGTTAACATATTTGCAATTCCTTAATGAATATCACTATTATTGGATAGAAGTCTTTAGATACTGACATAGTAACCGCTTCCTAAACTTCTATCATCTTTGATACTTCAACTCCAAATGGATTGCGCAAATATGGAAGATACATTATGAAGGTTAGTTTACATACAGAAAACACTACATATGTATATATATGGGATATCATGTAAGTTATTTAATAGATGATTCTTAGATTCTTAGGAATTGATCAAATCGTTTTAAAGGATTCCGGCCACTGCATCCTTTACAAACACTACTGAATTGTATTCCATAAGTAATATATATAGAACCGTTTTTCTTTCTTTAAATCGGTAATAGGACTGATGATATTCATGTAAACATCTTATTAAAAGTGTACCTGAAGTTTATGTTGCTGATGATGTTGTTTAAAAGAACGATGAAAGTTCCATAAACAAATTATCGAGCTCAGAGAATAAAACTCCATCAAAATATAAGTATATAATTACATGTAATTAGTGGATATTTTCAAAAAATGATAGTCAAGAAGGCCATCACCTTCTCGATACTTATTATGTTAATTATGTACCATTAGTGAAATGTATATATTATAAAAGTATTAAAGACAAGTACCATAAAGAGTCCGCTGAAGCCTAGGGTAAATACCATTAAGCCAGGGTACATACAGTTCAGCACAAATCCAGATGCATGCTTCATTATATATCTTTGGGTCATGATAGTGATCTTTCCACAGGTTCATCTACAGAAACCTTGTTACAACTGTTACTTCACCTAAATAGTGAAATTAGGTCATCTTCTTAACATTAGTCGAGCGACAAGGTCACTACAACGAAACCAATTCAACGACTTCACTAAACCATTCAATCGGTAGTAGCGAAGGAGATTTTGATGAAGAGTCATCATATACATCAATGAATAATACGACAATAGGGAATTTGATAAATCACGTAATACAATAATGAAGGTTTCGTACGAAGCATAAATGGAACATTATGAACCTATTGCCATTCTCACAAAAGTTGACCCTTTTACAAACTATTTAGACGATACTAATTATCATAACTATTCTAAGCAAAGATGGATAGTGACTAGCAGTGAAATCCAGGACAAACATTTCGTCCTATTTGGAACTGATCGGTTTGGTGTACCTCCACATCGCAGAATTGTTGATGTTCGCTCTGGGACTCGAACTCAGTACCGTTCGCTTCAAATGCCATTACTTTATATGACCTATTTTATAGATTTGGGAAATTCAACTTAATAATAGAACTCATTCCATAGTCATACTCTCATAATATATGAAATCACACCTAAATAATAAAGGAGAAACAATAAACATTATATCATTAAAACTAACCACTTGGTGTTGTAGCACGAACTGATCTAGCTATAGAACCAGTTGGTGGTTCCAAGTCGTGTACACCACGACCAATTGGTTGTAATGTTATCGTTTCCATTTCTTCTAGAACAGCTCGACTACCCACTGATCTGGAATCATGTAATTGTCGATTTGAAGCTTGCTAAAATATTCATTATACAAACAATAATATTTAATAAACATAATGAATGATAATCATTATCATATAGAAATCTAATTTATTTACAGTAAATCTTGATAACTCTTAGGTTATTTCTCTTCTGAACTTATCCTCGACAACCTTCATATTCTTCAAATAGAACGTGTTCAGAACTATCGATCAGTATATCACTTATTCAGTGTATGTGGAATTATCATCAAAGATTTCACTTCAGTGCCTAATCATTGATTATGTTAGCGTCTTTTATCTACTATGGGAGAAAACAAACCAACTTCCAGCTGAAGAAGAAATTAGGGAAAGACGATGGAAATGGATAGGAAATACATTACGCAAATCAGCAAACTGCAACCACTAACTTGGAATCCTGAAGGGAAACGGAAAAGAGGAAGGTCAAATAATACATTACATCGGGAAATAGAATTAGATATGAAAAGGATAAATGAAAGCTGGAAATAACTGGAAAGGATTGTTGAGGAGAGGGTTTGATGGAGAATGCTGGTGATTGGCCTATACTCCTTCACGAGGAGTAACAGGCAAAAGTAAGTTAGTCTTTTATCTGGTATATTGAACTGCACCACACCAACAGACAGTTGAAAATAACTTCACCGTGAATTATGACTATTACCAGATCTTTGGCTTATTCACAGGTAGATCTAAGTAGATCTAAACTACACCAAGCCAGATTGACTATGAAAGTAATACAATCTTCACAAATCCCCGTACTGATAATTATTAGATTGTAGCCCTACGAACAGAAAAAAATGATAATATCTATCACAGAATGATTTTATTAGGAAGAGTTAAGGATGAATTGGATGATAGGTTCATCCTATTGTGAGACTCTTCAGTAGTGAGTATTCACGATCCTACCCCACTACTCACACTGAGCGCTCTACAACAAAAAACAAAAGTAATATTGCGCTTATTTTAAAGTCTAACGTTTCTATACTTTTGACTACGTATGAGATCGTAGCTGAGCTTTATAGTAGGGCTTCGGACGTCTTATACTTTCTGGTATTCAGTAATTTTTTGTATTTTTTCGATGTATATCGGGAACCTTCATCAAAACGTAACTAAGCACTTAGAAAATAATCAAATTCTTCAAGTAATATGCTTTTGATGAAAAAAAAAGGAAAACACAGTGAGGAGACCATAAAGCTCAGATATGAAACAGTTATTCCATTTAATCATAAACAGTCATTATGTGCCTTATACTAGTCTTTTAGATGGTCTGTTTAGATTAGATCTTCGTACCGTACAGTAATCATCAAACTGCATCACTAGGCAACCGCTAAATTGGAATCTTGAATGGGAATCTTATGTATCGACAAGAATAATGAATGGTAACTTTTGGAATCTATTGATGGTCCAATACTAAACGTATATTTCTATTGTATAATTATTAAGTAACTAAACTATTCATACTCATATTCCTCTTATTATAAACTTTATTTTAACCTATGAACTGTTATCATACGTTTTACAATTCTTGAGTTATACCCAGTCTATCAATTACTATCTCCCATATTCACAACCACATTCGGCTAAGTCTTGTACAAATGTTGTTTCTTATTTTATTGGTACGTTGTGGTCTGTTTGATTGGTATAAAAACTCAGTATGTTTGAAATATAAGGATTCATATTACGAAGGCTGAGACTGGTGTTCTGGACTTAACTGACTGGGCTAGGCGGAAAGCAGGACCAATCATGACTCTAGGCTCCTCGCACGTGTTTTACGCGTTCGTGGTCCGATCGATAATTTGCTTCTCCCTAATTGGCGGTCGCAGGTTATAACAAGGAACAGAATAGGGGAATGCCGAAGAACATACTATATCATGAATTGGAAACAGACATGAAATGGATGAAGAACAATTTGTAAACAACTGAAAACAATTTTCCAAGACAGGATTCGATAGAGAGTACCGGTTAGTGACCTATACTCCTTCACGAAGCATAACCGTGTCTCTACTCGAAATCAAAATATCAAAAAAATATTACATAACTCATAATTATACTTACACTATTTCGCATCTAAAAACAAACATACAAATTTTGTTCAATAGTGAATTTGACATTAAGAATAGAAGTTTGTTAAGTCATATAAACTGTGTCAGAAACTTTCTTTACTACTTTAATCAGTCCAATCACTTCTATTGACTGAGGGTTAAAATGGTTAGATATGAGAAGATTTCTCAATAATCAATACAAAGTTTGAGACGAAACTCATATTTTGTTTGGTATTGGTTAGATAAAAGGGGAATTGTTTATTATTCTGAAGGAGCTGATGTTACCTATGAGATATTGTAGTGAACAGAACATGGGGGGGGGACAATCGACTGTATTTGACACACCACTTACAGGACTTCTTAATGAAATCTAACAATCGTATAGTAAATGCTTAACTTGCAAAATGTCTATTATTTGTCTCTAAATGGCTCACACTTCATTGTTCTTGCATTTTCATACAAATTGCATCCTGTTTCCATTCTTTACTGTTCGATCGTCTTGTCTCTCCGCTGCCAGACCTTCTGTTCACGACTAACATCATCTACTACTTATGTCAATATAAGTAGAACACACCATAATATGAATGTATGATCCTAAATTATTCAAACTACAATTGATCATTGATTAATGAATTAGTTTTGTACAAAAATGATCAGATATCATATCTTCAAAGAAAGAAGAATGGGACCTATTAAACTTACCCAATCTTCTGTTGTTCTTCTTTGTTCTTGCATTCGTCTCATATTTTCTTTATGAGCTGAATAAGTTGAATACATTGGTGGTTGTTTGCATGTTGAACTATTCCTTAAATTGGTTTCTAAATAATTTTTTCAAAAAAAACAACAACAAACAAACATATATGATGTAATAATGGGTTATTGTGGGACTACCCACAGCAGTGCGCATTCACGATCCCATGTCGTGAGATTAGAACTCAGGATCTATCGATCTCGAGCACGAACGATTAACCACTAGACCACTGAACTAATCGGCATCCAACGGTGTCATTGTCTAATTTCAACCAATCCGCTAAACTGCACCATCGTTCACTATTGTATTCAGTGAGTTACCATGTCAAAACAGACCCGATTGTCATTATTATTCGAAACTTATCCATAGGCTATATATGTTAATAAATTGACTCTTGAAGAAACCTACTTTTCAATAGAGACTATTTACAACGTTTTTATCATTTGATGAGATAAATGACGAATATTCATAGTTGAGCAACAGTGGCTGGTATTAACAAGACGGATATATAATATTTGAGATTGACTAAAGGTCGTCTAGAGACTTGAATGTTTCGTGTTTGATCCCTATTGTGTGGTTGTGGATACGCACTACTGTGGAGTTTTCATTATGAGCCAGCTATTCAATTGTGACTAGTTTTTAACAGTTGTTTAATCAAAGTTATTGAGTTATGTAAAGCTTCAAATTCAACAGTCTTTTAAACACACAACAGTAGTAATGAAATAATTCTATACCTACGATCTAGAGCAAGATGGAAAACTGATGCATCTACAATAAGGAAATCGATTTTGAATAAACTGATTACAGTTTCACACCCTCTCAAACTCTCTCACTTAATCATATTCACAGAAACAGATTAATTCGACAGTAACGGACTTTATGGAACCAATGGTTAAGCCGCCGTAATAGCTGCTTTACAAACTAATTTCAAGCTAAGCAGTATTTCATGTTTTGATAGATATTGGCTCGACATCGATAAATTCCCCGGCTATTTCGGTCAGAAAGCGTTTACTCGGTGATACGTATACGAATGTCTGTTGTTAACGAAGTGTCATACATCTCTTTGTTGATGTACATACGCCACATTATTGAAAGTAAGATAAGTAAGCTCCTCAGCGAAGTAACTCTGTATAGGAGGCTAATGAGTAATATATTAGTCGTATGTAATAAGGAGTTAGACGTATCTTGGTTATTAGATAAATTCGTTAATGTATAGAATGAGATACCACTACTTATAATGAAGAAAACAATAACCAACTGCCTTTTTTTAAACATAATTTTAGACGAAGAAAGGATGAAACTGTAAAACGATCGGTTCATAGGATGTCAACCTGAGCTTGGAAATATTTGAACTTCCACAGTTTCTATCCATTACAGTACAAACAACGTTTGGTAAATTGCCTATACAACAGAACTCAACGAGTATACACTACAAATCTACTTGAGGAGGTGACAAAACTGCTAACCGAAAAGATTATTCGCTGTAGTTTATCAATTAGTGTAAAAGTAAGCTAACAAGAAGACTGCTGGATTCCGTTACGAAGTAAAGGATATATATCTCATATTAACATTTAAAAGAGAGTCAAATATCATAAGTTTAAGAAAGAGACTAAAAGTAGACATTAAGAAAACATTCTATGCTGTTAAACCTATGATTTCACATAGGCCTAGACATTACATAACAGATTACGTCACATCCTGTTGCATTTACTAATTCTCATGTTCATGTGCCCCCAAATGCCCTAGTACGGCTGAGAGTGGGCTGGCGCCACACTCTCTCGAAATGCCCTCACACGGCCACGCGTACACAGCCTCTGCCAGGAAAGTCCTACTCACTGCCTTCTCGCACCACATTTGTTGTTTACGAAACTGAGAGGACGAAAAGCGAATTTCCGGAGCTGTGGAAAACATATAGCTAGATAACTTCAGAATCAGTTAATGTCATGCACTTTGATAAATCTGTGAGGCAGACATCCATATTCATCGAATTGTTAAGAATGAATTCTTAGGTTCATGGAAGCTAGACAATCTACCCATAGTAATCTTTAAGCTATATTACGATCTATGATGTTATAGGAACGTTTTATATTGGTTTCGTTGTTTTTCCCTTACCTTTGTTTACCTTTATCATTTTATGTTTATTTGAACTTTGATTTATGTAACCTTTATTCGTTTTCATAGATGTTTTGTTAAGTAAAGCACAAACAGACCATAATTTGTAGGTTAATTGTTTCATCTTATTGCTCTATCAAAGTTTACAAAAGGGTCTAATTGTTTTAAATCTGTGCTAGATGAAACTAAATTGGTTGGGTATGAGATAATCATTCACTGAAGGTGATAAAAGATGATCACCCAATGTCGTGAACTGTCAGTCAGTCAGTTAGCTATAACGTAGGACGAGGCATATATATGCATCGGTCCAAGTTCCCACATCTCATTAACACAACAAGATGGACACCGGATTCATACAAGTAGTTAATTCAATGGTAGTAATATATAAAAGAAAAATTGCATATAAGGATATAGTACAGGAAGAATGAATTAGTTGGTAGAAATAAAGGTGTGAGGTAATTTTAATCTAACGGTTTAAGGAAGACAATGAGTGTATATACCTACACCATTGTAATCGATTTTGAACCATGTCACACAGAGTCTCCAACCATCGATTACGACAGACTCGCTTACCCCAACTAAGGAGGTTGCATCTACCAACATGATTCAGACCAGAATTTAGTGGCATCAAGGACTGACGCTATGTTTTGGTTTGGCTGCCCCTAATTTTATTCCATCCATCTCGAACACTAGTCAGCATTGCGTGTCGTGGTGATCGGTGTTCAGGCATACGCAGCACGTGACCCAACCATCTCAGTCGATGAAGACTCACAACCTCATCAACTGATTTACCATCATCATTCCCTAATACCCTGCGGCCGAAACTCATTATTACTTTCCCGATGATCCCAGCAGATCCGGGCAATATTTCTAAGACATCTGTGATCAAACACTATTACCTTACGACTATCTTCTACACTAACTCGTCACATTTCTTAGCCGTAAAGTGGAACAGAACGAACTGCTGCACAGTATACTCGTCCCTTAATTGATAGACGGATAGCTTGCCTTCGCCATAGGTGATGACGTAAGTTGGCAAAAGTCAAACGAGCTTTTTGAATTTGTTCAAAGATTTCGTCAGTAATACCGTTGAATTCCGACTCAGTAGACTAAAAGTTAAGTGTTCGCGCATGAAACCGAGGGCACTTGGTTTGACTTCTCGCTACGAAACAATGGATTTGCACTGATGACGAGTACGATAGTAGGATGAAATGACCATCCAGTGCTTCAAAGTTTTCAACAGTTGTCTAAGTTAGATTGATTTCAGGTTTAAATGCAATTTAATACATACAATATTTTTTTGTATAATTTAATAAATTATAAAAGTGAATAATTTCTACATACCTGACAACCATGCAGTTCTAGTCATTGTATTAGGTCCACTAATATTCATCTGACTTGATGTTCTTTGAGGTTGAACTTTTAAAGAAAGACAATAAAGAAAAAAACAACAACGTTGTCATAAGAACAGTATGATATAAAGGAATTCAGTGTAGTACATTGTTTAATAATTAAATTCATGAGTCAAGTGAAGCTAGACCACTATGGTAAACCTGGAAGCACTGGACGGCCGTTTCATCCCGCTCAACAATCCGTATCCATCATCCTGCCTGACAAGATCTGAACCCAGGACTTACTAGTGTCGCGCGCGAACGCTTAACCTCTACACCACTGAGTCGACTTTGTTATTTGACTAAAACTTCAAATTTAACTGAATAGAATAACAGAATGTTGGGAAGAAATTCGAAAGATTTCAAGAACATCAATGAATGATATAATTATAGAATTGTTATTTGTTCTTAAATGAGTAGCTCTGAAGAATGAACACTTTGTCTATTTCATTTAAAAATCTTGTAAAAATAGCAATGAAACTGATACTTTAATCATTATAATAATTCTTATAGGGAACATCAACAGATCAGGTATGTCATAGGTACATTCAATTGACGAGTCATAATTTAGAACAAACACGCTTCCTGGATTCCATTATTAGGCATCATTCATTATTGACAGAAAACTGACTTCGTTTTTACACTCAGAACAAAGGAGATAGGTAATAATGTTTTGATCATTGTATTCATATTACACGAAATAATTGTCATGATGTAATAAGAATGTTTCAAAAAAAAGTGATAGATATATCAAGTATAGTGTAGCAGCAGTCTCTGCATCAGTAGGCCTCAACATACACAAGAGGAAAACCAAGGTCCTCAAATTCAAAGCGGAGAACAGCAATCCAATCACTCTTGATGGCGAAACTCTGGAAGATGTAGAATCCTTCACATACGTGGGAAGCATCATCGATGAACAAAAAGGTTTAGATGCAGACGTAAAGGCGAGGATTGGCAAAGCGAGGGTCGCATTCCTACAATTGAACTCAAAACAGCTTTCAACCAATATCAAAGTGAAGATCTTCAATACGAACGTCTAAACAGATCTACTGTACGGAGGTGAAACCTAGACAACTACAACAACCACCATCGAGAAGGTACAAGTATTTATAAATAGCTACCTTCGCAAGATACTCAACATCCATAGGCCGGATACCATCAACAACAGCCTTCTCTAGAAGAGAACAAACCAGCTTCCAGATGAAGAAGAAATTAGGACAAGACGATGGGAATGGATAGGACATACATTACTCAAATCATCGAACTAAATCATGAGGCAACTACTAACTTGGAATCCTGAAGGGAAACGGAAAAGAGGAAGGCCAAAGAACACATTACATCGGGAAATAGAATCAGATATGAAAAGGATCAATAGCAACTGGAAGAAGATGGAAAGGATTGTTGAGGAGAGGGTTTGATGGAGAAAGCTGGTGATCGGCCTATACTCCTTCACGAGGAGTAACAGGCGTAAGTAAGTAAGTAATATATCAAAAATGAAATGGGTTGTGTTTTTAGTGTGTGCGTCTCTCTCTCTCTCTCGCCCTTTTTCTTTTACTAAACCCCCTCTCTGTCCCTTTTTTTTACTTTCCCCTCCCTCTCTCTCTATCCTCTATTCGAATCATATGATTAACTGTCAGCTTCACGTTAATTTTCTTAGAAAAAAAAAGAAATATATTTGTAATTGAAATGTAGTTTATATACAGAAACTATATAAAATGTATCAGCAGTATGTCAGTAGTATATACATACCTTATCATTGGTATACAACAATATGTGATGAATGAAGGATACTTAAACACACTACAACTACCTAATTGTTGAATCTATGAAGTAGAATCATTCACATGTAGTGATCATATGATGTTATTATTATTATCATCATTACTATTACTATTATTATTACTATGATTGTTATTCAACATTGAATCATTCCATTTTAAAGAAAAAATTTCAAAACTATTTGAAGTTTTGAAATATTCATGTTAGCTGGTTTGTTCAATGATGTTTACAAATACAACATGGTGATCATCAACTGAATTATACTTGATAGAGAAACTTTGAACGAGATGGAAGTTTTCATATATCTGGGTAGCATTATCGATGAACAAGATGGATTAGATGAAGATATGAATGTAAAAGGTATACAATGTATAGGCATATGGAACTCAGAACAAATGTCTATCAACTAATATCAATGTTACAATCTTCAATACGAGCGTGAACAGAGGTAGTTTTATTGTACGGAGCTGAAACTTCGAGAACTACTACTATAACTATCGTCAAATGGGTACAAGTATTTATAAACAATTGTCTATACAAGATACTCAATATCCGTTGATCTGGTACCATCAATAACAGCCTACTGTGGAAGTGAACAAGTCAACTTTCAGTTGAAGTGGAAATTAGTAAAAGATGATGGATGTGGATAAGATATATATTGGGGAAATCATCAGAAACTGCATCACGTAGCAAGCGTTAACTTGAAATCCTGAATGGAAACAACGAAGAGGAAGGGTAAAGAACACACTACGTCGAGAATTAGAAGCAGACATGAAAAGGATGAATAACAACTAGAAAGAATTGGAAATGATACATCCATGACAGATTTGGTTGGAGAATGTTGATGGATGGCCTGTCATCCTCTATGAAAGGTAACAGACAGAAGGTCCTGGATTCAAACGTCGCATGAGGGACCGTGTATGCGCACAGCTGAGAAGTCTCATAGTAGGACAAAACGACCGTCCACTGCTTCCAGGTTTTCCATGGTGGTCTAGCTTCAATTGACTCATGAATTCAACTATTAAAAAATATTTACATTATGAGAAAGAACAAAAAATAAGACGACTGTACAGAATTCTGATAAGTTCACAGAACTGACAATAAAAGCCACTAGACTCTTTTTAACTACTTCCGATTGGAATCATTCATTTAATGATGTACATTCAATGCATAATCATGCAACAAAATAAGTACAATCATACAAGACCAAAATCATTCAACATACCGTATATTAATAGTACTATCTGATAATAAAAGTATACATGCATTTAAGATAACTTCGCCGTGGAGCTCCTCTGGAGCTACTGCCGCTTTTAAGGTTAAATAAAGTAAGAGGATTGGGCATAGCGTTATCGACCCATCCCGGTAGAAAACAAAAAAATAATAATTCAAATCATGCATTCAGAATGAATGATCAATGATCAACGTAGTGTGGCAACTCGAAATGATGTACGTACGTACGTACGTACGAAGTTCTACGTTGTTACTGACTGACTAACTGACTGATAAAAAAATTGAACAGAACCAAGTCAAATATACCATGTTTACATAAATCAATATAACTGACTGAAAATAGAGAAATGATAAGTTGTAATTATTAGGATTATATCATGATTAAAAATAGTTGATAAGCAATAAATACTAATCAGATTTGATCATGGACAATTGTACAACGTCAAATACCACTTAACATTTGCATCATTCCAGTATGGAATGAATTATTCAATAGTGTAAGCTATATGGCTATGTAGAGCTGAAGGTCTCATATGAGACTGGAGGTTCGCCATCGGTATTGTGGATGGTTCAGCATTACTTTGGCAAGTTTTGCTAACTTTTCATGCACGAAATTGGTTTGCTGGTAAACCGATTTCATTTATACTGGTGATTGCTTTTCAGTGTTCTCGAGGGTCATTCTAATTGGGACATTGTAAGGCATGTCGCCATTGCTAACATAATGAGTTTGACTGTCGTGTAAGCGGAATAGGTCAACTTTGATCTATTCATGCTGTGCATAATTGATTCAAGCGATCATTGATCGGAATAACTATACATGTGATGTGAATGTGTATATGAATGGTGCAAATGGTCCACCAGGGTGCTTGATACCTGTGTGGTTGCATCACAGAATTGAGCTTTACTATTCAGATTGTAACGTTAAACCCTATACGGTGTCTGGCTCTCCTGTGAAGCGGGATTGAGCTGTACTGTTTGGGTTGTCACGTGAAAGTCCGGATGGTGTCTGGTTCTCCTGAAAACCAATGTAAAATTACTCTGGCACACAAGGGTATATTATATAGCTGTGAATATATATATATAGTTCTATCAATGTGTGTGTGTGTGTGGTGAAGGAGTAATTCTTGAGATGCTGGAGAAGATTTGTAGCTCAGGTGGACAATTTTGATGACGGCTTGTTTTCTGAACTGACTGGTTTGATTGTGGATCTTTCATCGTTCTTCTGAACAACATCATCAGCCCAAATTTCAGGTAGAAGTTAATAAATTCTAACATTTCACTTCTTCCTGAAGTTTGGGCTGATGATGTTTTTTAATATGTTTAAACTTATACACAGTTTTTTGCGCCTTTCAGTTAACACACACTGATGCTTCACCTAATATGCATTTACTTTATGTATGTAATTTTCATCATAAACTGACGTTAATGACATTTTTAATGAACTCTAAAGGAAGATGGGTAGCTGTACCACCATAGATTAGAAATATAAGGATAGAACAGCCCAATACCGGAACAAACTTGGTACTTTCAAGATATGTGGTCAGAGCAGTACTATATGAAACCAACGAGTCGTGCTGTAATGGTCAAGATTTATTCAACTTTTGCATACTATCATAAATAACTGTCTGTCCTCCAACTCTGATTTACAGTTAACCCCTTTCAGAGTGAGTAATTTTATGATGGGGACAACCGAATGTATTTGAATACAAAATTACACAATCCTACATATAATACTTCATTTGCAAAACATCTACCAGTTTATCGCAGACTTTATTGTCCCCTCATTTTCATATACCAATCACTCTGTGTTCCCATTCTCTCCTTCTCAATCTTCTCAATTTTCTTCTTAAAGACATTCCATTCTCGATTGGTGTTACATATTACTTATATATTACTTATATATCGATATAAGTAGCTTACATCACACTAGGTTTGAATATAATTTATATCATGCTTTAACATTGCTTTCATTATTGTATTGTATATTTGAATAATAACTGTGTAGTTAAAGACTTCATTTACTAAAATCTAATACCCCTCCCTCCGGTTCACACTCCTCTCAATCCACTTCAAATGAGTACTCTTTTTAAATTAAATCTGAATGATAGACATTTGTGACAGGAAATATTCTTGTCAATAATGAATCATCATTTCTAGTTACTATGGTGGTTAAAATGAGGTTAAATCAATTGATCAAACATTCTTTATCTTTTTTTTAAATTAGAAAAGAAAAACAGTTTACCTTTCGTTGAAGAGCATTGATAATTTAACTCTTCTTCAATATCTGAAAATGAGAATCAAACTCAATCGAGATGATAAAGAAAAAAAACTGACAATTAAAAGTTTATTTCGAAAAAAAAATTCCCATGGTAACTAATCTTTGATTAACATGTAAATCACTGATCCCATATGCCCTGGTACGACCGAGAGTAGGGAGAGAGTCAACTCTGCCTCCACAAATGCTCTCACATGGCCACTTGCATACAACCACTCCAAGGGAAGTCCTACTGACTGCCTTCTCGCACCACATATGTTGTCTACGAAATTGAGAGGACGAAAAGCGAATGTCCGGTGCTTTACCCTGGTGGGTGGACACATAAAGTCCACCTAAGGGAGTTGGTAAATCGTGATTCTAAACCAATGGTGCACATGGTCTCCAATTCCTGAGGGACCAAACGGCATATGAACCAATCGTTGGTCACCGGCTACCATTGAACTACATCTTACGTTGTTCCACTGCTTTGTGGATCAGATCTTTAAATCGAGGGTTCCGAGTGTGACCCCCAAAGAAAACCACCTGCTTCGGTTCGGACACCCAGGCAGTATCACAGCCCTCACACATATCAAATGTGATTTGTGTATCGCTTATGTACTTAGTGCCCCCTTGTACCAGTATTTATGTGTTCAAATAAATAAATAAATGAAATGCTTAATGAATTATCATCTAGTTGATGCAGTAACCAAGTTTCAGGTGGACCCGATGAAAAAGTCTTACACACCAGAGTTTAAAGAGGGGAGGTGTGAGGAAGGCTCACTGGTGAACTTGAGGAATCTCTAAGAAGCTCAGAAAGAGCCAAAGATATTCCATCCAGTCGTCTTTTTTGAGAATATTCCAGAATCCCTACATATAGCTTTCCTATCGGACAAATGATAATAACCCCCATATATGCGGATTGGAGGACAATCATGATGATTTCGTTTTTACTAAAAACTACAAATACTTGATAGTTTTGTACCATAATTGACACTGTTTGGAATGAAATTCCTTTCACTAGTCTTTTGTCTTCTCATTTGCGACTTAGGTGGGTTCTAGCGTTCGTGTGCTCAAGTGGTACGTAGTATATTAAGAATCTAGGGTCTAGATATAACGGAGACAATTGTCAGGAAGACACAACTACAATTTAGAGCTTATTTATGTTCTCTATGGAATTCGAATTCATATCACTAAATGTTATAGCTCAAGAGATTACTATCACACTATTTAAATCATGATTAACTTTATTTAGGAATGAAACATTTTTACTGATTGGTTACTTACGAATATAATGATATCACTCTGTTACTCAAGACTGAATCGATTAAAAGTTGGGTTGCAGTTTGAGATCTAGTAACTGGACGTCAATAACTTTAATCATAAAATCTATAATACGTGTAAATCATCAAGATTTTTTATTCTAATGTTGATGACTGTCTTGCTCCCCCCCCAAATGATCTAAACCTATGACTGTAGACTAGATCAAATGTACAACCTTCAGAGAATAAATGAGAGGGATTTCAATTCTAGATAATTTATCTTACTGTTCTATCGTCATCCACTACTATACATGAAACCTTTCTGATTCCCATAGAAATGAACTCAATTCATTGGTTTTAGTATTATAGATATTAAGGTATAGCATGATTGGATTGTACTCTAACAACTAAAAACATATCTAATTTACCTTATATGATGTAAAGGGTATAATACAGTAACAAAATGTACTATATATCGGAATGAAATCAATAACCAGTAATTGATGGTTTTCAATAGTTCTCTTGTTAACCTTGATCAATATTAAAGATAAACATTCAATAAACTTATTTATTAACTTGGTGTTGTTTGACTTGTAACTTCCCATTGTTATTTAGGACTGGAATTGATCAATCTCATATTGACATATGTGGGTCCTGTGCGGACAGCCTCGATATAGCTTAAGTCACAAGCATTTTAAGCAAAGATGGATAGTGACTAGCATTCGAATCCAGTTTGATGCACGTTTCGTCCTATTTGGGACTCGTCGGCTGGATGTACCTGCATCATAGACTCGTTGATGTTCACTCCAGGACTCCATCTTTGATTAAAAACTTATTGATTGTTCAATAATTCAAAGTCATCCAGTCTTTGAATTAGTAGGTCATTTATTCAGATGTGCATGTTTACGTAGATGTTTTTAAAAAAAACTTACGTTTTTCAGTTTTTGTTTCTTCTGTACGTTGATGAGTTCTTGAATCACGTTGAACTGATGAATAGTGTATGGTTAAAGAAAAAAATTTTATCCATAAATTTTTCTCAATAAAAGGTTGTGGAGATTATTAAGTTTTTGATGAGATCATGAACCGATTGATGTGGGACTACCATTGAAAACCTGGAAGCATTGGATGGCCCTTTCATTCTATTGTGGAACTCCTCAGCAGTGCGCATCCACCATCTCGCTCGTGGGATTCGAATCCAGGCTGAACACGGCTTCTCACTAGAACTCCGAAAATTCCCTCATAAAGCTAGTCACTAGTGAGCACATGGTCCCGCGAGTGGGATCGTGGATTCACACTGCCGAGGAGTCCCACAATAAGACGAAATGGCCGTCCAGTTCTTCCAGGTTTTCAATGGTAGTCTTGCATCAATCGCTTCATGATCTCAATCAAGAACATAAATTTTTCATTTCGTTCTAAGTAAACAAATGACATCGATATATTTTTGAAGGAAGATACAATGAGAAGTCTACTGTTATTTACCCAATACCATCAGTAACAGTCTACTGTGGAAGAAAATAAACCAACTTCCAACAGAGGAGAAAATTAAGAAAAGACGATGGAAGTGGATAAGACGTATATTGAGGAAACGATCAAAACCTGCATCACGAAGTAAGCGCTATCTTGGAATCCTGAATAGAAACGGAATAGAGGAAGGCCGAAGAACACACAGCGTCGAGGACTAAAAGCAGGCATGAAAATATGAATAGTAACTGGAAACAATTGGAAAGAGATGTCCATGACAGAGTTGTATGGAGAATACTGATGAGCAACCTATGCTACTCCTTGAGGGGTAACAGGCGTAAGTAAGTAAGAGTAAGTAAAGAAGTAATAATCATTTTTGTCCCAATAATACTGATTTTGACTTGATTCAAAACGGATCTGTAGTAAACGAGAACACAGGGAGGGGACAACCAAACATGTTTAAACATAGAATTACAGAATCTCTTTGTAAAATCTGAGACTTACTTACTTATTGACGTCTGTTACTCCTCGTGAGGAGCATAGGCCGCCCACCAACACTCCATCCAACCCTGTCCTCAACAATCCTTTACAGCTCCTTCCAGTTGTTATTCATCTTTTCATATCTTATTCTATTTCCCGATGTAATATGTTCTTTGGCCTTCCTCTTTCTGTTTCCCTTCAGGATTCCAAGTTTGATGATTTGTGTAATGTATGTCCTATCCATATTGATCGTCTTTTTCTAATTTCTTCTTCAGCTGGAAGCTGGTTTGTTCTCTCCCACAGAAGGCTGTTGCTGATGATATCCCACCAAGGAATGTTGAGTATCTTGCTTAGGCAACTATTTATAGATACTTCTACCTCTTTGATGATGACTGTAGATGGTTAAGAACCATGTAGTAAATACTTCATTTGCAAAATATCCATCAGTTATCGCAGACTTAATCATTCCTTCATATTCACATCAATCATTCTTTGCTCTCATTCCTTTGTCTTCAAATTTCTTAACCTTCTACCGCCACGTATCTTACTTTCAATCGGTGTTACATACTACTTATATCTCTAAACATCAGTAGCACATACCACCGAGGTATGTTTAATTGTGAGTAGGTAGTTTGACAAGTGAATTGTTATACAAATACATAACTAATCAAATAGTTTGTTTCTATATCACTTACTTTGATCAGATTGTGTTTGTTCTGTAGATTGACGAATTCTTGAATCTTTCACAACTAATAAATCATCAAAATAATATTGATAACCGATTGTTTACTTCAGTTACGTTTAACATATAGACTAACATAGACTAGTTTATTAGATGGTTGTGGTGATTTTTGGAGATTTGAAATTGTTTACGTAATCATTACTCTTGAACAAGTAAGTTGTAATCCATTTGTATTGGTTCTTAACCTCAGTCAATGGATTATATAAATCGATGAATATCCTGTGTTATCAATGATAAACTTATCTCTATTTTGGGGACGTTAGATCCTCAGAAGTCACTTGAAAAAAGGCCTAATTTGTTTTCGTGCCAAAAGCTCTCTTTTCACTTTCATGTCGTATTCCCTATTTTGGAGAATCTTAAGTGCTATCGGTCCGTTGTGTCTTTTAGTAAGCTATTTTGCAACTCTCCCCAAGAACGGTTTTGTGCTATATATATACGTTTTGATTTGTGCCTGTTTTTATCGCTCGTGCTTTTGGCTTTTGCGGAATATACTTCCCCACCCCAAGCTTGGACTTCTTCCTTTCGTTAACGGGGCTGGGACGCATTGAATAGCTAGCTTATTGGTCTTTAGTTACCCAGTCTTTGTTCCGTTCGCAGATTAAGTGAACTCGTAACCACTCCAAACTTAGCACTCTATTTTCAAACTAAATGGATCACAACTCTTTCAAAAGCACTTTGATTGTAGAAACTCATTTAAGATCATTTTACCTGATCAAGTTAGCAGTGTACACTAATTAGATTATCCACATGTTCTGATACGTGTCACAACAGAATATTGAAAGAGTTTCATCATTTCAATACGTGCGAGATTGTGCACTGTGAATAGAAGCTAAATGATGAATATCAAGTTGAATTTACTAAAATGGTACTACATATTAGAGATCAGGTGTAACTGAACCATTTTGTTAATCAGGCCGATAATCTTGAATATGTTATACGAGGATTCTCTGTGAGAAACGTCTTTTGAAAAGATCACTTTAGGCAATTTACAAGTATATCACCGGGATCATCTAACTTGAACACAAGGTTTATGTATATAACTTTATTGCTATACCATATCACTGTTATCTATTTATATGGTTCGGGTCAAAGATAAGTTGTCATAACTAAGTAATTCTGTGTATATTACCAATTCACCAGCTTTTATGATGCTAGTTAGATCGGCCTCTTCCTGTATCTGCAATCAACTTTCAGGATAACTTAACATAGACAAGTTACATCATCGATTCTGCAACATGCTTAAGATGAACAGTTTTAGATTTGAATTCACTCAAAATTGGTTACGTTAATATTTTTTTTAAAAATGAACCATGTTGTCAAACAAACAATGAAACTTACATCCTGAACTATCCACACTTCGTGATTCTCTAAAAGTATTCGGTTTTACTAAATCAATTCAAAAATATACAAAAAAAAGTGATATTGATAATGATAAAACTTCTGTAAAACATTTGCAGAATTATAAGTATATATGGATAGTAGCTAGCAGTGAACTTCAGGTTGACGTGCGTTTCGTCCCATTTCAGGCTTGTCAGCTGAACGTACTTGAATCCCAGACTTTTGATGTTGACTCCGGGACTCGAACACAGTGTTATTCACTTCAAACGTTATCACACTATCCAAATAAAACGAAACGCACGTCCTGAATTCCACTGCTAAGCACTATCCATCTTTGTTTAAAAAGCTTGTGAATTAAGGAAATATCGAAGTAATAGGCACAGTATGCACATATGCCAATAACACACCGATCAATTTCACTGTTAAACATGAATGAGAAGATTCAGGTAAAACAATACCGAGTGAGTGTAAACTTCATCCCATTACATAAGTAAGTGAATATTAGGACTCAGTAGCCAAGTGGATAACGCGATGGTGTTTGAAACGAACGAAACTGGGTTTCAGTCCCAGAGTAAACAACAACTCTGAGATGCAGGTAAATCCGGTTGACGAGTCCCGAATAGGACGAAACGCGCGTCAAACTTGATTCCACTGCTATGTACTATCGATATTTGCTTATAATGCTTGTAAATTAAGGCAATATCGAGACAATCGGTACAGGATGCACATATGCCAATAAGAGACTGATCAATTACATTCCTAAACATCAATGAGAAGATTCAAGTAAACAACAATACCATGTGAATATGCAGAATTAATCCGTTAATTAATGAATTTCGAATACATCACTCATTAGAAAGAAAATCAATCAGCTGCACTGTCGATGGGACAATCATGGTTTTTATAAAGGAATCCTAGTTAAACAACCATCGGTAACTATGGTTTATATCACATCTACCCATTGTTCATTTAGAAGAACTCACACCCATAAGAACCTAAATCAATCATACACCATGTAAGAATCCTTTTTCAGTTGAGTCAGTACATGATGAGGAATCTACTCAATGAGATTACTTTATTTAATTCTGCTTATGTTTGTAAAATTAAACAGAGAAATAAACCAGTCGTAGTATACTCATACTTTTAGTTATATAATATACCCTTGTGGGTCAGGGTAATTTTACATTGGTTTTCAGGAGAAACAGACACCATCTAAACTCTCACGTGACAACCCAAACAGTACTGCCCAATCCCGTTTAACAGGAGAGCCAAACACAGTCCAGGCGTAAATTTTATAACCAGAGCAGTCCAGCTCAATGCCGCTTCACAGGAGAACCAGGCACCGTATAGGCTTTAGCGCTACAATCTGAATAGTACAGCTCAATCCTGTGGCGCAACCACATAGGTACCAAGCACCCTGGTGGACCATTCGTGTCATTCTGTCATAACTTGTGACCGCCAATGAGAGAACAGTGACTTATCGAACGGACCAATGACGCGTAAAACACGTGAGAGCAGTCTAGAGTTCTGACTGGTCCTGCTTTCCGCCTAGCCCAGCCAACTGATTCCAGAAAACCAATCCAAGTTTCTGCGATATGAATCATGTATTTCAAACATACTCCGTTAACATACTAATCAAACAGACGACAGAGTATCATAAAATAGAAAGTAAGATTTGTACAATATTTGGCAAAATGTGGCTGTGAATGAGGGAGGGAGTGACTAATAGACAGGGAATAATTCAAGCATGGTAAATCGTATAATAACAGTTCATAGGTCAAAATCAAGTTCATAATAAGAGAGACATGAATCTGTGTAGTTTAGTTACTTAACAATTATACGATGAAAATAAACGCATAGTATTGGTCCATAAATGGATCCTAAAGTTACCATTCATTATTCTTGTCGGGACATAACACATTCATATACACATTCACATCACATGTATAGTTATTCCGATCAATGATCTCTTGAATCAATTATGCACAGCATGAATAGATCAAAGTTGACCTATTCCGCTTACACGACAGTCAAACTCTTTGTGTTAGCAATGGTGACATGCCTTACAATGTCCCAATTACAATGGCCCCCGAGAACACTGAAAAGCAATCACCAGTATAAATGAAATCGGTTTACCAGCAAACCAATTTTGTGGATGAAAAGTTAGCAAAACTTGCCAAAGTACTGCCGAATCATCCATAATACCGATGACGAACCTCCAGTCTCATATGAGACCTTCAGCTCTACATAGCCATATAGCTTATTGTTCCGTAGTAAACTCATCTAAATTTATAATATTAAAACACTGATATCTTGTTTCTAATGCATCAATAGAAATATTAGATAATAAGTCAATAAAGATATTCGTTAGTTCCTCACAACTTATACTTCTTTTTTATTTTATGATCGATCATGTTTACATTTTATCAATATAGGATTATGATGATTTGATTAAGATCATGAGTCGATCATCAATATTAGACACCATAACTGAAAACCTAGAAGCATTGGACAACTGTTTCGTCCTGATATGAGACTCTATAGTAGTTTACATCCATGATTTACATTCATGATATTTAGCTAATGTTTATATAAACGTAAGCTACTAGTATTTAACCACAGATGTCTTAGAAATATTGCTCACATCTGCCAGGATCACCGAGTAAGTAATAGTGAGGTTAGACACAGGGTATTAGGAAATGATGATGGTAAATCAGTTGATGAAGTTGTGAATCTTCATCGACTGAGATCGTTAGGCCACGTGTTATGCATGCCTGAACACCGATTACCACAACATACAACGATGACTAGTGTTGGGGATGGTTGGAAGAAAGTTAGGGGCAGCCAAAAGTAAAACATGGCGTCAGTCATTAAAGTCACTAACTTCTAGTCTGAGTCATGTTGATGGTAGATGAAGACTAGTTGGTTAGGGTCCGTGTGACTATTTGTGACCAATGGTTGGAGACCGTGTGTGATATGGCTCAGAGTCGATCACTGTGGTGTAGGTCTATACACACTTTGTCTTCCGTTAAACTATGAGATTCAAATTACTTTATGTCTTTCTACCAACTAATTCATTCTTCCTGTACTATATCCTCAAATGCAATCTTTCTTTTATACATTACTATCATTGAAGTAACTACTTGTATGAATCCGGTGTTCATCTTGTTGTGCTAATGAGATATGGCAACTTGAACCGATGCATATATGTTACTCGTCCTACGTTGTAGCTGACTGATTGACTCTAAATTCAACTGTTCATTCATGATATTCAATTATAGAAATAATCTTATTGTTTAAACAATTTTATTATTAAATCAATGCTTAAAATCTATTTATTCGAATGAATGAATGTCACTTCGAAATTCGACATCTGTTATCTTATACCTAATTAGTTCATACATCAATTATAGTCTCGCCTTCATTTCAACTGAAGTGCTACCTTTAGAAAAGGCTTAGATTGTAAACTGTCTTTTAAGATTTCTTAAATATTGACTAGAATTCATTCAATAGAATGATGAATATACTAATTGTTAAATGGAGTCATGTAAGTAGATGAAAAGTCTATATGATCATGATTACTACTAAAAAGTTAAAGATTTCGAATGTAATGACTCAAAATTGTCTGAAACAACAAGTGAGTATTCTCACTTCGTCTTGTCTTAGATTCATCATAAAGTTTTTTTTGTTATTATTTCACACATTTTTATCGTAACTCCTCCCTCAGCTTTTCTGGAGTTAGTGCCGGTCTTAGGCCCGGGTAAAGGAAGAGGCCCTGGGTTCGAGTCCCACGGGCGGGATCGTGGATACGCACTGCTGAGGAGTCCCAGAATAGGACGAAACGACCGTCCAGTGCTTCCAGGTTTCTAAAGGTGGTCTAACATCAATCGGTTCATGATCTCAATCAAAAACTTAATAATCTTCACAACCCCTATACTAGTAAAAAGTCAGGGTTAGGCATGAGGTCAAGAACTTCATCTCGTAGAAAAAAATCTTGTTAAAAAAAACTCCAATCAGATCAAACAAGTCATTTTTATAGTCTCTTACTGCATTTTAGATACCTAACACTTTCTATTACGTAAACTACTGTGAGATTTTCCTACCAAGTTCATCACTCGATACTAATGAGGTATGATAACTTGAACCTGTGTAAATATGTACCAGGTTCCATGTTGTATTTCATTAATTTTTCTCAATTCTGTGCTTTGATCATATAAATAATGATATCAGACTATAATTTATGGACATATCAATCAGATTTCGACGCAAAATTCACTTATTCATTTGATTAAATAACTCCTTGGCATTTTAACTGATGTCACTTCATGATGCAAACCTTTAAATCTAACCATCAACTGTAAATCACATTCTTTATTCTTCACACAGGTTCATAATCGTCATTTAGATCTAGTAATTAGGTGGACATTCTCAAAGTCACTTTAGCATCTTGAGATGGTGGAGAAGATTGGTATTTCAGGTGGATGATTTTGATGGAGTTTTGTTTTCTGAGCTGGATGGTTTTCTCGTGGAGCTTTCATCGTTCTTCTGAACGACAACATCAGCTCAGAGAACAAAACTCCACCAAAATCACTTTAGCATCGCTCATATATGGTGCATAAATTATAGTCTCACTCATAAGTCAATAATTTCGAATCTATATGCTGAAATCAATAATACATTACTTATTTATTTATTTGAACACATAAATATTGGTACAAAGGAGCACCGAATACATATGTAGTAAACATTTGTATGTAGGCTGTGATACTGCCTAGTAGACCGAGCCACATTTGGAATTTTCACTATAAAAGTTCTATCCACAAGGTAGTGGGGCAATGTAAGGAGATGCAGTCCCATGGTATCCGGTTCATATGCCATTTGTTCCCTTGGAACCCTGGAACCCATGTACACCAATGGTTTGGAATCAGGGTTTTCCTACTGTCCTAGATGGATCCATCAACCTTGAAATTTGTTTTTCATCCTCAAAATTTCTTAAACAACACCCCTTTTCGTGAGAAGACAGTGATTAAGATTTCTTTGGTAGTGGCTGTATACGCGTGATCATGTGGGAGAGAGAGAGAGCGCTAACTCTCTTTACCCTTGGCCGTAACCAGAGCATTTAAGGGTTATCTATAATACAACTAATCACAACATATCATATAACAATATTTATTTATTTTACTTACTTTTACGTGTTTTCCTTCGAACAACTCTTACTTCTGTATCTCCTTCACCTTGTATATTTTCTTCTATTTCTGTAATTAATTGATTAGTATTTAAATCAGTATATGATCTTGTTCTAGATGTGATATATTGAATTTCACCAGTAATAGGATCAATTTGTTTAGTTTTAGTTACTTCATTATTTGTACAAGATGGTAATGGTGATATACGAGGATGTATTGGTGACATAGATCGACCATTTAAACGTATAATTGGTGATCTTAATGGACGTGGTGGTAAACCAATTGATGATTTTTTATGATTTCTTAATATAACATCATCATCTTCATGATTATGAATAGGTTTAATAAGGATATTTCTTTCGATAGTAGGACTACATGGTGTACTATGTATAATACGTTGATGATTGAATTTATTTGAATAATTAGGTAATTGTTCATTGAATTGAGTTAATGTTTTATTCGTTTTATTCCATATTGATTTTTGTTCAGTAAATAGATTTTCTTTATAATTTGGTTGAATGATTTCATTGAATTTATTGATAGTAGTTAATTGATTAATTTTTTCAATTAATGGTATAGTTGTTGTTGTTGTTGGGGGTACTGGTGGTAGTGGTGGTGATAAGGGTCTAAGTTGGGATTGAGATTGGAATTGGGATGGTGGTGGTGGTGTTTTGATTGATATAGGTGATGATAAAATTGGTGTAAATCTACGGGATCCATCATGAACAGTCCAATCTTCATCATGATCAGGATTTTTGTTTAGATTGAATTTATTAGATTTTTTTATTGTTTTAAATGATTCAGTGTTCATTTCTTATTTGATTTGATGTAAAAGAAGAAAAATGAAAATAGTACAGTTTAAGTTATATAATTAATAGAAAACAATTGAACTTATGAATGAATTAATATTAGACAATCATGGGAAGTCTAACAACATTAGACAATTGTTTCGTCCTAGCATGTAGTTCCTCAGTAGTGCTCATACATGATCATACATGCAGGAATCCGACCAAGGATCTTCAGTTTCGTATGTGAACGTTTAACCTCTAAAACAGAGAGTCGGCATCCAACCGTGTTAATGTTTAACGATTCATCATTGTGTTCAGCGAGTTACTATCTCATAACAGATCCTGTTGAAATTCACTGGTCATGGCTTTTGACTAGAACTTCAGGAAATACCTCTTGAAGCCAATCATTTCTAGGGTGTCCCATGCCAGATTCATACGGTTTTTGTTCCTACAGAACCCTCATATGCGCTGGTACAACCGAGGTGGGGAGAGTCAGTCCTCAGTCTCCAAATGCTCTTACATGACCACGTGCATACAACCACTACCAAGGAGGTTTTACTCAATGGCTCTTTGAGGTTTATGCGTTATTTACGAGATTGAGAAGACGAAAAGCGAATGCCGGCGATTTAACTGGGTTGGTGGATACGGAAGATTCACCTAGGAAAGTTGAAAAACCCTGATTCAAAACCAATGATGCACATGATCTTCAGTATCCTGAAGGAACAAATGATGTACGAACCTATTGTTGGTCACCGGATACTATTGGATTGCATCTCCTTACGATGTTCCACTACCTTGTGGCTCAGACCTTTATGTCATAGACTCCGGGTGTGGACCCTAAGAAAACCACCTGATTTGTTCGGGCACCAAAGCAGTATCACAGCCCTCACACATTTCAAATGAGATCTGTGTGGCGCATATGTATTTGGTGCCTCATTGTACCAATATCCATGTGTTAAAATAAAAATGATAATAAACTATGTTATTTATTGGTAAAAGAAGGGCATCGAATGCACAAATCACTTCATTTGTGGGCGGGTTTTGATACTGCCCGGGTGCCGAAACCAAAGCGGTTGGTTTTCTTAGGGAGCCACAACCGGAGCCTTTGACCTAAAGGCCTAATCCACATGACAGTGGAGCAACGTAAGGAGATCCAATCCCATTGTAGCCGGTGACCAACAATAGGTTCGTACGTCATTTGTTCCTTCAGGATCCTAGTTTAGAATCAGGGTTTTTCAACTCTCCTACGTGGTCCCACCGTGTCCATTATCCCGGTTAATTCGCCAGACATTCACTTGTCGTCCTCTCAATTTCGTAAACAACACTCCCTTTGTAAAAAGGCAGTGAGTAGAACTTCCTTTAAAAGTGGCTGTATACGCGTGGCCATGTGAGAGCATTTCGAAAATGAGAGCTGACTCTCCCCACCTTCAGCCGTACCAGGGCATCTAACTGGCGATCACTCAATATGTTATCGTCAATATCAGTCAAGAAATAAGAAACGGAAACTTGTTGAAATGCTTCGTACTGAGAATTCGATATTGTACCCAAAATATAATATTGACTAAAGCCAATAATAATAGTAATATCAAAATAATTATCATATATTCATGAGTGTATAGTTTTGAGAGAATTGATCACCATACTCTATCATGAACTCTGCCTGGAGCCCCTCTGAGACTATATCATGCGAAATTAAGTGAATTTTCAAAAACATGGATCATTAGTTTTTGATCTATTCATCGAATGGTACTACATTCACGGTTAAACTCAGAGATTATTGGATTGATTTCATATAAGGTTACAAATTTATTATTATAATTATTAATGGCTTTATTCAATATTATACTTTTTGTTACAATATAAGATTCTCAGCATAAAGTATATCAACAAGTTCCCATTTCTTACTTCATGGTCGATCCTGACGAAAACCTATTGAGTGATCGCTAGTTAGAATTTAGCAGTCTTACGTTGTAGCTGATCGACTAAGAAGTTAACAGTCCAGTAAATCGAAATCGAAATAATGTACAATTTTTTTAAATGCATACTGCTACCAGCAACCACAATATCTCTGACTGAGCCTTTTGTAACTTTTACAACGAAAAGCATAATGATGTATGAGTGAAACTATAATTCATGGTCAACCTATGAGCGACTCTAGACTGACCTTGAGAGTGTCTACTGCATAACCAGGACCAAATGAGGATTATGAACCTGTGTGAGGAATTAAGCTTAGGAATTAGATTTCGTGTTTTCATCACGAACTAACATCATCTAGAATGTCAAAACTTTATTTACCCGAATAGGTGAATGAATTTCGCGCCAAGATTCGAGACCTGTTATCTTATACACCTGATTGATTCATCTATAAATTATAGTCTCACCGATGTATATATTAAAACAAACAAGAAAATCGATAACTTGTTAAAATATCTAGATGGTAGGTACAGGTAACCCAGATATTCAAGAAGACCGTCAAGTAACCACGTAAACGAATTTATATCAAGATATCTTTTCCACGTATCCTTGATGTTCTGACGATTGATTTCAGTCTCTGTTGAGAACTGTTATTGATTCATTCATCTCGTTGTAATCAATCCTTGATTACTGTAGTCAATTATACCTTATATATATATGTCATATAAATGAATGTATAATGAGTTTTTGTTCTCAAATTATCACTGAAAATGTTTATATGTTTGTTTGTTTCGATGATTGAACGTAACATTTGTATTTCAGTTAATTGATTTGCATAATATTGAAAAAATTGTAAATTGAAATTTAATTACCATAGTAATTGAGATTGAGATCGTGTGTCGATCAATGTTAGATCACCATTGGAAACCTGGAACTAATGGATACATGTTTCATCCTAGTATAGGACCTCTCAACAGTGAACGTCTATGGCCATGTACTCGGGATTCGAACCCGAGACCTTTGATCTTGTGTGTGAACTTCTAACCTCTAGACAACTGAGCCGGTGTCCAATGGTGTTAATGTCTAATTTCAACCAATCCAAGATTTTGCGCAACTATCTTCCATTGTCTTTAGTGGGTAACTGCCTCACAGCCGACATAATTGAACTCGGTTGACCACGGCTTCTCACTAGAACTCCAAGAATTACTTCTCGAGGCCAGTCGCTAGTGAGCACATGATCTGAATTAAAACTCAACAATCTCCACAACGCTATGCTGATAATAACTAATATATTTTTTTACATCATATGAAATTGTGTTAATCATTGTATTTGTTTTTCTTAATGGAAAGATTTATTCTAGTCTAATATTATATAATATGTTCGTCTGATAAAATCTGTTTGATGAGATTGTTTCGCAAGTTATGAATAAATCCACATGATATAGTTCACTTGAATCATCGCCCCCAAATGCTCTTATATGGCTGTGTGTATACAGCCACTCCAATAAAAGTCCTACCCATTGCTTTCTCTAAAACGCGGTGTTGTTTACGAAATTGAGAGGATAAACAGAGAATATCCGGTGATTTAACCCGGTTGGTGAATACGGAAGATCCATCTAGAGGAGTTGGAAAACCCAGATTCCAAACCAATTGTCTCCAGAATCCTGAAAGAACAAGTAGAGTATGAACTAATTGTTGGTCACCGGCTACAATGGGATCACATCTCCTGACGTTGCTCCACTGCCTTTAGGTCAAAGGCTCCGGGAGTGGCACCCTAAGAAAACAACCTGCTTCGGTCTGAGCACCCAAACAGTATCATAGCCCACATACAAATGAAGTGACTTGTGCGGCTCATATGTACCCGATACTTCTTTTTTACCAATCTACTCAGTGCTCGTTGGCCGGATACCATCATCAACAGTCCTCTGTGGGAGGGAACAAACCAGCTTCCAGCTGAGGACGAAATTAGAAGAAGACGTTGGAAGTGGATAAGACATACATTAAGAAAATCATCAAACTGCATCACGAGGCAAACGCTAACTTGGACTCCTGAACAGAAACGGAAAAGATGGCGACCAAATGACACACTATGTCTAGAATTGGAAGCATGAATAACAACTAGAAAAAACTGGAAAGTAAATATCCATGACAGAGTTGGATGGAGGATGCCGATGCTCCTCCATAAAGGGTAACAGACGATGATGATACTTAACATCAGGATTGATTATTTCCTAATTTGGTTTAGTGTACAGTATTATCATTTGTATGAAATTGTATTAAAACATAGAGATTGAAAAAGGAATTAAGAATATTTGTATTACAATAACCTACCATTTTCAACAAGAACATCATCCAATTTCTGCATGTATGTAGGAGGATTAAGTTTTGGATTCATTTCTAAAAAAGAAAACAAAATATGTGAATAGATTATAATGATAGTGATTACCAAAAATTTATCAACAATGATACTGTTTAATTCATTTGAATTGTGAGAAGTTTGTCGTAAGCAACATAAAACCTGGAGCCGCCAAACGCCCTAGTACTGTCGAAGGTACAGAGAATTAGCCCTCCCGCTCTAAATCCTCTCACATGGCCACGTGCCTACAACCACAACCAGGGAAGTCCTACTCACTGCTTTCTCTCTGCAGAAGTGTTACCGGCGATTTAACCGGGATGGTGGATATGGAGGGTCCACCAACGAGTGTTGGAAAACCCTGATTCTAAGACAATCATTCACATGAGCTCCAGGATCGTAAGGAAACAAATGTCGTATGAACCTATTGTTGATCACTGGTTACCACGAGACTGCATCTGCTGACGTTTCTTCACTGCAATGTGGATCAGACCTTTAGGTCGAGGGCTCAGAGTGTGGTTCTCTAAAATAACTACCTCTTTCGGTTTGGGTACTCAGACAGTATTCCAGCCATCACACAAATCGGATGATATTTGTGGCGCATATCTATTTGGTACCTCCCTATACTAATGTTTATGCGTTTAAATAAATAAATAAATAAATGTACGAATAAAACATGGATTCATATGTTCATCGGTTTAAGTCGTAACATCATATTAGAACAACGAATTGAAACTATGTAAACAAATACCATAAAAGTAGAAAGGATTAGACATAGAAAATATGATACAAAAATGCACGGATTTTGGGACATAAAAGTGAAAATTAATTTTGAAACTGGAGATTTTTGGAAGAAAAATCGTCAATGTATCTACACCATTGTAACTAGTTCTGAATCTATGGGTCCCCGACCAATTATTCTGCATCCCTAAACATGAATAAGCCCAACAGTTAGCGGTTTTCTTAACTGATAACCCGTTTTCATTTGGTTATTACTATGTTTCTTCTAATCTACTGTTGTATCAGACAAAAGCGCCTGTCGAAGCGGACGGTTTCTAGGTATATGTAATGCATGTTTGAACCAACTCAGTTGATAAAGAGTAATTAGCTCATCATCAGTTTTACCATCTACATCTAGTACTCTATTTTTAACCTCAGCATTATTTTCAGTGCAGACTGAAATTAACTGAAGAATCATTGAAAATCAAACAGGAATACAGAGCATATCATGTACTAGTTTGTTACCTAACAGTGCTCATCCATAACCCTATCCAAGATAAGCCTCAAGAATTTCATATGGAGAAAGCAACATTCTGACCATTGATTAGTTCAAGTTTTCAATTTTGGTTAACTCAGTTCCAACGTGATTAAACTCCGATGGTCACTAGTTTTACCTAGTAATTCAATAGCTTATCTTAACATCTATCACTGATGAATCCATGAATATAATTCACTTAAATAGATTCTGAAACTTTGTTCACTATGAAATACTTCTTGAAATAATAATGGATTTACAATGTTCTGAAAACATCACAACACTTTATACAATCTATGACGTGTGTGTGCTGGTGATGTTGACAGATATAAGTAGTATGTCAGTCAGTCATTCAGTCAATCAGTCAGCTACAACGTAGGACCAGCAACATATATGCATCGGTCCAAGTTCTCACATCTCATTAACACAACAAGATGAACACTGGATTCATAGCAGTGGTTAGGTCAAAGGTGGTAATATATAAGAGAAAGATTGCATATAGAAATATAGTACAAGAAGAAAGAATTGGTTCGTAAAAAGAAAAATATGAAGTGATTTTAATCTCTTAGTTTAAGGGAAGACAGAGAGTGTATACACCTATGCCATTGTGATAGATTCTGAGCCATGTCATCAACAGTCTCCAACCATTGGTTACGATAGTCACGCGGACCCCAACCAACTAGTCTACATCCATCACCAACATGACTCAGACTAGAAGTTAGTGACTTTATGGACTGATGCCACGTTTCGGTTTGGCCACCCCTAACGTTCTTCCAATCATCCCAACACTGGTCATCATTGCGCGTTGTGGTAATCGGTGTTCAGGCATACGTAACACGTGGCCCAACCATCTCAGTCGATGAAGATTCACAACTTCATCAACTGATTTACCATCATCATTCCCTAATACCCTGTGTCTAACCTCACTATTACTTACCCGGTGATCCCAGCAGACGCCAGCAATATTTCTGAGGCATCTGTGGTCAAATACTAGTAGCTTACGAGTGTCTTCTACTCTTAATGACAACGTTTTGCTGCCGTATTAACATAGCACCAGCAAAATCATTCGATTAACCTACAAACCCACTTGATTAGTTAACCTAAGAAGAATGATGTTTATTATTCAAAGAAATTGCTTATAAGAATAATGACTTCAATTGAATAACGTGACAATATCCATCTTTTTTTTCTAAATTTAAGATAGTATACTCTCTAATAGAAACGTTTATTTGAATACCTACTTCATATGACAGTCTTATATTATGTTATCAACACTTACGGAGATTATCTCTGACACTTACTATTACGTAATCTATGGATAATTGATTACCTTTGGACTTTATAATGACTCTATTCACATCAATATTTCTTAAAGAATTCTACATATGTAACGTTAATATTCCATTTGAAATAGTTTACATCATTGTATTCTTGATAGTTTTGACTAAAATTTGATCAGTTTTGGTTACAGATTGACTCGATAACACAACCATTATGATATAAGTCGATATAGAATAGACAGAATGTGATTAGTAGTGGTATCTAGGATGAGAGTTTTGTCCTGTTCAGGTCACAGAGTGAACATCAACTCTATTGTATGCAGGTATCTCTAGATGACGTGTCCAGACTAGAACGAAACGTGTATTCTGGATTCCACTGCCAGTCATATTCCAACTATTGTATGTTAACTTACTATCAATCAAGTCGCTAGATCTTATTTGGTGTTAATTTTAACTTATCCATGGTAAAATGTATTTGATAATCATCTGGTTAATCACTAATTTCTAGTTGAGTAACTGATGTTCTAGTGAGAAGTCTTGACTAGTGGTGTTCAGATATATTTGTGGTGAAAACACTGCCTTTAGTGACATAAAACGATCATCGCGCTATATCATAAACTGACTGAAGTTGGAAATGTATACACTCAGATGATAACTAAATGCTTCTAATAGTTAGACATTCGCTGAAAGACTTGAAAGTTATGGATTCATACTGATAAAGAGATATATATATAGTACAACGAAGCAGCTATTAAAATTACTATAATATACACAAAACCCCTTCTGATATTAATCAGCATGCGCTCATATGTTCAAGTGGTATTTCCTGGAGTTTTAGTGAGAAGTAGTGACCAGTGGAGTTCAACCGGGCTTGTTGTGAGATAGTAAATCACTGAAGACAATGGTGGATGTGTCACTCAATTTCGTAGATTAGTTGGATTTAGACATTAACACGGTCGGATGCCAGCCAGCTCAATGATCTAGAGGTTAACCATTTGCGCGCGAGACTGATAGGTCATGGGTTTGAACCTCACAATGCGAGATCTTGGATGCCCACTGATGAGGAGTCCCACAGCAGGATGAAACGATTGTCCAGTGTTTCCAAGTTTTCCGTGGTGGTCTAGCTTCATTCACTTCACTCATGATCTCAACTATTAAAAAATTTAGAAACATTATATCAGTAGAAAATGAACTTGAATGTATCATTTACTGTATCCAGTCAGTAGAATGAGAGACCATCAGTTCAAGTGTTATAGAGTCGTATCATCACATTAGAACAGAACACATTAAAATACATAGTGAGTAATATATTGTTTTGGATTTAATGACAATACCTTTCTTTTCCTTAAAAAACAACTAACCTGTCCTTCAGAAGGGTTTTTTTTGGATATTATAGTAATTTTAATAGTTAACCTATCAAACTGATAGGTCCTGAGTTCGAATCTCACGAGGCGGAATCGTGGATGTGCACTCCTGAGGAGTCCCACAATAGGACTAAACGGTCGTCCAATGCTTTCAGGTTTTTCATGGTGAACTCATGATCTCAACTATTAAAATTAATCTATCCCTGTACAGAGGTTCACATAATTCATGTGAGTAATGAGATGGTAGAGAAAATTTATAGCTCAGGTAATGATCGTGAAGCTTTCATTGTTCTTCTTCTGATGTCGTTTAGAAGAACGATGAAAGCTCCACGACTAAACCATCCAGCTCAGAGAATAAACCTCCATCAATAAGTGAATAGTACAAAGAAACATTAGCCAAGAATTTACAATACTCCAAATAACCTTTTAAACTTTTCTCTCTTTTTTTGGTACAGCATAGATCTATAGATAGATGGAATCCATTCTTCCAAATGAGGCCAATGAAATCATGTGATATAATTCAACTATATATTATTAAATGTTTTGGCAAATGTCAACGATTGTTGATTAGCATAGATACTACTTCATATGACTGTACTTTCTCTCTTTCTTTCTCTCACTCACTCACTCACTCACTCACTCTCTCTGTCTCTCTCTCTTAAGTACATTATATACACATATATACATGTGGAGAATCTCTTTTTGAAGATGTGATGTCAGGTATTCGTTTTTTTTCAAACATAAAAACAAAAAGACATACATAAGTATATGTGATAAATCTGTCAAATATACAAAACAACAATCCGTTCAATCATGGGATCAACTTCATTTTGTAATCACCTTGGTTTTTTCGGGGGGGGTTTGAAATACAACATAATAACTAAGTGCTATATGTAAAATGACCCCTATGAGTGGTGATATATTGAAGAGTAAGAGAAGAAAAAAAGAGACCGTTTACTTATCAAATATTACACAAAGCTATATACTGATACACTTGGTGTGAAATTTCAACAAAAGATTAACGTAAGTGAAGATAGATGGTAGTTAATAGTGGAATACATGACACATGTTTCATCCTATTTGAGATTCGTCAGTTGGATGTATTTGCATCTTAAATTTGTTGAGGTTTACTTGAATCCAGTTGTGATCATAAGTCAATTGAAGCTAGATAACTATGGAAAACCAGAAAACACTGAATGGCCGTTTCGTCCTATTGTGGGACTCTTCAGTAGTACGCTTCCATGATCCCTCATTGTGAGATTCGAACCAACCACCTATCGGTCTCGCACGCAAATGTTTAACCTCTAGACCATTGAGCTGGCCGACATTCAACGGCGTTAATGTCTACTTTTAGCCAATTCTTAAAATTACTGTTAGTCAGTTATTATAGGCTCCACTGTTTTACTTGGGATAAATGAATATCGACTTGAGTGCTCGTCAATAAATGTCAGTTTCATGAGAGGTTAACTTAAAAACAAAAAGAAGAACATGGACGATAACACCAAAGCTATATGATCAACCGGAAATACATAAAGATAGCTAATCCCTTCGATTTGTTTTAGCTATGTATAATTCAATCTATCATAGTAAAGCAACATCATTGATAACATAAATAATCTGTCAGTCGAGAATAACCTCATGTATCGTCGTTACTCAATAACATCCCCCTGATGGAAACAGTGGAGTTTACTTGGAATGAACTAACAAAGAGTCACATAGAGACCTTAATTCCTGCATCCGTAATAAACTGTTAATTCTTAGATGTACGATGAATGTCCACTACCGATTTGACAATGAATACCATAGATATATGGAAAGTGTAGCCGTTGGATCCTCTCCTGACAAACATTTTTTTCTTGTAAGATCGGAAAATGAATCAATTAAAGATACAGTCAGCTATGTCACATCTTACTGCCACTATATAGATGATACTTTCATGGTAGTAGAAAAGCAACATGTGAAGGATTATTCACTAAATGTATTTGATAATATTCATCCATCTATCAATTATCGATTATGCTAGAATGATTTATTCTGATGAAATCATTTTAGATGAATTGAATAATATTCATAATGTCTAGCTTCAATTGACTCATGATCTCAACTGTTGAAATTACTACAATCTCCATAAAACCCGTTCTGATACCAATCAACATATGCTCACTAGTGACTAGCTTCAAGAAATATATCCTGGAGTTCTAGTGAGAAGCAGTGACCAGTGGAGTTCAACCGGGTCTGTTGTGAGGTAGTAACTCATTGATGACAATGATGGATGTGTCGCTCAATTTCGTGGATTAGTTGAAGTTAGACATTAACACCGTTGGATACCGGCTCAGTGGTCTGGTTGGTTAAGCGCCTGGCGCGAGACTGATAGGTCCTGTGTTCGAATCTCGCAATAGGAAGAAACGGCCATCCAGTGCTCCCAGGTTTTCCATGGTGGTCTAGCTTCAAGTGACTCATGACCTCAACTGTTAAAATAGATATCCAATGAAATTTATCAAGGACCATATAAATGAAATGAAAAGAAGATCGAATATGTCTACCACTTTGGAGGAAGCACCGTTCTTGAAATTGCAATTCCCGAATGACACTACTGAGGAAATTGTAACTCAGGGGTCAAGAAATGTAGTGCAGAAAACATTTACCGCAGCCAAACTGAATACGGTTTTCGATAACTGCTCGATAATGAGAACCGTCAATAAAGACAAACTGCCTAAATTCACCACATCCATATGTATTTATCAGTTCAAATATTCCTGTGGAGCCGATTATATAGGGTGTACAATTCGGGAAGTCCGTCATCACATAGCGTAACATGATCCACCATGGTTGAGTAAAGAACAGGCGAGAGTGATCAAGAATTCCATGGTTTACGATTTCGTCTGTTGTATATTGCTGAACCTACTGGAATCTCTATTCACAAACACTAACTCACTTAGGTGGTACATTTACTAAAATTGGAACAATACAGAGAAGATTAGCATGGTCCCTGCTCAAGGATCACACCCAAAATCGTGGTACAGCCGAGAGTGAGGAGAGTCAACTCTTCCTCTCGAAATGCTCTCACATGACCACGTGCATACAACGACTCCAAGGAAAGTCCCACTCACTCCTTTCTCGCACCACGAGTGTTGTTTACGAAATTGAGAGGACAAAAACGAATGTCCGGCGATTTAACCGGATAGACAGCCACGGAGAGTTCACCTATGAGAGTTGGAATACCCTCATTCCAAACCAATGGTGGACATGGACTCTAGTACCCTGAGGGAACAAATAGTGTATGAATCAATCGTTGGTCACCGGTTACCATGGGATTGCATTTCCTTACTTTGCTCCACTACGTTGTAGATCGGACCTTTAGGTCGAAGGCTCTGGGTGTGCCTCCCCCCACCTAAGAAAACCACCTGCTTCGGTTTGGGCAACCAGGCAGTATCGCAGCCCTCACATATATTGAATAAATTGTGTGGCGCATATATATTTGTTGCCTCACTGTACCAATGTTTATGTGTTAAAATAAATAAATAAATATTATGCCAGTGAATAATTACGATATTAGATTTCCAAAGGTTTCATTAAGAAGGTTTGTAGGTGACATCAACCAACTGAATTATAAGTAGATAATGTGAAGATATGTTACACGTCACAAGAGTTGAAATTCCGTAGTCGATTCTAATATGGTCTTGTGGACGTGCATCAATGAGTAAAGATTGTTTGTCACTAGTGTACGGAGTTTATGGAGATTTTCAATTTTTGAAATTTACATTACAGATTAACCTTAATCAAGCAACCATTGATGACCGTGAAGAACTAGGCAGATGTTTCGCTTTGGTATGGACGTCTCAGCACTTTCCATCTACAACTCTAATAGGGATCGAACCCGCAAATTGGTAGTAACTATATGTTCATTAGTGACCTGTTTCGAAAGGTAACTTACGGAGTTCTGGTGAGTAATTATGATCAATCGAGCTTAACAATTTCAAATGTGAAGTGGTCACCTACCAGTGGCATTGAAAAATCGTTAAGCGATATAGTAAATTCCCTGAACTTGTAATTATAAACTATTGGGTCCTAACTCCGTAACCTTAAAGTTAAAGTTTAGTTGAAAGACCTGGAGGTTTTGGGTTCAGAATCTAATGGAATTGTGGATGCACACTACCACCGAGGAATCCAATTCTACAACGAAATATCTTTAAAGCCCTTCCTGATTTTATAACTATAGTCAGTTCATGATTTAAATCCGATTTGTCAAATAACATTAGGGCAACATAACAGTGTTTAAATTCACAATGTAAGCGTTGTGTTTAGCTATTGTTTGAGGCTTCTACTAATATATACACTTGCTATATGTTTGTCAAAAGCAAACACTTGAATTAGGAAACCGAGAGTGAGTAAAGAGCTTTTTATTGATTAGCCAAGCAAAAATTATCAGTACAACACATTTATAAGTTGAAGTTCGAGTCGTGTTGGGTGTCAGATGGTTATCCATAGCAGGCGATCGATGTGGGTTGTGAGATATCGTGAATTGAATGAAGGTAAACATGAACACCATTTGATGCCGGCTCAGTAGACTAAATTTTTAGCGTTTGCGCGCGAGACCAAAGGTCGTGGGTTCAAGTCCTACATGCAGGATCGTAGATTCGTGTTGTTGAGGCGTTCAATACTGCGATGAAACAGCTACGCAGTGCTTCTAGATTTTGAATCTTGGTTTAGCTAAGATAGTCCGGTGATTTGAATTGTTCAAAGTCTGTAAATTCTGCAAATCCCATATACTAATATATCTACCTCGTAGTATGGGACTCCCCAGCAGTGCATATCCATAATCCCTCACATGAGACTCGAACCTGGGACTTTCAGTCTCGCGCTCAAACGATGAACCTCAAGACCACTGTTTTGCTTAGAAAGTTTGTCAAATTTTCAACCCATAGTGTATTTGTGTCTCTTCAGAAAAAGAATTCAAATCTTAACTAATAGTGTGTATTCGTCCAAATCTCATACTTATCAATTTGCTTAAGTCTACTTTGTCCAGCTTCTTACTAAGTAAGGTTTATCGACTTGATATAGACGTGAGATACTCTGTGAGGGATTACTAATGCGAATCCTCTACATGCACAGTACTAACACACCACAATAATACTCGCTTCAGTGAATACAGTTCAAAAAAATATTTGGGCATAAACTAATGTGAATTAACATAGATCGAATTATATCGATCCATCGGGAATGTGGCCATAGTCCAATACTGTGTGCTCTGTTGTGAAGTTATAATTATAAATATGTTAAGAAAAGTAAACACACGTTTTTAAACAGTGACTAGTTGACATTCATATTTATTTTCAAATGTTGACAAACGGTCCCATTATGTTGTATGCTACTTATATTTGCAGATATAAGTAGTATGTAACATCGATCGGAAGTCGAATATCTACGAGCAGAAAGTTGAGAAGATTAAAATGAAGAGAAGAGATGAGAAAAACTGAAAACAATCCAGATAACAACAGGAATGAAGGAACGGCGAAGCTTGTAAAAACAACATCGAAGTAGATGTATTTAATGTAAGATTTTCACATTTTACTAAATTACTGTGTGATAATGCATGAAACAATAATTTAGTTTACCCCACCTAAGTGTTCATTCACTATACCGTTACCATGATATCTATTTCCATAGATAAACATATTCAATCCATAAATTCTACTGTAGTTATCTCTTGTTTCCTTACATAATAAAGAATGAGCAAGAAATTATACGAATCATTTTGGTCGAGTTTTGTTCGCTGAGATGAAGAATTCATGAAGTGTTCTTGGTTCTTTTAAATATCGAGAACTTTACAACCAAACAAACAATCCAGTTCATTGAACTAAACTTCACTAAATTGATCCAACTTTAATCACAAATCGTCTACACCATTTTACGCATACGAATCAACACATTAGTGATACAAAAACGGGTAGTGGTGAGAATGTAGTTAAATCGTTAGAAATTCAAAGCACTGACTAAATCACTGAACTATTTGCCATAGTAACTATTCACATATTTTAACAATTCGTTTCTAGTATCTGACCAACTATAATATTCAATAACTCACCTAATATACAGTGACTGTAATGTATTCCCATGAGAAAAAGATACTATAAACTTTCAATGCAGAAATCATAATGGTGGGTAATACATCTTAATAGGAATAACATTTAACTAAAATGTTCAGTCTCTAAATGGAAAAATAAGTTTGCCTTTGATCAACATTATGATTAAATGTATATCTTAAGGTTGAATTCACGAGTTGATCTAAGCTAGGCCATCAATGAACACTTGGAAGCACTAGACGACCGTTTCGTTCTAGTATGGGACTCCTTAGAAGTGTACATCCATGATTCAAAATTAAGACCTTCGGTCTAACAGGCGATGACTTAACCTCTTATCCACTGAACCGGTATCCAACCAAGTTAATTTCTAACTTCAATCGATCAATAATCTTGCGCAACCTCTTATCGATTGTCTGAGGTAAATAACTGTCTCTACCCGGCACAAACTAAACTCTACAGGTCATGACTTCTCACTAGTATTTTAAGAAATCCATCTTGAACCTAGTGATTAGTGAGCACATGATTATTATTAGAATGAGGATTTGTAGAGGTTGTAGTATTTTCACATTTGATAGTGAATGCGTACTGCTGAGGAGTCTCATACTAGAACAAAACCAACTTCTAGTAACCTTAGCTTCTCAATAGTGATCTAACATCGATTAATTCATGATCTCAATCCAAAACTTAACAAGAATGTGTACTATTATTTACCTTACCTGGAAATTTACGTGATCCAGATTTTACAAATCGAAATGATCCATTCGATCGAGGACTTGATGATCGTATGAAATGATTATTATTATTATTATTTAAATCGGATTGTATTGTTATTCGATTACCAGAATTCATATTCTTCACATTCTCCTTATGTATAATTGTAATATTATCTGTATTAGGTTTTGTATCATTAACAATATGCGTTATATTAGATGATGGTGATATTGTTGTCACTACTGGTGTTCTCGCTGCGGTTGCAGCTGCGGCTGCTGCCGCTGTCGCTGTTGTTGTTGTTGTTGTTATAATATTAGAAGATATTGTTGAACTACTATTCACACTACTAATTACTTTATGATTTTTTATTTTAGATTGTCTCATCCATGCTGGTGCATCATATAATAAATAATCCACTATTGGTGATGATGGTTCCGTAGATTTTATCATGAATTCATTTGATTGTCTATTTGTTATTATTGGTGATAATCTAGATCCTAATTCATTACTATGAATAGTACGTTTAGTGTATGTTTCAATAGTATTATCATTCATATTATTATTATTTCCAATATCTTTTGTTGATACAATTCTAGGATGAGTTGAAGTGAACAATGGTGTTGATGAGAATAATGATGATGATGGAATAGGTTCTTTAAAATAACTCCTTGTATATCCATCTTGATCAATAATAGGTAATGTAGATTTAGTTGTAATAGTTGGAGTTGTTGATGAATTCATTAAATGACTTGTATATAATTTACTTTCCATTCTACTTGCTTGACTAGCCATTCACTATATTGATGTAGATATATATATATATATATATATATATATATAGATAGATAAATAGATGTATATTTAATTATTCATTCAATAGTAATGATACGAATACTTGTCATTCATTCTGAATAAAAGAATTCATCATCATCATCATTATTATTATTGTGATATACATGATCAGTAATACATCTCTATACATCTTCACATCTACATACATTGGCATAGTTACTAATTGTAATGTTTACAGTAGTATTAGTAGTATTAGTAGTAGTAGTACAGTAGTACAGTAGTACAAATGGATGCTGTAAATAGAATAAAGATTTAGAAAGAAGTGATATATATATATATATATATATATATCTGTTACGTAATCCACAATGGTTAACTATTAAAACGTTGATGAAATGAAATGAATTCTATTTCTATAATAATAATAATAATAAGTAGTATTTGATAATCCAAGAAGAGTTAATGTATGTCATTGTTATATCAAGTGATTATATATTTAGGTTCAATAATAAGATCAAATGAATAGGCGTAGATACATCATACACCATACACATACACACACACCTACAGAGAGATCTATCTAACTGCACCATGTATACACAAACAAACACAAACACACACACACACACAAAGAATTTAGTATCTATGATCATTTGATGATATTATAGGTCTAGAATGATCTATATACTTCATAAACTTCAGCTTATTGGTATCGATAATCTTGAACTCATAGTTGTATGTTTTTTTTGTGTTTTCGGGTCTTCACAAATACACACACACACACACAATCATAATTCTAATTGGTTATTACAGTTAAAATTCCATTTGTATGTTTGTCCCGAAATTTTTTTTCAAAAATCTCTTCTATTACTTAGTAGTCATGTGAGTTCTATTCAGTATCATTAGGTAACTAATAGAACAATATAAAGAGTACAATGTACTTTTAAATAGTGGTATAATGATTACCACCCCTCGCACAAACACGCACACACACACACACGCATACATACATACACGTACACTTATACAAAAGGTGTCATTCATCTGTTTTCTGTACAACAACAACAACAACAACAACAGAAACTTATTCTAACAATTTTCGTCAGTATTAATAGTTTAGTGTTAGTACTTTACATTACACACCCACAAATAGTTGATACAATCACATTTATTATTGATTGATCAAAAGTAATTTGCACTAATAAATCAATAATGTTGATGAAATTTCGTTTAAAAATTAATTGAATATTATAATGGAATAATAAAGCCTGTTACTACTCGTGAACGAGCATACGCCGCTTACCAACATTCTGCATCCAACCCTATCTTCAACAATCCTTTCCAGTTATTATTCATCCTTTTCATATCTGATTCTATTTCCCGATGTATTGTCTTCTTTGGCCATTCTCTTTTGCTCTTCCATTCAGGATTCTATTTTAATGCTTGCCTTGTATTACAGTTTACTGATTTCCGTAATGTATGTCCTATCCGTTGCCAAGGTCTTTTCCTAATTTCCTCTTCAGCTGGAAGTTGGTTTGTTCTCTCCCACAGAAGGCTGTTACTGATGGTATCTGACCAATAGATGTGGAGTATCTCCGTAAACAACTGTTTATAAATACTTATACCTTGTTGATGATGGTTGTAATAGTTCTCGAAGTTTCAGTTCCGTACAGTAGATCTGTTTGACTTTCGTATTAAGGATTCTGACTTTGATATTGGTTGAAAGTTGTTTTGAGTTCCATATGTTCTTCAACTGTAGGAATGCGGCTCTTGCTTTGCGAATCCTCGCCTTTACGTCTGCATTTGATCCTCCTTGTTCATCGCTGATGCGTCCCAGGTACGTGAAGGATTCTACCTCTTCCAGAGCGGCGAGACTATAATTTATGGACGACCTTTGAACGAATCTTAAGTGACCCTGAGAAATATTAACCAATCATCAACCAGTCATTATTGAGGAAAAATATATTATAAAAAAACCAAAGAAAGTGGATAGACTTCTTATACGTGGTTCAAAAACTTGTCAAGGTTAGAAAGAGGTTCAGAGGCTCCAAATTCGTAACGCATATAACAGAGGATCTCATCCATATGGCTACAGAATAGTCGGCCTCTGAGGTCATGATAAAGACTCAAAAACTCTTTCAGCCTCGACCACATAGCTTCAATATTGTTTATGTGCACTCCGATTGTTGAGTACACAAAATGCCACTTTTGGATAACGACACAATACACATAACCAAGCCTATGTAGGAGTCTGTACGCTCTCTAAACATCCGTATATATTGTAGTACCTGGATGCAGCCAGTATTACTGGTGCTTTTATTATCCAGTTTGCAATAATTGTCATAATTTGCCTTAGTTAGGAATTATATATGGGGTTTTCATCACAAACTGACATCAGCTATAATGCCAGAAATTTATTTAGCCAAATGGATGAACGTCTTTCGCGCCAAAATACAAGATCTGTTATCTCATACCTGATTAATTCATCCACAAATTATAGTCTCGCCGTTTTATTTGTTATAGCCGCTTAATTATCACGTATTGTACAAAATTCCCTGTGAACCGATCGTACGTTATCATTAATCACTGACGTCGGCGCCATGACCTTGAAATCTCTCAAACGCTTCTGATTGTCTCGTCCATCAATTAGAATCTCGCCTCCAGAGCTTCTCCATCAAGTGTGATTGGGTTGGTGTTCTCCATGTTGTATTTAAGGATGTTACTTTTTCCTTTGAGGCCTACTGATACAGAGGCTGGTGCTACACTAGTTGTCTTCATCTACATTTGTTCATGTGTATGGGATCGGAGGGCTAATTTATCTGTGAAGTTCGAATTGTCTAATCGGTTATAATTGTCTATGTACTACCTACAAATGTTTAGACTTGCTCAAGCCATTCTACTGATTTGGTCATCCTATGGTGTTTTAAGTGCCTAATGTCCTGCTTGTGAATTCAGGCAGTCCTAAAAATCAATTGGACGATTCAAGTAAACAGTACTGTGTGAACATAATGAAACAGTCCATTTGTCCAAATCTTTTAGCGGGATTTTTCCCTATCAATTTGACCTTGTATATTAAAGCGCAAATATGAATATATATATGTCTATATATTCAATGTTCAATTGTGTCTTGTTTATAAACAAACCATGTTCATTTTTACCATTTGATGACATAACAAGTCTCAGTCATATGATTCTTAAATTTAATCAATCCATTCATCAACAAATCGATCCGACTACTTTATGTGGATTACATAATGCCTTTGTGACTTTAAACTTTCTACTTAATAGTAGTAGTAGTAATAGTCAGTAAATTGATATACATGAAAAGGGTTGTTTACATTCATTGCCAGGTAACAACAAAAATGCAAATTAATATCGGATTTATCGATTGAGAGCACAGGAGGTATTTAGAGATAGATAGATAGATAGATAGATAGATAGATAGATAGATAGATAGATAGATAGATAGATAGATAGATAGATAGATGTGTGGATAGATAGATAGATAGATAGATACATGTGTGGATAGATAGATAGATAGATAGATAGATAGATAGATAGATAGATAGATAGATAGATAGATAGATAGATAGATAGATAGATAGATAGATAGATAGATAGATAGATAGATAGATAGATAGATAGATAGATAGATGGATAGATAGATAGATAGATAGATAGATAGCAACGTCATTGAAGGAAATCTTATTCCTCATTCAACGAGATTCATTGTTGAAATATTTTCCGACGATCTTAGATTTTCATTGATTTTCTGATTGATATGATGAATAGTATCTTATAAATATCTGGAATTTTTACATTAAAAGATCTTAGAAAACATACCGTCACTATTAAGAATGAAGAAGTTTACACATTGTATTATTTACTTACTTAATTATGCATGTTACCCTTCATGGAGGAGCATAGGCCACTCACCACCATTCTTCATCCAATTCTGTTCTGGTCAATCCCTTCCAGTTTATATTCCTTCTTTACATGTCTGTTTCCACGGCTTGACGAAGTGTGTTCTTTGGTCTCTTTTCCTTTCGCCTTTAGGATTTAAATTTAACGCTTGCTTCGTAATGCAGTTTGATGATCTCCTCAATGTATGTCCTATTCACTTCCAACATCTTTTCCCAATTTTCTCTTCATATGAAAGTTGGTTTGTTCTCTCACATAGTACGCTGCTTTGGATGGTATCCGGTTACGGATATCGAGTATCTTATGTAGACAATTGTCTATAAATACTTGTATTTCTTTAATGATGGTTGTGGTATTTCTCGAAGTCTCGGCTCCACACAGTAGAACTATGTTGACATTCGTATTGAAGAATGTGACATTGGTAATTTTCAAAAGACATTTGATTTAAGTTGCATATGTTTTTCAATTGTAGGAATGATGTCGTTGCTTTGTCAATTCTCGCCTTTACGTCTGCATCAGATCCTCCACTTCGCCTGTAGCTCTTCTAGGGCTACTGTCGGTCTCAAGCCCGGGTAAAGGAAGAGGGTTGGGTATAGTATCGGTAACTACATCCCGTAGAAAACAGCTTTGCTGAAAAACGGTAACCAGAATAAACCAATTAAATCGTACTGTTTAATCACAATAGAATTACATTTACGGGACGTGTATACGCTTTTGTGAATAAGATACCATGTGACATTATAAATTCCAATCCATTATACGTTGTCAATTATGATGATTCAGATATATATACATAGATGATGTATTACTTAACGTGATGTAATAGTCTTGGCATAGAGCATAGCCAAAATGATATTACTAATGAAATTAGAACAGAGTATCAAATAATAACTAACCCTATAGCAACAGTTTTAATTACCAATATAGGATTGTAGAGATTATTCCATTTTACTGATATCACGAACCGGTTTAAGGTAGATAACTATTTGACACTTGAAGACAAAGGATTACTGTTTCGTCCTAACATGGGACTCTTCAGTAATACATGTCCACAAACCACCAGCCAGGAGTCAAACCCAGGATCTTAGTTTTGGGAAAAGTGTAGTTTATATAAACGATTGCATTAACAATACAATACTGAGACATCTCAGTAGTATATACTATTTGTGACGGTAGATTTAATCAGGTCTATTATGTTTAAGCTTCAAAATAGGCATAACACTGAATAAAGTCTGATTTAATACCTAACAAATTAGACTTCATAGCTTGAATCAGATCGTTTGCAATGGTGCAAGTGCATTCACTTTTTGTGTTCTCTCAAATTCTGATCTTCTGAATTCTTCATGTCCTTTATTTTCTTTCCAAATATATCTCACTGAATTATACTCCTTGAATAACATCTTCAAGCCCTAATGTTCCCGATTACTGCTTATCCTCTTACTGCCTCTACCACTACGGGATTTGAATCGACAACTGCATGCCTGTGCTAATGTGGTATGGCAACTCGAACTAATGTATGTACGTACGAAGTTCTACATTGTTACTGACTGATTGAGTGAATTAGATCAGGACATACTTTTAAAATGGATTTGTTCAATTTCCATTCATAAATTATGACCTGTAGAGTTAGTATTATCTGATGCTTTGTCATTGGACACTAATACATCTTTATAATACTTGTGTACTGTTATGCCACGAATCAATTGGCTAGTAACTGAATGATTAAATGGTAGAATACTTACCACAAAAAATAAATATCCCAAATTCTCTTCTGTATTGGGATAGAAGTTATATGAGGTATACTACTGATGTTGACAGATATAAGTAGCATATAACACGAATCCAATGTTGGATGCCTGTTAAAAGAAAGTTGAGAAGATTGAAATGTAGAAAACAGGACTGAATTGTGAATTGAAAGAATCATGAACAATATAAAGACAAGTGATGAAACATTTGTAAATAAAGTACTTAATGTATAATAGGTTTTACAATTTGCCAAAGAACTCTGTAATTGACCATTGAATAATAAATTGGGTTGGCCCCAACTGAGTTCTTGTTCACAAACGCCAGTTGCATTAATCGGAAGAGTTCAAAACTGTGATTATTTCTAGTCAATGGAAGCATTTAGCTGAATACTAAATAATTTGATCAATGTCATTGATAATTCTCCAATCATTGATTACACCAACTATTATTCTAATTAGAGTAGTTTATGCTTCGCCTCGTTTAAGAGATACTTATATTGGGTCTGATTACCAAAGTTGAAAAGGTTGTATTTCAACAATCTATTTAATTTTCATAGCTCAGATCGTCAAGTGATCTTTGTTAGATCAAAACTAACTACATTCTTGAAGGAATTCTCGAAGTTCTAGTTAGAAGCCCTGACCAGTGGAGCTAATCCGTGTCGGGTAGAGATAGGTATCTACCTCAGTACAATGGAAGATGGTCGCAGGATTTCGTGGATTGATTGAGGTTAGACACTAACAATGCTAGATACCAATTCAGTGGTCCATAAGTTAAGCCTCCGCAGGTGAGACCGAAGGCACTGAATTCCGACCATGAATACGCACTGCTGAAGAGATCCACAATAGAACGAAACGGCCGTCCAGTGCTTCCAAGTTTTTAATGTTGGTCTAACATCAATCGGTTCAAGATCTCAATCACATAACTTAAAACCTAGAAGCACTAGATGATCGTTTTTGTACACATCTATGACCACAATATAGGGAGTCGAACCCGGGACCTTCGATCTCGCTCTCTAACCCTTAACTACTGATCCATTGAGTCAGATTCCAATGTTGTATGTGTCTAACGGTGGATGTGTTTCCATGTCTTAAACAAAATTTACGATTAAAAATTTAAGAGATCAGGATTGAACGTACGAAAAATCAAGTTTTGATTGAAGGTCAAAAGTCAAATCTTATGTGAACTGATAGTTTCATACTACCAGGAAATCTCAAAAACTTCTATCAGTTGAGATGAATGATCATAAAAGGTTCAAAGCTCTGAGTTCAACTTCCTGTGGTAAGGTTGTTCGTTCGCACATTAGAACGAAACAACCATCCAGTGTTTTAAAGTATTCAATTGTAATCCAGCAGCGATTAGTTTATGATTAAAAGTGCATCCACAAATAACAACTTAGTTCACTAAATCTGATTGATTACTTATTTTTATTAGAAGGGTATTTTGTGTATATTAGAATAATTTTAAGAGTTGAGATAATGAGTCAATGATGGACGTATCATTCAATTTCGTGGATTAGTTGAAATTAGACATTAACATTGTTGAATACCTGCTCACTGATCTAGAGACTAAGCACTCGTGCAAGTGACTGATAGGTCCTAGATTCAAATCTCGTAAGGCAGAGTCATAGATGAGTACTGCTAAGGAGTCCCACACTAGGATGAAACGACGGTCCAGTACTTCCAGGTTTTCCATACTGGTCTAACTTCAATCGACTCACGATCTCAACTATTAAAATCATTATTTATTGATGAGTAAAGTTCAAAATAACAAAAAAAACTCGGAATTTCTTTCTTTTCTTTACTCTTCTTTTTTGTAGTGTCATTTAGATGGTATATGAAAGAGAGAGAGAGAGAGAAAGAGAAAGAAAACGAGAGAAGTTTTTGGCAATGATATTTGATGAAAAGAATGAAATTTCTATTTTCAAAAAGAAGAACTATGATTACATTCCATCAAATTGATTTCGATTATTTAGTTAATTCGTATCTTTACTGGGCCCTTAATTACATAAACATTAGAATATATATCAACCAACACCCACGTATCCATCCATCCATCCATCCACACACACAGACACGCACGCATACACGCCACACACGCACACAACACAAACATACCTCAATTATAGATTACAAAAATATTGTAACACTTACTGTTTTCATTATACTGTATAGAAAATACCAAGAATATTGCTGATTGACTTTGTTGATTTATTGTTAACGTGATAAATATGCATTGGTTTATTGAAATGAAATATTGACCTATATCATACCATTTGGCTCGAAGAAATGGAAAAGAAAGCGAGAGAGAGAGAGAGAAAGAGCAAGCGACAGAGAGAGCGAGCGAGAGAAAGAGCGAACACAAACCCTTGTTTACGTAAACATCTTGAACATTGCCAGTTAGTTACCACATGCATACACATATAGATATATCAATAAATTATGCACAAATGAAATATTTCAGAACAAAAATATTTTAAAAAAACACACAACAACAAGAATGGATAGTTATTGACCTTGACATTAGAAATGCAACATGCTAAAATCAAGGTTGAAAAATAAACGAACCATGCAATGTTTATTGTCTATTTATTCTTTAGTATCAGAAGGGGTTGTTTGCGGAGATTGTAGTAATTTCAACAGTTGAGCTCATGAGCCAACTGTAACTAGATCACCATGGAAAACCTAGAAGCACTAGACAGCCGTTTCGTCCTATCCACAATGAGCACTGCTGAGGAGTCTCACAATAGGACGAAATGGTCGTCCAGTGCGTCTAGGTTTTTCATGGTAGTCTAGTTTCAATTGACTCATGATTTCAACTATTTTATTCTTTGTCTTTATTCTGTGAACTGAGAATATCAGATCAGGTTCTGTTATTTTGGTTTTTGAAATTTCTATTCCCAATAGTTTGTGGTAGTCACTATCGTGATTATAGAATAACTTACCTGCAATACGTGCACCACATGGTTGACCTTCATTCCTTTTCATTTTAATAATAAGAAAACATTGAATTATCAGTATAGAATTATGGAGATTGATTGAGACTATAAATTGATAAATGTTAGACTACCAATGAAAATTTCGTGGATTGGTTATAGTTACACATTAACATGGTCTGGAAGTTAAGGGTTCGCTCGTGGAACTGAAGGTTCCGGGTTCGAGCCCCGCGTGCGGATCGTGGATCCGTATTGCTGAAGAGTCCCCTATTAGGACAAAATGGCTGTCCAATAGCTGTCTAACACTGCTCTATTCATTATCTCAATCAAAAATATTTCGAAATTATGAACAAAGTTACATGAAAAAGAGACATATTCATATAATTGATTACAGTCGGATGAATACAATAATTATTAGAAGGAAACGTTGAAATATAATAGATCACTTTCTAATCGTTATCTATCAGCTACAGACTAACTAAAGAACATCAAGTAACTCTAAGAAACTGAGAACTACCAAGTTCATAAACGAATCAATCAGGCAATAAAGATGATCATTCCATTGACTGAATATTAAATACAAACTATGGCACCTCAATTCGTCAGCCTAAAAAAGAAATAGCTCCTTCTATGAGGCTGGGATTCCATTTATGATGGGTCATCCAATGACCATCTGTTTTCGCTAATAGAATAAGTGTATAACAACGAAATAATAACTGAAGTTAAGATTGGTTTCCAACCAGTGATTTTTATATAACCAGTACTATTAAGAAATATGATTAAAAGCCTAATTTTATTGTTCAAAATGATTACTAACAGTATTACGGGGTGGTGATCAATATCAGGTGTTTCAGGTCTTTGTTAGTGAATATCGAATCCTATCGACTGTGAAACTGGGTGACACGGGATCGAATCCGTCAGGGAGCATTGGTTCCCTCAAGATTACAAGTACACCTTGGTGACAAGTGACGAGTGGCATGAAACCCATGTCCAAGGTTTCCTATTGACTACCTTCAACCACTATCTTAACATAGATTACTAATGTTGAGGACGTTAAATCCTCAAAATTCACTTGGAAAAAGTCCTAATTTTGTAATTTTATCCTGAAAATTTGAATCTTATGTTTTCACTCCAAAAGACGCTTAGTTGACCTACAGCTCATATTTCCCACTCAGAAATCATTGACTATCATTGGTTGACGGATTTTTTCTAGTACGCTATTTTGTGACTCCCCCAAGGGCATTTCTATCATTGTATAAATAAGCTTGATTTCTCTGCTTATTGACCTCGTATTTTCTGTGTGCTTGTAGCATACATTCTCTACGCCTCATCAAGACTTCTTAATCTAGTTAGCAGGGTTGGGGAAAATGAATTAGAATAGCCTATCGCGTCAGTGTATCTTTGAAGTTCGTTTCGTTTACCGAGTAAGTCTGTGAATTTTCACTTCTAAAATTCATCCTGAAGAAAAGCGTAAAAGAGGAAGGCCAAAGAACAAAATACGTCGGGAAATAGAAGCAGATATGAAAAGGATCAGTAGGAACTGGAAGGAGCTGGAAAGGATTGCCCAGGACAGGGTTGGATGGAGAATGCTGGTGAGCGGCCTATATAGAATTTGTCTACAACATTGAGAAAGTAACATCTATTCATAACAATTTAGATCTATAGAGAAATCTTCAGTATTGTAAAACTCTTTCGATTCTTCATTTCCAGTATGTATTCACATTATCTACGGTTTAAATATTTCTACAGGGACAGGCATAAATATCGTCGTTTCATAGTAAAAATCAGTTGTTAAGATATCTTAGACTTTGGTTTTGTATCAGTAGTTCTGTAGTGAATGAAAACATACAATTGAGGACAAAATTACAGAACATCTTAGTAAAATCTGAGAATCATACAGTAAACATTTCAGTAGTAAAGTATTAGTCCATTGTCTTAGACTTGACTGTTTCTTCATTTTCATACCAATCACTTTCTATTCTCATTCTGTTCTCGTCGATCTTCTTAATCTTCTATTGCCAGGTATATCACTTTCTATTGATCATACATACTACTGATATCTGTCGACATCAATAGCACACACCACAGGAGTAGTTATACAAATATGTTTTACTAATCTCAATTAAGAATAACATTTGAGAGCTTCTAGTTTGATTAAGTTGCCTGATAGTATGCTCAGTATATCTATCTCCACAAGAACAGCCGAATGTGTAGATACACAAACTCAAGTAACTTACTTATTGTTTGAATAGATATTATTGATCGATCAGAAAATATCAACTGAAGGTTAACTATGTAAAACATATCCTTTCAACTACTATCAATCATTTATGATACAGGACATTGGTAGTTACATCCCCATTGAATTGTAGTTTTAAGAAAAGAGGTTTCATGTGATTGAACTATATCACCAGTACCTTTCTCTTTTCTCTTTGTACATATATACTTCATTGAAAAAGCTTTAATAGTAAACCATATTCGTCAACATCCCATTAGTAAACTTCAACTCATTCATTATGGTATCCTCTGATCGGATCGTTTTTGTTCTGTTTGTAAGAAATCTGGTCAAATTTCTTTTATAACAGATGAGCTTAAAACTGTAGAAATATAACTATTTTACACTCAAAGGAATTCTTTCTGCTTGAGATCATGAACCGATTGATGTTAGACCACCGTTGGAAATCTTGAGGCACTTGGCGGCTGAGGAGTCCCACAATAGGAAGAAACGGTCGTCCAGTGCTTCCAGATTTCCAACGGTGGTCTAATATCAATCGGTTCATGATTTCAACCAAAAACTTAATAATCTGGACAACCCCTACTCTGGAGTTCTTTCTATACACTCTTCTATCTAATTAGCTATTATCGTATTTACTTTATCATTTCATTATTCTATTAAACTGTATATTTTTATTATCTGTTTTGTGTAATTATACAATCTACTTCATTGTAAACAGTAACCCATAAATGTGTTTATAATAACTTGAACCCAAATACTCTGATACAGCTGAGGATGGGAAAAGTCAGCTCTCTCTCTCCAAATGCTCTCACGTAGCCACGTGTACACAGTCACTCCCAGGGAAGTCCTACACATTGCCTCCTAGTACCACGGGTGTTGTTTACGAAATTGAGAAACTGAAAAGAAAATGTCCGACAGATGCTTTAACGGAGTTAATGGATATGTAGGATATGTAGGAGAGTTGGAAAACCCTCATCTCAAACCAATCGTGCACATGGGTTCCAGGATCTTGAAGGGACAAATGGCGTATGAACCAATTATTGGTCACCGGCTACCATAGGATTGCATCTCATGACGTTGCCCCACTTCCTTGTGAATCAGTCCTTTAAGTCGATAACTCAGGGATTGACCTCTTTCGATCTGGACACCCGATCAGTATCATAAACCAAGTGACTTATGTTCAAATAAATCAATAAATGATAGTAACTTACTTTTTTAAACTATACGTTGTCCAAAATCCATCATTTAAATATTGACTAGAACCTGATTTCAATGTTTGTTTTAATGTAGTTGAATGAGTTAAATTTTGATCACCAGTTAAACTTCTTGAACGTTTTAAGTGTTGTAATTCACGTTGTGTATTTAATAATTCATTTTGTAATTTTTGTTCACGTTCACTTATTCCTCCTGTATTATGAATTGAATAAGCGGCTAAATGTGGTAAACTACCTTGACGATTATCTACTGAAAGTAAATCTACTCTTGATGCACCAGCTGATGGCTTTATAAAGATTTAAAAGAAAATAGTAAAAAAAAGAAAAAAAAAGTACAAGATTGTAAATTCACTTGGTATTATTTGGCTTGTATCTTCCCATCATAGTTTAAGACTGCAATTGATCAGTCGGTTATTGGCATATGTGTATACTGTGCGTATTGCCTCGATATTGCCGTAATTCACAAGCTTTTTGTAAACAATGATGGATAGTGGCTAACAGTGGAATCTAGTTTGATGCGCGTTTCGTCCTATTTGGGACTCGTCAGCTAGATGTACCTGCGATGGTTTTTGAGGCGAATGGTACTGGGTTTGACTCCTAGAGTGAACATGCAGGTACATCCAGCTGACGAGTCCCAAATAGGACGAAACGTGCGTCCTGGATTCTACTGCTAGCCACTATCCATCATTGCATACAAGATTGTAGTTGATACTTCTGATTGAATAATAAGCTATTGAAGCTTATAAACTTGATGATTTGAAATGATGAGTATTCAGATTATATCATGAAATCAACTCAATTGTTTGAAGTATTCGTATTACCAAACCTCTACTTTATATTCATCTAATGTTACTTCATAAAAGAACAGTATAGGGAAACTATAATGAATGGATGATCTTTGAGTGACATTAAAGGAATCTTGAGACTGTCCACCTACTTACTGGAGCTTAAATAAGGGTTATAAACTAGTGTGAGAAATTAGAATTATGATTTACAGTTGATAGTTAACGGATAGAAATTAGATTTAGGATTTTCATCATAAACTGACATCAATGGATTGGTTGAAGTTAAACAATAACACCGTTGGGTACCGACCGGCTCAGTGGTCTAGTGGTTAGGCGCTCGTGTGTGAGACTGATAGGTCCTGGGTTCGAATCTCGCGGGGAGTGGGATCGCGGATGCACACTGCTGAGGAGTCCCACAATAGGACGAAACAGCCGTCCAGGTTTTCCATAGTGGTCTAACTTCAATTGACTCATGATTACAACCAGTGAAACTTTTATACTGAACCCGAACTATGTAACCACCATTCACCAAATAACCTCACCTTCTGTTACATTTACATTTTAAATAGACGTAACTTAGATGAGGAAATGTTGGACAGCATTACGTCATATAATAATAAAGAACTTACAATTATACATGAATAAGCTAAGAGTTTCTATGACTAAAGGAGACTGTAGGTCAGAGAAAAAACCAGTTTCAACTTTTGTAATATTTGTTCCGTTATAACAATAACTAATTAGTAATGTCACTTAGTCAATTGCAACGCAAAACCTGGTATGTATTTTACATCAGTTCAAGTTGTCATAGCTCATTAACATAAACAGATGAAATTGTTTAGGGTTAATCTCATAGTAGTATAGATAGTAACAGAATTCATGATAATAGAAAGTATTTAGCATCTAAAATACAATCAAAGACTACCTAAATCAATCAAATAATAAAATCGATTTATGAGAAGTTTAGTAAGTTAGAATATAATAGCAAACAAGTAGTGGATACACGTGCGCTATGATCATGTGGAACCCAACAAGATAGTCTACACTTGTTAAAATGACTCAGTCTAATTGTAAATGATTTCATGGATTAATCACGCATTATAGCTTGACCACCCTTGGTTTTATTACATCCTACTCTTACTCAACTTGAAGCATATTCGTTCCGTTATAATAATAACCACTGATAAGGAATCCCATGCTAGGACGAAACGACCGTCCGGTGCTTCAAGGTTTTCTATGGTGGTCTAGCTTCAATTGACTGATGAGTTCAACTATTAAATTACTATATTATCCACAAAATCCCTCTCTAATTATAATCATCATATGATCATCAGTGACGGTCTCCAAGAGGTATTTCCTGGAGTTTTAGTGAGAAGCAGTGACCGGTGGAGTTCAACCGGGTCTATTATAAGATAGTAACATACTGAAGATAATGGTGGATGTGTCACTCATTTTCGTGGATTAGTTGAAGTTAGACATTAACACCGTTGGGTATTGACCGGCTCAGTAGTCTAAAGAGTAAGCGTTCGCGTACGAGACCGATAGGTCATGGGTTCGAATCTCTCAAGGCGGAATTGTGGATGCGCACTGCTGAGATAGTTCCACAATAGGATGAAACGGCCGTTCAGTGCTTCCAGGTTTCTCATAGTGGTCTAGCTTCAATTGTTGAGCAAACATACATCACATATAAGTCAATTATAAAAATCATTTAAACTCACTGTATGCTTAACTACCATTTCAATTGGATCATGATGTTTTTTAATATGTTGTCTTGTTAAAGTAGTAGCATATCGTCCTCCACTTGTTCCTCTCCATAATCCTTGTGTACCAGTTGTTTGCATTGATGACCAACGTGATATATGTGTATGTGATGGTGAATGATTTGATATATTATGTGATGCAGTTGTCTTATAATATGGTTGTTGATTTGATTGATTATGATAACGTGTAGACATTGAATTATCAGAGTATTCATTCAAACGTCTAGTTTCAGAATAAGTACGACTACGAAATGCATTGTGAACATGATGATTATGAACTAAAAAAAAATAGATATGAATGAATGAATGAATTCAATACATGTTACATATAGTTTGATGAATGATAATTTAAACAACTATGTGGAAAGTAAAGATGGATAGTGTCTACCATTGAAACATATACAGTTTCTACCAATCCCACATCCCTTTGATGTTGAAATGTGAATGGATCAACATTCATGCTATGACCTATGTTACATATGACTGACTAGGTACTTGACATCTCTTAACATGATGTAATTCAACAGTGAAATGATTTCATAGGTTGATAGCATGTTTTTATCTACATACTAGTTTATCTTCATTCATTGAACTTAATCTATACTACTAACACTAATTATGTAACATGATGTTCCATATATCAATAATTAACATGCTAACCCTATTGATTAGGTACTGTGACCATTGAACTGATAATTTGTAACTCATTTTTTCAATTTATCTGAAAGATTAAAAAAAAGATCATGGTTATTTTCTTCATAATCAGCAATGCTGAAGAGTCCCATGCAAGGACGAAACGATCGTCTAGTACTCACAGGTTTATCATGATAGTCTAACTTTAATCGATTCATGAATTCTACGATTAAATCTCTTATAGGTTTAACATACTAAAATGTGTTATGTATTCACAGCCTCTGTTTATTCAGATTTGTAATGATAGTTTTATATTAGCCATTATAAGAATGAATTAAACAAGGGATTAAACGCATCATTAGTAATATGAAGTCACAGATCATTGATTTGAACAAGATAAGTTATTGACTGAGATCATGACTCGATCGATATTAGACTGTGATCGTGGATGCTCACCGTTAAGGAGTTTCATAATAGGACGAAACAACCGTCCAGTACTTCCAAGTTTTCAATAATGGTCTAACATTAATCGATTTATAATCTCAATCAAATAAAAATTTATTGGATTTTTGAAATAAAATGAATGTACTAATTCATACGTCTTTACAGTAAAGCACCGTTGATCATAGTGATTGACACTAGGTTCGAGTCATCATTGAAACAACCATATAAATAAGGCTAGAATTATAGAAGAAATCTCTAATTGAATGAAGTCTATATTTTACATGGGATTAGAGCCTTATACAAAAAATGATATATCCCATATTGAAATCGAAGAGACCATTATGATATAAGTGGAGTTTTGTTCTCTGAGCTGGATGGTTTGGTCGTGGAGCTTTCATCGTTCTTCTGAACGACATCATCAGCACAAACTTCATATAGAAGTGAAGTGTTCGAATTTCTTCATATGTGTTTCACAGCTTGTTCTGTGCACCCCACTGTTGATTGGTTCTTATCCCTGCTGCTCAACAACGACACAAGTCTCACTAAATAAACGAAGCATCAAATTCAAAGTCTACTGGAACTCATCGATTTATGCTTAACTACATATTTTCAATTCAACAACAAAATCTTCGAACAAAAGAAAGGGACACCAATGGGATCACTAATATCAGGACTGATCGCGGAGGCAGTGATGCAAAGACTAGAAGCCGCGATACTACCAGTGATCAAGCCAAAAATTTGGAATCGCTATAAAGGTCAATAAAAACCAATCAACATCGAAGTGCACAGAACAAGCTGTGAAACACATATGAAGAAATTCGAACACTTCGCTTCTACATGAAGTGTGTGCTGATAATGTCGTTCAGAAGAACGATAAAAGCTTCAAGACCAAACCATCCAGCTCAGAGAACAAAACTCCACCGAAATCATCTACCTGAGCTACAAATCTTCACTATTATGATATCTATTATAGACCTTATATACAATTAAGGATCCATGACTTCACTTATGAATATCAGGAATAAGAAATTGTAAACTTTTTTGAATAGATGACACCATAAGATTCTAACAGAACGAAAGCTACTTCTTCACAATGAATAACATTATAATGTTATTAGAATTCTAAAATATATTTTCTGAATGTTATACCATTTGACAAAACTACTTACTTTCTGAACGAGAATCCCATGCACCACTATCAGATTGACGTCGTTTAAACCGTTCACTTGTTATATTATCACCAAGATAATAACGTGATCCAGGAATGAATTGACCACTACGACTAATATTTCCTAATCGTGCAGTATGTCGTTGATCCATTGGTCCGTGTACATTACCACCACTGTCTACATCTACATGTATATTAACATAATAATAGTATCGATAATCATGATTGAATCTCATATATTTTACAATGAAAATCTTTTGAAAATGCAGTATACATTAGGAAATATCTATATGAATACTTAAAATTTATTTATCTGAACACATAAATACTGGTACAAGGGGGCATCGAATACATATACACTACACAAGACAATTAATTTGTATGTGGGTTGCGATATTGCTCGAGTACCTGAACCGAAGCAGATGGTTTTCTTAAAGGGGGTTTATCACAAACCTTCGACCTTCAGGTCTCATCTACAAGGTGATGAAGCAACGTTAGCAGATGTAGTCTTATGGTAGCTGGTGATCAACAATAGATTCATACGCCATTTATTCTTTTGAGATCCTGAAGCTCATGTACACCATTAGTTTGGAATAAGGGTTTTCTAACTCCTTTAGATGGACCCTTCGTGTCTAACAACCCGGTTAAATAGCCGAACATTCTCATTTCGTGCTCTTAATTTCGTAAACAACACTCCTAGTGCGATAAGTTAGTCAGTACGAAATTCCTTAACAGTATCTGTATACACGTGGTCATGTAATATAAAATGTGAGTTCATTTATAGTACTTTATTTTTTCAAAGTTGTATTTCTTTGTATACTTCATACTGAAATAATTTTTCTTATCTAGTACATTTTATCAAACACGAGATACAGTGGACATCTAAGATGCAGCTGGACGATCTAGACTTCGCAGATGATCTGGCCCTTCTCTCTCAATCGCAACGGCAAATGCAGGAGAAAACGACCAGTGTAGCAGCAGCCTCAGCAGCAGTTGGTCTCAATATACAAAAAGAGGGAAGCAAGATTCTCCGATACAACACAGCGTGCACCAATCCAATCACAATTGACGGAGAAGATTTGGAAGATGTAAAAACCTTTACATAACTGAACAGCATCATTGATGAACACGGTGGATCTGATGCAGATGTGAAAGCGCGGATCGGAAAAGCAAGAGCAGTATATTTACAACTGAAGAACATCTGGGACTCAAAACAACTGTCAACCAACACCAAAGTCAGAACTTTCAATACAAATGTCAAGGCAGTTCTACTGTATGAGGCGGAAACCTGGAAAACTACGAAAGCTATCATCCAGAAGATACGAATGTTTATTAACAGCTGTCTACGTAGAATACTTCGGATCCGTTGGCTGGACACTATTAGCAACAACCAACTGTGGGAGAGAACAAACCAGATTCCAGTGAAGGAAGAAATCAGGAAGAAGTGCTGGAAGTGGATAGGACACACATTGAGGAAAGCACCCGACTACGTCGCAAGACAAGCCCTCACATGGAATCCTCAAGGCCAAAGGAAAAGAGGAGGACCAAAGAACACATTACGCCGAGAAATGGAGAACGACATAAGAAAAATGAACAAGAACTGGATGGAACTAGAAAAGAAGGCCGAGGACAGAGTGGGCTGGAGAATGCTGGTCAGCGGCCTATGCTCCATTATGAGTAATAGGCATAAGTAAGAAAGTAAGTAAGTAAGTAAGTAAGTAAGTAAGTAAGTGACATTCTATCAACTATTTAGTAATCAAATTTAACTTGATTATCATAATAGAAATTGATCGGTAAGATTTAATAAATACTGAATACTGGACTTATGGAGTTTAATCCTGGATGGTATTTGGTTCTTTTGAGAAAAGGTATTTAACTGTACTGATATCTGGTTCTCGTGTAAACCAATGTAAAATTATCTTCAACTATAAGGGTATATTATATACCTGGGAAACTAGGCAAATAATAACCTATTTTGATTGATCAAATAGTATAATACACATTTCTCTTATACAATACATGGATATTATTAGCATTTCATATAGAGGTATACACACAGTATGCACATATGCCAATAATAGACTGATCAATAACAGTTTTAAACCGCAATGGGAAGATACAAGCCAAACAATACCAAGTGAATTGAACTTATCAGAAGGGGTTTGTGGAGATTTTTAGAAATTTTCACAGATTGAAATCATGAGTCAGTTGAAGCTAGACCACCATTGAAAACCTGGAAGCACTGGACGGCCGTTTCGTCCTAGTATGGGACTCCTCAGCAGTGCGCATCCACGATCCCGCACCACGCGGGGCTCGAACCCAGGACCTACTGGCTTCGCGCGCGAGCACTTGACCAGTGGAGTACAACCAGGTCTGTTGTGAGATATCAGCTCACTGAAGACAATGGTGTATGGTGGCGCAACTTCGTGGATTGGTTGAATTGAACTTAGTTTATTTCCAAGTTAACTATTGTTCATTATAGTTTCATTATGTAATAAAGAATCAATAATCAGATTTCTTTTCTTCTTCTTCTTTTTATTTATTTGTTTATACCTTTGAAGAAATAAAGAAAACTACTACTTATCTATGCAATGAATCTATGCCCTAATAATCTAATATACATGAACTGAATTAATTGGCTTTCTCTCCCTCTCTTGTTTGCTCCCTCTCTCCCCCCTCCCTCATTTAAAATATTGTTATTCACGTGTTACTATACCTAGTAACAATAGTTTCATGTTCAATTGAAAGAAGTTTATCTATCGTTTATCTCTTATTTTTACGATCGATTTGTTAGAGGGGATGGGGGGAGTGGGTGGTTGGGGGGGTAAATTGAAAATCAGAAAATAAATGAAGAAATATTTTATTTTATTTCAAATGTACCCTGATAAAAGACAATTTCAAACAGAGATAAAAATAGTTATTTAATTCTTTAAAAATTCACTATCTGATGCCATTTCTTGATTTTTTTTTCAACAAAAACTTTTTATCAGTATAGGGTTGTGGGATTCGAACCCACGACCTGTCGGTCTCGCATGCGAACGCTTAACCTCTAGACTACTGAGTTGGTCGGCATTCGACGGTGTTAATGTTTAACTTCAAGCAATCCACGAAACTGCACGACCATCTTGCAGTTTACTAAGGTAGATACCTTTTTCTACCCGACACAGGCCCTGGGTTTGAATCCCGCGAGCGGAATCGTGGATGCGCAATGCTGAGGAGTCCCACAATAGAATGAAGCGGTCGAGTCCCAGAGTAAACAACAACTCTGGGATACAGGTAAACCGGTTGACGAGTCCTAAATAGGACGAAATGCTTGTCAAACTGGATTCCACTACTAGTCACTATCCATCATTGTTTTATAATGCTTGTGATTTAAGGGAATATCAAAGCAATCCGTACAGGATATACATATGCCAATAAGAAACTGACCAATTTCAATGCAAAACATCAATGGGAAGATTCAAGTAAACAACAATACCAAGTGAATTGTCTTAATATATATTAGATAGTACCATTTTATTCACAGTGTTATAACTTAATTGAACCATATCTATCAGATCATTTTGTACATGACATCCTTCAAAATAAATCTATTTTGTTTTGGAATCATGGGATTTAGTCATCAATTAACTTTTCTTTCTTTACATCATCATTACAAATTACAATCCATGATATAGAACATGAAAGTAATTGATGTTCATTGTCAAGCACATGATAATTGAATAGTACATGATAAATAGTTTATTCAAAGTTTAATCATCTCAATAATTAACGATTTGGATCTTTCATAGAGTTCTTAGATCTTTGAGTTAATATGACAAGACTATATTTTATAGATGAATCAATCGGATTTGAGAGAACAAGTCTTGGACTTCGGCACGAAATTCATTCATCCATTTGGATAAATAAAGTTTTGGCATTATAGCTGATGTCAATTTGTGATGGGAAACCCTAAATCTAATTTCAAACCTCAATCATAATTCTAATTCTTCGCACTGATTTATATTCCTTATTTGATCCTTGTTATTTAAGTGGACAGTCTCAAGGTCAATTTGGCGTCACTCAAAGATCGTCCATAAATTATAATCTCATTGTTAATACAATATTCTATGACTATTAAATCCACTATATCAACTTGTTTATATTGTTAGATAGATCAGGTAGTTGGTCCACCAGGGTGCTTGATACCTGTGTGGTTTCACCGCAGAATTGAGCTGTACTATTCAGATTGTAGCGTTAAATCCTATACGGTGTCTGATTCTCCTATGAAGTGCGATTGAGCTGTACTGTATGGTTGTCACGTGAAAGTCTAGATGATGTCTGTTTCTCCTGGAAACCAATCTAAAATCACTCTGGCCCACAAGGGTATATTATATAACTATAACCAACAGGTAATATTATCTTTATATAGTATTAATATTGATTTGTTTCACCATATGATCAATGGTTTATCTCTAAGATATCAAAAAAATCAATTTGTTCTTTGAATATTTATTCTTATAAATAAAATGAAACTCCGGAAAAAGTACTTGAACAGGGGGGGTATTGTTTTGAAATTAATGATAGTGCATTTTTACAATACACATTTAGAATTGAAACCTAAACCCTTCAAATCTTAATCAGCCAATCATAAATCCCACATAAACCGGAACATATATACATTGTATTGAAAAAAAAGCTAGACGAAATGATCATAGCAAGTTATGAGGTAGTAGAAGTAACGATGACATCAGTGGTTCTATATTGAGTGCTATTGATGTCAAAAGATTGAAGTAGTATGTTTCATCAATAGAAATTGAAATGTTTGGGGGCAGAAGGTTAAGAAGATCGAAGGAATGAGAGCGAGATCAGAGAGTGATCTGTATGGAAACGAAGGAACAACAAAGTTTGAGATAATTGATGGATGGTCGTCTCATCCCAGTATGATCTCCCTCAACATTGTTCGTTCACGATCCTGCCCGTGGGATTCGAACCCAGGACCTCCGGTTTTGCGTGTTAAGGTTTAACCTCTAAACCACTGAGCAGGTATGCAACGGTGGCCTAGCTTAAATCGATTCGTCAGTTTAACTAATAAATTACCACATCCTTCACGAAACGCTCTTTCTGATACTAATCATCTTGTGCTCTCAAGTGACTGGCTTCAAGAGGCATTTCCTGGAGTTCTAGTAAGAAGCAGTGACCAGTGGAGTTCAACCGGGTCTGTTGTAAGATAGTAACTCACTGGAGAGAATGATGGACGTATGGCTCAGTGAACGTTTACAAGCCTGAAATGCAGGTACATCCAGTTGACAGGTCTCAACTAAGATGAAACGTGCGTCGTGGATCCCACTACCAGCCACTGTTCATCTTTGTTTATAATGCTTGTTAATTAAGGCAATATCAAGACAATAAGTACAGTATGCACATATGACAATAAGAGACCGATCAATTGCATTCCTAAACAACAATGGGAAGTTACAAGTAAACAATACCAAGTGGATTTAAGTTATTCTTCATCAGTCAATCAGTCAGTCAGCTACAATATAGGACCAGGCACATATATGCATCGCTACAAGTTCGCACACCTCATTAACACAGCAAGATGAACACCGGTTTCATAGAAGTAGTTTCTTCAGTGGTAGTAATATATGAAAGAAAGATTGTGTATAAGAATATAATGGAAAAGGAAAAAATTACGTGATAGAATGAAAGGTATAAAACAATTTTAATCTCATAGTTTAAGGAAAGAGAGAGAGTGTATACATCACCGACGCCATTGTGATCGATTCTGAGTCATGTCACCCAGTCTTCAACCATTGGCTACGATAGTCACGCGGACCCCAACCAAATAATCTGCATCTAGCACCAAAATCATTCAGACTAGAAATTAGTGACTTCAATCACTGATGCCACGTTTTGGTTTGGCCATTACATTACTACTCATGCATTCCTACTACTACTACTACTACTACTACTACTACTACTACTACTACTACCACTACTACTACTACTACTACTACTACCACTACCACTACTACCACTCCTACTACTACTACTAGTAATACTACTACTACTACTACTACTACTACTACTACTACCACTCTCACTACTACCACTCCTACTACTACTACTAGTAATACTACCACTACTAATAATAATGCTGATTGTTATAATAATAGTAATAGTAATAATAGTAATAGTAATAATAGTAATATTGTCACTACTTACTTACTATTACTCACCATATCTATTTTCATTAAATAATTTTTCGTTATTTTCAAGCCAGTAAGTTGTAGTCATATTAGTCGTGGTAGTAGTAGGTGTAATAGCAGTACTAACATGGTTACAATCATCATCATGATTTTGTATTTTTGTTTGTTTATTTTTTAAAACTTTTCTACGTTTTTTCATTTTATTTAATAAATCATTCACTTTTTCATACATCGATTCAATAGTTTCATCATTAAGTGTTTGTTTCTCTATATTGTTCAATGGTATATTCATCATATTAGTAATCATATTATTATTATTATCATTATGGTTACCATGGTGATCGACAACTTGAAGACAACATATTGGGAAAGTTATATTGGGGGTAATATTATTTGATCTTATTGTTTGTAACATATTGACTTGTTATATTCATTAATTAAATCATCATTAATAAGTGAATATAGTCTCTATGTGAAATGAATAGTTTCCTGTTATATATTATAATGCATTATTAGTCGTAGTAGTCGTAGTAATAATAGCAGTAGTATATAAGTAATATATAAACACTTTATAATAGTCAATGTTTAATATTAGTGTAAATTCAATTTGTTTTAATGATTTATTTAGTTTATAGATCCTACATTCATATGAGAGAATGTTCATGAACGACCTATGGTCCTTCATGAGGGATAACAGACGTCAGTAAGTAAGTAGGTAAGTACATTCTTCATTGAAAGAAATACTTTTTCATATTCATTTAACAAATCATAATGAAATAGATTTCGTCATTGTCATCTATCTATCTATATATATATCAATATTAAATTTAATTTATATCCACCCCCTACCATAAATGAACCAATCAAATTTATTTCATTCAAACACTTGCCCACACATTAATTGATCCCATATTTCCCATTTAGATTAAAATGTGATTATGTTATATAACTAAAAATAGAAATGTCATTATCTAAAACAAGTAATTTTATTCAGGAAATAACAAGTGGTTTATGTTATACTAGTAGTTGAAAGTAATACTTACGCCTATCACTCTTCATGGAGGAGTACAGACTTTCAACAAATATTCTCTATCAAACTCTATTCTGACCAATCACTTCGAGTTCTTCTCAGTTGCTATTCATCTTTTTCATGTTTGCTTTCAATTCTCGATGTAATGTGTTTTTTTATCTTGTTATTCTCCTTCGGCCTTAAGGATTCTAAATGAAGGCTTGTCTTGTGACACAGTTGGGTACTTTCCTCAATGTGTGTCGTATCCACTTCCAGTGCTACTTCCTGATTTATACTTCCGCTGGGATCTGGTTTGTTCTGTCTCGTAAAGTAGATTGTTGTTGATAATGTTTGGTCAAAGGATCTGAAGTATTTTACGTAGACAAATGTTAATAAACACTCGTATCTTCTGGATGACAGCTTTCGTAATTCTGCAAGTTTCCACCCCATACAGTAGAATTATCTTGATATTTCTATTGAAAATTTCGAGTTTGATGTTGGTTGACAATTGTTTTGATTTGTAGATGTTCTTCAATTGTAGATTCGCTACACTTGCTTTGTCGATTCATACCTTCATAGCTGCATCAGATCCATCATGTTCATCAATAATGCTGCCCAGATATATAAAGGATTTTACATCTCGCAAATCTTCTCTGTCAAGTGTGATTCGATTGGTACATATTGTATTGTATCGGAGAATCTTGATTTTTTCTTTGTGTATGTTAAGACCTACTGCTGTTGTGGCTGCTATTACACTGGTCGTCTTCTCCTGCATTTGTTATTGCGTGTGCAACAGAAGAGCCGATTTATCTGTGAAGTCTAGATCGTCCAACTGCATGCTAGATATCCACTGTATCCTATGCTTTCCCCACCCCCGAAGATGTCGACGTCTTCATGATCCAGTCGATCATTAGAAGAAAGAGATATGTAAAAGTTTTTATATCCTCTAAAGTTTCTTCATTAAGTGTGATTTCATTGATGCGTGTTGTATTGTATTGAAGAATCTTACTTTACTCCATCGCTATGCTTTATATGGTATGAAAATCCAAAATAATATGATTAACCCAACTAAGTATACAAATGATGGATAGTGGCTAGCAGTGGAATCCAGTTTGACGAGCGTTTCGTCCTATCTGGGACTCGTCAGATGGATGTACCTACATCTCAGAGTTGATTTTCACTCTGGGACTCGAACCCATTACCATTCGCTTCAAACGCCATCGCGTTATCCACTCAGTTACTGAGTCGTGATAGCCACTTGCTCGTGCAGTGAGGTGAATTTAAATTCACTTGGTATTGTTTGGCTTGTATCTTACCATTGAAATTAAAGACTGCAATTGATCAGTCTGTTACTGGCATATGTGCTGGGTTCGAGTCCCAGAGTGAACATCAACTCTGAGATGTAGGCACATCCAACTGACGGGTCCCAAATAGGACGAAACGCGCGTCAAACTGGATTCCACTACTAGCCACTATTCATCATTGCTTAAAAAGAGCATGTGACGTAAGACAATATCGAGGCATAGGCACAGTATGCACATATGCCGATAACAGACTGATCAAATGCAGTGTTAAACCTCAATGGGAAGTTACAAGCCAAACAATACCAAGTAAGTATATGAATTATGAAAACGGATCATCATTTTAGATTGTCTCCTTCCAAGATTTAGAATAAATACAATTTATTATGGTAATTTAAAGTTTTAATTAAATAATAAAGGAGATCGAAATTGTTTTGATTGACGACCAATTGACTAATGAATTCAATAACAGAATAAATTGATTCATCAAATGATTTCAATAACATAGTAACTACATTATTGATTTCTATTTGAACCTCTTCATTATCATAAATATTAAATGTAATTCAGTATTGATTATGCACAGATCACATTCATATCTTACAATCAGTATTATTAACATTGTTGGAACCGATCTATAATAATAGTAAGATGGTTATCTGATACTTCAGATCCGTTGGCCACATACTATCAGCAACAACCTACTACTGTAGGAGAGAACAAACCAGATTCCAGTGAAGGAAGAAATCAGGAAGAAGTGCTGGAAGTGGATAGGACACACATTGAGGAAAGCACCCGACTACGTCGCAAGACAAGCCCTCACATGGAATCCTCAAGGCCAAAGGAAAAGAGGAAGACCAAAGAACACATTACGCCGAGAAATGGAGAACGACATAAGAAAAATGAACAAGAACTGGATGGAACTAGAAAAGAAGGCCGAGGACAGAGTGGGCTGGAGAATGCTGGTCAGCGGCCTATGCTCCATTATGAGTAATAGGCATAAGTAAGTAAGTAAGTAAGTAAGTAAGTAAGTAAGTAAGTAAGTAAGTAAGTAAGTAAGTAAGTAAGTAAGTAAGTAAGTAAGTAAGTAAGTAAGTAAGTAAGTAAGTAAGTAAGTAAGTAAGTAAGCAAGTAAGTAAGTAAGTAAGTAAGTAAGTAAGTAAGCAAGTAAGTAAGTAAGTAAGTAAGTAAGTAAGTAAGGTTATTTGATAATCATTATCGGCGTGTAATTGATAGATAGATATGCAAATATATATTCTAACAGTTGAATTCATGAATCGATCTAAGCTTAACTACCATTGAAAACCTGGAAGTATTGGACGGCTGTCTCGTTCTAGTCTCGAACTTTTCAATGATCACACATTACAGAGACTCGAACCCAGGACCTTCAGTCTCGTGTGTGAATGCTTAATCTCTAGAGATTACTGAACCGGCATCTAACCGTGTTAATGTTTAAATTCAAACAATTTACTATATTACTCCACCGTTCACTATTGTCTTCAGTGAGTAACTGCGGCACAACAGACACGGTTTAAATTTATTAATCATGACTTCTCGAATAGAACTTTAGGAAATCCATTTTGAATCTAGTCACACTAATGTACACATGATTATAATCAGACTGATAATTAGTAATGATTGTAGTTGAATTCATGTATATAATCACTGAAATATTTCGTAATGAGTTTGTTTTATCTTCATGTCAAATAACATCACTTGAAGAATCACTAAGTTTTACAGATAGATTCATAAGAATAAGATAAATGGCAAGTTAAACTATCAGGGTTATATATATGTTGTTATGATAATGGTGTATTTGCTTCTTAATAACCACTCAATCTAACTCTTTTTATTGAAATCATGAGTCAATTGGAGCTAGACCACAATGGAAAACCTAGAAGCACTTGACGGCCGTTTCGTCTTAGTATGGGACTCCTCGGCAGTGCCGTGACCAGTGGAGCTAATCCGTGTCGTATAGAAACAGGTGTCTACCTCAGTACAATGGAAGATGGTCTCGCAATTTCGTGGACTGATTGAGGTTAGACATTAACATGACTGGATGCCGGCTCAGTGATCGAGTTGGTTGAGCGCTTGGTGCGAGACTGATAGGTCCTGGGTTCGAATCTCGCGGGGTGCGGGATTGTGGATGCGCACATCTCAGGATTAACGTACTAGGACGAAATGGCCGTGCAGTGCTTCCAGGTTTTCCATAGTGGTCTAGCTTCAATTAACTCATGATTTCAATCAAAAACTTGACAATCTTTACAACACCTAAACTGATAACTTTTATTTAAATCCTCACTGTATTTTTTGTACCTATTCTTTTCTTCTTTTTACTATGTTGAGTATTCATTTGACAAGTATAACTTAGATCATCATCATCTTCTTCAATGGTCATGATTATTATTTTGCTTATATGCTCTATACGATAAACATTAAAAGGTATTTCATTATATTCTTTGTATTTAAATAAATATAACTATTGGATTATACATAATATCTTTGTGTATATATATATATTTATATGTATATCCATATGAGTGCTTGTTGTTATGGTTGTGGTTGCTGTGGTGGTGGTGCTGCTGATGGTGGCGGTTGTTGTTGTCATACTTTCATTAATTTTAACCTGAAGCCATGACATTCCATTCTTTTATCAATGTACATTATTGTATCTATCTCCATATACATACTTTATATGAAAAAAAAAGAAACATTCTATACTCATTTTTGCTTAAATTCACTATGCCATTTATTGATTGATACTTACAATTACTCAAACTATGTATCTAATCAAGTTTGTATCATCTTTTTCTTTAAGAAAGAAAGAGAATAGTATCATAGTAATAAGTCTATTTTGTCAGTGTAATTCTATTCATATTGTAATTAATCAATAAATCGATTGAAATCATGAATTGATTGATGTTAAATGATTATTGAAAACTTGGAGGTTTTGAATAACTATCTAGTTCTAGTATGGAACTCCTTAGTAGTGCACATTCATGATCTTGATTAAGGAATGTGAAGTTAGATATTAAAATCGTTGGATGGCAACTGGCTTAGTGGTCTAGAGGTTAAAGATTCGTGTGCTAGACCGAAGGTCCTAGGTTTGAGTATGGTATATGAGATCGTAAGTGTGAACTGCTGAGGAGTCCCATACTAGAATGATTAAATATCACAACTAATCAATTCTTATTTTATGTTCCAAAAACTGGGAGAAGCAATTTTACAGGCAGTTAGATATTGGGTAGGTACTAGGTAATGATAGTTAATTAGTGGATAAGGTAGTGAACCTTCATCAACTGAGGTGATTGAGGCATATGTTATGTATGTTTAACTACTACCTACTTGAAATTGTGGTGGCTAATGTAGAGTTGTGTTAAGATAAAGCTACGTATGACAAACCTAAAATGTGACATCAGTTCATGAAAAGAATGATTATTAAACTGAGCAATGTAAGTAGCTGTAGGCTATCTGATTGCGATCCTAGCGATCTTCATAACCAATAATTGAACACTTTAGGTTCCATATCCTAGAATCATTTGAAACGACACAGATTTATTCACTTTCTGCCTTCTCTTATATCTTGATATTTTAAAAGTATTTCATGTATTTTACTACAGTAATTCATTAATTCTTCTCGAATCTTGTTGTCTGTGCCTCATTACTTATATTACACTGGAATTTACCTTGAAAAATACGTCCCTCTGTTCAGATATGATGCGGTAAATTGAACCAACCTACATATTAATTAAGGTTCTACATTGTACTTGACAGACTATCTAACATTAGCACATATGATTCTAGTCAAATAGGAAACAATAATAATAAAACATTTGAACAACTTTACATACGAAGTCTTCAAGGGTTGCTTCATCAGAGCAAATAAATAACCGACATTAAATTAACATGAAAGAAATATTATTTATTATTAACACTGTACCCAATACTCAATTTATTTGAAACATTGGCATTAGGAGTGTGGTGTGTACTACTAATGTCGACAGATATAAGTAGTATGTATCATCAATCGAAAGTGAAATACCTGTTAGCAGAAAGTTAAGAAGATCGAACAAAAGAGAAAGAGAACAGAAAATGAATGGTATGAAAAACGAAGGGACAATGAAGTCTGTGACGGTTGATTGACATTTTGCAAATGAAGTATTTACTGTATGGTTCTTAGATTTTACTAAGTGATTCTGTAATTATATATATATATATATATATATATATATATATATATATATATAATATATATATATATATATATATATATATATATATATATATATATATAGGGGGATATGTTGTAATGCAATTATTGTGAATATTATAGTAGTTTCAATGGTTGATATCATGAGTCAGTTGAAGCCAGCCCACCACGGAAAACCTTAAAGCACTGGACGACTGTTTTGTCCTAGTATGGGACTCCTCAGCATTGCGCATTCACGATCCCGCCCGCGAGATTCGAACGCAGGATCTATCAGTCTCGAGCTTGAGTGGTGTTTTATGTTGTAGTAGTAGGTTGGAAGAAAGTTAGGAGCGACCAAACCAAAACATGGCACAAATCCATGAAGTCACTGACAAGTAGACTGAGCCATGTTGATAAGTGTGGACTACCTGGTTGCGATCCGCAAGACGATAGCAACCGATGGTTAGAGATGTTGAATGATATGGCTCAAAATCGTTTGCAATGGCTCAGGTGCATTCACTCTTTGTGTTCTTCAAAATTCTAATCGTCTGAATTCTTCATATCCCTTTATTTTCTTCTCTTTCCAAATTTATTTCACTGGATTATACTCCTTGAATAACAACTTCAAACCCTAATGTTTCCGATTACTGCTTATACTTTAACTACCTCTACCACTACGAAATTTGAATCGACGATTGTATCTCTATGCTAATGTGATATGACAACTTGAACTGATGTACGTACGTACGTACGAAGTTCTACGTTGTTACTGACTGACTGATAAAAGAAACCCCATACCTGATTTCATAACAATAACTCCTAACTTTTGTATTTTTTAAATTTATCCTAATTCCTTCCAGCTAATTCATAACTGTATTATTACCTTAGTGACTAATTGAAGTTTTTCAAGGTTATCTTACCATGTAACTATTAAAAAAGAAAAAAAATGGTTACATAAATCAATATCTAATCACTAAGTTAGATTATTCCATTTTATTTATTAAAATCATCACATCATTTATGACAAATTCTAAAGATCAGATGACAAACTTCTTTTTTTTTTTAGAAAAAAAAAAAGAATTCAGTGCATAGAATTGAATGTACCTACTTTGTAACTATCTAACTATCTGTAAAAAGATTCAATTATACTTTGTTGATATGAACCATTTGTTCTTAATTTTAATACTATTATGGTATATATACTACTTATTTTGTTAGATATAAGTAGTGAGTAGCTTTAATCAGAAATAGAAAGAAATGCTAACAGAAGATTATAATGAAGAGAATAGAAAGGAAATTTAAGAGCAATCAAGATAATGAAAGAATTACAGGAATAATGAATTATATAAAGGACAATACAATGTAGATATGCAAATGATATATTTGACTTATGATTTTCATATTTTACTAAGCCACCGTGTGGGTTTGTTCATTACATTCGTTGTCGCTGTCAAAGAGAAGGTGGGCCGAGGCAGAGGGGGGGTTGGCGCGATCTGTCTAGGGAGGGAGACATCGAGGGGTACGTCCTGACGAGGGGGGAGGCGCTGGGTGTGTCAGTCACTGTCTATAGAGAAAGGAAGTGAGACGTCCGGGTACTGGGTGGGCATCGAAGTTATATGACCCTGCAAGTGGACAGGACTATGGAGTTCAGTGCGCCGGCAGACTTGGCATTTCGGTGTGGAGCGCGGTACAGACTGAGATAAGGAAGAAATTGGTACGGCGAGTAGATCAACCTCGGAAGCGACCGCCTAAAGGAGGGGCCAGTGTTACTTACTTACTTACTTACTTACTTACTTACTTACTTACTTACTTACTTACTTACTTACTTACTTACTTACTTACTTACTTACTTACTTACTTACTTACTTACTTACTTACTTACTTACTTACTTACTTACGCCTGTTACTCCTCGTGAAGGAGCATAGGCCACTCACCAGCATTCTCCATCCAACCCTCTCCTCAACAATCCTTTCTAGCTCCGTCCACTTGTTATTCATCCTTTTCATATCTGCTTCTATAATCCGACGCAATGTGTTCTTTGGCCTTCCTTTTTTTCGCTTTCCTTCAGAATTCCAAGTTAGGACTTGCCTCGTGATGCAGTTTGACGATTTGCGTAATGTATGTCCTATCCATTTCCATCGTCTTTTCCTAATTTCCTCTTCAGCTGGAATCTGGTTTTTTCTCTCCCACAGAAGGCTATTGCTGATGGTATCCGGCCAGTGGATGTTGAGTATCTTGCGTAGACAGCTATTTATAAATACTTGTACTTTCTTGATTGTGGTTGTTGTAATTGTCCAAGTTTCAGCTCCGTACCATAGAACTGCCTTGACGTTCGTATTGAAGATTCTGACTTTGATATTGGTTGACAGACAGTTGTTTTGAGTTCCATATGTTCTTCAATTGTAGGAATGCGACCCTTGCTTTGCCGACCCTCGCCTTTACGTCTGCATCTGAACCTCCTTGTTCACCGATGATGCTTCCTAGGTTTGTGAAGGACTCTACATCTTCCAGAGTTTCGCCACCAAGGGTGATTGGATTGCTGTTCTCCGCCTTGAATTTGAGGACTTTGGTTTTCCCTTTGTGTATACTGAGGCCTACTGATGCAGAGACTGCTACTACACTGGCTGTCTTCATCTGCATCTGTTCGTGTGTACGTGATAGGAGGGCTAGGTCGTCTGCGAAGTCCAAATCGTCTAATTGATTCTGAGTTGTCCATTGTATTCCGTGTTTTCCTTCAGATGTCGAGGTCTTCATAATCCAGTCGACCACCAGAAGAGGGGCGAGTGTGGCGTTTGCTATTTACATCGATAGGTAGCACCAACAGAAAATGGAATACCTACCAGCAGGAGATTGAATTCAATAGAACAGGAAGAAAACTGTAGAGCAATCGGTATAACGAAAGAATTAGGGGAATGGTGGAGTACATAAAAGGCAACCCATAAGAAACGGTGTAAATGTTGTATTCAATGTATGGTTTCCATATTTTATGAAGGCAATCTACAGTTCTGCATTTAATGATAAGTTGGTTTCCTCCACCTGACGTCTTCATTCGCTACATTACAAGTCATAATACAAAATATAATAAAACTTGTAACTAAAAGACTACAATCATGACAAGTAACCTAAGCATCATGTATATATCGATAGCACCGGGTACTTTTATATGGATTCCATGACAGAAACTTCGTTCCAGGTTTCATGCTGTATTAATTAAGCTTGGACAATGAATTTTATTTGATAATTAAACTAACGAGTTCAAAGAATGTAATACTAATAACGAGAAAAGGATTTATTTCATTCAACCGCTAGTCGTTCAATATCATCATCAATAAACAAGCAAAATTTATTTTCTTCTTTTGATTGAGATCATGAATCGGTTGTTGTCAGACCATCATTGAAAACCTGGAAATATTAGACAACCGTTTCGTTGGGCAATCTAGTGGATTGTTTGAAGTTAGAGGTTAAGCATTTGCACACGGGACTAAAAGTCCTGGGTTCGATTCCCAAGAACGGGTTCGTAGATGTGCACTACTGACATATCCTATACTACTATTAAACGGCCATCCAATGATTCCAGGTTTCCAATGGTAATTCAACATCAATCGATTCATGATTTCAATCAAAAACTTAACAAACTCTACAACTTCATGCTGAAAACAATTGTCTATCCTCTAGTCTAAAATCAATTTCATTCCAAAGATTGACCACTGACTATATCAACACAACTTTGGCAATTTCCCATAAATACTAAGTACATTTCAAGTAGATTAGATTCATAATCTACACATTATAAATTTTGTTGATAATTCAATTGGCTTATATTTGTTTATTAATTACATAATAGATTCTACTTCCTAACAGAATTAGTCAACTTATAATAGATTCCATCTTTTGAACAGAATTAAATTCAACTTCATTCATTCATGCTAATCATTCCCCCCCCAAATGCCCTGGTACGGTCGAGGGTGCGAATGCTCTCATATGACCATGTGTATACGAACACTGTCAACGAAAGTCCTACTCAATAACTTCTCGCACCACTGGTGTTGGTTACGAAATTGATACGACGAAAAGCAAATATCCGGTGTCTAAACCGATAGGTGGATATGAAGAATCCACTTAGGGCAGTAGGAATACTTCTATTCTTAACCAATTGTACACATGAGCTCCAGGATCATAAATGAACAAATGGTGTATGAATCAATTGTTAGTCACAGAATACCATGCAACTGCATCTACTGACATTGCTCCACTAACTTGTGGATTAGACCTTTAGGTGAAAGGTTCTGGGTGTGCCCTCCCTCCCTCCGAAGAAAACCACCTGTTTCTGTTTGAGCACCCGATCAATATCACAGCGTACACACAGATACGGTGACTTGTGTAGCGCATATATATTTGGTACCCCTTTATACTAATATTTTTTTATATAAAACATACCGATGTTTTTTTTTGTTGTTGATTTATCTACAACGTTATATAAAGAGTATTGAATAGTACAATATCACATATCAACTAATTACAAAGTGATAAATTTGAATCAGATGACTTCTAGTTAGTATATTCAATTTCAACTTTATACATGTGACCCAGTTTAAAGGGTACATTTTAAAAAAAATAATTAAAATTCCATTCTAATTTTAATTTAGTTACTATGTAAGAAGATAGGATAGTTACATAAATCGAAAAGTATTCTGGCATCCATTCATCCATCCACCCCCATCCATCCATCCATCCACCCCATTCACCCATTCATTCATTCATCTATCCGATGGTTGATTATTAATTGTGGGAAACATAAATTAGATTATAAGAGTAAAACTAAGTAGAATGAAATGGAAATGAAAAGAAATTTTCGATTACTATTTTATGATATTTTGTTTTAATCTCCACAAAAATAACCTCTTCTGATATGAATCAACATAGTGACTAGCTTTAAGGTGTATATCGTGGAGTGTTAGTGAGAAGCAATGACCAGTGGAGTTCAATCGAATTTGTTGTGAGATAGTAAATCACTGACGACAATGGTGGATATGTCGCTCAATTTCGTGGATTAGTTAAAGTTATACATTAACACGGACCAGCTCAGTGGTGTAGTGGTTTAGTGCTTGCACGTGAGATTGATATGTCGTGGGTTCGGATCTTCTGAGGCGAGATCGTGGATGCGTACTGTTGAGGTAGTCCCATACTTGGACGAGACGGCTATCCAGTACTTCCAGTTTTTCCATGATGGTCTAGCTTCAATTGACTCATGATCTCAACTATTGAAATTACTATAATATCCACAAAAACCCCTTTTGATTATTATTTGTTTTTCTTTCCTTTTTCCAGTGGAAATTTGTTTCTTGAGTAAAAACTAAAAATAATTAATGGTTTTGGGGATTTGTGAAGATTGCCGTATTTTCCATAGTTACAATCATGACTCGATCTAAGCTAGACTTTGGTTTATATTACTGATGTCGCAAGATATTAGTAGTATGTATTATCAATCGAATGTGAAATGCCTGGCAGCAGAAGGTTAAGAAGATCAAAGAAACCAGAACCAGAACAGAGAATGATTGGTGTGAAAACGAAGGTACCATCAAATTTGAAACGATTGATTGACACTTTGCAAATGAAGTATCTACTGTATGGTTCTTAGATTTCACTAAGACATTCTGTAATTTTGTATTCGAATACATTCGATTGTCCCCACTTTTGTTCTCTTTCACTAATACACCACCATTGAAATCCTGGAAATACTGAGCTGTAGTTTCGTCCTAGTATGAAACTACTTAACAATGCGCATCCACGAATAAATGTGATAATCTTTGAAGTAATTTTGACAAGGAATTTGTGACGACGGACCATGGGTGAACTCGAGGAAGCTGTGGGAGGCTCAGCAGGAGCCGCAGACATCCTATCCAATCACCTTTTGGTAGAATATTCTAGAATTGCTACGTGTAGCTTCCTGATTGGACAACGCTAATAACCCCCTGTATGAGGATTGGTGGACTGTAATGATGATTTCGTTCTTACTAAAAACTATAAATACCTGACAATTTTGTACTGGAATTGACAGTGTTAGGAATAATATTCCTTTCATTAGTCTTCTGTCTTCTTATTGCAACTTCGAAGGGTTTTGGTGTTCTAGTGTTCAGTTATACGCGGTATATCAAGAAAATAACCTTCAAGATATAATATAATTGATATCAAGTAGAAAAGTACTGGAACCTAGTGACTATATCATAAGAACTAATAAGACTTTAAATGTATATAATTCTTTCAAATATTAGAGTAAAATAACTCTACAATACTCTTTAATCTTCAACAGGTCTCTAATTAGTGTCAATTTCAAGTCAACTATGCACTAGTTCGTAATGAAATGGAGTTTTTTCCCACAAGGAAATAACACCTTCTGTGATACTTCTATGATACAGCTGAAGTAAAAAGGCTGATCTTAAAAGTTATGTACAATCCCTTATGTCATGTAATTTCTTGAAGGGAAACAGGAAAGTGAAAGGCCAAAGAACACACTGTGTCAAGAACTGGAAGCAGACATGAAAAGGATGAATAATAATTGGAAACGTTTGCTTAGAACAGAGATTGATAGAGAATGCTGTTAAGAGATCTGTACTCCTCCATGAGGGGGTGACAGACGTAAGTAACTAAGTAAAATCATTTGATATTTTAAATTCAATTCTGTAACACTACATACAATTGACTTCTGTTCAGTTTTCTCATCAATTATCTTCATGAATAAACGTTATTGTTTAGCATTGAACATTATTACTCTATATGAACACTTCTAAGCTAATAAGAACTTATTCCATGTGACCTTCATGAGCAATTGTCTTCCTATAAGATCAAAATCAATCAAATACTTCATAAACATCCTTTTAAGTAGACAATTAGTTGGAAATTTTCACCGTTTTTGTTAACCATTCATCGAGTATCACATTTTAGAAGCCGTTAAAACTTATATGGGGTTTCAAAATTAGTAGTATCTTATATCTGTCATATAAATATAGAGATATGTATAGACAACTTAGTGATCTAGGAGTTAAGTGGTCAAGCATGAGATTGAAGATCTCCGGTTGGAGTTTCGTATTCTGAATTGTATGTATTCGCTGTTGAAGAGTCTCATACTAGGACAAAATCACCGTTCAGTGCTTTCAGGTTGTCAATAATGATCTAGCTTAGACTGATTCATGATTTTAACCTAAGCAAAATTAGCAAATGAACATCTATCATACCGATCATAACATGACAAGAATGTGACAAGTTGAAAGTGAAAAATCAATAACAAAGTGTAATTCAAGATAAGATTTTAGTTAAATAACACAAAAAAAAATCAGACATTTTCTCACTTTGGATTGAGATCATGAACCGATTGATGTTAGACCATCTTTGGAAACCTGGAAGCACTGGACGGCCGTTTCGTCTTATTGTAGGACTCCTCAGCAGTGCACATCCACGATCCTACTTGCGGGATTACGCAATATGATGAAATTGGAAAATATACGGAGACTATTAGTTACTGAACAAGGCTACCGATCCATGATCTCGAATAGGACTCGAACTTAGAAGTTATTGGTTTTATGGAAAGTTCGATACTTGTTTTTTTTAACCATCGAAATGTCTAAGTGAACTTTTCTACTTCCTTTCCTATTCGTCATAATCTACAATGTCATTTATTGAGTAGGTGTCATATGCTCTAATTGATTGATTACACTCACTTAAGACCACTAATCATATTACAAGAATTTTACTGAGACTTACTTACTTACTTACTTACTTACGCCTGTTACTCCTCGTTAAGGAGCATAGGCCGCTCCCAAAAACACATTGTCGCCGTAAAAGGTTACACTATTAACCTGTAAACTGTGATCTTTCTGATTCAATGATGTTTGCGGACTCTTTGCGATTAAGGTTATTTTGTTTCGTATGTTGCTACCTTCAAGAATTAATTATGTCGTATCCAGTGGTTTTAGTATTGAGATAGAGCAACCCATCTAAGTATGGTTTCCGTGTGGCTTTAACTCCGCCTGTAGCTCTTCTAAAGTTACTGCCAGTCCCAAGCCCGGGTAAAGGAGGAGGGTTGGGCATGGGGTTAGCGTCCCCATCCCGTAGAAAACTAACTCGCTAAAAAAACGCTTACCAGAAAAATAATTCAAATTTTACTGAGAATTAAACTATATGTAGATATTCCCATAAGTGGTTAGGGACTAGCTGATTGGGATCGATATTTACATGTTGGGAACTGTTAAGTAACCACAAGAAAGTTGAAGACTGTAATGTATCAGAACCTAGATTTCGGTAGTTTTGTTTTTATTTTTCATATAGCTACTATTTATTGTGTAAGTAGTATCAAAATCTTATTAAGATTTTCATATGAAGTAGTTCAAAGATGTGCCAATATTTACTCAAAATATTTTGTGAAGAATGAATAAATACACCTAATTGTTACTGATTTCGAGCAGTTTCACTTAAAGTTGTACATCGTAAACCATCGATAGTTAGATCCAGACACTGGTTGGTTTGATAGTCAGTGAATTTATTAGTTCATGAAGACGAATGAAAAATAGGAAGACCAAAAAAAAGCACATTGCTTTGGGAATTGTAAGCAAACATCAAAAGGATGAATAAAAACTGGAGACAAATGAAAACAATTGTCCAAGACGGAGTTCGATGGAGAATCCTAGTGGGTGGCTTATGCTCCTCCACGAGGATTTTAACAGGCATAAATAAGTAAATAAATAAGATTATGTCAGTCGATCACTTGTTTTAATCAGGCGACCAACAGATTTATTTCAAGCTGTTATTATGTTAGCCACTGTTATTTATCAAGAAAGGAGATAAATTAGTCTGTACAATATACATGGCCAAGCTAATTGATTTGACATTGATTCTCTGCATCCTTAACTAATTCATCATTTCTACCATATAACCTTGTGCTATCCTTAGCACTGATCATTCGGTTATGGTTTCATTGTTCAAGAGAAATGATTCAAATACATTGATTTTAAAACACTCTAGTCTCGTGTCTATTCTTTGCTTTAGAAGTTCTAGAACTAATGTCAAAAGATTGTCACTTAATTATGGGATAAGTATCACGAATGTATGAAATTAACAAAGATTTTATCTTATACTGGCATTAATTGAGATGACTAAAGTGAAGAGCATTAGATAATTGCCTAATCACTATTACTTTGAATCTTTTACCAAAAAGTATATACGACTTTTACATAGAATTGAACTTGTGAACTTCAAGTATTACATACTACTTACTTACTTACGCCTGTTACACCTCGCGGAGGAGCATAGACCGCTCACCAGCATTCTCCATCCAACTCTGTCCTCAACAATCCTTTCCAGCTCCTTCCAGTTGTTATTCATCCTTTTCATATTTAATTCTATTTCCCAATGTAATGTATTCTTTGGCCTTCCTCTTTTCCGCTTTCCTTCAGAATTCCAAGTTAGGGCTTGCCTCGTGATTTAGTTCGATGATTTGCGTGATGTATGTCCTATCCATTCTCATCGTCTTTTCCTAATTTCTTCTTCAGCTGGAATCTGGTTTGTTCTCTTACACAGAAGGCTGTTGCTAATGGTATCTGGCCAATGAATATTGAGTATCTTGCATAGACAGCTATTTATAAATACTTGTACCTTCTTGATTGTGGTTGTTGTAGTTGTCCAAGTTTCAGCTCCGTACCATAGAACTGCCTTGATGTTCATATTGAAGATTCTGACTTTGATATTGGTTGAGACAGTTGTTTTGAGTTCCATATGTTCTTCAATTGTAGGAATGCGACCCTTGCTTTGCCGATCCTCGCCTTTATGTCTTCAACTGATCCTCCTTGTTCATCGACAATTCTTCCCAGGTATGTGAAGGGTCCTACAACTCCCAGAGTTTCGCCATCAAGTGTGGTTGGATTGGTTTCTCAGTGTTGTATTTGAGGACTTTGATTTTCCCCTTGTGTATGTTGAGGCCTACCGATGCAGAGACTGCTACTACACTGGCTGTGTTTATCTGCATTTGTTCATGTGTATACGATAGGAGGGCTAGGTCATCTGCGAAGTTCAAATCGTCTAATTGATTCTGAGCTGTACATTGTATTCCATGTTTCCCCTCAGATGTCGAGGTCTTCATGATCAGTCGACCACCAGAAGAAAGAGGAAGGGAGAGAGTAAACAGCCTTGTCTTACTCCGGTCCTTACTTGGAATGCGTCTGTCAGCTGTCCTCCATCCACAACCTTGCACTGTAGTCCGTCGTATGAGTTCTGGATAATTTTGACAATCCTCTCAGGAACTCCGTAGTATTGAAGAAGTTTCCATAACGTTCTCCTTTCTACACTGTCAAATGTCTTTCCATAATCAATGAAGTTGATGTACAGTGATGAGTTCCACTCAACTCCGCCTGTAGGTCTTCTAGAGTTACTGCCAGTCCCAAGCCCGGGTAAAGGAGGAGGGTTGGGCATGGGGTTAGCGACCCTATCCCGTAGAAAACTAACTCGCTAAAAAACGCTAACCAGAAAAAAATAATTCAAACCATTTAAACTTCAAGTATTACAGTGAGCATAATACCCACAGATCACTAAACTAAAATCGAACATTATGTATGTTGGATTTTGGCTGACTTAAAAAAATTATAGTAATGTTATCAATGATAACTGGCACACATTTAGCATAATTAAGATTCTGCTCATGGTAAATTAAAAGGAATAATTTTAGATAGTATTATGTTTACTTATTTATTTGAATACATAAATATTGGTAAAATGGGGCACCGAATATATATGAGCTACACAAGTCATCTGCCCGAACACCCAAACCGAAACAGATGGTTTTCTTCGGAGGGAGGGCACACCCAGAACCTTTCACCTAAAGGTCTAATCCACAAGTTTGTGGAGCAATGTCAGTAGATGCAGTTGCATGGTATTCTGTGACTAACAATTGATTCATACACCATTTGTTCATTTATGATCCTGGAGCTCATGTGTACAATTGGTTAAGAATAGAAGTATTCCTACTGCCCTAAGTGGATTCTTCATATCCACCTAGTCAGTTTAGACACCGGATATTTGCTTTTCGTCGTATCGATTTCGTAACCAACACCAGTGGTGTGAGAAGTTATTGAGTAGGACTTTCGTTGACAGTGTTTGTATGCACATGGTCATATGAGTGTATTTGGATAAGGAGAGTTGACTCTTCACACTCTCGACCGTACCAGAGCAATTTCATTACTACTGTTATACATTTATCATCCATTAGAATATTCAAAAGAGGTAGAAGGATAAAGAACATTGATTTTAAAATAGAACTTATGACAGATTTGAATGAACTTGTATGACATATTTGTAACTGAAACAACAATTTGATCATGAAAAGAATCAATCCTGAAATTGTAAACAAATAAATTTAAAAACCTATTGGATATTTGTTATCATATTGGTTGTTTAAATCTTTCCATTGATGATTAGGCCCACAATTGATCAGTCTCTTATTAGTATATGTACATTCTGTGTGTATTGTCTTGATATTTTCTTCATTCACAAGTATTGTAACTAAAGTAGGATAGTGTCTAGCAGTAGAATTCAAGACACGTGTTTCGTCCTGTCTTGGGCTCGTCAGCTGGATGTGCCTACATCTTAGAGTTCAATAGTTAACATAATTCAGTTTATGATTTAAATGCCAAGGCAACTTAATCTCTAGAACAATGAACCATTAACTACAACTATAAAATAATCAATAATATTTCAATTATGATCATTTGAAGAAAATGTCAATCAAGAAATAATAAGTTAGATTCTGATTGTTTCTTTCAATGAATTATATTTACAGTGTTCTTTTACACAGATAAGTCTTGCTAATTGAACGATTAGATTCAGTTCTTATACTGTTCTAGTAACCGATAGGTTAGAATTACACAGAGACTTGAATACAAGAGAAAAGGCGTGAAATATGGGAAACACACTTCAATACAATGTTCATTGATGTATTTTAGATGAGTTTGGGCTTCCGGAAAATTCTGGAACGGTACTGAATGTAGCAGTAGCAGTAGTAGTAGTAGTAGTAGTAGTAGTAGTAGTAGTAGTAGTAGTAGTAGTAGTAGTAGTAGTAGTAGTAGTAGTAGTAGCATAGATGATCATCTAATCAGAAACTTGACATGTGACTTTTCATCTTCTAGATGTTTCTGGCAAAAAAAGTTCTGTTGAATTCTGATCGAATAAGATGCTTCTTAATGTTTTCAGCGACTTTTCTGGATCTTCCAACAACAACCTTTACACTTAAACTCTTATCTACTTGAAGTTCTGTTTCATTTATTTATGATCAAAATATAGTACCATACTGTTATATCCTAGCGGAGATCAAGTTATGAATAACTTTTAAGAGTTATTAATGGACTAATATTATACACATATTCTTATTATCAGAAGGGGTTTTGTGGAGATTTTTAGAAATCTCACTGATTGAAATCATGAGTCCACTGAAGCTAGACTACCATGGGAAACCTGGAAGCACTGGAAGGCCGTCTCGTCCTAGTATAGGACTCCTCAGCAGTGAGCATTCATGATCCCGCACCCTGCGACATTCGAACCCAGGATCTATCAGCCTCGCGCCAGGCGCTCAACCAACTAGACCACTGAGCTGGCCGGTATCTGACGGTGTTAATGTCTAACTTTAACCAATCCACCAAGTTGCGCCACCGTACAACATTGTCTTCAGTGAGTAGATATCTCACAACAGACCTGGTTGAACTCCACTGGTAACGGCTTCTCACTAGAACTCCAAGGGTATCTCTTGAAGTCAGTCACTAGTGAGCGGATGATTATTATCAGAAGGGGTTTTGTGGAGATTTTAGGAATCTCACTGATTGAAATCATGAGTCAATTGAAGCTAGACCACCATAGAAAACCTGGAAGCACTGGACGGCCGTTTCATCCATGGTGGCCTAGCTTCAATTGACTCATGATTTCAATCAGTGATATATTTTATTGTATAACTATTCAGTAACTAGATCACATAAATCTATATTCCTCTTATTATAGGCTTCATTTTGGCTTATAGACTATTATTATACGATTTACTATCCTTAAGGATACCCTGTTTATTAATTATAGTCTCCCGCGTCCACAGCCACCTTGTGACCTGATCTTGTATAAATGTTAATTCCTATTTTATCGTGCGTTGAGGTCTGTTTGGTTGATATATAAACCAAGTATGTTTGAAATAAACGATTCGCACAGTGGAAGCTGGTTCGGTGTTCTGGATTCAACCGGCAAGGTTAGGCTGGACATTAGGTTGTTCATGCTGTACAGTACGTCATTATTGTGGCAAAATGTTAAGATTATATAAGTCATACTCCGATTATGTAAGAAACTAAACGGGTTAAATGTCACTACACAAACCATTCGGCCGATAAATATACAATGACAATTAACCAATTTCTTAGCATTTCAAGGTTAATAATACAACCAAAGTCAATATTCACTTATGCTGAAACTTATTCTTTTTTTAAAAAAAGATTTCAATGAAGTCATACTGTAATGAACGAGAACACAAGGGGAGACAACCAGTGGTCTAGTTGGTTAAGCGGTTGGCGCGAGACCGATAGGTCCTGGGTTAGAATCCCGCGAAGTGGGGTCGTGGATGCGCACTGCTGAGGAGTCCCATAATAGGAAGAAATGCCCGTCCAATTCTTCCAGGTTTTCCATGATGGTCTAGCTTCAATTGACTCATGATCTCAACTGTTTAAATTACAACTAAATGTGCTTAAACACAAATCTGTGAACCATACAGTAAATACTTGATTTGCAAAGTGTCAGTCAACTGTCTCAGACTTGATTGTTACTTCGTTTCTACACTAATCATTCTTTGTTCTCGATCTCTTCTATTCGATATTCTTAACCTTCTACCACTAAGCATTTCACTTTCGATTGATGATGGTACATACTACTTATATCTGTTGACATTAGTAGCACATACTACAATACTTGTTCATTTAAATCTTAAATCAATAGGTACATTATTATTTACCAATTGAATTCGAACAATTTATAACAATAATAATCCCTTAAGTCATTTTATAGCCAAAAGTAATACAACAATTTCTTATTCTTTGTATACGATGTAAAAATAATGTTTCTCCTACCCCCCCCCTTTAACAGCTTTTTTTTTAACTTGAATTCGTCATTTCACTGGTAACTCAATGGTATAACGATTAAGTTTATGCAACGAGGTATGTAGCTCCTGACTTCAGTCTTTGGTATGAAAGTGAATATCCATTTGTGTTTAGTTCATTCCTGTTGTTAAATGGATGTTAAGTGTAATTTGTATGAAGTCAGTTCATGACTTCGGTTCCAAGAAAATTTCTTTTTCTATCTATCTACCATATAGAGGTGAATTCAAGAGGATAGTTTCAAGACATGGATAGAAAGCAGCCATCAAGAAAACCTATTATGCTATTAAATTAATTGTGATTGAAAAGATCAAACCCATGATTCCGAATAGACCTAGACAATCTACAAATGATTACGTCACATCTCATTGCATTTACGAATTTATATATTTCTGCGGAAATCGTGTGCTATTACAGGTATGAAAGCTGATGTCACTTCTCGGCTGCCTACACCATGGAAGGGTATTTCTTGAGGAACCTGAAAAGGAAGTTGGATTAATGTTGGCCTTAACGACCTGGGAGCGTGACCGCAGAGACCAAGAGACAGCTGCTTGAGGCTGGTCACGCACGGCCTTTTTGTGGGAGGTTTTTAATATGTTAGCTCCGTTCTGTGGACATACATACATAGGAAAGAGTAATCAAACAATACAGTCAAGGGCCATACAATATGTCCCTAAATGGTTTCACAATCAGTTAATATCAAATGATTCAATCCATATAGGATATAGGTAATCATGTTTATCGATAGCAAAACACATAGTTAAAACAGAACACAGTAATTGGCATCAATACAGATTCAAAAATTTTGTATAGAAACTATCAAGGACAAATTTTTAGGTTTATAGAAGCCTTGGTTATTCGTAAATTTTAACCATCACCACCCCTCCCTTATGTGTGCAAAAAAAATTTGTCATTCGTAACTCACTGATGTGACACTGGTGAATGTGTCACTCAAGTTCGTGGAATAGTTGAAGTTATACATTAACACCGTTGGATACCGACCCAATCAGTGGTGTATTGGTTAAGCACACGTGCGCAAGACTAATAGGTCCTGGATTCGAACCTCGCGAGGCAGGGTTATGGATGCGTACCGTTGAGGAGTCCCATAATAGGACCAAACGTCTGTCCAGTACTTCCTCATAATCTCAACGATTGAAATGACTACAATCTCCACAAAAACCTCTTCTAATATTAATTTGTCATAATCTTGAATTTACTCCATTAATCTCTAAGTGATTTCTTCCTGAACTTTCAATTCAATATCCTGACCATATAGATGTGTAATTAGATCAATTCCATTTATCTTAGTTGCTTTATCGATATTTATCTAAAAGGGACTAATTACTTTCAATAATGATTATTATGATTATTATTTGTTTTATAAGGATTTCACATGGATAGAGGTTGATTTCAGCACTGAATTTATCGATCCCAATTAAAGTATTGATCATTTAGGCACATATAGAACTAAAACATTCTTATTGGTGTACAGATATGATTAAAAATGTTACAATGAAAACAGACATGTGAATGAAGTGAAGTGAAGTGAAGTGGAAATATAGGCAGAAAGAATATCATCAATTGATGAAATTAGTAAACAATCGGAAATCAGAATCTGATGATGATGATGACGTTGATGATGATGATGATGATGTTGTTGTTGTTGTTGTTGTTGACGTTGATGTTGATGATGGTGATGATGATCATGGTTTCATGCTTCTGTTATTGTTTACATTCTTCAACTTATAACTTGATAAACATGTTAACTATGTGATGATCTATGAATTATTCAGATACAACAATATATAACGGTATTTAAAGTGTATCTATCTGTGGATAGATGTACAATAGTAACAATCTTCTTTTATGTTGTTTAGTTTTCGAAGTGATGATTGTATGAAAAAAAAATTGGAAAGCAAACTAAATGTCATTTTGATTGAGATCATCAACTGATTGGTGTTTAGATCACCATTGAAAACCTAGAAGCACTGGACGATCACTTCATCCTATTATGGGATTCCTAAGTAGTACGTATCCACGATACCACTTACAGGATTCGAACCCAAGGTAATTGGTCACACACGCATACACTTAGCCTATAGACTATTGAGCCGGGCATTCAACAGTGTTATTGTCTAACTTCAACTCCTGAGAAGGGGATCATAGATAAGCACTGTGGAGGAATCACACAATAGGACGAAACAGCCGTCCAGTAAATCCATGTTTTCAATGATGATCTGACATTAGTCGGTTCCTTGATCTCAATCAAAAACATAATAATCTCCATAACCTCATATTGATGAATGTATATGTAGCTAAATATACTATATAATCAAATGTTATTTAGTATAGTAGATTATTCAATTACCCTTAATATCCTATTATATTAGTATAGATTTATTTTTAATAAATATGGCCGAATAAGTTTCTATTATGAAATATTGAATTTGAACCATCTTTTTTTTCTTTATTTTTCAAACAAAAACAACAGCGAAATCAAATACCGCGCTTTCATTCAATGTTCAATGTTCAATATTCAATCCTACTGTGCAATCCTTTATCATCACATGATTATTGATCATGTGTAATTGAATGTATATTCAGTATGAAATTGTTTTTGTTTGTTTTTTCTTATCAATAAACAGTAGTATATTTATTATTAATAAAAGGAAATATCAAATTTATAAAAGAAGATAAACAAGGAACACTTGATACTTGCTTGACACCTTCCTTCCTCTCTCTCTCTCTTTAATTACATAGAAATAAAGGAACATGTGATTGATTTACTTGTTATCAGTTCAATTACAGTAGTACAATACATATACTTCATTTGTTTACATATCTATATATCTATGCTAATAAATGATCATCTTTATGCATTGACTGGAATGGATTGTTCAATTGTTCCATTTAAATTAGTCAATAACTTTAACAATTATACAACTAGAAAGTATTTAAATGACCTGGTACAGTTGATGGTGGGAAGAGTTCGCTCTACTTCTTGAAATGCTTTCATATGGCCATACCTACCTACGTACATACCCACTACCAAAGAAATCCTATTCATTGTCTTCTTGTGGTGAGGAGGGGTTGTTCACGGCATTGAGATGACGAAAATCGAATGTCTGACGATTTAACCAAGGAGAGTTGGAAAATTTTGATGCCAAAACCAATCTTTCACATTGGCTCCAAAATTATAAGGGAACAAATGATGTATGAACCAATTGTTGATCATCGGCTACCATAAGACTACATCTCTTAACTTTACTCTACTGCCTTATGGATCATACTTTTGGGCGAAAGGTTCAGGTTATGGGCCCCTTAAGAAATTCATCTACTTCAATGTGAGTGTCCAAACAATATCCCAGCCCACACACAAATCAAATAACACATTGTGGCTCATATACATTTAGTATCTCCTTGTACTAATGTATTATGTATTTCTTGTACAATATTGGATGACTATAATTCACTTTATTGAACAAATGAAAACTAGCTAACCGATAGGATAGTAACTTTGGAAACACTTTACCATCTAACATTATAAGATTGTTTAAAGATTCGAATTCCTTTTTTTGTTGTTGTTTCTGAACCAACAACCATAAATCATGGTCAATGTTTTTGTTTAATAAAACAAACCAATTCATCATTGGCTACTGGTAGAATGTGTAACAAAACGATTCTGTTATTGATTAGGAAATAATCAATATGCTAAAACCAGTACAAATATATATGCATATATACATATACATATATGGGAAAGTTCTAAGATTGTTATGGGGCGGGAACCTGGGAAACTATGAAAGCTATCATCCAAAGGATACAAATGTTTATTAATAGCTATCCACACAAAATACTTCAGATCTGTTGGCCAGACAGTATCAACAACAACCTATTGTAGGAGAGAACAAACAAAATTCTAGCGGAGAAAGAAATCAGGAAGAAGCGCCGGAAGTGGATAGAACACACATTAAGGAAAGCACACAACCACATCGCAAGACAATCTCTCACTTGGAATCCTCAAGGCTAAAAGATGAGAAGTGGAAGACCAAATAACACAGTACGTCGAGAAATGGAGATAGACATGAGAAAAATGAATAACAAGTGGACGGAACTGGAAAGGATGGCCCAGTACCGGGTGGGTTGGAGAATGATGGTCAACGGCCTATGCTCCATTAGGAGTAACAGGTGTAAGTAAGTAAGTAACAATGGGCTAGTCAAAAGTTACTGAATGAAAAGACCATAATGCATGTTATTAGGCAATAAATCGCTTCATTCTCTAAGGATATGTACCTGTATACATAAGACAGCCATTGTGTATATAATTCACCTTGTCACAATGAACTTCTTACTCTACTCTTAGTCTTTTCAATCAGTAACCGCTTGAAGGACTGCGTATATGAAGTTTGTATATCAAACGAAGATATTCCATCCAATTGTCTTGTCGAAGAATATTTCAGAATCCCTACATGTAGCTTCCCTATTGGACAAATGCTGATAACCTCTTGTAGACGGATTGAAGGGCTATAATGATGATTTCGTTCTTATTAAAAACTATAAATATCTGACAGTTTTGTACCATAATTGACACTGTTTGGAACAGCATTCCTTTCAATTGTCTTTTGTCTTCTCATTTACAACTTGAGAGTGTTCCAGCGTTCTAGTGCTCAAATCGTAAGCAGTATATTAAGAATATAAGCTCTAGATATAACAACTGGCGTCGGGGTTAACTTATCAAGATGTCATTTACTTTTACCCAATTTGAAGCCTTGTTAGAGCGTCAAGAAAAAGGTTACGAACAGTTCTCAACTCTTATTCTAGAACCTCTAACCTAGTAAATGAACCTAAATCAAAAGAGGCTTACAGATGTTCCGTTCAAATCTCATGTCAACCATACTATTATTTCTATCCATGAATTTCATTTTGATGGCTTGGCTGGTGTTACATTTGAATTATGGTTCAAGAAATACGAAGATGTATTCAAAGTCGACCTAGAAAAATTTGATGATACCGCAAAGTTCAAAGTACTGTTACGCAAAATTGGCACAGCTGAACATGAACGCTACACCGATTTTATTCTCCCCAAGAATTCCATCCCCATTGCCACTGATATGTCTTGCCGATTTAACGCTACTTGTTATATCTGGTTGTTGTCGTTGTGTTTTGACGTTAATAAATCATCACTTATACTAGTCCTTGTGTTCTTACTTTCGCGTCGTGGCAATTGCAGAGGTCTTTCGTTTCGAGTATAAGTGATAAAAGATTGCGACATAACAATCAGTGATGACCAGATATAAGAAGTAGCATTCAATCGACAAGACATATCGATCTGGATTAATACAACACTGGATCTATGATTGTAAAATATCATTACTGTTCATTATAATAGAGATTTTTATTTTCATTTGTAAGATAACCTAAAATAATGAACGAAGAATTGATTTAACAATAAAATTGTTTAACCAATAAGATTATTCCGTTTATTGAACATTATGAATGAAGAGTTGAATTTAGAGTCAATCAGTCAGCCGGTCAGTCAGTCAGTCAGTAAGTCAGCTACAACGTAGGACCAAGCATATATATGCATCGGCCCAAGTTGCCATACCCCACTAACACAACAAGATGAACACCGGATTCGTAAAAGTAGTTAATTCAGAGGTGGTGGTAATATATAAAAGAAAGATTGTATATAAGGACATAGTACAGGAAGAAAGAATTAGTACGCATAAAGAAAGATTTGAAGCGATTTCAATCTCTTAGTTTAAGGAAAGACAGAGAGTGTATACACCGACGCCATTCTAATTGATTCTGAGCCATATCACCAACAGTCTCCAACCATCGGTTACGATAGTCACGCGGACCCCAACCAAGTAGTCTGCATCTACCACCAACATGACTCAGACTAGAAGTTAGTGACTTCAAGTACTACTATCTAATGTTGATATTTAATTAATAGAAAAAAAGAAAGTAGCTTTTCACCTATATACCTAACTAGTCAATGATTCCTTCTTTTATATTATTTTAATAAATAAACCGTTTATTCGTTGACTATCAACTGAGATTGCATGTTTATCTCATAAATTAATTGAAGTCTTATATACTTGAATCTATTTAACTGATCCAATCTTTGAATAATACATTCAATTTATACAGTGATTGTCATTAATAAAGAAGTACTTTATGGTGATTTATATGGTTCTTGTAAGTAATTATGAAAACTGTGAAATCTTTATACTTTATAAGACACGGTAGATGTATCGATAACGTGATGGCGTTTGAGGCGAGTTATACTCGGTTCAAGTCCTAACTGAGGAGTCCCAAAGAGGACTAAACGCGCGTCATGGATTCTACCACTAGCTATTATTCATCTTTGCTTAGAATGCTTGTGAATGAAGACAATATTGAGGCAATCCACACAAGGATTCATATATGCCAATAAGTGACCAATCAATTGCAGTCTTAAACCTCAATGGGAAGATTCAACCAAAACTATACCAAGTGAACTTTATATTAATGTTTGCTTTAGTCTCTAATGATTTGGTCACATATTGATAGCTGAACTAAATCCTTTGGTTATATATTCCAGTTTGTTTGAGTATACTAATGTTATGGATGCTATTTACAAGATTGATTATAAGTAGTATGTAAAGGGATAACACATGGGCATTGCTAAGATCAACACTCGAAGACCGGAGTTTTCGGAAGCTCAAAGCATAGTGATTACGGAATACTTGTGAGATCACAAGAGAAATTATAAAAGATGGTTCACAACCAGTTTAAGTTGCAGAATACACAATAGATACAAGTGGAGGATTGAATATATTTCATAAATCATCTATATCCCCTCTAAATAAATATACATATGTATAATCTATTTGGATTTGGTTTATGCGTACATGACACCAACAATATTCACAATTGATTGCTCACTGGGTGATGATCAGTGTCATGTGTGTCAGGTCCTTCTTAGTGCAGGTCGAATGCTATCGACCATGTTGCATTGTGGCAACTAGTCTAGGTGACTCGATATTTTGTGCACTACGTTGAGATAAGATTGTGGTTGGAGATAGTCAACTTGGCCGATAGCATTCGATGTGCACTAAGAAGGACCCGACACACATGACATTGATCACTACCCGGTGATCAATCAATTGCGAATAGATTTCAGTCCTACAGGAGTCGGTCGCGGCTCGGATAGCCCCCTGGTAACGATTCTGACTGTGAAGCTGAGTGAAACGGGGGCATTAGTTCCTCAAAGCTTACAGGTAAACCCTACGGACGAGTGCCAAATAACAAGAAACCTAGGTGTAGGGTTTCCCGTTGACTACCTCCAACCATCATCTTACACTAACAAAATCGAATGTTAGTAAATTTTATATAAAATGCTTAAAGTTTATTGTCATGCTAAACAGTATGAAGCTTAAGTAGAGACAGTGTAATAGCCAGTTTGTTTTTCTACCTTACTTATGCCTTAGTAGAAAAAAAGTAATCCAATTACACAATTGGATTCACCTCAAACATTCTCTATCTTTTGATAATATGATCAAGAAGCATTATCAGCATAAACTTTCAATAGAAATGAACTATTCAAATTCTTAAACATATAACTAATATCAGAACGGATTTTGTGGATATTATAGTCATTTGAGCGGTTGGAATCATGATTCAATTGAAGCTAGATTACCATGAAGAACACTAGGACGAAACAATCGTCCAATGCTTCCAGATGTTCCATGACGGTCTGGCTTCAATTGACTCATGAATTCAACTATTATAATTACCATAATATCCACAAAACCCCTCCTGATATTAATCAATGTATGCTCACTAGTGATTGGCTTCAATAGGTATTTCCAGGAGTTCTGACGAAAAGCTGTAAACAGTGGAGTTCAACCGGGTCTGGTGTGAGATAATAACTCACTGAAGACAATGATAAATGTGTCATTCAATCTCGTGGATTAGTTGAAGTTATACGTTAACATCGTTGGATGCCGGCCAGCCTAGTAGTCTCGAGTTTAAGCGTTCGCGCACGAGACTGATAGATCCTAATTTCGGATCTCACGAGGCGAAGTTGTAGATACACACTGTTGAGGTAGTCCTACAATCGGTTGAAATGACCATCCAGTACCTCAATTGACTCATGATCTCAACCATTACATTTAATATAATTAACAGTCATTTCTTGTCAGTATAGAATAAAATTAAGATCATATATAAAAAGAAAATCTTTTTTTTTCTATTACTTACAATATAATGCTTCATTTCTATGTCGAAACCATACAGTCACATCCATTCTATATCCATCTGGATCAAATATTTCACCGCCAACTTTAATCACTGATGTTTCATATGATTTTGCACTTGGACTAATTGAACCACCACGTAAATTTAATGATTTCCCTGGTGCCATTTTATGAATGAATCAATAATGATTTATTATTTAATTGATTTATTGATTATCAATGAATAATCAATAATGAATCCACAATATGATAATTCAATATGATCAATATAATCACTATGGTTAAGATTGTCTTCCTTTTTTTTTGTTGTGAAACAATCACTAGGATAATTCAATTGAATGAAAATGTGTCTAATTTATATTTGAATAAAATCATTTTACATAGTTTTCTATTTCAAGGTCAATCATGGATTGATGTGATTGGTTGAAAATGTTGACCAAACAAATTAAAGAATTTTTTTTAAAAAAATGCGTAGGCGTTATTTGGCCATAGATACAAATAATAATAATAATAGTAATAATAATAATAACCTTTTTCCAAACTTGTACAATCCCATACATAATACAATGGACTGTTATTACTACTTATATTACTACTTATATATTACTACTTATATTATTATTATTATTATTTATTAATTAATCAAGTGTTCAATGATAATCTTGTTCTTTTAAAGAAAGAATAAACAATATCACTAGTAGGTTAATAGAGGTTCAAATGAATTTGTTATGTTTCTCTCTATAGGTTCTTTCATGTTGTTTTTTTTTGTATTTTTCTCTTCATTCATTAAGTAATCGAAATGTTTCACATATCGGGGACTAAATATTACATGTACCGGTTATAAATATGTACAGATGAATAAATGAAAATACATTCATTCATTTATTTATTTATAATGATCTATAATTTAGATGAATAATACACAAAACACATACACATACACACATTTACACCTACACTCACACACATAGTTACATACATACATGGATACATACATATATACATAACCATTTTGGTCAGTCCATATCCATTTTGGGGGGGTGTTACACACACACATATATATATATATTATATATATATGAAGTAATAAGCCAATAGTATTTCAATAAAATTGATGTAATTTTCCCATTTTGCAAATGTTTCATCATTGATTATTATTTTATTATGATACAATGTAAATGATGTGGAAACTGACGTCAAATGATAAATACATATGTGGATATGTGGATCACCTTGACTACTATTTTAAAGTTCAAATATATATACATATATATATACCCATAGATTTATTGACATCAATGTGTATACTCTCTTTAAAACATTCATTGAATTCAATAGAAAAAGAGAGAAATTCAACATACACTATAAAATCAGAAAACTGGAGTTTTATGGAGATTGTAGTGGTTAATAATAATTGAATTCATGAGTCAATTTAACTTAGACCATTAAAGAAAACTTAGAAGTACTGGAGGTCAGTTTTATCCTAGTATGGGACTACTCAACAATACGAATCCACAATTCCGCACGTGGAATTCGAACCCAGGGCCTATCAGTCTCGCGAGTAAACTCTTAACCTTTAGACCACTGAGCGAATTAGTATCGAGTGGTGTTAAAGTCTAACTTTAACTAATCCATAAAATTGAGCGACACGTCCATCATTGTCTTCAATGAGTTACTATCTCACAACAGAAATCTACTGGTCACGGCTTCTCATCAAAACTGCAGGAAATAGTTCTTAGTGAGCACATGATGATTATTATCAGAAAGCGGGTTTTGTGCAGATTGTATTAATTTAATAGTTGAATTCTTACACAAATCAATGAGCTTTGAATACATCAGTGCTTTTGTACCAAAGATTCCATAGACAGATTAATCGAATAAAAACTGTTGAAATAAGTTGAATTGGTTGGAGTCAAATATTAACACCCTTGGATACCGGTTCAATAGTCTAGGGTTTAAGAGTTCATTTGCGAGACCTAGGATCCTGAGTTTGAATCCCGTAGCCAAGGTTGTGCATGCCCACTATTTAATCACGTACCAGGACGAAACGTTTTAATGCACAAACATGCAAACATGTATTAGATACATAAGTGTTCACATTCAACATGTATATGATTTCTTTTTTAAAGAAAATTAATATCCTTGTTATACAAAAACAATTTATTCATGATATTCAAATGTACTGACTACACTTTTTGACGAGACTATAATTTATGGATAAACCAGTCAGATTTACGATAATAGGTCTTGCATTTTGGTGCCAAATTCATCCATCCATTTGACTAAATAGAGTCTTGGCATTATAATTCATGTCAGTTTGTGATGATGAAAACCTTAAATGTAATTCTTAACCCTAACCATCAACTATAAATCATCATTCTAATTCTTCATACCTAGTTTATAATCATCATTTAACCCTACTAAGTAGCTGGACATTCTCAAGGTCACTTCGGCGTTGTTCGAAGATCATCCATCAATTATAGTCTCATCAAATTATGCTTATATACATCTTAGACACCGGTTAACCACAATTCATATTCATTCGTAAATACTTACGACTATTTTTACTTTCATGATATCTTATCTGATCAACGAATATATTATGATACATTCATGCTCTATTCCAGTAATTTCATTACTCCCACTTGAATACTATGAATAAAGACTACTTATGTCCTGTCCTTTTACCTGCCCATCTAATATCAGTTTAGTAGATTAAGCCGTTTAATATTGATCCAGTGTAATCAATCAAAACTCACCTGTAGCTCTTATAGGGTTACTGCCGGTCCCAAGCCCGGGTAAAGGAGGAGGGTTGGGCATGGGGTTAGCGTCCCCATCCCGTAGAAAACTAACTCGCTAAAAAAACGCTTACCAGAAAAAATAATCCAAACCATTTAAACTCTGCCCTGGGAGTTAGAAGGTCTTCAGTTAGAAGAATTATGACGCTTCATGGTGAAAGCCGAGTTCCTTCGGAAGCCACGAGGCCGATGCCCCTTCTAACAACCAGAGCAAAAATTTTTATAGGTACATGGAACGTTCGAACAATGTGGGAAACCGGGAAGACCAGTCAAATAGCAATGGAAATGAGGAGATACAACTTAGCAGTACTGGGAATCAGCGAAACCCACTGGACCCAAGCTGGACAGAAAAGGCTAGCTACGGGAGAGATGCTGCTATACTCCGGTCACGAAGAGGACAATGCTCCACACACTCAGGGAGTCGCTCTTATGCTGTCCAAAGTAGCACGAAATGCACTTGTAGGATGGGAGTCTCACGGATCCAGAATCATCAAAGCATCATTCAAAACAAAGAAGGAGGGGATCTTAATGAATATTATCCAATGTTATGCACCCACCAATGATAGCAACGACGACATTAAAGATCAGTTCTACGAGCGGCTGCAGTCAATCATTGAGAAATGCCCAAGAAAGGACCTAACTATTCTGATGGGAGATCTAAATGCCAAAGTCGGAATAGACAACACCGGATATGAAGATATTATGGGACGACATGGACTGGGAGAAAGAAACGAAAATGGAGAAAGATTTGCAAATTTGTGTGCATTCAACAAATTGGTCATAGGAGGCACAATATTTCCACACAAGCGTATACACAAGGCTACATGGATCTCACCGGACCACACTACAGAGAACCAAATAGATCATATTTGCATCAACAAAAAATTCCGAAGGACAATGGAAGATGTGAGAACCAGGAGAGGTGCTGACGTAGCTTCAGATCACCACCTAGTTGTAGCCAATTTAAAACTGAAGCTAAAAAGAACTGGACAAGTGGACAAACAGCACTACAAAGGTTCAATACAGCCTTCCTTCGAGATACTGACAAACTCAATGAATTCAAGATAGCTCTCAACAACAGGTTCCAAGCCTTACAAGATCTACTGAAGAAGAAGAAACTACTATGGAGGACAACTGGAAAGGCATCAAGGAAGCATTAACTTCAACGTGTCAAGAGGTTCTGGGCCTAAAGAAACACCATCATAAGGAATGGATCTCTATAGAAACACTGGACAAGATCAAAGAAAGGAAGAACAAGAAGGCAGCAATTAACAACAGCCGAACACGAGCAGAGAAAGTCCAAGCACAAGCTGAATACATAGAAGCAAACAAACAAGTGAAGAGGAGCATTAGAGCCGACAAGAAGAAATACGTGGAAGAACTAGCAACGACGGCAGAAAAAGCTGCTAGAGAAGGAAATATGAAACAGCTTCACGATACAACGAAGAAACTAGCAGGGAAATACAGTAAACCAGAGAGGCCGGTCAAAGACAAAGAAGGCAAGCCAATCACCGAAATTCAACAACAGCGTAACAGATGGGTAGAATACTTCGAGGAACTCCTGAATAGGCCGGCTCCAATGAATCCACCGGACATCGAAGCAGCACACATAGATCTTCCTATAGATGTCAACCCACCAACGACGGAAGAAATTAGAATGGCCGTCAGACAAATCAAGAACGGGAAAGCAGCAGGACCCGACAACATACCAGCTGAAGCACTGAAATCAGACATCGAAGCAACCACAAGCATGCTTACCTTCTATTCAAAAAGATTTGGGAGGAGGAACAAGTGCCGATGGACTGGAAAGAAGGACACCTCGTCAAGATTCCAAAGAAAGGAGATCTGAGCAAATGTGAAAACTACAGAGGCATTACACTACTGTCAATACCAGGGAAAGTCTTCAACAGAGTGTTGCTGAACCGGATGAAGGATGCAGTAGACGCCCAACTTCGAGATCAACAAGCTGGATTCCGTAAGGATCGGTCGTGCACAGACCAAATTGCAACACTACGGATCATCGTCGAACAATCAGTTGAGTGGAACTCATCACTATACATCAACTTCATTGATTATGAAAAGGCATTCGACAGTGTAGATAGGAGGACATTATGGAAACTTCTTCGACACTACGGAGTTCCTGAGAAGATTGTCAACATTATCCGGAACTCATACGACGGACTACAGTGCAAAGTAGTGCATGGAGGACAGCTGACAGATGCATTCCAAGTAAGGACTGGAGTCAGACAAGGCTGTTTACTCTCTCCCTTCCTCTTTCTTCTGGTGGTCGACTGGATTATGAAGACCTCGACATCTGAAGGAAAACACGGAATACAATGGACAGCTCAGAATCAATTAGACGATTTGGACTTCGCAGACGACCTAGCCCTCCTATCACGTACACACGAACAGATGCAGATGAAGACAGCCAGTGTAGCAGCAGTCTCTGCATCAGTAGGCCTCAGCATACACAAAGGGAAAACCAAGGTCCTCAAATTCAAGCGGAGAACAGCAATCCAATCACTCTTGATGGCGAAACTCTGGAAGATGTAGAGTCCTTCACATACCTAGGAAGCATCATCGATGAACAAGGAGGTTCAGATGCAGACGTAAAGGCGAGGATCGGCAAAGCAAGGGTCGCATTCCTACAATTGAAGAACATATGGAACTCAAAACAACTTTCAACCAATATCAAAGTGAGAATCTTCAATACGAACGTCAAGGCAGTTCTACTGTATGGAGCTGAAACTTGGAGAACTACAACAACCACAATCAAGAAAGTACAAGTATTTATAAATAGCTGCCTACGCAAGATACTCAACATCCATTGGCCGGATACCATCAGCAATAGCCTTCTGTGGGAGAGAACAAACCAACTTCCAGCTGAAGAAGAAATTAGGAAAAGACGATGGAAATGGATAGGACATACATTACGCAAATCGTCAAACTGCATCACGAGGCAAGCCCTAACTTGGAATCCTGAAGAGAAGCGGAAAAGAGGAAGGCCAAAGAACACATTACATCGGGAAATAGAATTAGATATGAAAAGGATGAATAGGAACTGGAAGGAGCTGGAAAGGATTGTTGAGGACAGTGTTGTATGGAGAATGCTGGTGAGCGGCCTATGCTCCTTCACGAGGAGTAACAGGCGTAAGTAAGTAAGTAAGTAAGTAAGTAAATAATAATAAATATAAGTAAGTAGTAGTAAGTAAGTAAGTAAGTAAGTAAGTGAGTGAGTAAGTAAGTAAGTAAGTGTGGAAGTAAGTAAGTAAGTAAGTAAGTAAGTAAGTAAGTAAGTAAGTAAGTAAGTAAGTAAGTAAGTAAGTAAGTAAGTAAGTAAGTAAGTAAGTAAGTAAGTAAGTAAGTAAGTAAGTAAGTAAGTAAGTAAGTAAGTAAGTAAGTAAGTAAGTAAGTAAGTAAGTAAGTAAGTAAGTAAGTAAGTAAGTAAGTAAGTAAGTAAGTAAGTAAGTAAGTAAGTAAGTAAGTAAGTAAGTAAGTAAGTAAGTAAGTAAGTAAGTAAGTAAGTAAGTAAGTAAGTAAGTAAGTAAGTAAGTAAGTAAGTAAGTAAGTAAGTAAGTAAGTAAGTAAGTAAGTAAGTAAGTAAGTAAGTAAGTAAGTAAGTAAGTAAGTAAGTAAGTAAGTAAGTAAGTAAGTAAGTAAGTAAGTAAGTAAGTAAGTAAGTAAGTAAGTAAGTAAGTAAGTAAGTAAGTAAGTAAGTAAGTAAGTAAGTAAGTAAGTAAGTAAGTAAGTAAGTAAGTAAGTAAGTAAGTAAGTAAGTAAGTAAGTAAGTAAGTAAGTAAGTAAGTAAGTAAGTAAGTAAGTAAGTAAGTAAGTAAGTAAGTAAGTAAGTAAGTAAGTAAGTAAGTAAGTAAGTAAGTAAGTAAGTAAGTAAGTAAGTAAGTAAGTAAGTAAGTAAGTAAGTAAGTAAGTAAGTAAGTAAGTAAGTAAGTAAGTAAGTAAGTAAGTAAGTAAGTAAGTAAGTAAGTAAGTAAGTAAGTAAGTAAGTAAGTAAGTAAGTAAGTAAGTAAGTAAGTAAGTAAGTAAGTAAGTAAGTAAGTAAGTAAGTAAGTAAGTAAGTAAGTAAGTAAGTAAGTAAGTAAGTAAGTAAGTAAGTAAGTAAGTAAGTAAGTAAGTAAGTAAGTAAGTAAGTAAGTAAGTAAGTAAGTAAGTAAGTAAGTAAGTAAGTAAGTAAGTAAGTAAGTAAGTAAGTAAGTAAGTAAGTAAGTAAGTAAGTAAGTAAGTAAGTAAGTAAGTAAGTAAGTAAGTAAGTAAGTAAGTAAGTAAGTAAGTAAGTAAGTAAGTAAGTAAGTAAGTAAGTAAGTAAGTAAGTAAGTAAGTAAGTAAGTAAGTAAGTAAGTAAGTAAGTAAGTAAGTAAGTAAGTAAGTAAGTAAGTAAGTAAGTAAGTAAGTAAGTAAGTAAGTAAGTAAGTAAGTAAGTAAGTAAGTAAGTAAGTAAGTAAGTAAGTAAGTAAGTAAGTAAGTAAGTAAGTAAGTAAGTAAGTAAGTAAGTAAGTAAGTAAGTAAGTAAGTAAGTAAGTAAGTAAGTAAGTAAGTAAGTAAGTAAGTAAGTAAGTAAGTAAGTAAGTAAGTAAGTAAGTAAGTAAGTAAGTAAGTAAGTAAGTAAGTAAGTAAGTAAGTAAGTAAGTAAGTAAGTAAGTAAGTAAGTAAGTAAGTAAGTAAGTAAGTAAGTAAGTAAGTAAGTAAGTAAGTAAGTAAGTAAGTAAGTAAGTAAGTAAGTAAGTAAGTAAGTAAGTAAGTAAGTAAGTAAGTAAGTAAGTAAGTAAGTAAGTAAGTAAGTAAGTAAGTAAGTAAGTAAGTAAGTAAGTAAGTAAGTAAGTAAGTAAGTAAGTAAGTAAGTAAGTAAGTAAGTAAGTAAGTAAGTAAGTAAGTAAGTAAGTAAGTAAGTAAGTAAGTAAGTAAGTAAGTAAGTAAGTAAGTAAGTAAGTAAGTAAGTAAGTAAGTAAGTGAGTAAGTAATCAATCAAATTACGTTGACTTCATCGAATTGTTTTGATTTGAATATGCTCTTCAACTGTAGGAATGGTGTGCTGTTTTTGCCGATTCTCATCTCTACGTCTGCACCAGATCCTTCACGTTCACCGATGATACTACTCAGATATGTGAAACTTTCCATCTCCTCCAGAGTTTCTCGATCAAGTACTGGACAGCCGTGTTGTCCTAATATGGGACTTCTCAGAACCGGAGATCTCCGGTCTCCCACGCGAACGCTAAATCTCAAGACCACTGAGCTGATATCAAATGTTATTAATGTCTAAGTCTCATCAATCTATAATCTTGCGCAAACCATCTATTGTCTAAGGTTGATGACTGTCTCACACTGAACATGGATTAGACTCCACTCGTCATGTGCTTGCCTCGTTGAGGAGTCTCATACTAGGAAGAAACGGTAATGAGATTCGAGAACGCAAGTTTTAAGTTTTAGTTCAAAATTCAAAAATCATGTAAAATGAACAGTATAGTGAACAGAATAGGGCTCAAAACATTGAAAATAAAAATAAAAAGCTACATCACAGAATGATGAGAATCTTGAAACGCACCTTAACTCGGTGACACTATACTTTATAAACGCGGTTCAAGATAAGTCTTCCTAATAGAACGCTATATTCAGTTCCTAAACTATTCTCGTAACCCCTCAAGCTAGAACTACACAGCGATCTGAACATGAGAGAAAAGGCGCAAAATATGCGAGAAGCACTCTACTCCAAATGTTTGTTTTAGTACAGAAAAATATAGGATTTTTATAGTATTTTAGATGTTCTTGGGTTTCCCGAAGATTCTGAAATGCTACTAAACATAGTAGCAGTATAGTAATCAGCCAATCAGAAACTCTACATGTGACTTTTCACTTTCTTGGTGTATCTGGCTAAACTTCAATTGAACGCTGATTGGATAAAATGCTTCTTAGAGTTTTCTGAGCCTTTCTTGGCTTTTTCGAGAGGTTTTCTGGATCATCCCAACAGTTCATTCGTCCAAAAAGCCATGGTACATTTTCGCATTTTTTTCTGATATGGGTTTGTGTTTAAAAATTTAACTCTTACGAGATAAGTCCGTTGTTTAGAATCTTTAATGTTAAAAGAAAAGACCAAAGAACTCATTACATCGAGGGATTGGAAACAAATATCAAAAGGATGAATCACATTTAAATACAACTAGAAAGGAGAAACCAGGATAGAGTTCGTTGATGAAACCTAGTCGGCGGCTTATACTCTTACGAGAGGTAACAGGCTTAAGTAATTAAATAAACTATTCATCTTAACCCTAATCATAAACGATACGAGTATTCTGATTCTGTTTAGGTCTTTATAAGGTCTCAAAGAAACACATTGTCTATATTCATAATGAGTTATATCTGTATCGTTATTTTCGATTTTCATCCAAAAGAACCCATAGAAGACTTCAACAGACTTATCATTTATGTAAAAATCTCCTTCAATTCATAGTATATTATTGTTCTCTTTCTCATAAACTATCTACTTACAAAAGCTGTTCTCTGATTGCATAATAGCTGGCTGACAATACATCATTGTTATTTTAAGCTATTTCCTATCCTAATAACATGGTATGTGCTACTGATGTCAATAGATATAAGTAGTATGTATCATCAATTGAAAGTGAAATGTCTTACAGCAGAAGGTTAAAAAGATCAAAGAAAAGAGAACGAGAACAGTGAATGAGTGATATGGAAACGAAAGAACAATGAAGTCTGAAACAATTAACTGACATATTACTATCTAGTTCTCAGATCTCTACAAATGATTCTATCGTGTTCAAATACATTTCGATTATCCCTTGCCTGTGTTCTCGTTCACTACAATAGATCTATAAGACTATGGAGTTTAGTATTCGTCCATATCATTTATAGACGATATTTGAGTTTTTATTTAGTGTTTTATGAAGTTATGTTTTCCTATTGTTGATTCGCTCAACTACATTCGATCGATCTTTATTAATCTGTATGATTGTTTAGTGGATCCTTATTTATTGATTGTATTTATAAATTGATTATATTCCTAAATATGAAATAGTAATGGAAATATAGAACACAAATTTTGTCTAAGTTAGGGATTATTGGCTTGATATGACCATCATTGAGATTCGAATCCATTATCTAGTATTTCGGGAATGTTATATACTACTTTATACAGCCTAGTAGTCATTAACTTGTTTAACAGATATGAATTCCACAGATTGAGATTATGAGTCAATTGAAGTTAGACCACCATGGAAAACCTGGAAGCACTGGACGGGCGTTTCGTCCTTCAAGAGGTACTCCTGGAGTTCTAATGAGAAGTCGTTAACAGTGGAGTTCAACCACGTCTGTTGTGCGATATCAACTCACTGTAGACAATGGTGTACGGTGGCGCAACTTCGTGGATTGGTTGAAGTTAGACATTAACACCGTCAGATACCGGCCAGCTCAGTGGTCTAGTTGGTTGAGCGCCTGGCGCGAGACTGACAGATCCTGGGTTCGAATGTCGCAGGGTGCGGGATCGTGAATGCTCACTGCTGAGGAGTCCTATACTAGGACGAGACGGCCGTCCAGTGCTTCCAGGTTTCCCATGGTAGTCTAGCTTCAGCTGACTCATGATTTCAATCTGTGAGATATGAATTAATTAGAACAAGTTTGTATATATACAAGATGAAATCTGACCAGTTGGCATTGACATAATGACTCCTTCAATTGGTAACTTAGCATTATTCATAACAATCAGTTAATTAAATCTTGGATAACAAAAGAAACTAGTTATATTTTAATATTGATGTTTGTACTGTGACTTGGATTTAGTTTCCATCACTTAGACATAGTCTTAAATGAATTTCATTTGTTATTGTATATAGGGACAGCTCCGACCATCTCAAAATATTCTCACCTATCAATCAAATTACTTTAGTGAGAAAAAACAAAAAAACAAACAACATTTACATAAATGAACCTCAATAGGAAGGATTTGAATGTGACCAACTTGGTCACGTGTGCTGTTACATGTATGAGGGCTGATTTCACTTCCCGGCTGCCCACACCGTCGGAGGGTATTTCTTGAGGAACCTAGGAAGGAAGTTGGATTAATGTTGGCCTTAACGACCTGGGAGCGTGACCGCAGAGCCCAATGGACAACTGCTTGAGGCCGGTCGCACACGGCCTTTTTGTGGGAGGTTTTTCACGTGTTAACTCCGTTCTTCAAAAAGCCTTGCCGCCGGAGACGGAAATCCGTGAGGTAAGGTGAGGTGTGACATTTTTAGGTTCGAACTTTTCTAACCCATTCCTTTCTTGTGAGAAGGCAGCATCGCTGCAGATTCTGGTTTTCCGAAAGAAACACCTTACTGCTGTCACACCCCTCTACAGTCAGCGGCACGACTCTGCCCTCAGGCCTTGAGTTGCTGCTTTTAGTCTTACCATTCTCCAATCGACCTGCCTGGCATGGCAGAACCTACAGGAACATATGTTCCAGCCAATACAGCTCAATTTGGTCATCACGATAGGCCAGCCCAGCCACCACGTCAAGGTAGCAGCTACGGTCGGGAAAAATATGGAACGCTTCACGATTTTGCGTGTCATCCTTGCGCGATGCTCAGTGGTATAGGAGTAGGTTGGAAGAAAGGTAGGGGCAACCAGACCAAAACATGGCACAAATCCATGAAGTCACTGACAAGTAGACTAAGCCATGTCGATAGGTGCAGACTACCTGGTTGCGATCCGCGAGACCATAGCAACCGATGGTCAGAGACCCTGAATGAGATGGCTCAAAATCGTTTGCAATGGCGCAGGTGCATACACTCTTTGTGTTCTCTCAAATTCTAATCGTCTAAATTCTTCATGTCCTTTTTTTTCTCTTTCCAAATTTATTTCACTGGATTATACTCCTTGAGTAACATCTTCAAACCCTAACGTTTCCGATTACTGCTTATACTCTTACCGCCTTCATCACTATGGGATTTGAATCGACAACTGCATCTCTATGCTAATGTGGTGTGGCAACTCGAACTGATTTACGTACATACGAAGTTCTACGTTGTTACTGAATGACTGGCTGAAATGAAACTTAGTTCCTAAATCACATATATAATCCCACAATTAGCATTACACATTAATTTAAACAACGAGATTAGCAATTTAAACTTCATAGGAAAGAACAGAACATAGTTGGACTGATCTTATTCACAAATTAGGATTGTTAAAACTAGTGGTTGAGTTATTAAGTGTTTATCTCATTAATAAACAATCTATTTCAGTATATTTGTACATATAATCTGCTTAATGAATAATCTATGTTTATATTCACTTCTTTGAGAGATCACAAGTAGAAATCAACAAACATTAGACCGTTTTTATCTCCTAATATAGAACTCCTAATTAGTACACTTTCCTAATCTTATAGTGACTAGTAAAATTCAATAAAGTTGTTATGGAATTAAGTATGAATGATATTCATAGATTGTAACGGCGATCTCTTTTGAAGGCGTAAACAACTAAGTAGTTTGAAGGTAACATACTGGCAATGAAACTTGAATGTCATAGATGTACACTTCTGCATAGGCTCATACTATGAAAAAACCTCTCATATAATTAATCCTGTATCTAATGGTAGTCAGTTTATAGAATTCATATAAATCGTTCAATTATACGTTAACTGGTTGGTTGATTGGTTTATCTTTTGAAAGGAAAATAACACTTCATTTTGACTGACAAACTTTATTTTAAGTCTTTGTCTATTAATCATCTAGTTTATCCCGATAGAAAAATAAACAACCGGTTTATTCAAATCATCACTAGTAGTTTCCTAAGCCGACGTAAAAAATCGACTTTTTTGAACTACTCATTCTTTATCTGTATTTAATTAATAAATCAACCTTTAAAAAAAGAAATAATTTAATCTTTCCTAAAATATTAACTTTTTATTTGTATTACTTTACACTACTTACTAATAGTCAGTAGTTTAATTTCTTTTTGCGCATTATTTAAACATATCTTTACTAAAGAATTGTCAAATATTCACATATAAAAAAGATTTTCATCTACACAATTCGGTATTTAAAAAAAACTATAAAATTATATATTTTTATATAATGATTAATGTGAAATGAACACATTTTGTATGATAGCAGTGTACGTTTGAAACGAGTAGAATTCATAGAGAGTGTAATTTATATAAATGAATGTCATTCAATGGACAGCTCAGAACCAATTAGACGATTTGAACTTCGCAGATAACCTAGCCCTCCTATCGCATGCGCACGAACAAATGCAGATGAAGACAGCCAGTGTAGTAGCAGTCTCTGCATCAGTAGGCCTCAACATACACAAGAGGGAAAACCAAGGCCCTCAAATTCAAAGCGGAGAACACCAATCCAACCACACTTGATGGCGAAACTCTGGGAGTTGTAGAATCCTTCACATACCTGGGAAGCATCATCGATAAACAAGGAGGTTCAGATGCAACGTAAAGGCGAGGGTCGGCAAAGCAAGGGTCGCATTCCTACAATTGAAGAACATATGGAACTCAAAACAACTGTCTGTCAACCAATATCAAATTGAGAATCTTCAATACGAACGTCAAGGCAGTTCTACTGTATGGAGCTGAAACTTGGAGAACTACAACAACCATAATCAAGAAGGTACAAGTATTTATAAATAGCTGCCTACGCAAGATACTCAACATCCATTGGCCGGATACCATCAACAACAGCCTTCTGTGGGAGAGAACAAACCAGCTTCCAGCTGAAGAGGAAATTAGGAAAAGACGATGGAAATGGATAGGACATACATTACGCAAATCGTCAAACTGCATCACGAGGCAAGCCCTAACTTGGAATCCTGAAGAGAAGCGGAAAAGAGGAAGGCAAAGGACACATTACATCGGGAAATAGAATTAGATATGAAAAGGATGAATTACAACTGGAAGGAGCTAGAAAGGATTGCCCAGTACAGGGTTGGATGGAGAATGCTAGAGAGCGGCCTATGCTCCTCCGCGAGGAGTAACAGGCGTAAGTAAGTAATTAAGTTACATAAATGAATAAAAAATAGATCAACAATGCAGATTGCACGAAAAATAAACTTCTTTACAGTTAACTTTCTGTCATCGTTTGACTCTTATATACGTTGTCCTACAATTGAACTTGAATATCAATACCAGTTAAATAACTGAGTGTGCTTAAATTTACAATGAGATCATAAAAAGGAATACTGTGAAAAAAGTAGTATAATTCAGCCGAATAATGAGATAACACGACGTATGAGACTATGTAATAAAAGGCTAATCATAAATTATTTTATTTTATAACTAATATAACTGTGGATCGTGATGCTTTTATATTTTTCTATTCCTTAACCTTTCGTCTAATCCGCAAATTATTGTCATATTTATTAATATGCCAGACTTATCGTTAACTAGTTATTATCTTAACACTCTGGTCTGGTATTGAGTACAAACCATAATTTTCTAATCCTGTTGTCATGTAGTCAGACATTTCAAATACATTATTGCTTGAGTTTTAAGTCAAAATTGAATTCAGTACAACGGAAAACTGATCTGCCCTTTATCTTCGTCTTTTGACTGGCCATTGGGTAAGAAGAAGCTTCAGATCAATAAAGCGCTTATTGTTGTTCATTGATTGGTGTATTAATTGGTGGTTAGAAGGCCACCGGTTCTACTGGGAATGTAGGGGAACTAATCGGTATTCAGAATAGAGAGAAAGTACACAATCGCTGTCTTCTCGTTACGGTCCACTCACACGGACTGAGGTACAACCCAAGTGTCCGTTCTTCCAGCGTAAACTAAATAACCAATCAGTTGACTAATGAGACTGAAGTTATACGCAGCACAATATTATCCCACAAATACATACACAAAGCTACGTGGGTCGTTCCGGATCACACCATGAAGAAACAGATCGACCATATCCGCATCAATTAAAAATTCGGAAGGACAATGGAAGACGTGAGAATCAGGAGAGGAGCTGAGATAGCTTCAAATCACCACCTGGTTGCGGCCAAGATGAAACTAAAGCTAGTGAAGTATTGGACGACTGGGCAAACAGCCATACAAAAGTTCAATGCAGCCTTTCTTTAGCATACTGTCCAACTCAAAAAATTCAAAATAGCTCTCAACAAAAGGTTTCACGTTTTACAGGATCTACTGAAAGAAACATAAATTACTGTGGATAACAGCTGGAAGGAGATTGAAGAAACTTTAACTTCAACATGTTTGGAGGTGTTGGGCCGTCAGAGGTATCACCATAAGGGATGGATCTCTATCGAAACCCTGCACAAGATTCAAGAAAAGAAGAAAAAAGACAGCAATTAACAACAGCCGAATACAACACAGAGAAATTCAAGGCATAGGCCAAATACACGGACGAAAACAAGCGGATAAAGAAGAGCATAAGAAACGACAAACATAAATACATGGAAGATCTAGCAACGACAGTGGAAAATTCTACAAGGTAAGGAAATATGACACAACAAAGATATTGGCAGAGAAATATAGCAAACCAGTGAGACCAATCAAGAACGAAGAAGGCAACCCGATCACTGTGATTCGAGAATAAAGGAACTGACTGACAGAACATCTTGAAGAACTCTTGACTAGGCCAGCTCCACTGGACCTATCGGACTTCGAAGCAGTACAAATAAACCTTCCTACAGGTGTTGCTCCACCAACCATCGAAGAAATCATGATTGTCATCGGACAAATCGAGATTGGGAAATCAAAAGGAACTGATAATATGCTGAGTGAAGCACTGAAGTCAGACACAGAAGTGACAGCAAGTATGTTTCACATTTTATTGAGAAAGATTTGTGTTAGGTATGCAGAGGAATGTACCAATAATTATCGTGTTAAGTTGAATGGTGTCCTTGGACTTTAAATGTACATTCCCTGTTGGCTATTATTTAATTCATTCGTTAAATATTGTACAATGTTATTTCCTATTTTATCGTACGATGTGGTCTACTTGATTAGTATATAAATAGAGTGTGTCTGAGATACAATGATTCATATCTCCGAGGCTGTGACTTGTGTTCTGGACTCAACTGGCTGGGTTAGACAGCGAAGCAGGGCCAATCAGGGCAATAGGTCGTCCCTACGTGTTTTACGTGTCACTATGATCGACCGATAAAACGCTGCTTATCAAAACCTGCAGTCCACCCGTTACAACAATGTGGGAGGAGGACCATGTACCGGCAGATAGCAAAGAAGGTTAATTCACCAAGATACCATAGAAAGGAAATCAGGGCAAATGAAAGAACTACAGAGGAATCACCTTATTATCGGTACCACTAAATGTTTATAACAGTGTTGCTGAACCAGATGGATGATTAAGTAGACCCTCAGCTCCGACATTAACAGACAGGATTCCATAAGGATTAGTCGTGTACAGACCAAATTGCGACACTGCGGATCACCGTTGAACAACCGACTGAATCAGACTCATCACTATGCATCAACTTCCTCGACTATGGGAAAGCATTTAACAATTTAGATAGGAAGACTTTACGGAAACTCCCTTGATACTATGGAACATATTAGATTGTCAATATCATATGGAATTCATACGACGAAATACAGTGCAAAGTCGTGCATGGTGGGCAGCTAACAAATGTATTTCAAGAGATGACCGGCGTCACTTTCTCTTTCGTCTCTTAGTTGACTGGATTATGAAGACGGAATATAGTGGACAATTGGGATGTGGCCAGACGATCCAGACTTCGCAGATGACCAAGCCCTTCCATCACATACACTGCAACAAATGCAGGTCATGACAACCAGTGTGGCAGCAGTCTCTGCATTGGTGGGCCTCAACATTCACAATGGAAAATGCAAGATCCTCAAATACAACACGGAAAACACCAACTAGATCACACTTGATGGTGAAACTCTGAAAAAGGTGGAAACTTCCACGTACCTGAACAGCATAGTCAATGGAGAAGGAGAATTTAATGCAGACGTAAAGATGAGGATTGGCAATTGAAGGCCATATGGAACCCAGAATGACTGTCTGTAAACCAACATCAAATTCAGGATCTTTAATACGAACGTCAAAACAGTTAATTCTACTATACAGAGCTGAAACTTGGGGAACTAATACAATCGTCATCAAAGTAGTACAGATATTTATAAACAGTTGTTTACACAAGATACTGAATGTCTATTGGCCGGACACCATCAACAACAACCTACTGTGGAACAGAACAAACTATTTTCCAGTTGAAGAGGAAATTAGTAAAAGACGCTGTAAGTAGATAGGTTACACATTGTGGAAATCACCAAACTTCATCACGATGCAAGCTCTCACTTGGAATCCTGAAGCGAAAAGGAAAAGAGGAAGACTAATGGATATATTACGTCGGTGACTTGAAACAGACATCGAAAGAACGAATGGCAACTGAAAACAGCCGTAAAGGATCGCCCAAGACAGAGTTCGATAGTGAATCGTGGTAAGCGGCCTATGGTCCTCCCATAGAGGTTACAAGCGAAAGAAGCTTGTAAGTGTTGTGGTCTGGTGTGTTTGTATTTAAACCATGTGTGTCCGAAATATACGATTCATACAGCAAAGTGTTATATTTCTGTTCTGGACTGAACAGACTGAGCTAGGCTAGAAGCTACTGTACGGAGGATCATTGAGGATTAAGAGTTTGAAGATAACACAGGTATTCAGTGTTTGACAACGCTTCTACCAGTAACACCTTCTAATATAATTCGTTCCCACCCAGAGAAATCAAAAGACAGAGTTGAGGAGATCGGAAGAGTGTATTTGGCGATTACCAATATATCGGAATTCTCTGATCTAATCTGGCTAGCGATTGCGGTAGATGTTGAGCACGGCGTTACCACACGTGATCTGGTGCGGATGCCTGACCGAGCGCCTTCAGCTAGATGAGTCCACTGAAACATATGGTCAGCATCCAATGTCGAAAACTTACAGGGCTATTTATTTTGGGGATTTATTTACCGCTACAAGTTGAATCGATGGTTCCATAAACGAGTTGAGACGCAGTGTATCCAATGTCAGCTTTCACTGCGTTGCGGATACCTAGTAAGACGAGTGGAAGAGCGTCGGTCCACTGTGAAACGTTTGCAGCTGATAGTGAAGCTTTTAGTTGTCGATGAAAGCGTTCTACCAACCCGTTTGCTTGTGGATGGTAGGCGGTCGTTCGGAAGCGAGTGATTCCTAAAAGTGTGGTCAGACGACGGAAAAGATCAGATTCAAACTGACGTCCGCGGTCTGTAGTGATGGTTGAAGGGCAGCCGAAGTTTGCTACCCATCGTTCGACGAAGGTGCGGGCCACTGTTTCAGCAGTGATGTCCTTGATAGGTACTGCTTCTGGCCATCGAGTGAAACGGTCTACGCAGGTTAAGAGGTAAGAGTATCCATTTGAATCTGGTAAAGGTCCTACCAAATCCAGATGGACATGGTCGAAACGAGCATCGGGAGTTTTAAATGAGCCTAAGGGACATTTATTGTGTCTGATAACCTTAGATTTTTGGCAGCTTACACAGGAGCGTGCCCACTCCCTCACGTCTTTATTCATGCCAGGCCAGCAAAACCGTTCTGCTATAAGCTTGATGGTTGCACGAACACCTGGATGAGAAAGTTTGTGCAATGTATTGAAGACATTGCGTCGATAATGTTTCGGCACGATTGGGCGATCCCTACCTGTAGATGTGTCACAAAGTAAGGTTTCCTTACCTGTTCCCATCTGTTTGATGCGTAGTTTAAGTGTTGTGGACGATAACTCGTGCTGAAGATCAGTGTCTTCTTTTTGAAGCTCGGCGAGTTTAAGAAGGTCGATTCCTTGGAAACTGTTCAAGGAAGTTATGCGAGATAAGGCGTCTGCAACTACATTGTTTGCTCCAGAGATATGTTGAATATCTGAAGTAAACTGCGAAATGTAGTCGAGACTCACGGGGAGAGTACTTGTCAGGAGAGCTTAACGAGAAAGTGAGCGGTTTATGGTCCGTGAAAAGAGTGAATTCACGGCCTTCGATATAGTGTTGGAAATGCCGTACAGCACAATACATAGCTAGGAGTTCCCTACCGAATGTGCTGTACCTCGATTCGGTGTCTAGCAACCTTCTAGAGAAAAATGCCAAGGGTTGCCAGGAGTTGTTAACCCATTGTTGTAAGACTCCTCCGATTGCCGAGTCGGATGCGTCTACTGCGATGCTAATGGGTGCTCGGGTGTCCTGATGTGCGAGCATTGTTGCTTTAGCGATCAGTTCCTTAACTGTGGAGAATGCTTTTCGTGCGGTGTCGTCCAAATTAATGGATTTCGCATTTCCACGAAGTTGGTCGGTCAGAGGTTTCATAAGTAATGCGCATTTCGGTATGAAACGTCTATAGAAACTTACCAGGCCGTTGAACGTGCGTAATTGCTTGACGGTGGTCGGTTCTGGGTAATCCAGAATGGCCGCCACTTTGGTTCTAAGGGGTCGGATACCTTGAGCATCGATAGTGTGTCCCAGAAAGTCTAACGAGTCGGTTCCAAATTGGCATTTCTGAACGTTTACAGTTATGCCATGTTTTTGTAATCGTTCGAAAACAAGATCCAGATGCTTGAGATGTGTTTCTCTGTCCGGACTTGCGATTAGACAGTCGTCAACATACGCGTGTACGAAGTTGAGACCTCGAAAAACGTCGTCTATGAATCTTTGGAATGTTTGAGCAGCATTCCTTAGACCGAAAGGCATTCGCAAAAATTCATAGAGTCCGAAGGGAGTTATGATAGCTGTTTTCGGTATGTCGTCAGTAGCCATAGGGATTTGGTTATACGCTTTAACCAAGTCGATTTTCGAAAAGACAGTTGTACCTTTCAAGGTAGCTGTCAAATCGTGAATGTGAGGCAACGGGTAACGATCGGGAATGGTTTTCGCGTTCAATCGCCGATAGTCACCAGTTGGACGCCAATCGTTGCTGTCCTTTTTAGGGACCATGTGCAACGGAGATGCATATGGGCTACTTGACGGTCGTATGATTCCTAAGTCCATCATGTGATCGAATTCGTTTTTCGCTAACCTTAGCTTTTCAGGAGCTAGTCGTCGTGCTTTAGAGAATACAGGTGGTCCTGTAGTCGTGATGTGATGTGTAACATTGCTGGTTACACACGGTAGTTTCGGTTGCGTTTGTTGTATCCCAGGGTACTTATCGAGTAGTGGTTGATAGAGTGGGTCTATCATATGCTTAACTGTGACTGGGGATACTCTACAACCAGTAAAAGAAGTTACGCAAACGGACAAATTAGTGTTTCCGTCTACTAGCCTCCGTTTGCGAGTGTCGATGATCAGATTGTGGTGTTGTAGAAGGTCCATACCAATGATTGGCATAGAAACATCTGCAACAACGAAAATCCAGTGGATGGGTTTGCGTAAACCCACGTTAAGGTAAACGTACCTTTTGCCATACGTAGCGATCGGTTTTCCGTTTGCCGCCTGTAAGTTTAGAGTCGATTCGTGAAGTCGGTCGTTAGGATTTGCTGGGAGAACGCTAACTTCTGCGCCAGTGTCGACGAGGTAGCGAACTCTCGTTGTCACATCTGTGACGAATAACAGACGGCTTTGTTCGCCGGCTACGGTTGCCGTTAACGCGTGCCGGCTTGGAAGTTTCCCGAATTGTTTTTCGAGTCAGTCGGTTTCGTGTTGGGAAAATTGCAGGGTTTTCTGCAATTTCTGGAAAACTTTCCATACTGGTTATGATACCAGCACCAGTCGGGGTTATCTGTCTCTCGTGGTCTAGAGACAGATCGCTTACGAGAAATGCTTCTACGTGGTGTGCGCGATCTCTTACGGTCGGTACGAAGACTAAGATAACGCGTGAGTGTGTGACATAAGTCGGTTATGTCATTCTGAGTCGTGTGAGGCTTTTCTTTGACTGAAAATACCTCTGGTAGAAGGTTTCGTAATTTCTAGAATGCGGTCGGCAGATGCAGCTAGTTCGTCTAAGGCGTTGTTCTGGAACGAGACCAGAACTGCTTGCACCTGTTGGGGAAGTTTTGACAAGAAGAGTTGTTTGAATAGACCTTCGTCGAAAGTTCTTGGGCCTATAACCTCTCTCATCCGTTGCAACATGTCCGTCGCAGAACCGTGTTGCAGGTCGATGTTATTGAAGAGTTGATCTAACCTTTGTCGATCGGTTAGGTCTCCTCGTTTAAGAATCGAGCGTTTTAAGATTTCGTAAGGATCGGAAACATCACTAGTAAACATACTAGGTGTTACGTACCTGTTGAATTCCCGCGGTAGTGCCTTGACTACTGCGAGGAATTGTGCACGTGTGTCGATCACGCCGTGCTCGGAGAAGTCGGCTTCTGCGTAGCAAAACCAGGCTTCGATGTTGTCGGGCCAGAAAGGCATCAGTTGAAACGAAGGTGGGGACAAGGTCTTAAGCTTGAGTACTTTAGGTGTCTGTTCAGTCATGATGAAATATGAAGTACGATAATGAACGAGGGGAAAAAATATATATATCCAAGAAAAAAAACGAAAAAAATCACAATGTTAAAAAAATAAGGCAATGATATATAAAAATCCCAAAAAGGAACAGACTCACAGTTGCAATAAGGTGTACCAGATCACGACGGTCTCACCAATGATGATGTCACAGGTATTCAGTGTTTGACAACGCTTCTACCAGTAACACCTTCTAATATAATTCGTTCCCACCCAGAGAAATCAAAAGACAGAGTTGAGGAGATCGGAAGAGTGTATTTGGCGATTACCAATATATCGGAATTCTCTGATCTAATCTGGCTAGCGATTGCGGTAGATGTTGAGCACGGCGTTACCACACGTGATCTGGTGCGGATGCCTGACCGAGCGCCTTCAGCTAGATGAGTCCACTGAAACATATGGTCAGCATCCAATGTCGAAAACTTATAGGGCTATTTATTTTGGGGATTTATTTACTGCTACAAGTTGAGTCGATGATTCTTGTGCTGGTTAACGCACTATTGATTTAGCACAGGGTGAGGGTCACAGAATTCGGTATTATGACCAGTAACCTTTTCACATGCTGATTGATAGAAACATAATTCAGGACAAGTATTAGAAGTGAGAAAAATTTGAGAGCACGGGGTTTTAGAAGGATTCAAGTAGTTTGTCGGAATGATTTGGTATGAAAAGTACCAATTAATGCCTCCTGAAACGTCTGCTTATCAAGTGGCCTCTTCATGAAACGATCAAGAACTGCCCCTCGTCGATTTAACACGAGAATAAATGTATCTCCGAATAAGGACTCAAAGGAAGGTTAGATGAGCCGAGAAATATGTATGTTAACACCAGCTGAGGCCTTCCAGCCTTCATTCAAAAACCTACGTTCGTTTGCTGATAATTTCTGTGGGATCATGATATCTTTATATAGCATCACATTGTAATTCCTCAAGCCACTGATGCATTTTCTTCCGTTTCGTTTGGATATGTTCTTGAAAAGACGTCGATTGCAATATTGTACAGTGAATATTGTAACTGTGGTATTTAAGTTTAGAGGAAGTACTTTGCCGCGGTATTCGGTAGTTGGGGATGAAGGCGTTAATTGGTTTGTTTGCATTTGTCGGGATTTACTTAATGCATCATCTGACATTATTGCTGAATGTTCTATATATGTATAAATATTTTTTATTTGTCTAGAGACATATTATTTTATGAGTTGCACCTCCTTACTACACAAATCTGTTTAGTTGGTCTGCTCCGTGAATATGGTTATTATTGTGTTCAAATGCTGAGTAATCAAATGAAGATCAATAGTTCATCCTACATTACACCGATCTGGACTTATGTACCTTTACTCTTTGTAAGCTTGGAACTTCCCATCCATCGAGTCAATGTATACAAATAGCCATGGCTATTTGTGTGAAAACCCGGTCTTCAGTAGTAAGGAGAGGAGGTCTATAGACCTTTATTAATCATTGCAGTTTGTAATACTGTGTAGCTTCAATCTCGTTTTGAATATATCAACAGAAGGTGCTGATATTACGTGTTCCGGTAGTGTGGCAACTCGAACTGATGTACGTACGTACGAAGTTCTACGTTGTTACTGACTGACTGACTGAATTCCAGTAATTTACTACTCGGTACGAGCAACGTAACTCCAAACGTAAAAGATTTGATCTCGGTTTTTTGGACTTTCTTTGAGTGTCCTCTCAAATGATCAGTCCTAGATGGAAGTAAAAGATAAGACATGTTAATACCAAGGTCATCGTTCAGTATACGATAGACCGATATTAGGTCATCCCGTATTTTACGGTATGATGACGGAAATAAGTTAAGGTGTCCCAGTCTGTCTTCATAAGATAGGCCAAATAGACCTTTTACCATCTTAGTACCCCGTTGTTGGACTCTCCAGCATACCTGCTTCATACTTGAAACAAGGACTCGCTGCTTGAATCCCATATTCTAAATGTGGTCGCACGTAAATCGGGTATAACAATCTAAACATTTCACCTAAATACTGGAAAGACCTGCGAATAGACCATAACACCATATAGCCTTTCGCAGCAGCAGCCTTACAGTGGCTAGTGGTTTTAAGACCATTGCTTAATATGATTCCTAAATCTTTATAGTTTCTTACTTTAGGTAGCACGAATCCACATATTGTGTAGTGATACGAATCGTCATAGTTATTTAATTGCATCACCACACTTATCAGGATTTACTTCTAGTGACCACCTGTCCAACCATGACACCAATGAGCTAAGATCATCCTGTTATACTATTCTATCCGACATACTATGTATGGGTATCCAAATTTTCATGTCATCAGCGAAGAGTAGAACGGATGATTTTGCTACAGTTGTCAATTCATTTACATAAAGTAAAAAGAGAAGAGGACCGAGGGTTGTACCTTGGGAAACTCCGCTTTTTACGGGTACCCACGGGGAAAGAGCTCCATTAACCCTTACCCTTTGTCTCCTGTCATGGAGGGGGTTACTTATACAATCTACGACTGTTTAATGGATTCTAAAACGTTCCAGTTTGGATTTAAGACCAGAATGGGAGACCTTAACAAAGGCCTTACTTAGATCTATGAAAATCACATCCACAGGAGCATTCCGATCCTTTGCCACAGCTCAATCTTCTCGTGAAATGGGAAGATTATCAAGCAAGATAGGCCTTTCCAGAAACCATGTTGTGCCCTGGAGAAAAGATTATGTCCTTCAACATAGTTTATAACAGATATCCGAATGATTTTCTCCATCAGTTTTACAACCGCACTGGTCAAGCTAACGGGTCTATAGTTACTGACTTTTCTGTACTAGAAATTTATGCTTAAGCAATCGGTGATATCACGCGTAGGAAATACCATTAAGGATGGGCCATACAGTTGACTCTATGATAAATGTGGGATCGTTTTAAAATTATGGTCTCGCTGGTGACAAAAAAATTTTTTTACCCAAAATATTCGTAAGGCAATTTATGTTAGGAAGTGCACTGATTTG